>BMAU01019774.1:0-727077 GCA_019973935.1 Trichonephila clavipes | reverse complement strand
CTTCTGGACTGTAAGAACAGTCCTCAATCCCATTTCTGGACAAGTCTTCGATGAGGGGCATGGCGAAAGTGGGGTTTTTCGTTCTGCTAGGTGGCATGACGGCGATTGGCTGGATGATGGGATCCGGGAGGCGTGGCTTCTGTGCTTTGTCAGGATGGTAAGTTTTGAAAAGTTTTTGCTTTGGCTGAGAGCTGAGTGGCTGCTCTCTCTGATTGGTTGCTGGGTAAAGTGAACAGTGACTCCCCCCAATTGGCTGCCCTGGGGGCTGGGGTTTAAGAAATGAGGAGGAGCAAGTCGAGTGGGGTAGGCAAGAGAAAGATAATGACAAAAATATTTAATAAAGTAAAATTACAATAAAATGGTGTGCAATAAAAATATTGCACGAAAAAATTAGGTTAAGGAGGATTGTATGAATCAAGAAGTATTCTTCTTGGTCTTTTAGAATTATCGTTAGGAATGTAAGAAGTTAGGTTTTGCATATTAAAGTTGTTGGTTGCTGGTAGATCATCAAAGAAGTTAAATGCAAGATTCTGGATATGAGTTTTAAAACTGGTAATTTTTAATGCTTTACGTATGTCATCATTGCGCATATATCTCGTGGCTTTGACAATCATACGTATTAATGAATTTTGCAAAGTGTCTAATATATTAATATTCGTTTTAGCAGCATATAACCCCATACTGGACTTGCATAAGCTATAATTGGACGCATAACGGCTGTATAGAGAAGCACTTTGTTTTCTATACTTAAATGAGAGTTCCGGTCGATTAAGGGGTAGAGTTTAAACATAATTTTCCGGAACTTATCGCGTGTGTAATGAATGTGTTGTTTCCATGTAAGGCGCGTATCGAAAATTATACCGAGATATTTAGCTTCCTGAGACCAGGGGATTTGTTTGTTGTACATTATGATTGGTGGTGGGAGTGAATGTTTTTTTGTGAAAATTATGGCTGTGGATTTTTCAACATTGATGCTGATTTTCCATTTATCGAAGAAGTTTTGTAAATGATGGAGGTGCTTGTTTATTGCAAATGAAATCGTAGAGAGTTTTTTGTAGGTTGCATGAATGGCAGTGTCATCAGCATAGAGGTTAATTTTTGTTAGTGAGTAGTCAGGGATATCGTTAACATAAAGATTGAAGAGCAGTGGGCCTAGCAAAGAACCTTGGGGACACCCTGCGGATACAGAGTGCTCGTTAGAAAGTGTCTCGTTGATTCTAATTTTAAAGGAACGATTAGTAAGGTAGGAGTGAATGAGGTGAATCAGTGGGGGAGGTAGGTTATAGGAAATAAGTTTGAAAGTGAGTCCATTAATCCAAACACGGTCGAAGGCTTTTTGGATATCCAGAAATACCGCGCCCGTGCTTTTCCTTTTCTGGAAGCCTTCCGAGATATGTTCTGTTAATCTTAGGAGTGGGTGCAAAGTAGAGAGCTTGTTTGTAAAACCATATTGATTGGGATTAAGAAGGTTATGTTCATTAATGAAATTTTTTAATCTGTGGAGAATGATAGATTCAGTTAATTTACCAATTGTTGAGAGTAGAGAAATTGGCCTGTAACTGGATGCTAAGTGTGGGTCTTTGCCAGGTTTGTTAATTGGAAATATGATGGCTTCTTTCCAGTTGTCTGGAAAGTGATTAAGTTGGAGAATTTTTTATTGATTAGGACAGTTAAAATAAGGATTAGTTTAATGGGGAAGTTTTTTAACATGCGGTTAGTGATTAAATCTTTACCAGGAGCTTTTTTGGCGTTAACATGCTTAATATAGTGAATTATTTCATCGGGAAGAGCAGGTTGAATGAGAGTGGTAGGTGGGGTGGAGAGAAAATTGTTCACTGTGTAGAGTTAATAATTTCGTCACTTTGGTTATAAGAGTCATTTTCGCGATCATTTTCAATAAAGTTATTTTTAATATTAGTAGCTAGGAGGTTAGCTTTTTGCTGATCAGTGACTGCCGTACCAGTTGCACAGTTAAGAGGTGGAATTTTAGGTCTTTTGTTTTTGAAAAAATTTTGAGTGCGCCAGAGGCTGTTGTCAGTAGTGTTAAGTGCTTTTAATCTTTTTTGCCAGATGCTGTCGTTATATTTTTTGAGTTCTTTTTTGAAGTCTGATTGTGCTCTGTTGTACTGGGTTTTAAAAATTGGGTTGAGAGTCTGATGATAACGTTTACGAAGGTAATTTTTAAGCTTTAGTAATCTGTTGATGTGTTGCGGAGTAAAATTTCGATGGTCTGTTTCTATTGGTCGGGAGGCGTGGCTATGGGTTTCAATGACCGCTTCGGTGAACTCTGAGATTTTATGTTCTAGATCACAAGTGTTATTAATATTATTCGGGTGAAAGTCAAAAAGTGAAAGATTATTATTTAAGTTATTTCTGAAAGCATTCCAGTCGGTGGAGACCTCTCTGGGGTTAGGGGGTTCCATTTCAAGTTTAAGGCTGAAATTTAAGAATACAGGATTGTGGTCAGAAGAAAGATCGTCGATAGAGTTAATAGTGAAGGGGTAGTAGAAGTTTTTAATGAGGGCTATGTCAATAGTATTGGCAGAGTTATGACCGAATCTAGTAGGGGTAGGAGGATAGGCGACATTTAAATTAACCATGTTAGCGAAATTATAGAGGTGCCTTCCTCTGTTAGTAATGTGATTACTGTTCCAAGCAGTATGAGAGGCATTAAAATCTCCGAAGAGAACACAATTATTGGCAGTTTGAATAAAGTACTCAATATCAAGTGTGAATAAATTTTCATCTGAAGAAGGGGGAATATAAACGCTGGTGATAGAGATTGGATCGTGCTTGGGAGGAGTTAGTATAATATTAGTGGCTTCCAGTGCGCGGAGAGGGGGAGTGGGGAGGCAGTGGTGCTTAAGAGAATTTTTAACTAAAATCAGAGTTCCACCGGCGGTTCGAGATCCTTCCGTGATTCTATCATTTCTATGGCATGTATAATTAGCAATGTTAAAGTTGTGAGAAGGTCTCAGGTGAGTTTCTTGAATGAGGAAAATATCTGGGGAGTGCTTCTCTATAAAGATACGTAATTCAGCATTACGTCTCAACAAACCGTTTGCGTTCCAAGAACACAAACTGAGGCCAATTGGTGAGGAACTATACATTATTGGTATTATTACAGGATGCCTCTATTTGGGCGTATATCTGATTTGGGTTTAACGTCTGGTTAGCGTTTAAATTGTTATTGTTACATAGAATTTGAGACAGTTGCATGAGACAATGCATCGTCATTTGCAGCGTTGTTTGGACGTTTAAATTGTTGTTGTTACTAAAATTATTGAGGTTGAAATTGTTATTTCGATTATTACAATTTGGAAAAATGTTGTTGTTGTATCTGTTTGATGGAGGGTTGGGTTTTTTGGCCTCGGGTTGTGCTGAAAATCCAGATCCTCGTGTCGCCATCTGTTGGTTGTTTCTTAAATTATTTGCTCCGTTTGCGGCTTGGGCATATGAAACGTTAGGTCGGACTATGCTGTTGTAGATATTGGTGTATGAGTTTCTATTATTTAGTGCAGCTCCTTTTGGGGGTTTGGGAAAAGAGGGGCATCCTTTATAATTAGCCATATGCCCGTAGATATGGCAATTTATGCAGTAGGCAGTTTCGAGCCTTTGCTTAATTGGACAGTCGCGGGTGAGGTGGGTTTCGCCACATTTTAGACATCTGGGATTTAAATAGTAATTTTCCGAGGTGTGATTAAAATTATTACAGGTGTAACATTGTGTTACACCTTTACCGTTGTATCCCTCAACTCTAATACTTAGGTAGCTAAGGGTTTTAAGGTCGAATATTTTTAAATTATCTAGGTTTCGTGGGAGTGTTATTAGAAAGATGGGGAGGGCGCGTTTAGTTTTTCTTCCGTTTAGTTGGTTGACTCTTTCTGGCGTGTAGCCAAGGAGTTCTAGGTCCTCTTTGATTTCTTCGGGTTTAGTGGAGCGGGGAAGGCCTTTGATGACTACTTTTATTGGGCGTTCAGCTTTGGCTTTGATCGTGTAAAATTGAAACTTACGTTCTTTGAGAAATTGCACAGCTATTCTTCTTTCTTCTGGGGTGTCGGTATATAATTTTAAGAAATCACCCGTTAGGCGGGATCTTTTATTTTAGGGAAAACTTTAGTAATGGCGGCCATTTGAGTTTTGTAGTTATCTTCTACAAATAGCATGATTGGTGGGGGAAGTGCGTTTTGAGCTGTGCTCTGATTGGTCGAATTATTCGCCTCTATATTTTCGTTTTCATTTCCTGGGGGAGTAGAGTTCATTTCTATGGCGGGAGAACCTGGGTTTTCGAGATTTTTAGAATTAGTTGCTTTAGGAAGTTCAAATTTATTGGGAGATAAGTTTATCTCCTCGTTATCGAGAAAATCTAAAATGACTTTTTGGGCAGTTTTCCTTTGAGGGGGATACTCAAAGTTTGAGTTATCCTTCCTTTTACAAGGATTAACAGTTAGAGAGTTAATTTTGGGCGTTGTCTGAGTGAATTTAATGGGAGAGTTATATATAGGTGGAGTTATCTCATGGTGAGGGCAGCCAGGGATAGTACAAGGGTCGTAGGAGTCAATGTCACTTACCGCGACGGCCATTGTCTCCTCGATGTCCTGTAGCTCCGTCAGTGCTCGCTGGTAGAAGGGCTCGTCAGGGTAGTGGTCAGGCATCTGTTTGAGTGTATCCACACATGCCTGCTTGCACTTGCGAAAGGCCTCCATCTTTGCTAGTTGAGCTTTGTTGAACTTCAGCTGCTCACATGGAGTGAGTTGTGGCTGAGGTGACGGTGTCCTAGAGAGAGTCCGTTGAGTCGATGCCAATTCTAATTCCATATCCGTGGGAAGGTTAGCCATGTCCAAATTTTTGTCGTTTCCAGAGTAGGGGAGGGGGAATGTAGAGTCTGCTTTGTCTATAAACCCCTGAAAAGGGCTGCAGAAGTCAGATGCTCTAATGGATGAGGGTATGGGGTGAGGGTTGCCTAAGCAACTCGGCCCTGTAGCGTTCGCCATTCTTGCAGCTAATCGTAGAATCCGTGCAGAGCGTATAGATGACGTGTCCGCACACTTCAACGTTCAAGTCGGGAATGATTAATTCGCAACTAAAATATGGGTGTTTATTTCATCAAAAACGAAGAAAAAAGTGGTGTACAAATAATCATTTTGTCAACTGTATGTTCATGCTCACAATTTTATTTACTTACAAAACACGTCTTGTAATAATGGTATTAAAGTTCATCATTGACAAAATATTACAAAACAGTAAAACTGTGATTAGAGAGAGAAAAAGACCTCTTTCTTAATTTAAATAACAGAGAGAGAGAGAGAGAAAATTAAAAACAAATATTTACCAATAATGAAGTTCTTTGATAGTTATGACCAATTTAGCTTGTATTTGCAAAGGAGGCAAATCTAACCATAAGATGTTTCTTTTTTCCTGTAAAGTATCCAGTGAAGACATTAACAATTCAAGGTTATTCAACTTTCTTCTACGAAAACTGAGATACGATCGTATTCAATTATACACTAACTCACTTGAGAAATTGCGTCGAAGCATAACACTTTCCGAAATGATTGTTAAAAAGTGTTGGATCGTGATAAAAAGCAGATTTTGGACCACAAGTGTGACAAATTTCATAAAGCCACATTATTATATACAAGTAGATTTTTGGAAGTTAATTGGGGAGTTACATATCACTCTCTCTTATACAGTTATTTTCTACTGTAAAATAAAGGAATTTATAAAAATCATAAGAAATTCTGAACCTCTTGAATCACACTTTGGATTCTTCCTTATCGAAAGACTGCTAGTTGAAAGTGCCCTCTCAACAATCGCAACACATATTCGTGGATATAAGTGTTATAGAATGTTTAATGATTATAATTATTGAAGTGATAACTTCTATTGGCACGATTTGCGGGAGAATGAACTTGAATGAACGTCACGATCGGGAAAGTAAAAATTTTTTGGCTTTTTTCCTCTCTTCAGTCGGATATACACACCCCTAAAAAGGAAAGGAGGGACGTTCCTCTCTTCCCAATCAACTACCTGTCATACTATCCCTTTGCTTAAATTAATTCATGGACAGAATTAAATATTGTAAAATTACAACCAAAATTCACAAAGCCGGATCGGGTCTTCTGAACAAATTACCTATGATTTTAAGTGGGAATTTTAAAGTAGAGTTTTCAAAAGACAAATCAAAACCTTTAGATGATTTTTTAAAATCAAAATTCAATTTAATTATGTCAAATGATCCAAATGAAGCACGAGGAAGTACGGAACAACGCTTGACGAAGTTTTTTTATAGATATTTAAATAAAATTTTGAATCTAAAACCTACTAGTGATCTCGACAGACGTTGTCCTGTACATACGTCTTAAATCCGAAAATTACAAACTTTTTGAATAAGTTGTAACAATCTGGACCGTTTTCATGAAATTTTTTATAAAGAAAGTAATTTCAATACCTGACATAATCACATGTACAGTTTCCACAATTCATCCTATCGATTGCGTGTGAGTACGTGTATAACTATGAACTAAGTTGAATATAGAAGCTATTCTGAATAGAAAAACTTGTTTTGATTAAAGGGTAAAAAAGATAAAACTCGAGCTATTTTCATAACAGGTATATTTTTTTAATGCATAAAAAATTAATTTATCGTATAATGAATGTACAATGTTTTTGGTTAATCCTTGAGGGGTATAAACAAACAAACACGATTGTTTGCCAAATCTCGGACATGCAAGATATAATTGGCCGTGCGAAAAGCAAGGGTTTTCTAAATCTAAGCCACAAATTGTCATTGTTTGACCTTGTGACTTATTAATGGTCATAGCAAATGCCAAGCGAATTGGAAATTGCAAACATTTGGATGGGTAGGTGAGTCTGAAAGAATCATTGGGATCTGTGGTAGAAGTACAACTTCACCTTGAAGTTTGCCGCTCAAAATAGTGGTCCCAAGAATATTGCCCATGTTTTTTTTATGAACAATCACGCACCCTTAAATAATGTTAGCGCATTTTTAACTAATTGCGATATCGGACCGAATTGTGAATCTAGAACATTCTCGAATCCACTTGAACCCACACAAAAATATCATCCAAATCGGTCCGGCCGCTTAGGAGGACTTCAGTCACATGCACACACACAGAATTATAAATAAAAATATATATGCCGTATCTTGGCGAAATGAATAATCTTTCCGATTTCGTAATTATTTTTTATCTGATTTTGATAGAAAAATTTGATTGCAATTTTAAAAACGGCGAAAATATCGGAAAAATCTCCTCTCTTATTTCTTTTTTTTCCTTGCCACGCGTAAGCAGAATAAATAGCAAACACACAGGAGTAAAACAATTATGGGTTTTAAGGTTTTTAATTAATATATTTTTAACTAATTGCGATATTGGACCAAATTGTGAATCTAAACCATTCTCGAATCCACTTGAACCCACACAAAAAATGTCATCAAAATTGGTCCAGCCGCTTAGGAGGAGTTCAGTCACATGCACACGTACAGAAAAATTATATATATAAAGATTATTTGAAAAGATATTAATTAAAAACGCTAAAAAGCATGGTTTGTCTGCATTTTTGTAACAATGAAGACCCGGTTTGGCCAGTTTGGCTGAAAATCGATTTTCAACGCCAACTTACGTCATTTTTATAACAATAATAATGTTACAACAATGCAGGTGAATATTGAGTTGAATGTTTTTAATTAATATATTTTTAACTAATTGCGATATCGTACAGAATTGTGAATAGAAACCATTCTCGAATCCACTTGAACCCACACAAAAAATTTAATCAAAATCGGTCCAGCCGTTTAGGAGGAGTTTAGTCACATACACACGCACAGAAGATTTTTATATATAAAGATTTCAGCTACCACACACCAATTTTTTCCTTCTTAAAATACAATTAATTCCCAAATATGATTGTATATTGCGCACAAGAATATTACTTCATGAGTACAGACATATGAATAAATAATTTTATAGGACAATACTAACACACATCTCCTTGTTTTTTTTATTCACCTAACTAATCTCTGAAATAACATTACAAAATTTGAAGTTATCACTTCTATCGTGTGGTCATAATCATACACACTTTTTTTTATGAAATGGCTGTTTTATGTAACTCGTTTCAAGCTCAGTAGTTAATTTATATAGCGTTTTGATAAAAAGATAAGAAATTGTTTTGCAGAAGAGTAAGTTAACTAACTAAACTAATAACGGAAATTGAAATTTTTATGAAATCAAAAAGAATTTAATTTTTAGGATCCCAAAAAGGATATTTTTTAAAGAAATTTAAACTCTCTTCCTGATTGGTTAAAAAAAGTATCCTTTGTCATGCAAAAAATGCATCCGAAAAGATATTTTTAATGAGCTTAAGGATAGTGAATATCACGATTAATAATTGTGATTTAAATGCTAAAATAATTCATTTATCGATAAGGGACTATATAGAGGATGTTTCTCCAAATATTATGTGAAACAAATGTAATCTAAGCTTTATTTTGTCTTTGAAAAATTATTTTTAAATTTCTTAAAGAATTCTAAATTTGAAGAATTTGAGGAGCTGATTTTGATATGCATGAATGAAATTCTTCAAGAAAGGTTTGATGTCTTACGAGGTTATTTTTTGTGACATACTACTTAATATTTATTTTATGTTTTGATAAATTATGATTTATTTTTTAAAATGCAACTTTTATTAAGTATAGTATCGTGTAGCGCTTATATAACACATTCGGTAATATTTCGCACATTTTTTTCCTTTGAGAAAAAAAAGTAAAATATTGGCTTAATGAAAATTACTTCTGAGAGCATTTTACATCCTTGCTTTAAAAGCTGTTTTAAATGTAGAAATAACATTAACTTCTACAAAATGTCCCATGTATTAAGCGAACATTGTAAATATTTAGATTCCATTACGAACTGGCTGGCAAGCAGAAACTAATTGACAGTTCAATATTTTTAAGATGTCAGATCTTTTCATATAAAAAATTAACCAACGCTTCAAATTTTTAAGCTGTTGCACACGATATTGATCAAATATTAGGGCGGAAAGTAATTACCCCATGTAAAGAAGTGTCTTCCTTGACACAAGATTTGATAAATTTGTCAATATTTTTGACTTTAATCTTAAATATTGGCGCAGGGATATGTAAGACATCAATTTCTGTGTGTTTTAATGAAAATTAAAGGTCGAGCATAAACTGTGGAACAAAAAAGGGTTATATATAAGTGTGTTAAATATGAACACACAGAGTAGAGCACACCAGAAATGTGAATAAACACGCTGGATTCAAATCCTTATCGAATTTACAGCAGTTCATTACATGAGCTTATTGGAAAATATTCGAAGAAAAATCGATGGAACCATTGTAAATTATTCAATTTGGTTCCAGATCTGAATGTTATTTAAATTACCATAAATTTGAGTTAATTTTTATCTGCAAAATACAGCATAAAAATGTTTACGAGTATATTGAAGTTCATTTTTATGATTTGTGGCCTACCTGTGTATTGCGAGAAACAATCTAGTTTGATTTACACTTCTTGGTACATATGGAGAATAACTATCGTCGTACGATATAACGCTTGTCTGATTTACCACATTTGTCGATTTATAAACTGCAACCATTGTGCATATGAACTTTTTGGCTTTTTGGATGTTGCAGTCGGAGCATTTGTTATCGACTCTTTGATTGGCAAGCATAAGAAACTGATCGACCTCCAACAAAAAATTTTAGGAGATTTGAATAAAAAGTGCTATAAATTTAAAAATTCTAATACTCAAAGGATTTACGCATTGGCAACTGTATTCGCTATTAGTATGTGTTTAGCATTATTCGTACTGTTTTTTAGCATTTTAGAAAGCAAAAATATTGGAGAAGATTTTGAATTTGAGTATCTATCATCAGATGCTATTGTTTTTTACATAGTTTTTATATCTGTATCAAACTGGGTTACAACAGCAAGTAATGCATTGTTCTATTGCTATTTTTGCAAGCATTTGAAAGCTATGTTTTATTCGATTAATAAAAAAGCAAAGAACCTTCAAAAACACTTTGAAACTGCAGATAGAGCGGACTCGTTTGACCAATTCGAGCTCGACGATTCGCTGATGAGGAAGCATGATAAATACAGCAAGGAAAAGAAACACGTAATTTACGAAGATGAGTTATTTTCAGATACAACTGTTTCAGTATTCCCATCTAATTTAAAATTCTGTTCGAATGAATCACCAAAAATCGCTGCAGACCTTTCCTCAATTTTTGACAATATTATTTCTGGTGAAAAAACTACGAATCGGAAATTTTTGGAATCGAACGAAATTCTTACTTCTCGTTACGAAAACGAAAGAAACATTTTCAGATCAAAACCTGAATCAGATACATTCAATCAGATTTTTATGGAGAAACAAAATTCAGAAAAAAGAAGCAGTTCAAAATACAAGGCAGATTACTCCATGGCTCGTAAAATTCAAAACTTGAATGGACGTTTTATTAAAGCTTCGATACTGGTACAAGAAACTGATGATATTTTTTCACTGCAAGTGTTAGCTGTTCTAACAATAACTTTTGTGCGTACCTGCACTTATATATATATTTATATCAGTACTGATTGGAAGAATCACGATCCTTATGCTGGCGTTTCAATAGCGATTCAAATTTTCTATGACTTCTTAGCGTTCGGATCAGTTGCAACTGAAGCATCTTTAGTAGCAGAAGAAGCGAAAAAATTTGCCCCACTAATAATGAGAGTACGCCAAGTTGATAAAGCTAAAGAAATGAGATCTCTTTTGCAGAGTGAAATAGCTGCAATAACAGCTTACGCAACGAATGTGCAGCTGACAGCATGGAAATTTTTCACTGTTTCCCGTAATTTTATTCCAACAGTTATTGGAGTAACAGTAACATACGTCATAGTGATACTTCAACTTTATCAAGTCATCCAAGATAGTAAATGCATGAAAGAAATTCTTGAGGAATAACATGCTTAAAAAAACTCATATTTAATTGTTTCTTCTAGCAACACAGTAGAAGCTAATTTTAATGTGCTTCTTGCAATACCAATAAATAATAGTCAAATATAATTCAACATGTCAATAACATTCTCTGTATTTATCTACGAAACGATATTTGAAATTTACTATCATAAAACCAAAATGATGGATGTTGAAACTTGTTCGTGATAAATATTCTATTAGTTGTATTCATAATATTTCATGACAGCATTTTGTATTTCAAACATCCGTAGAAATTTGCCACATGAATTATTAGAACGCTTAGTAACAATTCCCAATAGATGTAATGATTGAATAAAAAATGTTGAATTGATAGAGAAAATTTTAACTACCATAAAATCCGACGTATAACGTGCACCTACACTTTCAAGTTGCATTTTTTAATTTTTAGGTATATTTGGCGTATAACGCGCCTTCTCCCCCCGTTTTTCGAAAGAACCTGAAATGTACGTGTGCAATTTTATTATGTTTTGAAGTATATTATTCGAGGTATTAAACTAAGTTTTTAAAAATAGTATACTTCTACAATTACAACCCTTTAAATTCATTAGGCATTTCTTTTAAATAAACAGTGTTTCTCTCTATGTAGAAATCTAGTTTTCTTTTATGCTCAATTTTTTTATTATTTATTTTTTTTAAGCTATCATTTTTATACCCGGCGTATAACACGCACCTGTAAATTTCGATCGTATTTTTTGCGTTAAAAGTGTGCGTTATACGCCGGATTTTACGGCATCTAAGCTTTAAAGAAAAATAGTACATATAAAATTTTAAATTAAATTTTTTGAGAGGGATGTGCATTGCACAAATGAACTAAAAGAAAAGTATCAGTTTTCCATAATTGTTTTATCAGAGAAGTTCAAAAAAGAAAAATTTAATAAAATTTTAGAAGCATTTTGTGTTAATATTTTGGGCCCTTACATGGAATCTTATAATTTAAAAACTAATTATTACTAACTACCAAAACGAATACTTTAAACAATTATTCGATTTCAGTTCGTTTGTAACTTATCTTTTTTTTTTTTATTTCTATATATCTAATTACTTAATGATTTTTTAAGAATGCTTTAGTAAAGCATCTTTCCAAATAGTTTAAACAAATTTATTTCTAGTAATGACGAAAGCAAAAGACAAAAAAAAAAACATTCAGATTTAGTGTTTATTCATTTTATCATATAAGCACTTATATTGAAAAATCATTTTCCAAAAAGTATTTTTCATTCCCATTTAAGGGATTTCGCGTATGAAAAGAAATGTGTGTTATGGAGATACATTGTTAAGAAATCTTATTTTAATATGAAGAAAAACAGAAATGAATTGGAATGAGATCAGTACGCATGTTGTAATTGCATAAATATTCCTTCTACGGAAACATATGAGGCTCTATTTATTGTATAGTAGATCCTATTGAAAGATCAAAGAATTAGAACATGATGCTGAAACAATTGGACAGGAAAAAAGATACTGATAATAGGTAAGTGTATAATTACGTCTTATAACAGCAATGCTGGTAATTTTATTTTCGGACACATTGGAATATGACGAGTAAAAAATATTAATTAAACTAATTGAATACCTATTTAACATATGTTGAGCAATTGCAATAAGATTTACTAATATATCCTACATAATAATAGAGCAATATAATTTATGAAAACTCATAGTAAAAATATTATACATAAATTCTGAAAAAAAACAACTTTTTTAAACAGGTAATTGAAATCATTCAAAGTTAATACATTTATGTTTATGTCGTTTATTTTGTTTAATTTGTGTGTGTGTAAATATACATACAAAATAACTTATTAATTGTAAATGAGTATACATGTATATGTAAATTTATAATACCTAACGGAATATGCGTATAGGATTATAATACGTACATGCAGGAATCAGTAAAAGAAAATTATCATGAATATATTTAAGGCAAGAATTGAAATATAAGTATAAATATCTGTATGTTGTTACAAAATGAAGTATTTCAATCATTGATAATACTTGCAAAGGATTTAAAACTGATTCTTGTGATTTAAAAATGTAGCCGCTAGAGATATAAATCTTGAATACTTCAAAATGAAATCAGAATAATTCGATGTGGTTCTATAACAAACATTTTACTTTAAGGAGCTATCATTTTGTTGCTGTTGCATTCGGATATGATATAAATTATTATTCAGTTAAATATTATTTTTCTGTTATGAAGCATTATTTTCAACACGACTTTGATGTACTATACATTTTTTCAGTTGTTATCTATCGACAGAAATATTTAGTGTTAAGGTATCCGACTACGTTCGGAACCGTGGTTTTGCAAAGCGCATAAATGGATAACTTTTACGATATTTAGTGTCACTCAGATTAGAATACGTGCATAAAATTGTTTTAAGGACATTTCGACAAAAAAAATTTATTGAAATATAATATTTTGGAAAAAAAATTAACTTAGAATAATCCTTTTTTCCAAATGTTCTCCTTTTGTGGAAAATGCTTCTATTATAATAATATTCTGCCTGTATATAGCTCAGACCTCTCTACAGAGGCTCAACTAGAATTTTTGAAATATATAACTTAGAAGTGGGTTTATTCATATTTTACGACAACAGAGGGGAGCAATTTTAAGAAAAAAAAAACGCCAATAATTATTTCATTTGGTGGTAACTCTGAAAATAATGTGAATTTTTCAAAAATTCTAGTTGAGCCTATGTAGAGAGGTCTGAGCTATATACAGGCAAAATATTATTATTTTAGAACCATTTTTCACAAAACGAGAACATTTGGGAAAAAAGATTACTCTAAGTTAATTTTTTGCCAAAATATTATATTTAAATAAGTTTTTTTTTTTATCAAAATCTCCTTAAAACAATTTTATGCATGTATTCTAATCTGAGTGACACTAAATATCATGAAAATTATCCATTTATGCGCTTTTTTAAAATCACGGTTCCGAAAGTAGTCGGATATCTTAAAGAAGTGTTGCTCATAAATTTTTAGATCTAATGGATTTGTGTATTCTTTTAGGTTCTATAAAAAATTCATAAACGGTTCATGCAGAGTCTGATGCATTCATGTCTATAGATATTTAAAGCTTTCCTGTTTGAGTAAGTAAAGTCGGAATTTTTATAAATATTTTTATTTTATTAGTACTAAAATAAAAAGATGGGCATCGTGTTTTTAATTTACAGTTACTATTTCCTGGAAATTTGGTTAAATTCTAGTTTATCAATATTTTATTATATATAATTCCATTTTATAAGTAATTTTTTTTAATTTATAATCCAAATAATTTTTTATTAACTTTATAAATATTTTTTTGCGCAAAATACATTAAATATTAACTAATTTTGCTAATAACCGAAAATTCTTTCTAAAAAGTACTGAAAAATGCGTTTGGAGAAGTATGTTAAAACGTTCTGAAAAAGTATAATCAGCCAAACAAAATAATTTTTGAGAATTCTAATCAATGAAAATATTTGAATTGAGAAGAATTTTTCTTCTAAATTTATACAACTGGAATTTAATACTTGTAATAAAATATTTAGCGTTTATTTAAAAAAAGATTTAAAAAAAAAGCATTTAGTTACACAAAGTTATGTATGAGCTCCTTATAAAAATAAGAAATGTAATTTGCACCTGATTTATTGAATATTATTGATTGAATATTTAATTCTTTTTGTCACTACTTATGTCTAAAAGGTAAAGATCTCTCTTTGTTGTGTTGAAATATCTTTACAAAATTCAAATTACTTTTCACAATTCCTACTCTATTAGTTCACTCTCTCCCTATATATATATATATATATATATATATATATCTTGTTCAAATTTTCAATCGATAATAAAATACTTTCTATTCATCCATTCAAGTTAAAATACATTTTATTTTTTAAAACTTGTAGTGGATGACACTTGATGTTAATACAGTTTTTTCAAATATTAATTCATTAATTAAATTAAAAAATGAATAAATAGTAATAAACAAAAATATTATTCCAACAGCATATATAGAAAGGAAATAGCTCGATGTGTCCCTGTAACCCAATGGATAGCGCGTTGGACTTCTAATCTAAAAGTCGTGGGTTCGATTCCCACCGGGATTGGCCTAATTTCTGAGAATGTGATTTCTTTTCTTTACTATGCTATTTTATTAGAATAATCAAAATTAACTATTGAATATATAAATAGTAATAAACAAACGAAAATATACCAATACCATACATAGAAAGAAAAATCGCTTTCTATTTTGTTACTTAATATTGTGATTTTGTCATATGTATATACATATTTATATTAATTCTAACTATTTAATAAAAGTAACTAAAATAAAATGATTCTTTATGGACCTAAGTAGGAATTGACTTAATTTTTTTTATAGTACTTGTTCCTGTTCCTTTAAACCTTGAAAAATGGTCTGAATTTTAATATTTTGTCCCTTACTGTTACATTGGCATGCTAGGAAAGCAAAAAAATATTCTCGGCTGAAAGCTTTCCTCAGCGTTAAGTCCTCTCCCTTCAAGTACGAAGCCTATGGCGCCAAATGTTGTTGACAAGTAGCAAATGTGTCCATCGTGTAGTTTTCAACTCGACAGTGGATGAAATAAATGAAACTGACTCACCAAAGTCAGAAGATTATTTTACTTGGCTGGTGTACTCGAAAAACACATTATACTCAACAATTCCAATTCGTTTTCTGAGCTCGATTCTTCTGCCAAATGGGTGCCAAATCGCTTAGCAAAGGGGATATTATGACATACTTGTTCTTTTTTAATTTATGGTCCGTTTCACTTTTGAAGGTGTGTTGTGGCTTCTAAAAACTTTAAAATAAAAGAAGGAAGATCGGTTAAAGAAGGATGAGCAGTTGAGAAAAAAATGATATAGTGATTTTAAAAAAGAACACTTGACTTAGTGTCAAGAAATATTTGTTCGCCCTGATATTCTCTAGAATGTTTCTTTGCTACCATTCCCCCTTTGAATATCTTAGCGATGATGTTTTAAACATTCAATGCTTTGGAAGTGATGGATTAAGTTTCAAAACTGAGCTACTAACTTAGAATAGGCGAATCTAAGAATATCTCAATTCGGTTATAGTCGTGTGTGGTCTTACACCCATTGACTAGTTCAGAAAGTTCATAAAAAGTTCTAGCACGAATATTTCAGTAGTTTGTTTTATAAATATACAAATGTTTTAGAGTGTGAAATCGCACCTTTTTTGACCTATGACGAAAGTATTTTTAGACTGATTGGGTTTTATACTTTTTGACAAATTCTGAAAGCCATACAAATTTTAGTGTTACTAGTTCAAATCTCTCGTATCTCTCTTTAGATAGAGAATGGCTTCGCTGATCTCCCTTAGCCAAGCGAAACTAAGAAATATAAAACAGTAAATTAGAACCACATTAATTTAAGCTTTTTTAACTTACTCCCTGAACAAACTTTCTATTTAAATTCTATTTATAATGTTTTTTAGACGCTTTTTATGTTTAAATTTGTGGCTATGTTGTGTTGTGTTGTGTTTAATGCCACCGGTCTGACGTAGTCAGAACAAGGCCCACGAAATTCATCGCGGCAAGGGGCTAGAAGTACGCCTGTCGTTGGCCTTGGCCAGGAGCACCATACAGGTGACAGTATGAATTAGCTCGGCGAAATTCCCCGAAGGGACGATAGATGGCGACACCACCTATCTCCTTCTCCTCAATTTAGACATGGAATTGAAGGGGAGGGAAATATTCTCCAGTCCCCTGCACTCGTGATTTAGCCCACAAGACTTTCGGACCCCTGATTTAACGAGCACGTACTCCGTGTGTACTCGGAGGGTATTTGGTGGCATCGGGCATCAGCCCAGGCCTTCCGGTCAGGAGTCCGATGCTCTTAGAAGATATAGATTCCACTTTTATGAAATAAGAGCTTCGTAAATTGTATCCCATTCGCCTAAATCAGTTATGTACAAATATTAAAATTTTTAGAGCATCCAACATAAAAATTATACGTGTACTTCTATAATATCCAAATGGTATATAACAGTAGCGCACACAGGAATTTTTCAAGGAGGGGGGTCAGGTTGGAAAATCTACCATTCTCGTATCACGCTTCAATACGCCGCCCAACATATTCTTTTGATTTTGTCAATTTTCTGGAACAAAAAACAGTAAAAAAATAGTTATTGAATAAATAATTAGCATTAATAAAAATGAAATTAATTATTAATAACTAATACTTAAACAAGGGCTTTAGGGGGAGTCCAGACCCGAGGACCTCCCCTTTGTATGCGCACAGGTGTATATGATTCACACATTTAATATTGAATTTAATAACAAACCGTTTGTATGTTACTCCTGAATAGTGGCATTCCCTAAGAAAAAAATTGCAATGAAGATTACGTAATATTTTGATATAACGTTGCGAAAATCTCTTTCACTGAAATATTTATCAATTGTAAACCCATTCTTTTGATAACAAAATGATATAAATACAAATTAAATTTCTAATTAAATAATCGAAGAAAATACTTTCAGCAAATATTCACTGTATTAAGAACACGAAATTAAAGAATGACCAAAAAAAAACATGTGAAAAATTTATAAAAGTATACGTAAAATTTTTAAGAACTTTAAACAACAAATTCATCAGAGAATCAATAGACAGAACACATAATGCATGCATAATTTACTTATTCTTCTTTAGAAGCATTAACAGTAAAAAGCGGATTATTATGCACAGTTTTTAAAAACTGCTCATCCAACTAATTAGGACAGTTAGAAAGCATTGTTAAAAAAAATAAGTCCCGAAACGACATACGATAAAATGAAAAAAAATCAAAGGAACTCTTAATTTTTTCCAGATATCAATTCCTACAGATGAATCAGGACAATTAATTATAAGAGCAGAAAAAAAATTAAGAAATAAGAAAAAGACAGTCGAGATTTTTGAATTATCAATATTGGAAGCAAAAGTTTATAATCTATAATAAAAATGTTACGATGGCATTCTCAGTTATACTCTCTTCAAAATGTATATTACATTCAACTTTTTCATTTTGGAGTTATTTTGGAAATAAAAAAAGAATGGAAAATTCATGTATAATACATAATAACATTATATAATAATAATAAATATAGAGAAAAAGTACCATATTTTTCAATAACATAAAAAAATAAATATAGATGTTTTATACTAATATAGAACTTTTATACTCTTAGAATATGAAATCTTAAGGTATGCGACTACGTTCGGAACCATGATTTTAAAAAAGCGCATAAATGAATAATTTTCGTGATATTTAGTGTAACTTAGATTAGAATACGTGTATAAAATTGTTTTAAGAACATTTTGACAAAAAAATTATTTAAATACAATATTTCGGCTAAAAATTAACTTAGAATGACCTTTTTTCAAAATGTTCTCCTTTTGTGAAAAATGCTTCTATTATAATAATATTTTGCCTGTATGTAGCTCAGACCTTTGTACAGAAGCTCAACTATGAGTTTTGAAAAATTCACATTATTTTCAAAGTTACAACCAATTGAAATTATTATCGGCATTTTTTTCTTAAAATTACTCCCCTCTGTGAATAAACCCACTTCTAAGTTATGTATTTTAAAAATTCTAGTCGAGCTTCTCTGTACTCAAATGAACTATATACAGGCAAAATATTATTATAATAGAAGCATTTTTCACAAAAGGATAATATTTTGAAAATGGGTCATTCTATGTTCATTTTTTATCAAAATATTGTACTTAAATAATTTTTTATTGTAATACTAATCTTAAAACAATTTCATGTACATTTTCTAATCTAAGTGACACTAAATATAAATATTATCCAGTTATAAGCTTTTGTAAAATCACGGTTCTGAGCGTAGTCGGATACCTTAACTGCCTTAATTCTGGTAGTAAGTATTGAACTCTTCTGATTTAAATTTAATACGCAGAAAAAATCGCAATATGAAAACATAATTCTGCTATTTGCTTCTTTAATAGCAAACGATTTGAAGCCAATATATATTTTAAGTAAAATCACTTCACCTTCACTCTCATTGTATAGAAGTTATAAAACTTGATTCCGTTTTCATGCAGAATAGACATTTATTCCCAAAATACTGGAAAATGGTTATTTTAAATTATTATAGTATTGATTGTTTCTCTGATTTTATTTATTTATATTTCTTTTGGCATAATTTTTTCAGTTTTAAGTCTTACAGAGTATTTCCAATTTTTTTCATTTAATAATCCATGCTTTAATGAAAGATTTGAAATTATGTATTCAATTTTATTCCCTTTTATAATAACTTTAAGTTATACTTAAACAATGTACTGTAGCATAAAAGAGATATTTTAACAAAAATTTATTAAATAGTTACCATACATTGAACTATAATGAAACTGATTACTGTAAGTCAAGTCAAAGTTACTGTATGTTCTTACAATTACTACTTAAGGTATACTTACAATTAAATGTGAATTTAAATTTTATATTTGTAAATAATTGTTGAAGTTAATCAAAAAATTTTTTTTATGTGTGTGTGGACATAAGTTTCATTCAAAACGTCATTTTAAAAGTAAATGATCATCTATGTAATGAAACTTCGATTCACAAATTTTTTGGACGAATTTCTTCGATTTGAAATGATAGTAATTTCTTTTTTAAGGATACGCGCAAAAAGAAAATTATAAAATAAATGTCATCCAAAAAGAAGATTTATAATATTTTGCGTAAGTTACTTTTTATTAGGGGGGAGCCCCTCTTTTTTCAGATAAATGTCAAAAATAACTCCGTTATACCGAAAATTAAGCCTCTCGACAGGGATCACAAAAGACTGAATAAAATTACACAATATTCTTATTTTATATATATACAGTGGGCCACAAAAGTGTTCGTACACTTGCAATTTCTTATAAAATTTAATGTTTTCGACCAATCGAAAGTAATATATTGTAATTGCAATTTTTTATGATATCTGCAACTTGTTCTTAATGGAATGACATAATTAATTTTTTAAAAATAGTATAAATATTTTTTTTAAAAATTAATTATCAAAAAGCTACTAAAAAATTACGCCACAAAAGTCTTCGTACACTTAACAAAAATCTCAACTTAGCTTTAAATATTGTATTTCTTTCTTAATTTAGTACTTAGTAGGATATCTTTTAGTGTCCACAACAACTTTTAAGCGTCTTGGTGTAGATTTAATCAGTTTTTTGAAGTTTCTGCATCGCTTTTCCACCATTCTTCTGTGATTATTGTTTTTACTTCACATTATGCGTTTATATATCGTGTTTTATTTTTTACAACAAAACCTCACTAAATATGTTCTACTGGGCTAAATAAAGTGATTGAGGAGGTGTTTTCATAATTTGGGGACAGTTATAGAGACACCAGGGGCAGTGGGAGAACAGTGGGCTTGGCATCATTATCCTGTTAAAAAATTAAGTCGTTTCAAATATCTAAATTTTGGGCGGATAATTTAAAATTTATCTTTAAAATATTTAAAGAGAGCTCATGATTCACAATATCAACAAAAAATGCCAAATTTTGTGGCCGATTTACACCCCCACGCAAGAATACTTCTACCTCCATGTTTTATTGATCCAATTAGATTCTTGGAATTAAGTTTCAGAAAATTCAAAATTGACAGCAAATTGATTGTTATGGCAGACAATTCAACATTTTTGGTTCCGATGGGCGTATAATAGCTTGTAAATGAAAAAATAAGGAGTTTAATCCCATCAATTTATGTGGAACAAGTTTCCATGCTTCAGCATAGATGTGAAGGTGTTCTGGCGTGGGGATGTAAATTGGCCTCAGAATTAGGTAATTTGGTATTTTTTCATGGTATTATGAATAATGAGCTCTATTTAATTATTTTAAAGAGAAATTTTAAACTATCCGCCCGAAATTTGGATATTGGAGACTACTTAATTTTTTAACAGGGTAATGACGCCAAGTGCACTGCTCTCCTTGTGCGCCACTGGTGTCTCTGTAACTGTCCCCAAATTATGAAACTACCTCCTCAATCATTTTATTTAGTCCATTAGAACATATTTGGTGAGATTCTGATGTAAAAAAAAAGAAAACCTGACAAATAAACACAAAATGTGAAGTAAAAACAATAATAACAGAAGAATGGAGGAAAATCGATGCAGAAATTACAAAAAACTTATTAAATCTATACCAAGACACTTCAAAGTTGTTGTGGACACTACAAGATATCCTACTAAGTACTAAATTAAGAAAGAAATACAATATTTAAAGCTAAGTTGAGATTTTTGTTAAGTGTACGAAGACTTTTGTGGCGTAATTTTTTAGTAGCTTTTTGATAATTAATTTTTAAAAAAAATCTTTATACTATTTTTAAAAAATTAATTATGTCATTCCATTAAGAACAAGTTGCAGATATCATAAAAAATTACAATTACAATATATTACTTTCGATTAGTCGAAAACATTAAATTTTATAAGAAATTGCAAGTGTACGAACACTTTTGTGGCCCACTGTATATATATATATATATATATATATATATATATATATATATATTATATATATATATATATATAAAGAGAGAGAGAGAGAGTATCCATTACTTCATTTAATATTCTTTTTTTTAGTTTCAGAATAAGCAGATTTTATAAGTGTAATTCTTATCGCTTAAAAAAGCTGATTTCAATTACATATTTTATCCTATTTGGAATTATTTTGTAAATAGCTCGATTGTAATAAAAATGTTTTTGGATTAATAATCACGTATTCTTTTTATATTTATAAAATAGATGATAAGTTTAATTGTTTAATATTACAAGGTAAACAAAAAAGTTCTTGCTGTTTGTGCGTTTGCAAATAATAAGTATGAGAATAACTATGCAAATTCGTGTATGACGTGATTGAGAAACCGTTAGTCGAAAGTAGGAATATCAGTTGTTATAAACACACACACACAGGTTCACTGCTCACATGCATCAATCGGAACTCGTACAGTAGCGCAGCGAAAATGGACGTATCGAAGGATCTCGTTCGGGGTTGTTTACTTTACGACTTCAAAGTGGGCTTTTCAGCCGCTGCATCAAGTCGCTGAATATGTCAAGCGTTTAGGGATAGTGCTGTTAATGAACGTACGGCAAGGCATTGGTTTCAAAAATTCAGGTCGGGAGATTTGTCCCTCTGAGGTAAAGTTCGAACATGACAACAGGCCTTGGATGACGTAGCCCTGCAGGCGGCCATTGAGAAGGACAGTAGTCAAACGTGTGGTGAACTTGCCAGACAGTTCAACACTTCCAGTGAAACGGCTAGACTTCATCTGCACCGCTTAGGTAAGACGTACAGGCTGAGCAAGTGGGTTCCTCACACGCTGTTGGAAGTCCATAAGCATCAACGAGTGGCAGCCTGTTTATCGTTGCTTTCTCGCCACCGTAGCGCATCCATATTCAATCGGGTGCTGACCAGTGACGAGAAGTGGGTCTTGTATCACACACCCAAGCGTTCCAAATATTGGTTGTCACCCCAGGATACTGTCCCGCACAGAGAGAGACCCTCTATGCACCCTCGCAAGATTATGCTTTGTGTCTGGTGGACTTGTCGACAAGTGGTTCACTATGAGTTGCTGCCAATGGGCCAAACAGTCACTGCAAACCTGTATTTGCAGCAAATGGAACGTGTACAACAGGCACTGCATCAGAAGAAGCCAGCACTGGTTAATCGAAAAGTGTACTGTTATTGCATGATAAAGCGAGGCCGTATGTCGCGCGGGTAGCCAGGAATACGATACAGCGACTTGGTTGGAGACTTTGTGCCATCCTCCTTACTCACCTGACCTTGCATTATCAGATTACCACCTCTTCCATTCCCTGGACAATCATCTTCGTGGTAAATCCTTCACCAAAAACTCAGACGTGCGCCAAGCTCTCACGGACTTCTTTGCGTCTCACACCCCCAAGTTTTACCGCAAGGGAAATGAACAACTGGAGACACGTTGGCAGAAGATGCTGGATGTCGATGGTGATTACTTCGAGGACTAACAATAGGCTACGCTGTTTGTATGTCATGTTATTTTGCGTCATTAAAAAATGGCAAGAACTTTTTTGTTTACCTTGTACTAAACTTTAATGGCATTGTAATATTAAAATACGATGCAATAAAAATTATAATTTTTTATGTAACTTAAAGAAATCGAGATTTAAGAGCACAATTTAAATTGTTTAATTATAAACTTTAATGAGTTTTTTAATTGAAACGTAGTCTTTTTATAATATTGATTTGACTTTAATAAAAAATGACTGATGACCTATCATGGGAGGAATTATGTGCTAAAACGCGAATAGTAAGCAACCAATTAGTTGACTTTTCTTGTTCGCACCTGCTATTTCTTTTGTCTCATTCAAGCTTTAAATTCTTTAACCACGGGGTTATTCTAAGTTTATTGTTTGCGTTGCTCAAAGGCTAAGTATAAAACAAACTAGGCAAATTAACTACTTTAACTAAAGCGTGGAATATATATAAATTAAATTAATTTGAGAAATCCGATTTGTGATATTGTTTACGATGAATTTTTGAAGTTTGATGAAAAACAAGACGCGAGATTTCAAGTAAAGAGTTTAAATTTAAAGATTAAAAAGTAAATATTTTGTATGCATGTTTTGCTATGTGTGTAAATTTCATAATTTTTCACGTTATTTTCATCTATATTTTTTACAGTTATACTCTATGAAGAAGATAATTTTCTCTCTCAAGGAACATCTCATTCGATACTTAACACAGAAGAGAAATTTTTAGTTGGTTGTCTTATGAATGTTGTATCAAGGGAAAGAACTATTCAAGTCTAAATTTCGATACCTACTTGTATGGAATTTTGGTTGTAGAATTAACTAAATATATAACCAAGGAATCTATTTTATTTAATGTCTTTATTTATATACTTACTAAGCTTTGAAACAATGGTAAAGAACAGTGTTTCTCAAACTGTGGGGTGCGCCCTCCTAGGGGGCGGGACAACTCTACAAGGGGGGCGTGAGCATATTGAAAAGTCAAAGACAAAAGATTATTTAAAAAAAATTTCTAATTTAGTGGAAGTAAACAAACAAAATACATTCTGATATAATAAAAAATGAAATACACATTTACAGTGATTTACAGTACGCTTATAAATGTATCAGTGCTGCACAATGTATTTTATAATTAATTTAACAATACTAAGTTAAGAGCAAGTTTAATAATTACCAGTGTCCCCCATGGGTTTGTCATATATAAAATTATATACAAAAATTAACACTTGATAATTTGTATGGTTTATAATGAATCCCTTAACTGCCGATTAAAAGTTACGCGATTCGCTCCCCAATGCCAACCATTTTCCACGTAGGCGCGCTTATTTGATGCATTGGAGTAGGGGGAAAGGAATACAGAAGCAAATAATCTGAAATAAAAGTAAATCTTTCCCAAACATTGTTGTCAAGGACCTTTTATTGCATTCCAAAGCCTTCGGAATAATTTTATGGATAGCAGTGCACAGAAGAGATCGTACTTGGGAAAGACGTATATATACGTCCGGGGATATTAACACTTTGGCGGAGTGAGACGCTTATGTACACCAGAGGTACCTAAGAGGTAAAAGTCATATCGTAGTTTTAGAGTCAAAATATAGTACTATTCAATTCAATACATTGTTATATTGTATAAGGGGGCGCGATGAAAATTATGATTGAATATTGGGTCGCGAATATTGAAACTTTGAGAAGCACTGGTATAGAACTATTTGAATCAATGCAAAAATTATTGGTACTTAAGTACACTCAGGAACATTGAAAATAGCGACCCAAGAAGAAAGCATCAGATTCAAATGAAATTTAATACACATAATGACGCAGATGAGAGATTCACTTGATCTCAAAAACAAGACAATTAAAAGAATACAGGGTGTGCAACGACACAAATACTGGACAACTTCAATAGCGCGTTGAACCACCTCCAGCTGCAATACATGCCGCCGCACGGTCCGGCATTGAGTCGATTAGACACCTTATGTTGTCCTGAGGCAGATGGGCCCACAAATCTTGAACAGCCAACTCTAAATCATATACAGAGTGACACGATGGCATCTGCCGTTTTAGCTGATCCCACACGTGCTCTACAGGGGACAAATCGGGGGAGCGTGCCGGCCATGGAAGAGTCTGAAAATGATGTAGGAAGTCTTGAAAAACTCTTGCTGTATGCGTACAAGCATTATCTTGCTGGAAAATTGCCCCTGGGAGACCATTTACGAAAGGTCCTACATGGGGTCGAAGAATATCATCAAAGCAACGTTGGCCCGTTAAGGTTCTACGCAAGTGGACCGGCTATCATAGGCTATGGCCCCTCAGACCATTACACCAGCTGTGCGGGCAGTGTGACGTAGAACAGTGTGGGGGGAATTGTACCGCTCACCAGGGCGCCTCCACATCCGTACACAGTTATCATCTGTCCCCCAAACAAACCGGGATTCATCACTAAACACAACCTTTTGCCAATCTGACATTCCACATTGATCTGACTTGGCACCACTGTAGACGCAGTTGCCGATGTTCCGGTGTTAAAGGGAGTGCACGGAAAAGGCGCTTGGATTTAAGATTTGCTTCTGCAAGGTGTCTGGAAATTGTTTGTGGAACAATTGCTACGCCTACGTCTGCTCGTATCGTTGAACGAGTCGCTGTGGGGTCCACAAGTGCTTGCCGCACGATCCTTCGATCCTCTCTCCTCGTGGTCTTCCTGGTCGCTCCAGACCCGGTTTTCCGCGCGTGGGTACCTTCTCGTGTCCACTGCTCCCAACAATTTCTAACGGCACACTCCGAACGATCCACCTGGTCAGCAACACGGCACGTCGACCAGCCTGCAGTTTTTATCCCGATGATCAGGCCTCTCTCAAACTCTCTTAACTATGAGAAATGTCTTCTAGCACGTTTACTTGGCATGTTTCGCTTACCAAAGTCTTCCTACAATCGGCGGGTAATCGTCACGTTTATGAATCTTCGAATTTGCGCTTGCTTATATAGCACCCTCTTCCTGATTGTAGTGCCACCTCGGCGTGTATGAGCATGCGTATTGGCACAAAACTTGGATCATTTGCATATCACATTACGCTATACTTATTTGCAAAGTTTCGCGATTGTAGCTTCCTTCTCGGGTCGCTATTTTCAATGTTCATGAGAGTATTACGTAAACGTATTATTGCAACAATCGCCAATTCTATTAATAACTCGCCAAATTGGCAACCCTTATTTCCTATGTGTCGTACGCGCTGAACTGGCAACCAGGTGCTTCGTTTCATATAATGTCGCCCATAGGTTGCGATAACACATAAGTACCAAATTTTTCAATTATTCCTCAATTTTAAAAGGACTGAATTTTATTTACATAAGGGGGAAACTTTTGAAGTACCAAGTTGATATTGCGTACCTAAATACCTACTCTTAAATTGTAAAAATCGTAAAAATTTATTAAAAGGAAATTTGTTTTCTTTCTTCTGTTTTTGATTTATAAAATATTACGTTCTGCACTGATTTTTTGAATTGTATGGTGGGCAATCATTCTCAATATATTGTTTTTTATTGGTTTACCTTATTATTAAAAAAGTTGAAATACAATACTTACAGAACTAACAGCCCCAACTATATACATTATTCAAATGAAACATTTTAAAACTTTTTTTTTCAAAAAGTTTCGAATGGAAGTCATGAACCAGGAATTCTATGTACTGTAATAAAATTCCTCGTTAATTCCTTTCCGCTTTGAGAACTTCAAGTTGAATAAGTTGTATGAAAAAGCTAATAATAAACTTAAGAAACAGGGGATTTGGGAAACTAATTTACAAATGATTTTTTTTAAAAATCTTTTTACATTAGTAATTTAAGGCTTGAAATTTTGTTTAAGAGAATGAATAAAAAAAAAGCAAATACTTTTTAAAAAATGTATTTGAATTTTGAACGAGGAAATTAATTTTACTAAAAGTTTTAGCGTTATTTTCCCGTTTCTTTTAAAACTAACTTGTACTTGCGTGGCAATGAACTGCGAGTACAATTTTACAATTCGGAAAGCAGTTCTTCGAATCTGGTGTAGGCCTTTTGCTATCATGGAAGTTGTATTTATTGTATCTTGTTCTTGCCCATGCGGAAGTAACTATGGAATCTGATTGAATCGTTTACCACCATCGATTTACAGAAACAATACTTCATTAAGCTGCAAAAATAAAATTAAAGTTGAAGAGCACATACAATCGTACGTGAGTTGTTGAGGGATTCGAATTAAGCTATTGTGTACAAGTCTGTGACTTAGTAAATCGTTTCTCTAATGGTTATACAGTACGTGTTGTGTGTGTGTGCCTTTTACTATGATTGCGTTGATAATGTCTTAATACAACGGTGCTAGAAAGCTTTGACAACTTTTGAGAGGTATATTTTTAAACTCATTATTTAAGTCTGTCATTTAAGGTATCCGATTATTTGCGACAACTTTTTTTTTTTTTTGAAAAAATGGAGATATGGGGATTTTTTTCTGATTTTTAGATTTATTTAGTATATTTTAAGAAAAAAAATCGTAAAACTGAGAAAAAAAAATCTATTATTAAAAGGGGAAAAATTGGTGAAAATGTACAAAAAATTATATACAAAAGGGGCCCGCTCTTTACAATAATTTTATGAACAATTCTCAATTTTTCAATTTTGATGTGTTTCTTTGTTATTCATGTTTTAAATGGCCTTCAGGTTAAGATATTTTAATTTTTACAAAAACTGGAGCACTCTATCTTAGTGACTGTATGAAGTTGCTTATATAAAAAACAATGATTATGTTCACATAAAGGACTGCAAATTTTGAAATAAAACAGTGATTCATAAATGTGAAGGTCAAAACTCTTCTACTGTTATACAAAACATTCACAAAAAAATTCAGCAAATTATTTTCAAAACTTTTTGAGCAATCACTGTCCCCGTTTGAGTTTTTCGAAAAAAAGACATTTCGAGTAAAACTCATTTTAAAGTTTGACATCTTGTGTAAAGTTATGGCATCTTCTTTTATTAAAACACTTGTAATTTTGATTCCAGTGATTGGAAAATAAAACGCTTGGCATTTTTATTAAGGTATCCGACTACGTTCGGAACCGTGATTTTGCAAAAGCGTATAAATGGATAATATTTAAGATATTTAGTGTCACTTAGATTAGAAAATGTATATAAAATTGTTTTAAGAATAGTATTACAATAAAAAATTATTTAAGGGCAATATTTTGACAAAAAATGAACATAGAATGACCCATTTTCAAAATATTCTCCTTTTGTGAAACATTCTTCTATAATAATAATATTTTGCCTGTATATAGCTCAGACCTCTTTACAGAGGTTCAACTAGAATTTTTGAAATGTATAACTTAGAAGTAGGTTTATTCATGTTTTATGACAACAGAGGGGGGAAATTTTAAGGAAAAAAACGCCAATAATTATTTCAATTGATGGTAACTCTGAAAATAATGTGAAGTTTTCAAAAATTCTAGTTGAGCCTCTGTAGGGAGGTCTGAGCTATATACAGGCAAAGTATTATTACAATAGAAGAATGTTTCACAAAAGGAGAACATTTTGAAAAAAGGTTATTCTAAGTTAATTTTTAGCCGAAATATTGTATTCAAATAATTTTTTTTGTCAAAATGTCCTTAAAACAATTTTATTCATGCATTCTAATCTAAGTGACACTAAATATCATGAAAATTATCCATTTATGCGCCTTTTTAAAATCATGGTTCCGAACGTAGCCGGATACCTACCCTAAAATCATGATTTTTTTCAAAAATTGACAATTTTTTTTAAGGATTTTATTTTATAGGCCATCTTTTTAGCTTAATAAAAATACTAAGTGTTTTATTTTCCATTCAGTAGAATAAAACTACAAGTGTTTTAGTAAAAGCAGATGCCATAACTTTACACAAGCTTTCCAAACTTTAAAATGCGTTTTACTCGAAATGTGCTTTTTTCGGAAAACTCAAACGGGGACAGCGATTGCTCAAAAAGTTTTGAAAATAATTCGCTGAAATTTTTTGTGAATGTTTTGCACATAACAGTAGAAGTGTTTTGACCTTCATATTTATCAATCACTGTTTTATTTCAAAATTTATAGTCCTTTGTGTGAATGTAATCGCTGTTTCTTAAGCAACTTCATATATTCACTAAGGTAGAGTGCTCTATGGTTTTGCAAAAATTAAAATATTCGTTATCCTAAAGGTCATTTCAAACATGAATAACAAAGTAACACATTAAATTTGAAAAATTGAGAATCTGTTCAAAACATTTTTATATAGAGCGGGCCCCGTTTTTGTAATTTTAGTACATTTTTACCAGTTTTTTCCTATTTTAATAATAATAAAGAAATTTTTTTGGTTTCAATTTTACGATTTTTTCCTAAAAATATGCTAAATAAACCTGAAAATCACACAAAAAAAATCTCCATACCTTCATTTTTTCAAAAAAAAGTTGTCGCAAGTAGTCGGATACCTTAAGCTAATAAGATGGTCCATAAAATAAAATCATAAAATTTTTTTGTCAATTTTTGAAAAAAATCATGATTTTAGGGTAGTCAGATACCTTAAGTTGTGAAGGTCTCCTTGGACCTCACTTTGAGAACGATAATAAATAGGAGTCATGTAAGAACTAGTAGCCATTTTTATAAACAACTTTCTTTATTTGGTTATCTTATCCAAATAGAATCAAAGACTTTTTAACAAATACATCTAACTAGTATTATGAGGTTTTAAAGGTAATATCCTTTAAATTAACTTAATTAATGATCCAATTAATTAACAATTAAATAACGATCACGCAGAGATTACCACGATAAGAGATCCCAGAATTATATTCTATGTTCTTATTGAACATTTAATTTTAATTTCATTCGCAATAATAAGACTAATATTTACCACACTGCAATTCTGCTCAGCTCAGCTCAGCTTTTATCTGAGATTAAATCTTCCAACAAGAAATCTTCAATTTAACTTCACTATAACTTTCTGCTTCAATCTCTATCTCCTACTGCTCTAACTTTACTATTCCGTTTGACTTAAATACTTTATCTAATCTGCATAACAAGGAATCCTGTCCGCTTTTTGGAGTTGATTGGAAATAGGTAGGGAATTAAATTTCCCTAAAAAGGACGACTCAAAAGGTTAGTGATAAAGTTCCGTATAGATTTGTCACAAAGTGATAACATGTACTTTTTTTTGTTGAAAACCTATAAATAAGAAATCGCTGCTGACTTCACAAATGTAATTCTATCATACATTTAAAATTTTAGTTGCAACATTTTTGTTTTTTGTTAATCGATTGATTTCTTACAGTTCTTTTAGAAGAAAAATATGCATGAAAAATGTGAAAGGAGTGGGATGCAACATTCGTGAAGTCCTTTACTTCGTTATGTTAATAAACCTTAAATAAAAAGTTGTAAACATAACAAAAACATCAATTTAAATAAAAAAAATTAATATAGCAATTGTTTTTAATTTGAAAGCAAAGCCAGAAATCGAATTCTGCTCAGTTTGCTTATAGCAAAACTTTTTAAGAAATAAATTTAAAGGAATAAATTTCCCTATTAAAATTTCAGATTCATTAAGCAAGAATTGTTCATATATTTTAAATCGGACTACAAACTTTAATTTTCGTTAAATTGCTAAAAAGACTAAAGTAAAAATGAGGTAACTGAATTATGCATAAATATCGTATACTTTTTTTTAAAAAAAATAGATACTTTTATAAAAACACACACATTATTAAATGATTTTTATACAGTACTCACACAATCTGAGAAACGTCAGTACGAAAACAAGGCAAATTTAATACGTTTTACAAAATTTTAAAAACAAGACATGTATCAACAAGACAAGGCAAAGTTTTAAAAACGAAACAAATATATATATATGTGTGTGTGTGTGTGTGTATCTCAGCTATATTTTTTAAAAAAATTCTTAATATTTAAGAAATCCTGCAAAAATAATTTCCAATAACACATACCTCACTTCATACGCGCTTACAAATTTTAGAAAAATAGAGTCTTATGCTGTTTAAATGGAGATTTTTAAGATATTGTATAAAAATTTGTAGCGCATAAGAATTGCTACAAATACTTCATAATAGGGAAGAAAATTATTGGTAATTAGAAAGATCTCTCTAAATATGTCCCACAAAAAATATTGAGAAATGCTATTACTCAAATTAAAGTAAATATTAAAGATAATACTACAGACTAAAATAATTAAAAAGAAACAAATAGCAATATACATTAAAATAATGTATATGGATGCTACTATAGATGATGAGGTGGATTGCAAATGTGACTGATATAGTATATATTTTTTTTAAAAAAATGAGCTTCTTTCAGATTTTAACACTGACAAAAAAAGTTTGAGGGTCTAACCATAGAAATACTAACAGAAATTACACTGACATTTAAAATACTTTTTTGAATACTTTTAACAAAACTTAGGGAAAAAATAAACCCAGTGACTTAGAAAAAGGTACATAATCCCTCTTAAAATAAAACAACACAGATCAAAGCCTGAAACCTGTGTTACGACTGTTTATTCCTACTCAGTCAAGAAGATGCTTCCGCCAGATTGTTGCCATCAACTATCTACTGCAAAAAAGTGCAATTCAGAGTACTAATAGGATTATTATTAACTGGAACAGGAAGAAGAAAGATATAGATAGAACATTCTTAAGACACAGTAAAAAACACAGCAAAATAAATTCAGAAGCCTTTCAGGTGGCGGAACTTGGGGGAAAAACAGGAATGAATAAATATGGCTCTCTGGTGCGACATCATAATCTGTCATCAAGTGAGTTCATTTTGAGCAGAAGACAAGCTCTTCTCGAGGTTTGAAGTGAAGTGGTCGCGCTTTGGAAGAGCTGAGATGAGGAAATTTTTAGCTACTGCTATTATTCGACGCCTTTTTATCCTGTTTTCTCCATATTCTGAGGTCAATCACTCCACTCCAGACAGAAAAAGACAACATACACAGCTTATTTGCAGAAACTGAAGCGGCTAAAATAATGAAAATCATACGCTTCATCGTAGGCTGGTTTTTTTTCGGCTCAATAAATTTCTGCAATAATATTTTAGGAAGAATGTCTGTAAAATTTACGGACACTTTGAATATACTTTTTGCACTTAAGTAATCTTTTTCTTTTGAGTAAACTATTTAAGTGCTTCAAAATATCAGTTAAGAGCTAAAAACTAAAAAAACTAAACGTTTCAGTCGAGCTTCTGGAAAAGTAAAATACCGTGAAAATTAAATTAAATGAGTTGAAACTAAAATAACCAAATGAGCTACAAACAGCTGTAGTTTGATTCGTTTTTAAACTGTTTAACAATTGCTTTCTTGTACATAAAACAATATTAATGATATTATTCAATTCCCTTTCGAGGATTAATTTTTGACCAAAAAGGAGTTTTCTTTGATGTTGCTAAAAAATAACTGAAACTTATAAATATTTTTTCTTCAAACTTATAAATGCCAGATGAAAAACAGTTCAATTTCCTGGCAAATTTTCCCACGTATATAGTGTTTTTATTATATAATTAATACAATACTTCTCACTTTATATATATAATCAATAATCATATCCTAAATTGCTATAAATATATAAAAACTAAACAATAAACAAAAATATAGGACAGAATAGCTCAAAATAAGATGGCCACAGTAGTACATATACACAGAAACAGAATACAACTTAGAATTCTAGAATACACAATTTATACAATAAATTAGCGAAGTTACAATCAGCGGGACACACAGAACTTCTTGGATGGGGGAAAAGTTTCATTTTTAAAAACACGCAGAATAAGCACCGAATGGTATTCTCTCGATAACAAGAATTAAAACTTTTTTGGTCTATGGGGGGGGGACATTGAGCCCCCACTCCATCCTGTAATCTACTGGTTACAATAAGTTTTGATGACAACTGTTTAAGAAATCATAACTCAAGCTTTGGAATTTTACATTAAAATGTAATCTCAGGTTTAATTTTTTCATTTACAAGCTATTATAGGCCCATCAGGACAAAAAATGTCGAATTATCTGCCATCCCAATCAATTCGCTGTCAATTTTGAATTTTCTGAAACTTAATTCTAAGCATCTAGTTGGATTAATGAACTATGGAGGTGGAAGTGTTCTTGCGTGGGGGTGTAAATCGGCCTCAGAATTAGATAATTTTGTATTTTTTGATGGTATTGTGAATCATGAGTTCTATTTAAATATTTTAAAGAGAAATTTTAAATTATTCTCCCAAAATTTGGATGTAGGAGACTTCATTTTTTAACAGGATAATGACGCCAAGCACACTGCTCTCCATGTGCACCGCTGGTGCCTCTATAACTGTCCCCAAATTGTGAAATACCTCTTCAATCACTTTATTTAGCCCAGTAAAACATATTTGATGAAATTTTGTTTATATAAAAAAGAAAACATGACATATAAACACATAATATAAAGTAAAAACAATAATCATAGAAGTATGGTCGAGAAAATAGATGCAGAAATTACAAAAAACTGATTAAATCTATACCAAGATGTTTAGAAGTGGTTGTGGACACTAAAACCCCTACCCTACTAAGTACTAAATTAAGCAAGAAAAATGCAATATTTATAGCTAAGTTGAGATTTTTGTGAAGTGTACGAAGACTTTTGTGGCGTAATTTTTTAGTAGCTTATTGATTATTAATTTTTTAAAAAAATAGTTATACTATTTAAAAAAATTAATTATGTCATTTCATTAAGGACAAGTGCAAATATCATAAAAAATTACAATTACAATATATTAATTTTTATTAGTCGAAAACATTAAATTTTATAAGAAATTGCAAGTGTATGAACACTTTTGCGGCCCACTGTACGTTATTTTCAGTAAATATTGCAGTAATTACAATTTTGTGATCGTAGAAAACAAAATTAGTCAAAAGATTTTCATTTCATTAAATAAATCATCGCTGTGAATAACAGTAGACAAAGTTTATTCCATGGACGGCTTTTATTTTTCTAATCAAATGATTAAAAAGTTCTCCAGATAAAAGACAATATCTTGAAAATATAAAAAATTAATTACATAATTAGTTCAACCAGCTTCGATTACGCAATACAGTTCTTTTCTTCAACTGAAAAACATATTTAGAATAATTACAAATGATGCCAACTTAAGTAACGTAACTTTAACAACAAACGATTATATATCAGCAAATAAATTAAAATCAGTTAGACAGACGATTATAAAATACGGAAGAGAAATTTCAACCTAAACAATATCTAAAGCTATTTCTATATAATTTAAATAGTCAATAAAGTTAGTTCAAAATAAAGAAAAGAAATTTTAGTAGAATTAACAATAAAAATAGAGTTTACAATACGAAACAATTGTAATTTATATCGTTTTGCAAGGTCCTTTTCAAGTGTTTGCAACATTTAAAAAGATCAAGTGTTTGTAACATTTAAAGATGGTCTTCGATCTATTTCTGAATACAACATGAATTATATAAAAATATGTGCATTTCAGGTTCATTACACATATTTAATTTTTTCTCAAAAGAAATAACCACACAGTAAAAATTATGACCAGAAAATATTTAATCCAGAATTTTTTTTATCAGAGAAATCGGCTGGTTAAGTTTCTTCTGTACAAAATTGTTTTGGGTTACGTCTAATTATGTCTTTTTAAGTTTTAGATGTACATTTCATTCTTTGGCTATTTACTTTGCTGTTATAATATAAGTTTTGAATTCTAATTGACAATACTTTTAAAAAACGTTGTAAGGGTCAATTAAATATAAAACGCATGGATTAAGAAAGTTTAAATTTTTGGTAATATATGCTAACTATAAATTCTGCGGGGTTTTTTTCACTTATAAACCCTTATTGAAATCAATATATTTTATGATGCAGCCCGAAACCCCTTGTCTTCTTTCGTCGTTGCCACGATAATCAAAATGTGTGTTGAATTTATGTTTTATAATATTTTTGTTTTAAAATTTACACTCAATAAATATATACAGTTTAATTTCAACTTTCTCTTTCGAAATTTTGAATTATAAATAGTCTAAAAACAATCATAATATATATAACCCATATTTCTCAATTAAATTTTATAACCATGGTTGATTTATCTGGTCCATGTTTTAACAACTCGTGATACATTTGTAGTTACTTTTGTATATGAATTAACATTTTTTTTCAAAAAGTTAAAAATTAATCAAAAATGAATCAAAATCAATTAAAAATTAATCATAGAATAAAATTTTAAAATCACAAATACCTTTTTTTCCTCGCATAACCTTTAAACTTGGCAGATAAGCATTCTTCAAACATTAAATATTGATTTAAATCATGTGATATTTGAAATCGGAAGTACTTAAAGAGCTTTTAAGCGCAAGAACACGATATGAAAGTAAAGCCAGCTGAGTAAAAACAATCGAAACACAAGGAAGGTTACTGCCCTATAATAAAATATCTGTTAACTTTTCAACAGTGAAGGAAAAAAAATATTTTACGTGAATTTGAAATCATTTAAAAAAAAAGGTTTTAAAATTTCTTCTGAATTCGATTAACCGTTTCGAAATTTTACCTCATTCTAAGGCAGGGGTGGCGAACCTTTATGCATCAATGCGCCATTTTTTCTAAAGAAGTGTTTAATGAGGTATAGCCGTGCCGTCAAATAATTTTGACTTGTGATTATTGGGAAAATAATGAAACTAAATACTAAGAACACAAAACTCTTTATTTACTACGGAAAAAAAACCCTTTTGTACTGTATAGTTGTAAATGTTTTAGTTAAAAGTGTAATTCAAATTAAAATAACATTAGTGTGAGTTCTATTGTTGCAGATTATGTGTGTGTGTGTGGATGACAAATAACTTATATTAGGATTGTAAGATATTACTTTTAGTAGAATGCAGGTGGGAGTTGGAGTAATCAACCAATCGGTTTGTACGCAATTAATTATTTTTGCAGTGGTTCACTTTTTGACAAAAGGATTTGCAATTTATTTCAAAATGCCTTTTTACAGACGATATATGTTCTGCATACCATTATTCCAGAACATAAAAAATATACCTCTTTTGTTGCCTTTACTAATAATGCCATATTTCTAGATTCACCAAATTTGAAATTCTCTGTTACACTTACTATCTTGCCCTTTTTATTCTTTTGATGAACTTGCCATGTTAAATAACACTTTAACACAAATAAACTTTAAAATGCAGTTGTGTCAATGAAATTGACTATGTGCTATGTGTAGACAAACTTTGCATCATAAGTAATTGCAGTCTACGACGTAACTAAGGCAAGACAATAACAAACGAGTGTGCTCCCCACTGCATCAGGGCCGATCACTCCCGTTTGCTCCTAATACTTTATTCTGAACTTTGTTATTTTGAAATAAAATGCAAACCATTTTGATCGCTGGCGTGTCCAAAATATTGTATCACGTGCCAATGGTTCGCCATCCCTGTCCTAAGGTATCCGTGTAGTTACTATCGTAAGGTTCGAAACCGTAATTGCGAATAAGTGAATCTGTTTCTTTTTATATTTAGCATCACCTGAATGTGAATATACACATAAATTGCTTTAAGAATATTTTTACAATAAAAAAAATGTATGTAATAATTTTTTAAAAAATTTTGTGTGTGCAAAAAATGGTGGAAAAAATACAAATTTTCAAAGTATTCTCTTTTTGTGGTGGAAATAAGAAGGTGAAAAAGAGGGAGATTTCTATATATATAATAATAATATTTTGTCTATAAATATCTAAGATTTCTGTACAGAGCCTGAGTTATGATTTTTGAAGTATATAACTTAAAAATGGATTCATTGATATTTTAATGTATTAAAGTAGATAAATTTTAACAGAAAAAATACTAGTTATTATTTCATTTGATAGTAACTTTGAAAATAATATCCTTGTTCAGGATTTGCAGGGAAGTCTAAGCTATATATAGGCAAAATATTATGATTATAGAAGCATTTTCCATAAGAGAAGAATATTTTGAATATTTCATTTTTTGCCAAAAAATTGCATTTAAAATTTTTTTACTGTAATAATATTCTTAAAACAATTTTATTTGTATATAAAATCCACAATAATAATAATAATATATTAGTATATGCAATTTTCAAATAATTATAATCCTAAGTATAACTAGACAAAATAGTAAGAAATATTAGCCACAGTAGTGTAATAGCAAACTTTTGGCCTTAGATACCAAGAATGCAGGTTTAAACAATGTTTTGTGGCCAGCCAACCTTCACCTGTAATTTGCCTATACTACTGGAATATAGGGAAAGGAGGAGATACAATAAAAATGTTATTATTAGAAAATAAAATAAACTAAAGCTATTATAAAAAATATAACAGGAAATATTAATATAAAGACTACTTACTTAATATAGAAATTAAAAATATTTGTACGAAATACTGTTAAAATAAGTACACACACAGACATATATTTATAAGCTTTTGCAAAATCACGGTTCTGAACTTAAACGTAGTTGAAAATAAATTCAGATTATATTTATAAAAATACGTATTGCATGGATACTTAAGAAATTTTATCTTTATAAAAACCACATTTCTAAATTTAGCCTTTAAAACTCGTCGGTGTGTATGATGCTCCGCAAAGTTTTTTTCTCTCATTTGCTGTGGTTGAGGTATAACTGATGTATCAGGCAATTCAGTGACACCCCCTTTACGGTGCAGCATATGTATCGGCGGGTTTTGAAGTTTAAGTATAATTCCATATTTTTGCAATTATTTTAAAGAGACGTATACTATCAACATAACACGTCAATAATGTTTTTTTAAAATACTACATTTAGAATTTTTAAATGATTTATTAATAAGATTTAAATGAAGGTTGAATTTATTTATTGTGTGTGCAATATAGGTTTATATTGTACGATTATTTTCATCTTTAGCATGAGTAGTATTTTTATATCTGGTTCAACTTTCAACTAATTGCATAAAGCGCAGAAAAGAGATTTCATTACATTGCATAGTCAGATTTAAATCTAATACTTTATTTAAGAAATAAAAAATTATCATAAATTAAAATTATAATTGTATCACATTTTTTTTTTTAAAGTAGGAAGCTAAAAAACTCATCAAAACTCAATGAGCTTGTATAAAAATCTAAATCATTAAATTGAATTTAACTTAAATTATTGAATTTAACTTAATTTTTCATTAAATTGAATTTAACGATTCGATGGAATGAACCAATTTGTTTGAATCATGGTATTGAATGAAATGGTTTAATTCTACTGGGTAATCATGAGTTCAATAGAATAGCCTGATTATGAGTCACACTTTTTGGCCTTGAGTAACTTTACAGAACAGAAACATTCTATTTTTAGCCAATTCTCCAGCAAAAATAAAACAACTAGCGTAGTTCATTCAAAAATTCCATTGCATTATTTCAGAACTTTGTTTAGCTTTCGTTTCGTCAGAAGTCGTAGAATCGATCTTATTTATACCATTGTTGAAAAATGCTGTTAAAAACACTCTGAACATGCTGAAACCAAAGGAATTTCTGCAAGCTACTACAACAAGCTACGATACCACAATGAGTAATTTGTTATTACAAGGCTTTTTTCTCACCAGAAAGGTGTGTGCTGAGTACTTAATCTTCCACCCTGTCATCACAGTTTTTTCCCCCATGCCGAAACTAAGCCGTAACTAAATTTTTTTGTTTTCAGGCATGTGTTCGGTTTGTTCCAAATCACCAACATTTCCAAACATCATAATCCACGTGGTTCAACCTTCATTTTTTTTTATACAACTTTAGTTTCAGGTCTATTTCTTTGCTCTGCTGACTAGATTTCATCTTGTTTTCAAATTATATCCAAAGTTGAATGTCAACCAAGATTTATCAGTGTAAAGATACATTCTTTAACAGATATTTGACCTGTTTCAGATCTCAAATAGCTCAACAGGAAAAATATCAAGTCATTCTTCATTTTCTTGCTCACTGAAGCATTTAGTGCATATATAAGAAAGGGTATTGGCTTCCGTACACTTTTAATCAACGTGAAGTTTGGTTTTTCTTTAAACGATTAACTGTGGCGACTGCTTTTAAGTAATGTATTCTTCCGCATTGTTTTATCAAGCTATTAGGGGAAATGAAGCGTTGTGCTAAAGATAATATTTAACTGAGGGTTTGCTATTCATTTGTAACAACAAAATTGTTCTTAATTGCCAAACATTCTAACCGTGTTTAAGGAAGACTTCTTTAAGAACGCAATTAGTTTTTCTAGTAATTTCACGGAAATGTGGACCAAAAAGTAGGAAAGGGTATAATTATATCGCATGCAAATAGTTCACGAGCATCACTGAGGCTGAGAATGTGAATAAAAGATTCAATGTTTGATTTACTATATAAGGACAATTTTGATGTGGGAATAAAATGTAAAATAAACGTAATAATTCGGAAACAAAACACGGATGGGAACAGTATGAGAGTTACTCAATTTAATTATTTTGTGAAGCACCAAAAGAAAAAAAAATACTCTTCTGATGTTTTCGGGATTTTTATGCTTTGTTTTTTATTCATTTTCTTAATAATTTCGTGAAAGGTCACTAAAACTTAGTACAGTAGAATCCTGAAAACTCGGGATAATGTGACGGAAGGATGGTCGGGTTATTGAGAATGGGATTAAAAAAAAAGAATGAGTACACGAGTGTCTTTTCAGAAAATATTGTACTGCACTTGTATGTAATGTTTTCTTGAGAATACAACAGAAAATAAACTACCCAAATACTCTTAAACAAAAAAAGTACGTATTTTAGGAAGGCAGAGAGCATTTAGTACATGGAAATGAAAATCAATAAATACAAAGCATACAGTAATTTAACTAATCAGACGCACACCAGAAAAATACTTTACGAAAGCATAAAGTTGACTACGTTGAAAATTAGTAAGTAGCAGACCCTTTGCAAAAACTTGCTACTTTTTTAAAAAAGAAATGCATGATGTCCCGTTGTCTTCCGTACTGTTTTGCTGCTTCATCACGAAGATGACTAAGGAACATTAAATCCATTACCGATGCACCTTGTTGTTCAAAATACTGTTCTACAAAATACTGTAATACTAAGGGCGGTTCGACAGCCTTTTGTCTCTCACTGTGTGATATTTTAGGAATTGTTTAGTGTTTTTAACGTTAACGCCTTCATCATTTTCTGGCATATTTTCATCAACTGTGACTCTCTGCAGCAATAATTTCTACATCGGACATAATGACTTGCTCTGTATCGTTCCAGAACCACTGCCCTGGTCTGCAAGTGAGGTGTTTTCGACCTTCAAGGATGTGGACGAGTTATCTGGATTGCCGGGTTATCGAGTACCGAATCTTTGGGACTCTACTGTATTTCTATATTCTCACTAAAGCTTATGGATTTGGATTGCTCCATTAAATATTATGCCATTGTTATAGTCTTAACACGTAATAAAGTCGCAACACTTAATACCAAGACAAAACATCATTAAAAAGAGTAAACATTAATTATGTTTAAACGAAGAAATAAATAATGTTACATTATTAGTAGACCAAAAGGCTTTATAAAAATTCTTGTTTAGAAATATAATTATTTATATGACTCCCCTTTTAGTAATTATTTATATATATAACTCCTTTTAGTAATTATTTATATATATATAACTCCTTTTAGTAATTATTTGTATAACTCCTTTTAGTAATTATTTATATAACTCCCTTTTTAGTCCTCCTAGTTTAACTCCTTTAGTAACTCCTTTTGGTATCCTATAGGAGTTATATAATTATTTATATAACTCCTTTTAGTAAGTATATTAACTATTTTTTATAGAATATTTATTTTGAACTTTATTTAATGTATAGATAATTGCTTAGTTAATTAGTTAGATTCTAGTGCTAAAATAATCAAAACATATAAGTTGTTGATAATGTGTAATTCTTTGTTCATAAACATAATATGAACATACGAAGGAAAAACAAAAATGCTAGAACTCTTCCACTGAAAATTATATATACACGCGAAAGAATTTGTATAGTATAATGAGTCTCTCAGCAAACTTTACCTATTTTTCTCTCTTTCTCTCTCACACACATACACTTTGTTTAATGAGCGGGGAAAAGGGAAAACTCTCTCTCTCACAGCAAAATATGCAATTCATGAGCATTTTATTACAAAGACAACTGAGTGAAAATTTCTGTGTACCTACCCCTATTCTTAAAGTCTTTGGAATAAACAACTCGGTACTCTCTCTCTCTCTATTTGTATTTTTTTGTTAGCAATAAATAGTTTTGTAGAATTAGAAGATCATTCACTTAAATCAAAAGCAGAGGTTATGGATTAATTTCTCTAAGAACCAACGAAATGCAGTAGTTGCAGTGCACTAAATTTGATTAGAATTCAAACAAGAATGAGTGGAAATTTAATACATGAAATATTAGCTCAGACATCATTGATCTCTGATTCAAATTTAGTCAATTGACCCAATGTAGATGATAAGCAGATGATTGAATTAATAGCGCATTGCCCAATTCTAGTGGAAAGTTAGTTAAAAATAAACTTTTGCAATATGTTTATCAAATAGAAGCAGAAAAAGTAAGTTTATTCGAAAAATGTAAATTCCTATTTTATATTTCAGCTTTTCAATTGTCTTAAAATTTACTCTCATAGTATTAATGTTTCTATCAATAATTGGAACAAAAACTGTTTTTCGAAATATTCCACGTTTGTTATACTGACCTTTTAAAATCTATGTGAATTACCTATTTATTCTACTTTTTTTTTTTTTATCGAATTATTAGATTTTTTTTGTTCAGAATTTAGTACAAAAAGTTGTTTTTCACAATGTTCCAATCAAGTAGTTACGCTGGCCTTTCCAAAGCCATGAACTAGCTTTTTATGCTATTTCTTTTCAAGTTTCTGGCAAAAATGTTGAAAATTCCTTTATGATTTGTTTCTCTACTACCATGTAATTGAAAGAAATGGGAAAGAAAATTACGGTCAAATTTATTCTTGAAATGTCTGTATTTAGCAATTACGCTGTTGAATTCCTAAAACGGAAATGCAAAACATAAAATTAGCGCAAATAGGAAAATTACACTTGCATTTCCAGTCATTTGTCCTTATAAATATATTACATAAATACAGCAATTTTCTGTAATTAACATTTTTGAATTCATAAGACCTTACGAAATAAAACCAACTGAAAAAAATACGCATGGTTTTGTGACCTTTACATACTATATCTATACATAATCTCTATCTTTATATATATGAGTGTGTATATGTGTAACTGTGTATGTATATAAGTATATGTGTGTGTTTGTGTACGTGCTTGTAAGTGTGTGCATATACGTAATGTGCATATGCGTAAGTGTGTATATGTGTAAGTGTGTAAATATGTGTGCAAGTGTGTAAATATGTGTGCAAGTGTGTATGTGTGTGCGTGTATATATGTGTGTGCGTGTATATATGTGTATGCATGTGTATATATATGTTGTACATGCGTGTGTATATATGTGTATGCGTGTGTGTGTATATATGTAAGTGTGTGTATATGTAAATGTGTGTATATGTAAATGTGTGTATATGTAAATGTGTGTGTATATATGTAAATGTGCATGTGTATGTATATGTGTAACTGTGTATGTGTGTATATATGTGTGCAAGTGTGTATGTGTGTGCTTGTATATATATATATATGTGAATGCGTGTGTATATATGAGCATGTGTGTGCAAGTGTGTACGTGTATATGTGTATGTGTGTGCAAGTGTATATGTATGTATGTGTGTGCAAGTGTATATGTATGCATGTGTATGTATATGTGTATGTGTGTATGTGTATGCGTGTATGTGTACGCATATGTATGTGTGTATGTATATGTGTATGTATGTATGTGTATGTGTATGTATGCATGTGTATGTGTGTATGTATATGTGTATGTGCGTTTGTGCGTGTTTGGTGTGTATGTATGTGTTTGTATATGCATGTGCTTGTATGTGTATGTGTATGTTTATGTATGAGTGTATGTATGATTGTATATGTATGAGTGCGTTTTGGTGTATGCATGTATGTGTAAGTATGTGCGTTTTTGTGAATGTGTGTGTTCATTTGTATGTTTGCATGTTTATGTACGCGTGAAAGTATGTGTGTATGTGTATGAGTGCGTTCATTTGTATGTTTATGTATGTGTTTATGTACATGTGTACGTGTGTACGTGTATGCGTATGTGTGTTTATGTGTATTATAAAGTAGTTTGCATTATTCTTCAACATCAAAAACACAAAGAAGGTAATTCGGAACTATAATTAATAAAATATAATGAATACCTCATACTTTTCCTTTGCTTCATAGAAGCATCCTGTTAAAAAAATTACGCCTTATTGCCTAAATAAGAAATAAATGAAGCACATTGATTAAATAATAAAAAGAGGTAAATAGAAAATTTAATGTATTCTGGATACGAATTTATAATTAACTTGTTACCTTTTTAATTGGGATCAGTAATAAGGTATTTTCTTTTTAAAAAAATCACGAGTCATTTTTTAGTTTGCAACTATTTTGATTCTTTTATATAAATTTCAATCCTTAATCTATTAAAATCTATACATTCCCGAGAAACAAACACAACGCTTTTTATTTATTTTATCCTTCTTGTTCTGTTTTTTTGGATTGCTGAAGCTCCCGGTGGAATGTGGTGAAAGTGCTAAAAATAAATAAATTCCCCCGTACATTTGGAACATCACGTAAGAGTTACATAACATATTTTTCACTTGTTCACATGTTTATAATGAAAAGATTATATCGGAAATGTAAGCTTTGACTATATTCTGAAACAAAAAGAAATTGGAAAAAATTCATTTGAAAATTCTCGTTCCAAAAGCTAAAAATTTCTTTTATGACAACAACACATCAATAAAATTGTTTTGTTTTTACCTTGCTTCAGTATTTTCTAGACTTTTTTAATTTTTGTCCCACATTTCATGAAAAAATTTGTTGCATTAATTTTGTATTAAAAATGGAAAAAAATTGATTTTTTTAACATTTGAATTCTGAAATTTGTTCGAATAAAAGGTGTCATTTGGCATTATGCTTTATCCTCCTTCCTTCCTCATAGCCACTTTTTAGTGATCTTCGATGGAACAAGTATTGAAAATATGATATTCCAAATACTAGTGCATATATATATATATATATATGATAATTCACTTAAATTTTCCCTCGGACGATTTTAATTTATAATGGTCTTGAGCCCTCCAAGATCTCGCATGATAATTATTTTTTTTATTTTACCCACCTAATGGGAAGTAACCACAACTTTATCTTCCAAAAATCTGAAACATTAGCGTTTTTAAAACAGGAGGATGCAATATTGCATCACCCACGCATTCGGATCAATCAGAAAAGCCTTTACCTGAAATCATGACTCTAACAGCTTCAGGTTGACCAAAACTATAAATAGCTGAGATCTCGGAAGTGATCAATTAATGTTTTAGTGAAATGTCTTAGATGTTTGCATATGATTGCAAGTTTTTATTTGTTTTGCAGTGTTTCGTGCCGTCATCGTTTATTTGGGTAAAATAAATCTGGATTTTAAAAATACCAAGCCTTCTAATCCGTCAACGATAGCAACAAATCGAATAATTTTCACCTGAAATATGCCTTAAGGTAAGTCCCTAAATTCTACATAAATATATAGATAGATATGGATAGATAGGGATATAAAAACACATATATAGAGAGATAGAGAGATAGGGATATATACATATAAAAATAGAGAGATAGATAGACAAGGATATATACATACATAGATAGATATAGAGATAGATAGATATTGATAGAGAGATAGATAGAGAGATACAGATCGATAGATAAATATAGAGATATATAGATATTGATAGAGAGATAGATATAGATACAGATAGATAGATAGATAGTATAAATTTATATATATATATATATATATATATATATATATATATATATATATATATATAGTATATAGATAGATGTAGAGATGTATTGCGCAACTTTACGCAAGGTCAATTTTGATACAAGCAAAAAAAGAAAAGTTTTTTTTTAAATATTAAAAAACATTTAGAAGTCTATTTTGAAATCAGTTTCTTATTAAAGTATATATATAGAGAGAGTTTATGATTATTTTTTTCTAAATGCTGCATACCACCGGTGCTCTGACGCAAGTAAACAGAACGAAAACAATAATAATAATCCAATTGGTAGAAAAGCCGAAGAGTACGATAAAAAAAAATATTCCTTCCATCTTTTCAGCTGTTGTTTTAATCCTTGAAAGCGAGAGTAGCCTCTACGCGTTCGGAATAACACGCCCCCGAAGCCCTTGTTTACGGGGCGAGCCATTTTTAGTCCCCTCAAAGAGAGCCTCCTCAAAATAACCGCCAGTCCTAAAGGGTCACGTGACGACGAAGTTTTAAACCGCGAATTGCCGGCTACTGTCGAATAATCCAGGAGACAAACTTTTAAACCCTCTTTATGAGAAGAGGATTCGATAAAAGCTCCTTTGTCGCAAACGATATCGAAAGTGAACAATCTTTTTAAGAAAAAGAAAAATATCGTTTTAATATTTCGAAGTAATAAACGAAGTAAGTGAAGAGTAATTTTAATGTTCTGCTTTTTTTGTGATATTTTTATTTTATTTTATATAAATTTTGTTTAAATTCTAAAAAAGTTTTTATGAGGATTCTTTTTTTCGTACTCTGAAGAAGTTTGGTGATTCTATGTAATGCATATTACTAATTTTTAATGATATATATTATACAAAAAGTACAAAAAAAGGAGATGTTACCATTAAGTATTAATGGTAATAAATGTATTCATAAAATTATTTCCTGCATTATTTCAAAATTAAAATGAAAACGATATTCAAATTAAACAAAAATTGGTTAAAAAAAATAAAATACAAATGTTCGATTTATATATAAATAACAAATAAATGCTAATTATACGCAGGATGTTTTTATTTATATTATGACAGGTTTTATATTGATTATAATAAAAGAATGCGCCATATATATATACTTATTATTCCTTATTTACTGCTTTCATAAATCAGGTTAAGTTTCGAAAGTGTCAATATAAAATAAATTTATTATGTGCATAAAGTAAATCAGACATTTTCTTCTAAAAACAATTAAAATTAAATGCTTTTTTAAATTATATTTTTTCTGTCTTAAAAAACTAATCTTTTCAAGCGTGTTAAGGATCATTAATCCATCAACACCCAGTTTATTTATTTTGTCCCCCTTTTTTGTTGATAAAATATCAAAAATTGCCTAAAAATCTTTTATATTAATGAAAAAGGATTTAAAATGTTTAAATACTTTTAACAGTTGATAAGAAATTCTTATAATATTTTATTGCTTTTAATAATTTAATCTTACGAAATACATTTATATGCAAGGTGTTTACAAAAGAGAACGCTGAGTGCTAATGGGTTAAAATAGTTTTTTAAATTCAGAATCTCTTTTGTCATCATTCTTAAAAATTATTTAGATAAGTGCTAATTGAAGTCAAAATATTTATTTTTAAAAAAAATACTGGTTTTCCATTAGAATTCTATAAGAAATGTCTGTAACTTAAATATTTCATTCAAATGAAACTTTCTCTTGAAGAAATGATGCAATCCTTTGTTAAAAGTTGAGTGAGCTTTGCATACATTTCAATATTTTTTTGTCACGAATGAAAATTATTAAGGTTGTCTTCGGTAAAAGTACGAGAGCTTGAACTAAACGCGAAGCACATTTCACACAGAAAAAATGTCTCAATTTCCATGGAAATTTGCAATATTATAACTCACATCTCTGTTAACGATATAGTGTTTTTAAAAATGCCAAAATATTACATGAGAATTTTCTTTTTTGAGCAAAAGGCATAGCCCATTTAACATTACGATATAGGAGAAAAAACGCGAAACACATTTTATACCAGAAAAATGAATAAACTCGATTATAAAAACGGAAAGTAGGATAAAAAATGCTGCTCTCTAAAGGATAGTGAAGCTAGAAAACCATATTAATGTTTCATTTCTTTTATATCTGAAAAAATGTTCCAAATTCTTGTACTATTCATTAACACTAACCGAAGACAGTCTTAAACAATTGGTTACTTTTTTACATTCATCGACGAATGAAAGGCATTTCTATTTTGCAGAATAATTAAATTTCAATTTATAAAACTATTTACCCGAGAAATAAAAAAAATATTTATTTGATTTTTAAAGTATTTCAATTTTAAAAATTATAAAATAATTCAAATGAACTACTTAAAGTTCACAACATTATAGAGCACGCGTGAAAATTAATTGAAATTTGATTGAATTTGTTTGATTTTCAAAGCATGCTTAAAATATATTTGGCCTTTTGCTTCAAAATATTCTTTTATTTAAAAAAATATTTATTTAGATAAAAAAAGTGTAATCTTTAAAATGAGGGCAAACTTTTTGTAAATTAGATATGTTTGAAAACAAATTATCTTTGAAAAACTACAGATCGCTAGTTATTTTCATTTATTTTTCATTATTTGATATTATTCTTTTAATTGATATATTTTCAATGAAATAAATAAATAAGGAAGAAACAAACATATGAATTTAATAATAACTGATTACATACATCGTAATTATTTCTAGTCATTACCCTGTTTTTAAATGCAAACTATTCTTGAAGGAAGCAACTTTTCAAATTGTATGCAATGAATTACAATATTATATAATACATTTAAATTAAAAAATGAAAATTGAAAAATGCTTTTATTTATGCAAAGATAATCTAGGTTATGAAATTAATTTTTTAAGTCTCCAAAATTGAAATCGAGGGAAAAATTAAAAACTCTTTTGATTAAAAAAAACAAGTCTATATTTTTTTCTAATTGTAACTATTAAAATATCTTGATTTTGAAAAAAGATCTCTTGCTGAATTTCATTACTTAATTTTTTTTACAGTTTTGATCGGCTTCTTTATTATTTAATAAGTGCCTTTTATATATATTTCCCCTTTGAAATAATTTTTTTTAATAAATTTTGATGGGAGTCATTGACATTATCAAAGTAAAATTTGCTTTATTTTTCCTTTTTTCAGTACTTGTAAAAAAAATGTTGCTGCTTATAAAAGAGAATTAACGAAGTGCGTATTACTAAACGCAAAAATGTTTTTAAATCTAAAACTCTTTGAGAGATTAAAAAAATTATTTTTGTAACTATTGTAAAAATGTACTCAGTTACATGTCAACATATTTTATTCATTAAAAGTCTATCAATCCAGTTAACATGAAAATTATAATACAGTTTCATAAGAAAAGTCAAACATTCTGTTTCTCAAAATCCGTTAGATTTTTAAAGTTGATTTTAAAAGACTCAAAATAAACTTATCGTCTTCAATATTTAATTCTTGAAATCAAACTTTAATCAAAAATTTTTTGTTGAATTAATCAGAACTTACTTTTATGTGATTTGAAAAGAACAATACATTATCTAATCTAATGCCGGTTTATCCACTGGGTGCTTGGGGCTATCGCCCAGGGGCCCGGATAAGATGGAATTAACTAGATTCTCTGGTTATATAAATTTCGATCCGACAGTGCGAAGGTAGCCTGTAGATCTTCTGCGCCCAGGGCCCTAAATGAGCTTAAATCGACATTGATCTGAGGTAGGGCCTGTTTTTGCATAGGGGCCCAGGGCCTTAAGATTTCTCTCTTAAACGTTGCTACAATTCTAAAAAAATAAGTATGATTTCTGAAGTCATTGAAGATTTTGGTAGCAAATTTTTTGAAGAAATTAAATACAATCAGAAAATAATACATTATAATAAAGTAATTAAAATACTTAACCATTTTAAAGGTTTCTCCTTACATATTTAGTTACTATTTAACAGCATTTCTTATTAAGCAAGAGTTTGGCAAACATTCTTTGCCAAACAGTCCCACACAATATATTGCAAAAATTATTCAATACTAACTCGGGCTACACTCTTCTTTGTTCATTTTAAATATATAAAGATATGTATTTAAAAATGTATAATGTTGGTGTTAAAATTTATCTTTTAAATAATTAGTTTTTTCCCTTGAAAATTAATATTCAATTTAAACTTGCTTGAGTTTTCAAATATTTCACTTCAGATAATGCAAATTTATAATAATTTATAGTTATTAGAAATCCTGACAGTATAATTCGCAAAAGAAGGTATGCATATCTCTATCAGATCCAAATAACGTTTTTAGAGCTTAAGTTGTCATGCATACTTTGAACTACATCCCTAAGCATAAAAATGCAACTGAAATATTTATGGAATTTCTAATTGTAATGGACTTTTAACATTACACATTTCTTCAGATTCAAAGTGGATCAAGACTCATAAACGTGCGACCAGTATAAACTACATGCAAATAAAAAAAATCAGCATGCCAAGTATAAAAAAGTATCAAAATAATATATTTATTGAAAGCGATCTTAAGCAAATTATTTTTCATATGCTCCACATATTTCAAGATGAAGCATGATGAAAGAGAAGATATGAATTATCTTATTCAAGTTTTAAAGATATCATTCTCAAAATCCATTTTATATTTGATATGTAAGAAATTCGCTTTGAATAGTACATTATGTGTGTTAATATACATTTTATCAATGTGAGTGAAAGTTTATTAACGTTCCCCAATAAAGCAACACGAGGGATATTGGCAACTGACTTCGTAAATTTGATCCACGTATAAACAATGAGGGTGACACTTGAGCTGGCTCCCTTTTTCCAAGATGCTATACCACGCCAACGTAAGAACTCTGAATCACGACAGATTTAACGTTCATCAGCCCCGCAACAGGGTGGATCTTCAGTGCAACTAGAGCTTGAACTCCTAACCCGCTGGCCGCGAACTCATGACCATGACCACAAGGCTGCCACGGCAACTACATTCTATCAAATAAATGTACTTAATATGCATTGTGACGTTTGAGAAAAATGATGGTAGCGTGATATTTATTAATTTAAATATTTTGTATTTTTAAGTCACAGCTATTAATTACAGAAAATACATTGAAGTTATTAAAAAGATTGGTTACTCCAAATACTGTTGTTTCTGAGGGAGGAGACACCCGTCCTGTTTGAAGTTTTCCGACGGACTTCTACTCTGCACTCTCTGGGGTCTCGGGATGGTAGCGGCCGGTGCCGTTATCCTCGAGTTGCACCCGGCTCGTGTGGGCGGAGTAGGGTGTTTCTCACGGAGTCAAAGGCTGCCGGGGAGATGATCGAAGACAAGACTTCGCAATATTTTAAGGGTGCACGTGTGCACAAGAACGCGGTTATACTATCCACAAAAAAGAAGCCAACTTTTCAATTGTGTGATGGGAAAACGTTACAGCATGCTTTATTTTCCTTCTAATAATATCCATGAAAAATATATCAGTCACATGAACATTTTTAAAAGGAATAAGAAATACAAAAGTTTCAAAATTATTGCTTGCACGATGAATAATTTCGCAATAAAAATTATGAGATGTATAATGCTAAAATATCACTTTAGTTTTCAAGTGATTGATACAGCTATCGTCGAGTTATGTCATGCATATTTACTACATGCTGAGTAAACGTCTTCAAGAACCTTAAAAATGCAGACATCTCTCTTTAAACGAATGGTGCGTGTCACGTTTTCTGTAGTTAGATTTAATTTCTTGGGTGGAGTCCAACAAAAATGCCTTTTGTAAGATTTCAATGTCAAAAATACAGCCGAAAGATGAATCTTCAAGAAAAAAAAATCGAGCAGCTTCTTTTTTTTTTTTTTTTGGAAGAGAAAAAAAATAATGTAGTCATTTAACTGAAGACCTTGAATTTAGCTAATCTATCTATTAATTTTACATTTAAATGTAAATAAAAAGAAAGTATATCGAATATTATATAGATTAGGTATTGACGGCAAAAAAAAGAGAGAATATATTCCATGTTTTTAAATGACGACTCTCTTGACTGCAAATGATATAATAATTAAATTAATTCGCATTCAAAAACTTGTTTCTTCAGAACTTTTGACTTAAAAATGTAAAGTTTTTAAAACTAATTTTTTTATTTGTAAAGCCTTCTGGTTCGCTGTCTCAAATCTAATTCAATAAACTGGTTATTTACGAACATCGCTCTTCGAAATAAACGGAGACTATTGACACAGGACTCTTCGTAATTTTGAATTCAAGATCAAGTAATGAAGATAACATCTGAACTGGCTCCAAATTTAATGGAAGAATTCAAAACTTTAATAGGACGAAAAATTTTGCAAAACCCTTTATTTTATAACAGTTTTATTTGTTAATAGTCAAAATTTGTTTTGATCAGAATTTTGCCGGAATCAATAAATCCCGAGACTCAAGTTGATTTCAAAAGGTTACTTTTGAATTACGAAATATTCTCATTCAATATTTTAAAATTGTTTTGGTACTTTAAAAGATTAATTATCAATAGTCATTATTTTAAAAGTAAAATACGACTGAAAATAATTCGAGAGTGAGAGTTTCATTTTTCGTTGCCCTGTAAAGCTGCACGAAGGTCATTGGCGACGAAACTCGTAATTTTGAACCACGGTTAAGTGACGTGGGCGACACTTGAGCTGTCACCCCCTCTCCTAACTTCCACACTACACCAAAGAGAGGACGTTTGAGCCTCCACAGATTTAACGAGCAGCAGCCCCCTCTACATGGCGGGTTTTCAGCAGTACTGGGCTAGAACTCACGACACACCAACCAAGAACCCGTTACCTTGAGAAAATAATGCGAAATAATATCTTTAAGGTATCCGACTACGTTCGGAACCGTGATTTTTCAAAAGCGTATGTTTTTTTAGAGGTATAGAACTTTAAATTGCAATAAAACAACGATGTATTATTCGATTGACATGAATTTTTTTTCATTCGAAAGATAATCTTGTGGCATTACATTTTAAATATGATTTTTGGCATAGGACTGCCACGGCTGGCTCGGATGTAGTCCAATCTGGACGTCCAATTTTCGACGACTTTTTCCAACATTTGTGGCCGTATATCGGCAATAACACGGCGAATGTTGTCTTCCAAATGGTCAAGCGTTTGTGGCTTATCCGCATAAACCAATGACTTTACATAGCCCCACAGAAAATAGTCTAGCGGTGTTAAATCACAAGATCTTGGAGGCCAATTCACAGGTCCAAAACGTGAAATTAGGCGGTCACCAAACGTGTCTTTCAATAAATCGATTGTGGCACGAGCTGTGTGACATGTTGCGCCGTCTTGTTGGAACCACAGCTCCTGGACATCATGATTGTTCAATTCAGGAATGAAAAAGTTAGTAATCATGGCTCTATACCGATCACCATTGACTGTAACGTTGTGGCCTTCATCGTTTTTGAAGAAGGATTCCACCAGCCCATAAAGCGCACCAAACAGTCAGTTTTTTCTGGATGTAACGGTGTTTCGACATACACTTGTGGATTAGCTTCACTCCAAATGCGGCAGTTTTGTTTGTTGACGTAGCCATTCAACCAGAAGTGCGCTTCATCGCTAAACAAAATTCGCTTATGAAAATCGGGAACAACGGCAATCTCGTTTTGGGCCCATTCGACGAATCATATTTAAAATGTGATGCCACAAGATTATCTTTCAAATAAAAAATAATTCATGTCAATCGAATAATACATCGTTGTTTTATTGCAATTTAAAGTTCTACACCTCTAAAAAAACACCCTTTATTTATGATATTTCGTGTCATTTAGATTAGAAAATGTATATAAAATTGTTTTAAGATTAGTATTACAATAAAAAATTATTTAAGTACAATATTTTGATAAAAAATGAGCATAGAATGACCCATTTTCAAAATATTCTTCTTTTGTGAAAAAGACTTCTATTCTAATAATATTTCACCTGTATATAGCTCAGACCTCTGTACAGAGGCTCAACTTGAATTTTTTAATATATAACTAAGAAGTGGGTTTTATCCATGTTTTACGAAAACAGGGGGAGAAATTTTAAGAAAAACAAACGCCGATAATTATTTTAATGGGTTGTAACTCTGAAAATAGTGTGAATATTTCAAAACTCATAGTTGAGCCTCTGTACAGAAGTTTGAGCTATATACAGGCAAAATATTATTATAATAGAAGCATTTTTCACAAAAGAAGAACATTTTGAAAAAAGCTCATTCTAAGTTAATTTTTTGCCGAAAGATTATATTTAAATAATTTTTTTTTGTCAAAATGTCCTTAAAATAATTTTATACATGTATTCTCTAATTTAAGTGACACTAAATATCATGAAAATTATCCATTTATACACTTTTTTAAAATCACGGTTCCGAACGTAGTCGGATACCTTAATAAGCTATACTTGAATTATTTCTTAAACAAGTTTAAAATATTAGCGTTAAAAGAAAAGCACTTCAAGAAATTTTCAAATAGTAAATTTTTCAAATAGTCAAAAGTCAATAGTAAATTCTTCCAGTCAAATTTCGAACAGCCATGATAGCCAAGTCTCAAATTCGTCGCCAACGTTATTGAGTACCGAGTTCACAGAACCCATATCCTTGTAGAGGGTTTAATGCACACATAAATCTGTCCAGGCACAAAGTACTTTCGTTGTCATGATATGGATGTTTGAGCCGGTTGGGGGTGAAATTGTGTCAAATGTTGTCCTCATCACTTGTCCATGATTCAAAATTACAAGGTCCGTCGCCAATAGCCCTCGTGTTGCTTCAAAGTGTGAGGTAAATTAAAAATCAAATCCAATCAAAATTCATAAAATATGGATATAAAGAATCAGTAGCCTTATACAACCCCCTATTTATATATATATACTAGCCGTTCTTCGCACGGGTGAATTGAAAAATTGAACAATGGATTGAGAGATAAAGAAGTTTTTAATGAGTTAATTTCACGTGAATTGCAAATTAAACAAAAAAAAGCTTTTTGCATATCTCAGCTGAACAAAAAAAAAATCTTGTTTGTTAAATTTTAAGTCTAGATCTAATAGCTGATAAAAAGGATTTTTTTTTTTATCTATAACTCCTCGTAACTTTCTTGTGGGTCGATTTTTGAAAACACCTTCCTAAGCTGATCTCTGCTAAGCAAAAGTAGCACATTGTTACAAATTTTCTATAATGAACGCTTAAAATAGTATAAATAATTTATATCTGGAAGTGTAATACGTTAATATTACTTTTTGTTGTATTTAAGTTATGTTAAAATTGTAATCAGCCTCACACTCCGCCTGTTCAAGCTTTCGCAGTTCCTTGCGCCTGGTGTAGACAAAACCAAGTGCAAAGTTTTGCTTCACGCATAAAAGACAGATATATATATATACTGTCGCGGGCTTTTTTTGCAGATGGCCGAATTTTGTCCTACTTTCTTGACAATTATCGTTATATTTTGTTCACTTCACACAATATCTATATAAACTATAACCTATGTGTTATTCTGATGTATAAGCTATATTTTATTGTAAAGTTTCATTCAATTCCATTCAATTGTTTTTGCGTGAAAGAGTACCAAACATCCATACAAACTTTCACGTTTAAAATATTAGTAAGGATGTACATGTTCAGAATTAATTCTAATGTACTTATTTTTGACAAAAAAAAATGAACATTCTTTTCAGTGCGCGTGAATATTAAACTATTTTTTCATTTTCTTATATATAAGCTACTTTATAACGAAAACACAGTATTTGTTGATGTGCTTTACCATAGAGAACCAAAGATTTCATTCTTTGTTTTCTGAACAAACAATAACCATTTATTACGACAGTTTACTAATTAGAATTCAGATTCTTTGGAAACAATACATGTTTATACACATGCTCGGCACCGTTTATTGACACCTGATAAGAATATTTAAAGAGCTTAAGATCCTATCTGTACAATTCCCAACAATGTCACACTGCTTAGGAAGTTGAACTTACGTGACTCGTGACTCATCGTTGTCTTTTGCTATACAGCATAAAAGAAAAGTAAATAGAAAGAAGATAATCAAATAACACTTTTTTTTTTCAGTACAAGCGGTAGACTAGAGGACTAGACTGTTCGTGCCAAGCTATGTAGCTTCTTTGATTATTATTTCTCCATTCAAATAATTTTATTTAGGCATAAGATCTCTGGATACTACATCTAGGACATTTTATATGATCATTAGAGAGAGAAAAAAAATATACGTAAAATTTCTTCTTATCTATTTATGCATAAAATTGTACTTGTGTATTTAAAAAAATCATTACTGAAATCTTCATATAAATTGATTGACTCATTTTAATGTCACGCAATAGAGAAACCACAATGAATGACTCAAATAAGCTTAAGGTATCCGACTACGTTCGGAACCGTGATTTTGCAAAAGCGCATAAATGGATAATTTTCATGATATTTAGTGTCACTTAGATTAGAATATATGCATAAAATTGTTTTAAGGACATTTTGACACAAAAAAAATTATTTAAATATAATATTTAGGCAAAAAATTAACTTAGAATAATCTTTTTTCCAAGTGTTCTCCTTTTGTGAAAAATGCTTATATTAGAATAATATTTTGCCTGTATATAGCTCAGACTTCTCTACAGAGGTTCAACTAGAATTTTTAAAAAATTCACATTATTTTCAGAGTTACCACCAATTGAAATAATTATTGGCGTTTTTTTCCGAAAATTGCTCCCCTCTGTTGTCGTAAAATATGAATAAACCCACTTCTAAGTTATATATTTCAAAAATTCTAGTTGAGCCTCTGTAGAGAGGTCTGAGCTATATACAGGCAAAATATTATTCTAATATAAGCATTTTTTACAAAAGGAGAACATTTGGAAAAATATTATTCTAAGTTAATTTTTTGCCAAAATATTATATTTAGATAACTTTTTTTTGTCAAAATGTCCTTAAAATAATTTTATGCATGTATTCTAATCTGAGTGACACTAAATATCATGAAAATTATCCATTTATGCGCTTTTTTAAAATCACGGTTCCGAAAGCAGTCGGATACCTTAATTACTTAAAAATACAACTCAATAAATTTGTAATTGTCCGCATTACTTCTTTTAATAGCTGGTATAAAGTCCAAATCGTATTCAATGTCAAACCAAGCTATTAAGTTAACATTTCTGATGTTGCATATACAAGTAACTACAGTGTTATTCCTTCGAAGTCCACGTCTTATGGTTATGGTCATGAATTCGTTGTCGGAATGTAGCGGCTCAAATCCTGATGCCACTGAAGACACACCGTGTAGCGGATTTGATGCACGTTAAATCTATTTAGACTCAGTGTTCTCCCGTTGGCGTTGTGTGGTAGTTAGGAGAGGGTGGTGGCAGCTCAGGTGTCATCCTAGCCACTTGACCGAGGTTCAAAAAAGCGGGGACCGTTACGATTAGTCCTCATGCAGCAGTGACGTAACAAAGAATACAAGGGCCCCTGCAAAGTCAGGTTTTGGGCCCCAAGCCCAAATTCGTACTAGGTGTCAGTCAAGGTTTGGGCCCCTGGAACACCTGCCCCCCGCAATGTGGAGGTTGCGAAGGTGTACGTTACGCCACTGATAGTACGACGTAATTAAAAATCTCACTCGCTCGCTCGCATGTTTTACGTACATTGCTCAAGTAATGACACTCATTTTTCGAATGGTTTGAGTTAGATTTGATACGTATATGTACCCAACATCTCGGACATAGTCATCATAGTCATTTGAAAAATATTCATTCAGAAAATTAAATTCAGAATATTCAGAAAATTAAATAGTGTGATATTACCAGTTAAACATCTATTGGTTACATATATCTCTTGCAGTGTATGCTTCGCATGAGATTAAAAAAATGGGTTCATTAATTCATAAACTGTTCGTATGATCCAAAGATACTGTAGAAATCATCTTAGAAGTTCTCTGTGATCTGATTTTCACTCAGGTACAGGGTTGATACACAAGCAAAATGAAACTTAATATTACATAAATATTGATCAGTATAGCTACAAGGGGAAAATTGTAATTTGAAAGTCTTAAATGAGTGTGGATTTATTTTTTGATTTATGAGCTCGTAGTATCTTTCTTTAAGGGCACTAAGATCAAATGAAAATTCTCAAAGTAAATGTCCTGAAAACTAGACATGGATGGATTGATGAAGAGTCAATTTGGCAACGAAGCAGAATTTTTTAAAACGAAATTAGCTCTAATAGACTGCGAGAAAGTCTACTTGTTTAAAGATAAAATAAGCAGATGGGATATACTGAGGATTTATAGAGGAGAATTTTGATGCCTCCTCGTTATACAGTTTAGATTTAGCATTCTTTAAGATATATGTGGAACTAGCAGGCTTAAAAGAACAATATTTAAAAATGAAACGGCATTCCAAATTTTAATTTATGCGGAGAGTTGTATTATATTTATAAGAAAGATGACTCATTGCAGTAAAATGTGTTTAAATCTATACTAGCATGAAGAGAAGAGCCATTAGGTTCTCAAAACTTTTATAAAACTGTATATATATATATATATATATTGTTTTCTGTGGTAATTACATTACGTGACATCGAAAATGCAACTCCAGAGGAAGTGGCTAGAAAAAAAACAGATGAAGTCTGTAACAGGCAGTAAATGATGTTTATTTTGAAATGATACTAGTAAGCGAGAACAAAGTCAGCTCAGTAGGTTGTAGGACTACCGCCAATGGTAAAGAAACAACAGCATATACAGGTACAGAATCGATGAGAGTACGGATGACATTGACTCCTTGTCAACTGTTTACCTCAATTAGTCTTTTGGACTTAAAGGAAGTGGAAGCTGATTCCGATTGTATCCAGATGTGCTTGATTGTGAGAGATAAAAAGAAAATAGTGGTCAAGGAAGCATCTGTACATCTTGAAGAGCACTCTGGCTGAGGCTTGTAGTGAGCGGTCAGGTGTTACGTTCTGTGTAATGGGCAGTTGGCCTCTAAAAGGAAAGAAAGCATCATCGGCTGCAGCACATCATCCACTTAGCGTTATGTCATCAAAGTGTTACTATAAAAAATCAGAGGTGACCGGCTGTCATGTACTAGGCACTCAAAACCATGATGCCACGTAGTTTTGCAGTGTGTTCTATAGATGCGGTCGTAATGGACTTATCTTCACGTCGGCACCACACTCGTACTGTACCATTGTACAACCAGAAGTACGACTCGTCTGAGTAGTCCACGTCGCTTTGTCCCAGTACCATTGCAAACGGGATCGTCTATGCTGTCCAATGCCAGTGTTATTATCTAATACCATTAGCAGGATACTAGCCTGCTGATGGTATTAGCCTACCATGGCTTGCGGGCTGCTATTGTTTATCGATGGATACATCGAATAATGCATGTGGACGTTTATCTGGTTGAACCGATACCTCTGAAACTTTCCATGCTTCTATGTTCTAATGATTTTTATCACAGATAATTTCGCGTTGTTGCTTTTAGATGAGTTTCAGCTGAAAACCTGACCATCTTAGTCCGATCACCATGCCCCTCTTAAAATCATCTGTCGGCAATAATTGTGATACTGACAGCAGCTTTTCCGTATTTGCTGTTATACATGTCCTCTAATGCAAGAAAAAATGTTCAGAATAATTTCTCTGCCCGAAATAAAAGCCCATTTCGATGGTTAACATTTTTAAAATAAATGTTGATGTATTAAGAGGGAAACAAAAGGAATTATTAAAAAAATTTATACGCTCTTGAAAATTGTCAGAACTTTTTGAAGATAAATTTATTCAGTAGTTCTAGTTACAAGCATATTTTAATTTAAAAAAATTAATACGGTTATAAAATTAAAATAAAATATATTGTTTTATACACAACTTTTATGTGATATCATATGTCAAACATGAGGTATGAGATCCCAATTATTTAGTTAAAATACTTAAGTATACATATAATTAACTCATATGTATTGTAAACTATTTTTTAAAAATCAAATTTTATACATTAGGATTTGAAGTGAGGTATATATAGAAAAATGAAAAACAACAAAAAGTTTGTATCAAATCAGTTAATGCTCGAACTATTTCCACGATATAATATAATTGTACCTTTGTGTAATTGAAAATTTAGAGTGACTAACTTTTTCTGAAGGCCATATCATTTTGAATAACTTTTTTTCTTGTTATTCAACTACCAGTCAAAAAATAGAAATTTCCTAATTTTGCGAAAAATGTCCATTTTCGAGATATGCATTTTATTCTTTTCTCTATTTCATCATAAATTATGAAAAATTCACGGAAGTTCTTATTAACCGAGAAACACAAACTGCATGTTAATTTAAACTGCATTTCTCTCTGTGACTTCAAAACATTTTGAAATATTCCTCATTTTAGAAGACATTCATGGAAGAATCATATTAAAAACCTAAGCAAGTTTCCTTCATTATCAGGTAAATAACTTTCTTTGACCTAAATATTTTGAGAACGAACATTTAAAAAGATAACATCAGTTTACATCAACTCTGACCTTTTTATACCAGAAATTTTTAAAATTTATGCAGGAATGCTGTGATGTGCCGAAGAACTGCAAAATCTTCACATGCTTTGAATACGAGGTGATATTTTTCAAATTAGAGCAAGATTTGAGTTCTATTTAGAATATTAAAACTGAAAAATTTAAAAACTAAATGCTTTTTCTGTGAGTTAATTTAAATTACAAAAAATCGAGTTAAAAAAATTAGACTGGATAACCATGACTCCAATAACAAGAACATGGTTATTGCATTGTTTGCTTGATAATAATAGCAATTGTTATTAAAAACAGCATATTTCAAATTACTTAAAGCGAATGCAGTGTTTTTAAGATGCGTTTCATAATGTAGTAGTAGATTTTTTAGTCTATTTAAACGTATAACAAATCTGAAATATTTAATAGTTTAAGTTTTCTTTGTGTATTATAAAACGCGAATTATATATATAAATTTTTTAGTAAATTAAATGATATTAATAGCAAATTACATAATCAGAAAATGTTATTCAGGAAAAATTTGCTCATTTAAAAATTATGATAAAGTTAAATTTCAAACTAGCATTTTAATGTAAGCAAATAATAATTAATTATAATCAGTAAAAAAAGAATTCTTACAATACACGATTTTCAGTTTTTTGCTATAATTTTTTCCCTTTTTCACGATTTTTGGATAAGTGGTGAAAAATATTCTGTTTATGCTCACTATAAAAGACTTTGAACTCAAATAATGAAAGAATATTATTTAAATCTATTTTTAGAATCAGTAAGTTATAAAATTACGATGAAAAGGTATTCGCCACGTGATACAGATAGATGCAGATATTACTTTTGAGTTAAATATATTGAATTTTCAAAGCGTCTCGTGAAATTATTATCATCGTTATTATTATTTGTGGTTTTGATTAACGTTTTTCATTATTTATTTCTCATTTTCGTGCCAGAAATCGATACTATAATACAGGGGTATCCAACCTAAATGATCTTGTGGGTCACTGCGGAAAAACATAATCTAGCGGGCCGCACATAAAAATATGTACCTTTATATCAGATTTGGAAACAAAAAAACATTTATTAGAGTACAAATTTAAAACAGAATGAATTATTATTACTGTTTTCATTATTTTTCATGTACACAGACAATGTTTATGTAATATAATAAAGCAACGATCAAATAATGTTTAAAATATTACGGTTGTCATTTTCTTGAAAATTACGATGTTCCTTTTGAATTGACCTTTTGTTATTCATTGTTGAAATTTGATTGTGCTGTCATTCGCAAATGATTAAAGATACGTTGCCCTTTATCTTAACCGTCCTGAATATTTTTTTAAAACTTTAAAAAACATCTCTGTGACAGCCTCTTGCTTTTCGGGCACTCCAAACAGAAAAGGAGGAAGAGAAATGAAAGTCGCGCGCACACACATAGAGAATCATGCACCATCAATAGTAAAGGATATGCATAGCGCAATTCGAAATTTATTAAAAAAAGCAATTTGTTATAGTAAAATCAAACGTAATTATTTGATAAAATATAAATCCATTTTAATATAAAGGACATTTCTATTATCAAAAAGGATTTAATTTTAAACAAAAACAGAAAACAGGCAAATACATTGTAGATTATAAATTTCCCCTCAAATAAATTTCAAAATGAAAAAAAGCTTTAAAAACCTGATATTTAAAAAAAAATTTTTTTTAAGAGTTGGTGGGACACAACTTACGTACTGGATAGCCACATGCGGGCCGCGTGTTTGACACCACTGCTATAATACTTGCAATCAGCTGTGGCTTAAGAAAAGTTTGATAAATATTTTATTAATATATCCCTGATTAATTCAGAAATTATCAAACTTCTTTTTTACTTACGTTATTATTTTATATATCCCTTAAAGCCATTTAAAAACACACTCGGGTTATTAACTAATTTTTATTGCATTATATTTAGATAGAAATGTAATATTTCATAGTGTAGTAATGTTAATTTATACACTTTATTTTTTTCACTTAATGTAAATAATTCTGCAATGTAAGTGATAAAAGAAAAAGTTTGCATTCTCTCTGTTCTGTATCTGATTCGAAATCTTTCAATATTGAAATTTACGGAAATTTTTTTTCTTAAGTAAGATTAAAAGGGGAAAATTTATTTACTGTATTTAAAAGGAAGGGGTGATTTGAACTTTTTAAGAGACCAGGAAGGAAAAGCAAATGAAAATTACTTACATAATTCTTTAATAGTCGAAGTTTGTAACGATTTTTCTGTATAAGGTGTTAACTCTGATTGTCTCTTTTTATTGATTAACATAAAAAAATTTGTTTAAATACTTATCCATTTTTTTTGTAAATGATTCATTTTTGAAAAATTATTATATTTATATCTAAAATTCGTATATTTTATATATTTGTATTCTATATGTATTTACTTTACGTTTACGTTTTAAAACTTGATATTGTGTTAAATTTATTTCCATCAATTTTTTCGAATTCATGTAATTCCTATTATTCACCAATTATATTAGATTACAAAAATTTTATTTATTTTACTACAAATATTCACCTATCTACTATGTATAAAAGGAGTAAATAATTAATAAATAATACCTAAGAAATAAAATTTAAAAAATTGGGATGGCTAATAAACTTCTCCCCTTTTTTAATATATATTTTCTAGGATCATTTAAATGAATTACATATTAAAACAAGTACAATATTGTATAATTTTTTAAATGAAGCATTCCGATACTAATATTTTTGACAATTAATGTATCTATACATTCGTGAATATTTATGATTCAAAATTCAATATTAAAAGTGGTAGCACCTGGTAGTCTTGAACATAATTTATCAGTTTTCATTGAGAATTTTGAGCCGTAAAATGAAATTTAAAAATTTAATAATGCAAGGCACATCCAAGTTAGTCACAATAGTACTGTATTCCTAGAAACTTTATCTAATATCTTCAGAAAGCTAAAATGAGTTATTTAAAAACTTCTATGACTACAGACTTAGATTATAAGTTGAACAAAAAAAAAAAAATATGTATTATTCAGCTGATTAAAAAAGCCACTCACTGACATTTTAACTAACTTCTTAATCCACGTGATTTCTTGGTCAATGCAACAATTAAAAATATCGACCAAGATAGCCATATGTCTACGAGGAACAACTCTACTGTATGGATATACAACTATGAAAAAAGAACGTTATTTTTGTAATACCTTTTTTTAAACCTTTTAAATGAAGCATTGCGATACTTATATTTTTTTGACAATGAATATATTTATACATTTGTGAATATTTACAATTCAAAACTCAGTGTTAAAAGTGGTAGTACCTGGTAGTCTTGAACACATATTTTACCAGTTTTTGTTGAGAATTTTAAGCCATAAAATGAAATATTAATTTAAAAACTTAATAATACAAGGCACATACAAGTTAGTCAATAGTATTGTATTCCTAGAAACTTTATCTACTATCTCCAGAATGAGTGGATGTGAGATTTTATGGCGCAAGAGCCAAATCTGGCTATACTGCGCCAAACATTTGTCAAAATCTGTGACCTAGACGGGAAAAGAAAGGATAAATTGAATGAAAAGAAGGAGGATCGAAAATAGAGAAGGATCACTAGGGTACCACAGGTTCGTGAGACCCGTGTTTACCAAAGATAGTAAACCCCTTGGGAAAAGGAAAAGATCACTAGGGCACTTCGGGATTTTGACACCTAAAGAAGGTGAGCCCCTGAGGGGTCTACTATCTCCAGAAAGCTACTACAATAAAATAAATTATTTAAAAATTTCTATGACTACAGACTTCGATTATATGAGTTGTAACAAACCAAGAAAATATCTATTATCCAGCAGATTAAAAAACTACTCATTGATATTTTAACCAACTTCTTAGTCCACGGGATTTCTTGGTCAATGCAACAATTAAAAACATCGATCAAGATAGCCACATGTCTACCAGGAACAAAACTCTATTGTATGGGTATACAACTATAAAAAAGGGACGCTATTTTTTCAACACCTTTCTTTTTATCTTTTCATCATACACCATGTTCTGTATTGTTTTCTAAATCCTTGTCAAGGCTTCATTATGGCAAGGTTTCTTTACTCTTTATGAGAGGTCATTCCTCCGCTTACAACCTTAACCACTGAAAAAGCATTATTGTTTCTGGAAGGCTTCTACTGTTTATTTAGATCAAAAGGCTCCATTAGTGCTTTTTAGGCACCTTGATAGAAGCCATAGTTTCGACTTGTATGCTTTAGAAAAGAAATGTTCCGATAATACGAGTTAATAAAAAACGCAAGGGAGTAGACGTTTAAATTACGTTGAAATAATAGTATTAGTACAATGTATACATACAGAACGAAGTATAATTAATTTCAATAAAGAAATTCTTTCATCCCATTTCAAAGACTTGATTTGTATAAAGGGTCGTATGGTTTTTTTTTCTAAGGTTGCAGAAACAATGGATCAAAATTTCGTTGTAAACATAGAAGTAAATTTAAAAGAGAGACACATACTTATCTCCACCCAAACGGGAACAAAAATTACTTGAATTATTTGCATTATATACCTCCATATTTAATTCAATAATTAATTTCACAATGGACTAAATTTCTGACGGTCACATGATAAATACGATCACGTGTTCTCATTGAATTCAAAATTGGCACTAGACTTGAACTTGTTGTTCTTATAAAATTTAGTTAAAGCTTCAAATCTGATAATTGGGCAAGGATGTTTATATGTATTAAGATTCTTCAAAATTTATGCGTGTATTTTTAAATCAAGTGCATTTTGTTTACTTAGGGGAGTTATTGTTACAAATATATACATTTTAAAAGAAAGTTTCTGCAAAAGGCAAAAGTTGGCATAACAGCGAAGCGCATGAACTGACTGGCAGGGAACACGTGATTGCATTGTGATTATGACGTCACATAAATTTATGAACTGATTGGTAGGAAAAACTTGATTGTAGTTATCATGTTACTACGACATCAAATGAATTAAGTCCAATATTCTTATGGGCATAAGATACATGTAGAAATTGAATGGAGTAATTAGTAATAATTTTTGGTTCAATTTTTCTGAGTTTTTTTTATTCTTTTGGTAATTAGGTGTATTGTCCTCTTGGTAGCTTTTTCAATTTTTACAAAATTGAGATATGAACTTAGTTTCTCTTAAATTGTAAATTTCAAGGGGAAAAAAAGGTTAATTTTTTCTGCTATTTGGAATATTTTTTTGTTTCACATGCTGTTTGTGCAATAATAGCAATAACATTAAAACCATATTATTGAAAATTTAATGCTTTAAATTAGCAGTTCTTAAACTTTAGTTCAAGCTCCCCCAACGTTCTTCAGAACCTTTTTAGGACGGTCTACGAAGGTCTTTCATTTAAGGTTAAGATTTCCTTCTCTTACAGCCGGGGTAAGCATTAAGTCGATCGCGATCGACTGGTGGACCGCCAAGACATTTTGGAGTGACCGCCTTCACTAAGGCCAAAGACACACATACAAAATGAAACATATTTTTGGAACACCGACTCCAACTAGACTGGAGAATCGGGTTTTCATAATCTATGAGATTATGTGTAGACGACACATTATTAGAAGCGCACGATGACGTTTAACACATTCTCTGTCACTTTAGGGAAATAAAGCGATCACCGCAATTCTAGCCGCAGAAATGGGTCTTCCACCATTCGCCGACAGAAGAAAATATATGTTGATCCGCTCTTCCCGTGATAACACGGGATTGGCTATTGAAACATCACCGAACACTGCGCTACAGCGGAATTGGATTCTTGAGTTGTCATGACATTAAGTGATAGTGGGCACCTGGCAGTGAATGTGTTAAGTACACACGTTGGTTACAGATTCATCAATTCACGTATTCCTGCTCACTGCATTAAAAACTTCCTCGGTCTAGCAATCGTTCATAGTTGTCAAAACATGGAATTTTCCGAAAAAATAAAAGCAATAAACTTTTTGTTTTAAAGAGAGGAAATATCACAGCAACAGATTTTTCGACCAAATGGTCATGCTATGCAGATGGAAGCAAGCAAGAAGTGCCTAAGAGGTGTACTGATAATCATGTGATGCTTTAGCTCTAAAGCTTAATTTGCTACTGAGCCAACAAAAATTTTTAACAAATAATAAATAAAGTACATTTCCTTTTAGCTCACCGCATCTACACCACTGGATGGACCGCAACATCTTGAAAAATTAAAAGTAGTCCGTACCCTGAAAAAGTCTGCCCACCCAAGTCTTCAGGCTCTGAAACGCCTCGAGGGAAAATTAAAAGATGTGCCTCCTTGACTTGATCATCAAATGGTCCCCAATGAAAAAACTCTCCCAAAATATGTATTTTGATAAGAATATTAATCCAGTGTATTTTTTTTATTGTTTTCAACTACATAGCTATTACTACAAAGTAATATTTTCAAAAAATGGTAGAAACAGACGTTGCAAAGGCTAAAAACTGAATTCATAGCCATCCAAATACAACAACGATTGCATTTAAACCCCCAAGCCATGTGTTGGAGTCAGGAAGGAGTGTTAAAAATCTTAGGGGTCCATTATATCAAGCTGATACACAAAGAGGGACCGCGACGATTGAAAAGTAAAGAGCCTCTTTTTTAAATAATGTGTTTTTAAAATAAGGAGTTATTCCTTTGAAAAAAACCTATTTCTTAAAATCTGAATAAACGTTTCGCCGTGACAATGTACGCCATAAATAAACAATATTAGACTTCCCGGGAAAAAATCGCCTAACACAATATTTACGGATCAGTTGCTCAAGTGTCTGCTCTCTTTGTGTATATTTTGAGAATATATGCATTTACATTTCAAGGTTACTCCTGAAGTTTCAACAAAACACCATTTTTGTTAAGTTTCCAGAACGCAATATGTATATGAACTGTTATTATAACAATCGTTAAACAAACAAACGAAATGTTTTCAAAAACCTATTTTAAATTAGAAAAAAAATGCGCTTCTGACTTTTTTTTTTTTATTTTTATGCGAAAGAAGGTTATTGCTTGTGTAACGTACTAAACTATAAAAGTATAATGCAAAAGTGATAATAACGGTTATGTTCAGTTTTGTTTATTCCATAAAGGAAGGGCATTATATCCAGTTTCTTCGATTTTCATTTTCACTTTGTCACATTTTTTCATCATTATCTTTTCCATTCCTTCATAAGCTTAGAAAGAATTGTAAAAGTCGTTATGGATAAAGTATGTTTAATTATGATTAAAATTGTTGAGACTGTTAAATATTAAATTAACATTTAATTTAAAATATAATTTTAAAATGCGGTTTAAAATCAACAACTGATCAATAACAATGAAATTGAATTGAGTTATTTATAATTTCCTAAACAAAAGTAAGAGTATGTGTATTAAAATAGCAAAGAGTGTTTTTTTTTCAGGTATAGAAGTTTAAGTTGGCATAACTTTCCAAGATGGCGACCGATGTAACAGCTGTCAAGTGATTTATTCTCAGTTTGGTTTGGCAATTCATCATGAATAGACTCACGCCTGAACAACGCTTTCAAATTGTGCAACTTTATTTCGAAAATAATGGTCGATTTTCATAAGCGAATTTTGTTTAGCGATGAAGCGCACTTCTGGTTGAATGGCTACGTCAGCAAACAAAACTGCCGCATTTGGAGTGAAGCTAATCCACAAGTGTATGTCGAAACACCGTTACATCCAGAAAAACTGACTGTTTGGTGCGCTTTATGGGCTGGTGGAATCCTTCTTCAAAAACGATGAAGGCCACAACGTTACAGTCAATGGTGATCGGTATAGAGCCATGATTACTAACTTTTTCATTCCTGAATTGAACAATCATGATGTCCAGGAGCTGTGGTTCCAACAAGACGGCGCAACATGCCACACAGCTCGTGCCACAATCGATTTATTGAAAGAGACACGTTTGGTGACCGCCTAATTTCACGTTTTTGGACCTGTGAATTGGCCTCCAAGATCTTGTGATTTAACACCGCTAGACTATTTTTTGTGGGGCTATGTAAAGTCATTGGTCTATGCGGATAAGCCACAAACGCTTGACCATTTGGAAGACAACATTCGCCGTGTTATTGCCGATATACGGCCACAAATGTTGGAAAAAGTCATCGAAAATTGGACGTCCAGATTGGACTACATCCGAGCCAGCCGTGGCAGTCATATGCCAGAAATCATATTTAAAATGTAATGCCACAAGATTATCTTTCGAATAAAAAAAATTCATGTCAATCGAATAATACATCGCTGTTTTATTGCAATTTAAAGTTCCATACCTCTAAAAAAACACCCTTTATAAATAAAAATTTAGAAAAAAGAAGGATGAATTGGAAAGGAAAGAAATAAGTGAGTTATAAATAATTTTATCGGCTCTCTTGCAAAATAATGAACTTAAGTACATTTCTTTTGTTCCACGTTAAGTCGCCAAATTTATTTTGTAATATATTTCCTAATTCCAGTATCCATGGGCATTGCAAATTCCAATCAGAAACTGCGCGAATTTTCCTTCTATTATTTTATTAACAACAAAAAACACGTTAAATATCGAACGACTAATAGAATAACAATATAAAATCAGACGATAACCTTACATACAACAATCGATTGATTAAAAATGCATCGGAACAAGCATTATCGTTGCCACAACCCCAAACAAAATAACTAACAATTTCTGCTTTAACTTTTGGAATTTTTCCATCGGAAAGGGAAGATGTGCAAGTTCCCTATAGTAGGGATTACCAAGAATCTGTGGCACGAGAGTTGCCACACCTTACCTTTGAGAAATAAAGTTAGAATGGGAGGTTTCGATTTTCCTTTTTCTTATAAATAATGGATTCGAATCTTAATTCAACCAATGATCCTCATATATAGAAATAATTGGTAGGCTGTAAAAAATCCTTACGTAGTGTATTGTGGAAGTTAAGAGAGAGATACCAGCTAATTGCTTGACTCTGCTTTAAAATTATAAAATCTGTATTAAAAGGTTGGATTAGTTTTCATACAAAAAGCCACCACTTTTCGTCATATTTTCAGAAACATTTCAAAACAAATTTTAAAGTTAACTTATTAATTCTACACTTTTTTCGATTTATATATATATACACTTAGATATTTCTGTACTTCACTTCAAAGACTTTAAGAAAAAGGAAGAAATATTAAAAATTAAATTTAAAAAATACCTTTATACACATGAGGAAAAAATCTCTGAATTAGCTGCAACACAAATACATTCGTAACAAAATCTCGCGTGCATTGAATTTTTCATTAATAATACGTTTATTAAAATAGTTTGCTAATCATCCAGACGTCGATTCAAGAAAAATAATTAGCCATTAGATTTATATTTTAACATTGAAGTCCGCAATTAGCTACAGTATTACAAATAAAAACTAATTATTTCGCAGTTCTGCTGTACATTTTGCCGGTTCAAATTGGAACACACAAAAAGTAATTTTCCAGTACGTCTCACCCAGCACGATTTATTTAATTACAAGAACATGGCCTAGAATGAGATCGGTTAGCTTTGTTTTTGAAAGAAATTAGATTTTAGCAATTACAGCTGTCTTGGAAAATGTAATACATATGATTGCTTCCGCAGAACACGCTAGTATAATGTCAACAACAATAAAAAGGTAAGGAGAAATAAAAGGACCATAAAAGTGAATTATGATCCCGTGAGAAATTTGGTATCGGAAGATTTCATCTGTTTTTTGAAGATCACCCAGACTTTAAATTCAATGATTTAGAAAATAAACTTGTTGATTTTTTTGGAAACCAATGATTTGCTGACAAATTCTGAGGTACTTGAAAAAAAATAGATACAAATTTGATAAAGTAATTGGGAAGGATTTGAATGGAACACACACATATTTGCTTTCTACAGATGTTAATATAAAAATAAATTATTGTTTCATTCACATATTTATATTTAGCGAATCATTTTTGATTACCAATTTCTACATCCAAATATTCGTTAAAGATTATGCTTCGTCTTGAATAAAATATGTTATTAAATAAAAACACTTATTTTGCTGTAAAAGTAAAAATAATAACAGTCCCTCATCTTGGTTTAGGCATTTGTATATTGCACAGGGGCGTAGCTACCACCGTATCAGCCGTATCAATGATACGGGGCCCCTAAGCTACTGCCCCCTCCACGTGTGTAATTACTGTACTACTAATAGGGCTTTCATTTTTAAAAAAGGTCCCCGAAGGAGTTTTGATACGAGGCCCATTCAGAGCTAGCTACGCCAGTGATGTTGTATAAATATAAAACTTTATAAATCGCTAAAGAACGATGGAAATATTCAATATTACTTGTGTTGTGCTTCATTGAATAAACAGAAAACGTTAAAAATCAAACGTAACTTTTTTAAGATGTAAAACAATATCAATGAAGCTTGTTGTACACGTATTTACTTCCAAAACGTACCACAAGGGGGACTAGTTAAGACGAAAATACTTTAGATATCTTAAGAATATGGCAAATTGATAGTCTCGCAATCGTTTAAAATTCTATCAATTTTCAAAAAATTTTATCGGCTTTTTCAAATTGAAAACGTATAAATCGATGCATCAAAACATTAATGTTTTAAAATGAATTTTATTTCATCCCGTGATAAACCCGTAAAGGGAAAATATGTTTTTTTAAAAAAATGTTCTATAAATAATTTCCCTTCCAAGTTGGTCTCTGGAAGATTATATTTTATACTGAAATCTCTAACCATTTTTTTTTTTTTGCTTCATATTTCAAACTAATATGGAATTTTTGCTGAAAATATAAATCCTTGATTATTGCTAGCGATTAAATACTTAAATCAAATTGCAATTTTCGTAAAATTTTAATTTGACAATGTAGCACAGCAAGTCCTCAAACTTTATCTTTCGCAAGCCTTGAACTTTATATATATATAAACTATTCTACTCAAAAATTGATTCCTTATATTATTCTCTTTCTGATTTCAACAAAATAAAAAGGCGGTGTGGTAACACTTTGCAGTTAAAAATACAGTTACATGCTTTTTTTACTTCCTGAAATCTATTTGTAATGAATGAAGTCTACTACAGTGGTCTCATGGTATAATATACCGGTAAGAAACATAATGAGGTAAGTGCGTGCATGATAAACTTAGGATTTCGGGCTTTCTAAAAAAAGGGTGGTAAGTGCGTTAACTCTTTGAACCAAGTGGGCGGAGGAAACTGGTTACATGCGGTTATTGTTTATGGTTCCGGTGAGCCACCCACAACGATGTTGAATTGCCACGCATTTTGCGGCGTGTTTATTTTCTGTCAATAGAGTGGGATAAAGACGTTATAGATTCAGATCTCTTCTCTCTTTTACTCCTCCATCATTCTAATTTCTCTTCCGTTCTCGTTACCCTAGTATTTTCTTTAGATGAGCAATTTTAATGGCTTAAAAAAAAACCAGAAAAATAAACGTTGCATTTTACCGGTAAAATACTGTATTTTTTCGAATCTAAGCCGCACTTTTTTCCCATTGCTATTGCTACTGCTACTGGTAAAATAAATTAATTATTCACTTCATTTTGTTCCCATTTTAAATTTTTTTAAATATCATAAATATTCGATGTTGATATATCCTTTTACACTATTTTTATATTTTTTTTCACAAAAACGTGTTGAGAATTTGGTGGTGCAGCTTAGAATAGACGGTGGCTTAAATTCAAATAAATACAATAGTAAAAATAAAAATAATTCTTAAAAATAATCGAAATTTGTGTAAAAAAATCACCCAAATTTTGTGCGCAATTCATACAACAGGAATGTTTTTAGCAAAACCTTTTTAAAATTATCGCCGCTACGTTTACTAGTGTAAACGAAATTTATCCAATTGTTTTGCATTACGTTACCTCTATAACAAAATAGGCTGAATCAAGGGACTGAAAATTTATCTATAGTTTAATTTTATAATTATAAGTACTTGAATCACTTTGCCTTTGAAAAAGGAAGCCTTTTATTTTATCACATTATCATCGAACCGTATTTACCTTTCATGGACTAAGAATTAAAGTATTTTATTATTCTATCGCTTTACAATATCGCCTTTTTTATCAATATTAAACGGAAATTTGAACATGAAACGGTATTAATGAAAGTAAAATTTTTTGTTTAAATAAAAAGCAACCCCTAAATATTTTATATTTTTTTAATTGTACAAGGAATTTAAAAAAATGAGAAAATAAGCATAAAATTTGTGATAAAATAAAATACATATAACATACAACGAATTATAAATCATTATAAAATTACAACATGATATGTATATTTGCCAGTAACTATATTTCATTAAAAAAAAGTGAATTCAATTCATAACTGAAATGAAGGTTTCATTTTATTATAATGTCATTCAACTTGTATTATCATAACTGTTAAATTAAAAAAATAAAAAAAAAAAACCTATATTTATATTTCAAATTTTATTATTATTATGTTTAAAGAATTTATTATTAGATTAAATAAAGAAAGAATCTTGGAATGAGGAATATTTAACTTCAGTACCAAAAATCTGATTTACTTCTTTGCATTAGAAGCAAATTAGAATGAATCTCGTTCACATATTATTTTTAAAAAGGGAGTCAGTGTTTTTACTCTAACTTGTTTCAATTGTATTGTCCTAATAAATAAAACAATTGAATTGGGTTTATATTTTGATTATTATCTTCGTAGGCTTTTACATGCTAAAAAATTGTAACAAACTTTAGAAAAGATCAATAAAAACAATAGTAAAAAAAAAATTTTTTTTAAAGAAAAACTTATTTGATTTGAGTGGTTTTGTTTCCTTTTCTTTTTTTATGTAAAAAGATATATTTTTAAATTTGTTGTAAAAAAATGCTTGCAAATTCAATAATAATTCAAGTCATTTTTAGTTTCAGTTAATAATTATCTTGATTTTAGCTACTGTAATGGGCATGGCTGAATTAACGTTTTCATTATCTTTAAAAATTAGTATACTAATATTAAATTAAACGAGTTGGACATAACCAACTGTAGCAATGAATTATAAAAAACAAAAATTTACTTAAAGAAATAACATTCAGAAATACATATATTTTTTTCATTGGGATTATTTTGCTCTTAATAAGACGGTTGATGGAGACACGGAAATGTATCTTTGAAAAGGGAGCGCTGCCAAATAGGTCTGTTTATCTGAACATAGGATCGGAATTCTTTTACTACAAAAGCAAGGTTAGATGCCTCCTTTTTTCTGCTGGGGCTACACCTGCTACTTTCACGATCTTCAAAATGTTATCTTTGCTTCCTAAATACCCAATGGATTCCCAAAATATTTCATGCCTATTATTAGCAACCACGTGGATACGAGCAGATATCAATCTTAGCCCATTCAGTAAATACTCGTTTCAATGTCGAACATGTGCCCTGGAAGTCTTGAAAATGAAAGTTTCATGCGTTGTATTCATTTTTCTCGATTAACAAGAACGGAATTTAAATAACTTCGTCGCTTAAGGTATCCGACTACGTTCGGAACCGTGATTTTCCAAAAGGGTATAAATGGATTATATTTATGATATTTAGTGTCACTTAGACTAGAAAATGTATATAAAATTGTTTTAAGAATAGTTTTAGAATAAAAAATATTTAAGTACAATATTTCGACGAAAAATGAACATAGAATGACCCATTTTCAAAATATTCTCCTTTTGTGAAAAATGCTTCTATTATAATAATATTTCGCCTGTATATAGCTCAGACCTCTGTACAGAGGCTCAACTAGAATTTTTGAAATATATAACTTAGAAGTGGGTTTATCCATGTGTTACGACAATTTCTTCCCTCTGTAAGAAATTTTAAGAAAAAAATGGTGATAATAATTTGAAATGGTTGTAACTCTGAAAATAATGTGAATTTTTCAAAACTCATAGTTGAGCCTCTGTACAAAGGTCTGAGTTACATACAGGCAAAATATTATTATAATAGAAGCATTTTTCACAAAAGGAGAACATTTTGAAAAAAGGTTATTGTAAGTTAATTTTTTGCCAAAATATTGCATTTAAATAATTTTTTTTTTGTCAAAATGTCCTTAAAACAATTTTATACATATATTCTAATCTTAGTGACACTAAATATCATGAAAATTATCCATTTATGCGCTTTTTTAAAATCACGGTTCCAACGTAGTCGGATACTTTAACTTTCTTTAACCTTCTTTTCCAAAGTGATTGCTTGTTCCTAAATTCTGTATGGCTTCCGTGTATAAAAGAGTATTTGTTATAAAAGTTTTTTGACATACTATATCAATTTTTAACATTTGGATCATTCTGTACCAAAAATAATGTATCGTTAATATTTATTCTTTCTGTATATTTTAACGCTAGAAATCCTCAAAATGATCTTTTGAAAAAATTTTGTGCTCATAAGATTTTTTAAAATTTTTTAGTTAAATTATTCAATAATTTGTAAAAATTATACGTGACTGATTAATGTTTAAGAACTAATTTAAATTTTTATAAAAATTATGATTACCACTCTTTTTGGTTTGCTAGATACTTCAGGAAAGTGATTAATAATTTCATCTTCCTAAAGAATTTATCTTAATATTGAGTAGAAGGTGATATTATTTCTCTTCTTATGAAATATTAAATTTTATTCAGATAATAAATTGACATTTAAATGTATTAAAGTTGACACGAACCATCTAAAAAATAACTTTGTAGGAGCTAAATTCATAAAATGAAAACAAGCTGAAAATTTTGCAAAAACACTTACTTGAGCTTTCCTAAATATATTTTTAGATATTTTAAATAATACAATTTCATAGATTTCCCTTAGTTTAGAAAATAGGAACGATAAATCATGTGTAATTTTTATTTTTGAATCGTGATGAACATTAATAATCATGGCCCATTTAAAATCTTTCGCAATAGATGTCTTCAAGTACAACACATACTATCTCCAGTTTACCAGAACACTTCATAATTATTTTCTCACATTATTAACTTCTTTTCATAATTAATACACAAGTAATATAAAAGAAATTAAGTCAATTCCTACTTAGATCAACAAAGAAAAATTTTATTTTAGATACTTTTTATTAAATAGTTACAATTAACATAAATATGTATATACATATGACAGAATCACAACATTAAGTGGTAACTAATTTTTATTAATTATCATTAAAGTATTGTATTGTTATCCAAAACAATCGTGTATATCAAATTTCAGTTCAATTGAATGCTTTAAAACGCGAGAAAAAAACCTTTTCAAGTTTTGACACAAGTCGCCAAAAATGATGCCAACGTGGCTGTATTTGTAATTCTTTAAATAATTAGTTTTATCAATTAATTTTTATTAATTATAATTAAATTCTTGTATTGTCCTCCAAAATAATAATGCATATAAAATTTCAGCGATTGTTTTTTTATTAACGATTGAAAATTCCACCAAGATAAATAAATAAATAAAGATTGTGAGCTAATAGTAGGAATTGAAAAAGGGTAAAGAGACTGTGTTTAAAAAAATGAACAGAAACACATTAATATATTAATTTTTTCAACTTATTATTCGAAATAAGTGATTGCATTAAATAATTATTAGTTATTTTTAGATTAAAAGTTTTGTATCAATTGAATTACATCCAAAAATTTTCCAACAACACTCATGTGTTATAATCAAGAAAATTTTTTGAAAAGTTTTGTTTTACTTTTAATAATGACTTCTATTAAGAAGTAATCTTTAAGCGAAATCATTAGAAGACGGGGGCAGTCGAAAAGGGAGGAAGGGTATTCTTCCTTCTAAATTCTTGGAATTGAAAAGTAATATTTAATTACACAAGCTTATTTTTCATTTGGCCCATCCGAACTATTACTCATCAAAATATAGTCATAATGATGGTACTATAACGTTAAGTAAAAAAGAAGAAAAAACTGACGATGAAAATATTTGGGAACATTCTAGTTCAAAAATACGTAGTTGTAGCATTTGCTTTTTATTCACGAAGAACGAATTAAAAATTGTCCACATTTAGAAAAGATGTCTTTTGCAACAGCAAACATCTATTTCGGGAGTTTAATATTTCGATTACCACATGCAATGCAAGTGCATGGTACAAACTTATGTGATGGCACCCAAAGCGTGATTCATAAATGAGGGAATAATATTACATTATCTTTAAGAGCTCCTTTTGCAATACTACGTAATTGTATGTGTACAGGACTTTTTTTTATTTCCTAAAAGAAGATGAGGCAACTCCTTGCGTTTTCTAAAAAAAAAGAAGTTATCAAAATTGGTTCATTAAGTATTATTTGTCCCCTCTATCTTAGGAAAAAAAGCAAAAAGAAATCTTAGAATAAGATATTTTTTAAACGTAAAACTTCTCTTTGATGAATCCTTATGCATATCTAAATAGTATACATAATTTATATCTTAAGTTTCTTTAAAAGTAGCAGATCACTTACTTCGAATTCCGTTTAACTGAATAATCCACATTTCTTTATATATTATTTTGATTTCAGAGTGCTGACATTATATTAATTGATGTGTATCTGAAATTTCAGTAATTTTGTTCCACATACATTTAATATCAATACTATCTATACTAGCCTATACTGGCGTAAGGTATTTTTCACTTGTATTAAGACATTTTTGTATTATTTTTTCTGGGTGTTAAAGTCGTGGAACGGCTGAAGATACTTCTTATAATTTTAGTTGCACATTCATTTAGTTACTTAAAAACATACACAGCACAAACAGTGACGATACAATATAAAGGTACGCGGACATGATGGACACGAAAGCTTTCTTTTTTAGCTCTTGAGATAACAGTTTTTTGTAGTCTTGGTCAACCGGAAGCTTTTAGAACCATACGATTTCAGGTAAAGACTTTTATGATTAGTCAGAATAAGCGGGTAAAATGCATGATTGCATCATTTTGTTTTAAAAACACAAGAGGCGTAATGGAGAGTATTAGGGCCCCCCTGCAAAGTCAGGTTTTAGGCCCCATGGCGAATCTTACAAATGGAACATACTTGGCGTCAATCAGGCTTTGGGCCCTTTGAATCCTGAGCCCCCCCCCCTCTCCAGGAGGGGAGTACCTTACGCCACTGAAAAACGCTGTTAGTTCTTTAGAAGATAAAGTTGTGGTTTTTTTCCGTTAAGCGTGTAAAATAAATATTAATTATGATGTGAAGTCTTGGAAGGCTCAAAACTATTTTATGAAATAAAATCCCCCGAGAGAAAATTTAAGTGAATTATTACATATAGTTATATGTTCTATATTAGTGGCGCAGACAAGGAGGGGGGCCCGGGTCCAGACCCCTCTCCATAGCCCTTGTTTTTTTTCAATTGATTATAATCCTATGCATATAGTACATAAAATTTAATAAGGTATTTGTTATTAATAATTAATTTTATTAATTAAGGCTAATTATTTATTCAATAATCGATTTTTCACTATTTTTTGTTCCCGAAAATCGACAAGATCAAAAAAATATGTTGGGCGGCGTTTTGGAGCTTGATACGAAAATGGTGAACTTCAACCCTGGACCCCTTCCCCTTGAAAAATTCCTGTGTGCGCCACTGTTCTATATATATGCTCAGATAATATCTTATAAGTTCTACGAGGCATATCCAGAAACTATAAGTTCCGTTTCTATTTATATCCGCTCCAGCGCAGCGATCGCTGTTCCGCGCATGCCCGACAGACGCTCAGTATCAAGGAGAAGAAGCACACATGCGTCATTTTTAGATCACTGTCAGCCACGTACGCTTTGTTGTGCTTGTTTACAATGTCGGTGTTGATTGAAAATCCCGCTGCGTGCGAAATCAGATGTGTAATTCGTTTTCTGAATGCTGAGAAAGTGAAACCAGTGAAATTCGTTTTCTGAATGCTAAGAAAATGAAACCAATCGAAATTTATCGGCAAATTTGTGAATTTACGGACAAACCCTCCTACGAGGATTTGGCTGGGACGTGTTTGGTCATCCTTCGTACAGCCCTGACCTCACTCCTAGCGATTTTCATCTTTTCTTACATCTCAAGTCTTTTCTTGCCGGTAAACACTTCAACAATGACAAAGAGCTGAAAGAAAATGTTTCGAACTGGTTGAAGACACAGGCGGCAACCTTCTATGAAGAAGGCATAGAAAAACTTGTGCCACGATATGACACATGCCTGCAAAATTTCGGCAGTTATGTGGAAAGGTAGTTTAAGAGTTTTACATTTTTGTCCAATAAATGTTTTTTCTGTATCTGTATACAATTTATTTTTATTACCAAACGGAACTTAGTTTCTGGATATACCTCGTGTATAGAGAGAGAGGGATAAATATTTTTGATAATTTATTTCGAATATGTTTAAAACACAGTTAAAAACAAATATTGTTTATTGTAAAACTGAACTTAGCACTAATTATTATCAACTACCTTCATCTAAGAAAAGTATATAAATTGCCGAAGAATAAGAAAAAGTATTAAGTAACGCATATTGTGTTACACACTTCTGTATTACTACAATCAAGACTTTGTGCTTTAAAATACGGCAATCAATTAGCTAATTGTTGTAAATTAAAGAGGTGAGAGCAGTAGAAGTTAACTATGTTACAATAAGAGTAAAAATACTCATAAACGTTGCAATAGAGTGTAGCTGTAGTAAACAATGAACTATGAAGAAACAATTACGAAATCTTACAGTATCTAAGCCCACGTGGAGAGAGCTACAATTATAGCCCGGCTCTCAAATTCCTTAAAAGATTGGGCGATTTGCCAGTGAATGTCAGAAATCTTGCTTTGGTGACTAAGGGATTTTTAATGTCATCCATGAATGCAATCACTCCCTGAGTACGTTCAGGCTGAATGAGACCTTCAAACGCTTATGACTGAAAGTACATTAGTCTAATGCAATTGTTGGACTAAAAGAAAAGACATTGCTTGGAAAAAAAGGAGGGGTATACTCCAGTGTTTTTTTCTTATGGCAGTTTAAGTACCATATAGAAGAGAGGAAAAATGTTTAAAAGGGTACAGTTGTGATTTATAGTATCGTAAAAAATGCTTATTGTATTGTTGAAGCAGGAAAATATGAATGATAGAACTAATGTGTCTTTCGAAGGATAAAAATAAGTGATTTTAAGCGAATAATCGTTTAAGAATAATTAGCAATCACCTGTCGCCCATCAGGTATAGTGGTTAGCGAAGCTGACTGCTGCGCCGTAGGTTCTGGGTTCGAATCCCGGAGAAGGCATGGATGTTTGCAAATATATGGTGCATTTGCGGCATGGTGGTACTCTAAATAGTCGTCGAGCTACAAGTCCTCTCGTGAGGTTGGTGGCCCCTGATCCCCCAGGGTGCTCTGCCTTAAAATTGGGGTGGAACCGAGCTAAATCGTACTGTCACCTGAATGGTGCTCAAAGCTACAGGTAACGACAGTTAACATCTAGCTCCTTGCCATGATGAATTTTGAGGGCTTGGATCTGACACAGTCGAGATCAGGTGGCAAAAGAAACAACAGCAGAACTCAGCTAAAACATATGAATAAACAATCTCGTAAATATTACGGGAAATTTTTTAAATGCGGAGAATGAGTGAGAGTTATATTAGAATTGCTCTATAAAACAACAAGAGGACTTTTGAAGCCGAACCTCATAATAATGAGCTTCGGTCAAGTAACGGGTCAAACTCCTTCACCACGCCAACGGGAGGATTTTAAGCTCGAAAGGTTTAACACACATTAGCTCTCTCTACACGGTGGTTTTTCAGTTACACCATGATTCGATTCCGCGACACGTTCTTAAATATAGAAGAAAGAGTAGAGATGTGAAAGTTGTGTATCTAATTTTGATACTTTCTACTTTGATACTTTTTCTTTGAAGAAATGGGATAAAAGGGGTTTTACCCTGCGTTAAAATTCAAGTACCATATCGGAATTACGATAAAGAAGTTAAATCATATAAATGGACTTATAGAATGAAATCATTAAAGTAGTAAAAACCATCAAAGACAGGGTTAATACGCTACAAAATACTATTCACTATTTAACTACTTCAATCAATACACACAAATACTTTGAAACTGATAAAATACTTTTGGTAATAAGTTGTATATTTTTAAGCGAGGATCGTGTATACTCCGTAAATATTGATATCTCATATTTATTCAAACTAGCTGCATGGCCCGGCGTTGCACAGGCTTCTTCAAGTGAACAGCTTTTGGCCTTGGAAATTTTCCCTTTCCCTCTCAGTGTCAGCACTTCCTGGTATCTGTGTAATTTTTGTATTAATGTCATTAAAATTCTCTTTTTCGAAGTTTCTTCCACCTCTTTATCCCGTCATACGGTTCTGTTTCTTCTCCATTTAGCCCGTCGTTGCACGGCCTTTTCCATGGGTATAACTTTATCCGCGTGGAAATTTTCTCTTTCTCCCTGGACGCAAACAGTTCTAGGGGTGTGTTATGCGCGACGTGAAGGATTTCTATATTTTTGTCACTTAAATTCCCTTTTCCGAAATTTCTTCCACTTCTTTTTTTTTTGTCAGACAGGCTTTTCTTTGTCAGAGTTTGCTTTTTTCATTTTTTTTCTTTTCTCTTTGTTCAGCCTGGCGTTGCACGGGCTTTTGCAAGTATAAAACTCTTTTTCCTCCGCGATAAGATCTTTTTTTTTTCAAATTTCTATTTTCGATTAATAATTCACAAAGCTAATCACAATTTATTCACAAGAAAACGGACAATCTTCGAATTTATTTTTAAATAATTTAATTTTGTAACGAATAATAAAAACAATACAGCATTAATAATCCAATTTTATCCACAAGAATGTTCGAGTTTATTATTAAATAATTAATTTAGTAATAAATAAGAAAAAGCAATGCGGCTTTATTTTTTAAAAAAATATATTATTTTGTATCGATTTTTGTTAAATAATAAATCAAAAAATTCTTACAGTTAGCTATTGAAACGAATGCTTATTTTGGGATACGTGTTTTTAATATCGTAGATAAATAAACATACCTATTTATTGTGAGGCTATCTTGTAACGAATCACTGAATGAAAAAACACGCCGAAGGTATCAAAAGATCAATATGAATGATCCTCGGAATCCATTTTTTGGCTATTTAAATTTCGAAATTACAATTATTTAAAAAGATATTAATTAAAAAACTATAAAAAGCACAATTCGTCTATATCGTTGAAAAAATGCAGACCCGGTTTGGACAGTTTGGCTAATAGCGTTGTTACAAATAATGCAGGCTAATATTGAGTTGAATGTTCTTCATGTTTTTAATTAATATCTTTTCAACTAATTACAATATTGAAATATACATAGTCAAAACGGCTTTCTCGGATCAATCCCGATCTTTTGGTACCTTCGGCGAGTTTCTGCATGTTGCGGTTCATGGGAAGATAGACGCCTATAGATAGATAGATAGATATGTTTGTTTACCTACGAAATTTAATAGTGTAGATATCTTATATTTATTCAAATGAACAAGAACTATATCTGGATAGGTGCCATTTTTGTCATTTTTAATGATGTTTTTGGATAAGAATTTACTTACAACCATAAAAACAAGAATTTGATTGGCCCCATAATCCTGAAATTTTTCGACAGCTTAAAATGAGAATTTTCAACTGACGCACACAAACAATTTATTTTTTCGTATCGACACCAAAGTTCTTTAATTGTTAAAAAGGTACAGCTCAAACATGTAAAATCATATTCTTAAAGTTATTTATATTTGATCATAACTCTTTTTAAAACTACGTAAGTATACGTCCACTCTTTTGTATGCTGAAGTGATATATTATATTCTTAAATTTATAAACTGCTTTTTCAATATTTTCTATCTTCAACAGTTATCTATTATGCCTTCTAAATTTCCTGATGAGGCTTGACAATAATTTAAATGCTTAAATTATAAACTTTTAGATTCAACAACTATTATTAGTTTTTTATTCCTATTAAGTTTTTTCTGGATCCGTTAATTTTCTCACGATTAACTTTTCTGTATTTTTTTGTGAAATTCTAGAAAAAGTTATTGCCTCTAATTCTTTTCTAAGATACTTTCTTTTATTCAGAACACAGTAATCAATCGGCGTTAGATATATGTTAATACAGTTAGAGAAAAAAAAATGAAATTCGTGATTCGAATTTTCCAACGAAAAAATACAGTGAGATTCATCATTAAAATACATACACACACAAAGAAAATTAAACGAAATATCTTTAATCAGTCTTATTACTAAATAAACATATATTAATCAACTGACTATCTCTTTGAAAGTGATTTTTCAAAAACAAAATAGGAAGTAAAGCAGAATTAGAATTCTTTGAATCAAGTAGAGCAAACTATCATTAGCCGCACATGCGGACGAGATACTTTTTTCTTGTATTTTATCTGCTCTAATAGAATTAAGACTTCCCCATCTCATTAAAAACTTGTCTAATTATTCACGCTTTCCACCTTTCAAATTAAAATTACGATGTCACTCAAAGAGAAAAGGATACACAAAAGAGTACCTTTTCAATGTCGCGAGCTCAAATCATCTGTCAACGCGATGACTGTTACAGGATCTTCTTGCTGTCTACTAGATAAACATAACTCTTGCCGTTAAGATATGCCTGATGTCTTCGTTCTTGTGTCAACAACGGATCTTTGTTAAACATTACTGAAGGAAAAAACAAAGAGAGCTTCACCACTCACTGTATATCACTGAAATGTTGGTGGTTGAGAAATTTGGTGTCGAAATCCATACCTGAGGCAGAACTCCTATGAAGACTAATTCTTTTAATGTGCCGAAAAGGGAAATTTTGAAGGTTGTGATCGTTGGAAATTTCTAAAAATATTACAAACAGCGGTATTTGTTTGTGTAGTTAAAAAGACTTTGTGAATCAGAAGGTGTGGGTAGAAAACAAATTCTTTTGTAGTGGATTCATGATTGTTTGATGAGTCAGTGAGTCGAAGTAAAGAGCAACAGATATTTGGAAAATCATTCAAGGTATATACTGTTCTTGTTAACTACAGTGCTTATAGAATCCTAGCAGGATAGAAACGCATTTACTTATACATTCTTTTGTAGAGTGAGAATAACTCTTTAATATTCCCAAAAAGGATATTGTGTTTAATAAGGTAAGTGTGCTTACTTATTGATGATAATTTATCCTTTTTCAGTAAATTTATTTTACCATGATGTTTGAGAAAGGTTATTGATTGCACAGCATATAAAATATTCTATCATTTTGAATAACAAACGGTTAAGATAAAATGAATCTATATAGGAAAAAATAGTTATATGTTTTCAAAAATACCCTTTAAAAGCTTATTTTTGATTAAGTTTAACGGTAAGATTAGGATTTTATAACATTTATCTCAAAGGAAATATATAATTTTTTTAAATTAAAGATTGATTATGTGCATGAGTGTTAGGAAAATCACGTGACTTTATAGTAAGTTATTTTTCTTAAAATGTGAAGACATTTTTCAGATATTTTAAGAAAAATTGAAATAAAAAAGTATTTTGGAGCAACTTTTTTGGCACTCTTTGATCGTTCGAGTTTAAATAGATTTTGGATTGATGAAACATCAATTACAATTTACTATTTACGTGTATATTTCTTTTCGACTCTTATTATTTCTCTTTCCTTAAAAAATAGCCATAAATACATGCAATGATTCAGAATTATTTGTTGAAAATCAGTGGTGTTTCTACACTATCAATATTTTTCTTTCTTATCCCACATACTTTTTACCTGATTATATTATACTATTTATTTAGTGTTGCTTTTTATATGTGTACTTCCTTACGTTTAAATTTTTTTGTATATCCTCGATCCAATTTAAAAATTTGAAAATAAAATTATTGAGAACAGTTTATTTTGATAACATAAAAAAGGGAAATAAAAATTCAGTTTTACTTAAAATTTACATCTGACAAAAATAAAGAAATGTTCTTAATCATATTTTATAAATTTGATTTTTTTAAAAAAAATTTATTTCTGGTAAAAGACTCAATCAATTTAGATAACTGAACACAGTTAAATTGCTTAAAAACAAGTAAAAGAAGTATTTCTTATTGCTATTATTATTATTATTTGCTTAACATTTCATAGAACTTTTAAATCAATTGGAACAAGTAGTGATTCTATGCTTTGCTTAATTGTTTTATGATATAATATATGTTAAAATGATTACAAATGAGTGTACTTAGATTTTGAAGTATTCATAAGAAGTATTGATTATATGAATAAGTTATATTTTAATGTATAATAAATGCGTAGCGTCAATAAATACTTCTCTATTAGAATATTAATAATAAATTAATTTTCATTAAAGCAAAACTGTAATGGTGTTTTGTTTGTTCTCTCTTTATATTGTTTCTTAAACTATATCTAAAATTAATTAAGACTACAATTTAGTATTTTAATCTTATTTTACAGTTCCTTGAATGATCATTCCTTAGTGTATTTTCACAACTTGAATTAAACAATATTATTTAAAAGAAGGGTTTTCTTAGAATAGCACATATAAATAAAAAATAAAATGTCTTAGAATCTAGTGTGTAATTACAAAAACATTGTTATTGCTATTTGAAGTATTTAATGCATGTTATGAAGCAAAAAGAAGTGATCAAGCCCTTCATCAACAAATCTGTACATCTTCGCTGATTACCGACCTTTATTCTCTCTTTAAAAGGTTACTGGCCGGCCTTCCTTTGCTTCTTTCATAGTCCTCCCTTCGCATGTGTCATTTTCATTTTTTGAATTCTTATCCCAGTGAACTAGTAACTAGAAATAGAGTCACCTGCATACTATTGCTGCTAAGAATACTCTATCGTAGATTGTAAGTAGATAAAAAGGGGAAAACACACAGTCCTTGTATTCAAGCGACTTCATGTCTTCAAAGCGTGATTCATCTTGAAGACACTGAGACCATTTACAAAAGACTGTTAACACGTTTTTTCTCTTCTTCAGAATGATATCAGTAGCTCTCTGTTTGAAAGTAATAGATAGTCTCTTTGGTTTTAAGTTGCTGATTCACCTAATGAAAGATAAATGACATAAGTAGTTTTCCAAGAACAATTTCGATTGCCACCTTAAGAAAATATTAATCACAGGTACACTCAAAGGTAAAATACGCGCTAGCGTAGTAAATTGTTGAGCGTGTTTCTTCCAAGCACTTATTTCAGTTGTTTAATTTTATCTGATTGACACATTTTACTAACCAACATTTTTGATTAATTGGGGAAGGAAGATCCAAAAATACTTCTGTTAAAAGGATATTCCAGTTTTATACTTCTATATGTAATATCCCCTGATACAACTTTAAAGAGACATCAATCAAAATAAATGTAATTAATTATCTAGATGTACTTGTTACTGTTTAAATTTTGTTTTGGATGTTGAGAGAAAAAATGATTCTTTTTTAATTTCAATGACTTTTTATCACAACTTTTATATGGTAATTAAAAGCGTATGCTTCCCAAATAATAAAATATAAGTTCATAGGTCTTGCACAACAATTGCCTCAAGAAAAAAAAAGAATACCACTCACTATGAGAATTTAACAAAACAATTATTTGAGAACAAGAATCTTATCTAATAGTTCCTCATGAGATGTCTAATTCTTTCATAGGAAATAAATTTAATTAGACATGTAGGGATGAAACTTAGAAGATATTTGACAAGAAGCGTCCTTGAAAAGTCTATCATTCAAAAAATTTTATTTCCCGCGTCAACTGTTGATTATAGTTGTATGGGAATTTTTGAATTGATAAGATAAAAAGTCTTCTAAAAATCCTTGACATAATTTCAAATCTGATTTAGGAAGTGTTATTGAATATAAATAAAAGGCTTTTCGTTTTTTTTTTTTTTAAATTATTGCAACTTTCCTTCTAACTATAAGCTAACACGTATATTACATATTAGTGCCGTTATTTTAGTAAATTATTCTCTACTATTCTATCCAATCTTGTAATTCTGAGTTCCAAGTAGTTCTCAAATAAGATTCTATGTTTGTATGAACAGATTTTACTAAATTTAATGACAATTAAAGCAGTTGATTTCATTCTGATTCCAATTCCAACTGAGTATAAGTGAAATAATGTTCATCACATTCTATTTACATGTTTAAATTTGAAAATTTTTTATCATGTATGTTCAAAGATTTCTCCCATTTCAAATTTAAAGAAAAGACGAAAAAAATTAACATATAATGAACTAATCATTGCAATCAATAACACATACACTTAATAGAAATATTCAACAAAAGAAAATAATATCGCTACATAAACACAAAAATTTTAATTATTTAGATAAACTTGGAATTACGAATATCTAACCTTATATCAAGTGAAAACGTATTTCAAATTTTTTATTTAATATTCGATTTTCCTAGTTATTTTTTGAGCAATGGCTCAGGTTAAACATCATCCATTTATTTTTGTAATCCCAATAGATTATTTATTAATTTAAATCCCATTTATCTTTTATATAGTTTTCTAATTACATACTTCTACCATTTATACATCTTTTGAACAAATTCCTATGGAGATATACTATTAAATGTGAACTATACATTTCAGTTGTGTGTGTGAATGTTCACTGAATTTAATGGACCTCCCGACTTCAGAGAAAATTTTCGCGCCTCTATTCCGTGCCTTTTTTTAAAAAAAACAGCCATTCTTGTTGGCAAGCTTGCAAAATGTTCGCTGTTAACTTCACGCTTCGAGATTGATCTTGCTTGTCTGTTTTATGCGACTCCGGCTGTTAGTTAGTTTTGTTCTTTTTGAACTTGTCGAGACAAAGGGTTTCCCTGTGCGAACGCCTTTGAAATGATTGGTGAGATCAGCAAAAAACGAGTGTTGGCAGATAGCATCACCTTCGGTTTCGGATACGGTTAAATTAGAAGGGAATCAAGGAATGTGCCATCCTCTCTACTATTTTGTTTTTGGGCGTCCTTGGCTCTGCCGACGGTTCCAGACGTTTTTTGAAGGAATGAGTCAAGGTTGTTAATCGGTAAACACCCTGAATTCGGTGTGAATATTTATTTCCAACGACGAACTGTTGCTGATTTCAAGGAAAATCGGTTGAATGGACTCGCTCGACTTCCTTTATAGGTTCCAGCACCTTGAAGAGAAACAAAAACGTTTGTGTTCTCTGAAAGCAGAGTCGAGAAAACTCTGGCAGTTATTTGTGTACGTACAAATACAGTCAAATTATTTTTTAAAATCAAACATACAATCTGCGTCACGAAATTTACAAGAGCTTAAAATAGTTTAACTAGACCTTCACAGACAGAAAATAACTAAAGGTTTGGTTTGGTTGGCTTAGAATCGCCTTAAAGCTGCGCAGTAAACTACTAGAGGCAATTTTTGTAGTTCTGAAGCTCAGCTCAACGACCTCGGTACCTTAAGTGTCATTTTACTTGAGAACCACGCCAATTCTAAAAAGCGAAGCTTATCTATAGATTGCCCTTGCCGCTGAAGGAAATTTCGTCTTGAAAAAGATTTAAAACCCAGCAATTGAATCGTAATTCTATTGACTAATTGATCCATTATCAGTGGCTGAAGAAACACTTTTAAAATTGTACGTGTATAAATCTTTATTTATTAAATAAAAATCTTCAAATTTTTCGTTTCTTAACCATTTTTATTACCGTAAAATCCAGCGTATAACGCGTACCTACACTTTTAAGCTGCATTTTTTTTAATTTAGGGGTATATTTGAAGTATAACCCGCACCCCCTTTTTTTACGAAGAAACCTGAAATATGCGTATGCAATGTTCTTATGTTTTGGTCATTTATTCAATGTATTATTCCAAGCTTTAAAAAAATAGTATACTTCCAGAACTACAACTCTTCAAGTTCATAAAGAGAATGTCATTTCTTTTAAATAAGCAATATTTCGATGTATATAGAAGTATAATTTTTTGTAAACACATTTTTTTTTATTTTTAGAGCTCTCATTTTTATACACGGCGTATAACGATCACCCGTAAATTTCAATCATTTGTTGCGCACTAAAAGTGCACGTTATACGTCGGATTTTACGGTAATTAACCTCTAATAAGTTGCCAAGTGATGTGATATGACTTGCCTAATGTAATTTATTTCTTTACTTCAGAGCTAATTCAATTTTAAAAATTCACCTCCTCCATGTATTAAGATTTAACTCTATTTATAAATCACTGTATATTTGCCCTTTGGTTTTATGTTTACCTTTCCCGCGTTTCAATTGCATTACGCGATTTCGTTACATTTTGTGTTATTCGAATGTAGGTTATATGTAATCCATTCTCGTTTTATTGTTAGACGGTTACGAAATGTTTCTGACATTCATTTCTTTCGTTTTTATTTTGTGACACAGTGTCTTAATCCATCAATGTCTTTTGTTCCAGTTAAGCGTGCATTATGTCATTCATCAATCACACTAAGCCGAGTTGACTAGCCCTGAAGCATTTTGCAGAACTTAACCTTTATCTCGTTCCCTGATCTCTCTGCATACCAAAAATAAAACACATCTTCCTTTGGTAAAGCCTTCCATGAGGAAAATCAGTTAATCGAAATGTTTGTTCAGATTAATTAGAGTCTTCATGAATGAGGTGGAATGACGATAATAGTTCACAATGTACAAAAATGAAATGATCATTGTAAAATCTTAAAGCTTGTAGAATCTACAAACTTTGATCCTATTTATTGTATCGATTTAAAATATTTCATGTATTTCCAGTATTCTTTAAAACAACCATATGACCACGGTTTTCCATTGGTTATGGCCGAAGACTCTTGGCAGGCGTTGTTTTTGTTAAGGTATCTGACTACGTTCGGAACCGTGATTTTGCATAAGCGTATAAATGGATAATATTTATGATATTTAGTGTCACATAGATTAAGTGGCCGCGGTAGCCGAGTGGTATAGGTATCGGACCGTGGCTTGCTTTGTCACGGGTTCGAGCCCAGTACCACTAAAGACCCGCCGTGTAGGGCAGCGATGCACGTTAAATCTGTCGAGAGCTGAAACGTCCTCCCGTTGGTGTGGTGTGGTAGTTAGGAGAGGGTGGTGCCAGCTCAGGTGTCATCCACGTCACTTGACCATGGTTCAAAATTACGTGGTCCGTCGCCAAAAGCCCTCGTGTAGCTGAACAGTGCGACGTTAATATTCAATCAATCAATCAGTCACATAGATTAGAACATGTATAAAAAATTGTTTTAAGAATGTTTTATTACAATAAAACATTTTAGTACAGTATTTTGACAAAAAATGAACACAGAATGATCAATATTCAAAGCATTCTCCTTTTATGAAAAATGCTTCTATTATAAAAATATTTTGTGCCTGTATATAGCTCAGACCTCTGTACAGAGGCTGAACTAGAATTTTTGAAACATATAACTTAGAAGTGGATTTATTCTTATTTTACTACAACCGAGGGGAGAAATTTTAAGAAAAAAACGTTGATAATTATTTCAATTGGTGGTAACTTTGAAAATAATATGAAATTTTCAAAAAATTATAGTTCAGACTCTCTGAAGAAACCTTTATCTAAGCGAAATATTGTTATTAAAAGGAGAATGTTTTGAAAAAAGGTTATTCTAAGTTAATTTTTTGCCACAATATTGTATTTAAATAATTTTTTTTGTCATAATATCCTTAAACCAACTTTATACATGTATTCTAATCTAAGTGACACTAAATATCATGAAAATTATCCATTTATGCGCTGTTTTAAAATCCCGGTTCCGAACGTAGTCTGATACCTTAAACTATGGATTCGAATCTCAGTAAAATAGACTCGCCGTGTGTAAATTCGGAGAGTGAGGTGACAGCTAATATGTCACTCTTGTTACTCCAAATTACAAAGTTCATTACTAATAACTCTTTAGTTGCTTCTAAATATGGCATTAATGAACAATTAATAGATTATGAGAACAATAAGTTATTTCGTTACTTAACGTATTATACCATTGACCAATTTTCGATAAATCAAAAGACGTTGCCAAATACAGCGATATGCAGTTAATTATACAAACCATTGCCGCGCACGTTCAAACACAGTAATAACAAGGATGACAGCACTTGCCAACACTTTTTGATTTGGCGATGTCTTTTCGTTTGGCGAAGTTATTTTCAAGCAAATGATTGTATTTTTGATAATAATATCTAATTTGGCTATCCAAATTAGATAATTTTTAAAGCTCCAGTATTAAATTGTGTCCAAAGTTACCTCACACCAAATAATAAATCAATTGAGATTAGACAGTTTTCTTAAAATTTCGATGTTTGATATGTTCAAAGTTTCATTACTCGAAAACTATTTAGAGACCCAAAATTTGCCTAAAAGTTTGGATGCACTTTTGAGGGTGTAATGTATTTTATATAATGTACATATAAATACAATGTGAGATATAATGACATCAGAAACAATGCCAGATTTTTCTATGTCGAAGCAAACACAAAGCATTCATTGTAATATATAACTCATGCAATCTATTTTTGCATTCTGTTATGTATCACAGACAATGTGGCTAGACAAATAGTAAAAAAATATCCTTTGAATAATAGTCTAGGGATTTATTTTCTTGATTTATATAAGAAATTTCCCGTTAAATAATTAAATTCATGAAAAAAATTCTGTCTTTTTACTTTTCCCCCAGTTTAACAATCACATAAATATAAAGCAACGTTATTACTTCGCTGTAACTTAAAGAAAATCATAGTGGAGAAAAACTAACGCTAAGACTGTTACATGAAGAATTATTTGATGAAATGTGGCTGCAAAAGGATATATAGTAGTGTTCCTCAACCTTTTTATCGCCGTAGACCGGCTAACGTTTGATAATTTTACAGCGGCACGCAGAGATTGGGGCGTTTATTGTTTATATTTTAGATAATTTTTATTTAATCAAATTTTAATTTAACTGTTTTTTAATACACAATCAAAATAAGGAACACCAAAAAAGGAATACAAAGCGATTTCCCTGGAAAGTAGCACAAACCCGAGAGAAATACATCACAGTAAATAAAATGGAAAATTGTTTAATGTTCCTTGTGCGGTCAGGTACCATTTGATCCACGGTCCGTTTCGGTCTGCTGCCACGGATTTAGGGACCACTGGTATATAGAACTCATATAAATTTGAAAGATTCTAGGTGGTTTAAGAGTTGGTGTTTTAAGTTGTTGAATAATATTTCAATGAAATTTTTAACTAAGTTTTATTAAATGCTTGACCATAAATAAGATAAGGAAAGAAGAATAGTTTTTGGAAATATATGTTGATTCTTTGAGAACTTTTTAGAACATTTTTCTGCAACTGAGATAAAAGGCTTTTCGTAGAATCTATTAAAACAGTGATCCACAAACTTTTTATCGCTGCGGACCGGTCAACGTTTGATAATTTTACCACTGCCCGCTGAGGGTGGGGTACGTTGATTGTTTATATTTTGGATTGTTTTTATTTAATATTTTAATTTAGTTACATTTAAACATGCCTTCAGAATAAATTGTAGCTGCACAAAAAAAAAATGAATAAAAGTGATTTAACGTGGAATATAAAGTGATTTCCGTGGAAAGTTGCGTAAATCCGAGACCGGTCCACGGACCGGGGGTTGCGGATCACTGTATTAAAACACTTACTCAAAAGCTATTATTAAATCAGAATTTTTAATTTTTCTGACACTATTCATTTGAAAGCGTAATTTATTTTAAAAACATTTTCAGAAATACTTACAAAACATAACCAAGAAAAAGAAAAGAGAGCATCTTCCAAATAACATCCAATTAAATCGTTAAACCTAGTGGTATCATCAGTGAACTTAAGACGCAGAATCGTCGTTGCTTCATTGGAAACCTATAAACATAACTCCAATTGCATCATTAGAACGAAGACAATAACAAGGAAATGTTAATGAATGAAATGGCATACCAAAGCCAGTAAACAACGGAACACCTATTGTTTTGGAGAAACCTTGCTTCACCGAATACAAGTGTGGGAATTTGCTGACAAGTTCGAAAAATGTACATTTTGCTTCTTTTGTATGTAGACACGAGTTCTACGAGGCTTGCCCAAGCCCTGTAGCGAATCAATTTTGGCAAGGTACAGAACTTTTTAAGCTTCGGCCCTGAACTTGACAGACTAGAACAAATGCAAGGCGTCTCATTTTTAAGCTGAGATAGTAGGTACCAGCAGATTGTACTAAGTTACGCAAGTACTTAATTAGTTGCAGAAGCGGTTACGTTAGATGTTAGTACTATATTTGTGTTCTTTCGTTGAAGGAGTATAAATAGGACGTGAAAGGGTAGAATGAAGATGTGTGTAGTGCGAAGTGATGAATTGCTTGTGTGGGTGAATAATTAAATTTAGTTGAAGTGATAGAATTTCGAAGTTTTAAAGGCTATGAATAATTGGTAGAAGGATGAGTAAGTGATGAGATTAATGAGATAAGGATGAATAAGTGGTGAGATTTATAGGAAAAGAATGAACGAGATTTGTAGTGTTCCGTCTAATGAAATTAAAAAGAGAACAATTTATTGTCTTTTTTTCTACCGAGAAAGAATCTGTTAAAGCTATTAAACTCTTTAACTAGGCCCTTTTTGAAATTGTATACAATTTACAAACTGTGCATAAACAAAATTTATAAATAATTACATGTTAAACGTGTATTAGATATTCATAAGAGTATTAAAAATTTTTTTTTAAATAATTAAGTGAAGTTTTTGACCTTTTGTGGGATTTTTCCTATTCTAATGATTAGAAAACACTTACTTTTCACTTCAGTAATAATCACACAATATACACACTTCTTGTCCCTTAGAAATATTTTTTCCAGCTTTTTGTTAATTAAATTAAGAGTTGTTTGAGTGCAAAGGGTACTGTAATATTGATAGCCGTGGAATATTATTGAATCCAGTAAAACATGAGAAACAGATGTAAACAAATAAAGGAAAAAAATGAAGTTTTTAAAAATACATGGTATTTTTTAAATCTGTATTGTATTTTAGGAATTACTAAATATTTCTGGATCCTTCAATTATAATAATTAAAAGGTATTGAAACAGAGAATACTTGATTGAGCAATGGATATTTTTTCAAATTTTATAATTATAATTACTGAAGTTTCAGATGGAAAAATGAAATTATACTGGATGACAGTAGTAAGGAGGGCATAGTCTTGCATGCAGTGGCGTTGGGAATGGGGGCCCAGGGTTCTAAGGGGCCCAAAGCCTGACTGACGCAAGTGCCTACCCTTTGTAAAATTCTACGTGGGGGCCCCAAACCTGACTTTTCAGGGGGGCCCAAATGTTCTCCGTTACGCCACTGCTTGCATGCATTTAAAAAAGAAATACCCTGTTTAATCTAAAAAAAATTTAATAAATATTTTATTTTGTGACATAATATCGAAAGTACATAAATTGTTGTTTCTATATCTCCCCTATTATTCTTTGTTTTACATTTTAAATTATGGGTAAACAAGCTTCAATGAAGTTAGGTTTATTGATGTTACAAGTTCCAGTTTTAATGTTATTGAAGACCCGCTGAGTAGAGGAGGCCATTGAAATTTGTGCAGGTTCAACGTGTGTTAGTTAGGAGAGGGAGGTGCCAGCTTTTTTAAATACTTGTATTAAATGACTAGGTAAACACTTATATATTTTTTCTTACTTATTAGCTTCTCACGATTGAATCTATTGGCTAAATATATACATGAAATATACATTTATGTTTCTTTTCCAGAGGATATTAAGTACCTCCAAGAAAATGTTATTCTCAATCCGGTATATTAGTATAATTCTAATAGAAATTGTAGGATAAAATGTTTCGAAATAATTAAAAAAATTTAGAATTTCTTTGTAATGAATATAGTTATTTCTTATTAGTATTTTAAATATTTGGAGCCTTCTTATTGCATTTGAATTTAAAATGAATGGATACCTGCAATTAAAGTATTTTATAACCCAAAAACATCTTTAATATATGTAAGATGTAAAAATGTTTTTTTAAAAAAACAGCTTGTAATAATATATGTGTCTTTACATTCTGATAACGTATTATCGAAAAAAGATAACCAGACAATCTAAATAATAAAAGTTTTCGAAAACATCTGCTTCAGTGTCATTTAAATAACTTATCGCATTAAATTCTTATTTCTTTCAAAAGCCTGCTGTGGATTTGCTCCTCTAAAAAGAATGTACTTGAACCATTATTTAATGCTAATTACTTCCTTTTGGACTAAAAACGATTTTTTAAGTAGCGCAAGTTCAATCTTTAAATAACGGATAAAACTGGTTAAAGAATTTTACATCAACATAACCATTTGTAGGATATTATGAAAAATATATATATAATGATTTAAACTAGTTATATATAGAATGTTCGAATTTTTAACTAAGGAAATTATTTGATTAAATTAAATTTTCGCGGGAATATAACGTAAATAAATTGTATTGGATTAAATTTATTTAATCATACATTTCCTCTTATACATCTTTTTTACTCTGATAAACAAAGTAAAAGAAAAAACACAATGCATTAATTTTTAAGCAGGATCTCAGTAGGAAGAGTTCGCTGAAATAATCAAATGACTTTGGAAGAAAATTCAAACATTATTAACAGTGTTATCTTTGAAATAAATTACATTATCGAAATATAGCATTGCTGTGGGAAAGAGGAAAGAATTACTAATACAAAAATCTAGTGATCAGTAATTAAAATTATATTTCAAGCTAGAAAATAATTTCAGCTTTGAGATACGAATAGTTGCATTTCCTAGTATTAATTAAATGCAGCAAATATGAAAACACGTTTGGGAAGACAATTTGTTACAAATATATGCAATTACACGCAGACGATTTGTTATAAATATATGTAATCATACGGAGACTATCTTTTTATTCAACGCGTAGAGGATAGTGAGGAAAGAAATAAGAAAAAAAATTAGATGGTGAACTTCGCTTTCTAGTAAAATAAAAAATATATATATCTTCTCTTGATTGCTTCAAAATTTGCATAATATTTCGGGCGATATTACTTTATTGAGTTGGGATACAAATAACAGAATGTGGTAGATATAAATTAAACATAATTTTAAATAACTCTTATTACAGAACTGCAATTAAAATTGTTTAAAACATCATTCAGTAAAATATTCTATATAAATCTCTATATTCATTGATTAATTATATAGAATTATTCTGATATGAAAGCTAACAAAATCTCCACGTAATATTCTTTCTATTATTTTAAACTTTTACTTCTTTCTGGTGTATATATTCTTCTTAGTAAATTTATCTTTTGTTAAAAGTACATATGTAAGGTCGTCTTAAGACTTCTTGAGGCCTTGGGGTGCTACGCAAAAATAACCCTTGGGCCCTTACACAGGTCATAGGTCCTACCTATGACCCTTGAAAGAAGACAGCGCATAACACACGTTGTCAAATACTCGAACAAACAATAACCCGAAACAAATAAATGTGCATGACTTACAATCGCACAAACCGGCTCGGCCGACTGCAGCCTTTTGACTGAATAAGTGAGTAATGATGGTGTTTTTGCTGGTAGGCCTAGGGCTATACATGGATGAAGATCATCACATATAGTTAGTTGACATATTGTCCGAAATTCCCAAGTTTTTCGGAGAAAACAACCGGAAAAAACATTTGACCATTGAAATTATTCGAATATCATGATCTAAACTTTTTAATGTAGCAAATACATTTAGAAAATGAATGTCTTCTTTTATACCTGATACTTTGATATGGTAATAAAAATAATTGTAACTGTCACGAAATCCCTGAACTAAAAAATTCCCTGATTTTACTGATAAGAGAGATCATTTATTATGGTATATTTCTTGTTTTTCATAAAATGGATTAATATTTACATTGTAAATGCAGACTTGGAAAAAAATCGATTTTTTTAAATCGATTTATTAGACCTCGATTTTTTTGTGAATCGATTCATCAGGTTACGATTCGAATCGATTTAAAAATCAATCTTTTTCGGAAAGAATCGCCATCCCTAGCGTGACATTAATAAACTCTGACTCGAAGCAACATCAGAGCTAATGTGGATGGACGTAATTTTAAACCACGGATCATGACAAGATAGAATATTTCGAATAAAATATACGATATCTTTCTACATATTATAAATTATTGCGTTAGTATTACCAATAATTATTACCAATATATTACCATTAGCATGCTGTGAATGGTATGAAAAATCCATTTTACACTGTCAATTTTACACATTTTTTCTCCCCTCCAAACTTCCTGTGTATTTAATTAAATTTTTTAATGGGGTATATTCAACTCTTTTTCAACAAATTCATTTATTTTATTATTTCTGAATCGTCTTTCTTGTTGAAATTTCTTGTAAAATGAAACCAGTACAAATATTTAGTAAACTAATTAAAAGAAAAAAGGTCTTTCTTTTTGAAAAATCTAAAATGTTTTTTTTTAACTGTATCTACTTTTTACCTTAATTTGTCCCATGTACTACTTTTTTATATTATACTCATCATTATTTGTTGAAAATATATTCGTATCATTATCTGAACAACATAATCTCAAATACTGCTTTTTAAAAATTGATAAACATTTCTTACTGAGTTAAAAATGATATCTACTATTTCTAACAAGCACAATAATGCTTTAAATAAATTAACAAGGAAAACTTCAAAAACTAATAATTAACTAATAGAGGAAAAGAAATTGAATGTATATATAATTCACTTATTGACTTCATAAATGGAAGAAATAAAAGACAACTTATGATTATTCCGTAGATTGCAGGACTCTATTTCCTGTTTATCACTAAGTTAGCGACGAATAAAAATTTCATTAGATTCAAATGAACGCCTTTACGGACCGTTAACGGTACACAAATCTAAGGATAAAAGTTAGCGAACCTTCATTTTACGCGCGGGTCAAGTAAAATGCAGTATAATGATTACCTATCGTTTTCTGTTCTAAATTTTCTACGTTCTTCCGGTAAAAGTGTTCCCTTGATTAATGTCATTGATAATTCTGTTAGTAAATATAGAAAACCAAAATCGTTCAAAAAGTTGCTTGACTTCTGTGAACCTGTAAAAAAATCGTAACTCGAATTGTATATTAAATCTGCTTTGTTTTTAGGATATTTAATTTTGTCCGTTAAGCCTAATTAAGAAGTAACACCATTAAGAAAAATGAGATTCAAGGAAAGGGAATTGCCATTTCTCGTACTCTAGTATTTTTTTAAATAAAAAAAAGTTCATCAAATAATTCGCAGTTCATTTGCAATACCTGGCAAGTATAAATAGCTAAAAAATGCTTGAACGTTTGCTTATTTTTTTAAAGTTCGATAAAACAAACATTACTCTTTCTCAGACGATCACCATCTTTGTTATGAATATATGGTTAAACATCACTGAATTGTTTCTATCTCGATAATGCTAAATTAAATTCAAATTTTCTTAAAAATAAGAACCCACACATTTAATTGTCACAAATAAACTTGCCATTATAATTTTGATAATAGTTCTAAATAAAAAAAATTAATGATACTGTTAAAAGTCTTAACGAATCAAAATATTCTAAGAGAATATTCTAATCATCAAAATAGTTCAATTTTTTGCTTTTAAAATAATCGTTGAAAAATTAGCATTAAAAAAGAAATAATCCGTTCAATTTAAAAATGTATTATGACAACAAAACATCAAAACCAAAAATATTAACATCAGTATTTGTGTTCCTTCTTTATATCTGAATTATTTTTTGTGTGAAAATAGGTATAATTGAACATGGCATTTGTTCAGCCAATAAAATTTTCTTAGGAAATAGAAAAATGTATCTCCGAGTTGATTTGAAAAAACGAAACACTTTGGATATGTATCCAAAGAGACATATTTTAAGTTTTATAAAGAAAAAAGAAACATTAATTGTGTAGTAACGAATGTATAATTATGTGTAATGTTTTTTTTCAGAAATTTTCTTACCGACTGATTCAAGTTACAGAAATAAGTGACACGATTTCACTAGAAACATTTAAAAAAATATATAGGTAAGTGTTTTTTAAATTTTGTTTCGAAATTTATACTGGAAATTCTACATGTAAAGCAATTTTTTCTGCTAATATAGCACTTTATTTTCATAATATTTTCCATTTTAAAAATGTAAATAAATTAAATTAGTCAAACGTTTATTTTCAATTATTTAAACAATAAATGAAGGATTTTTTTTTCTCACGAAATTAAATTATTACAGGAAAAGAGATATAATGAACACATAAATGTTATTTGAATATTCTTTGTAATTGAATATTGAAAGTATAATTTTTGCATGTTGTATTTGCTAACATTTTTAAAATGTTATTTTTAGAAATGTTTTTAGTTTCAACAAACTAATTTAATCATAACTGATAATACAACAATAAACTAATATACTCAGCATATTTAAGTAGATTTTTTTTAAAATTGTATAAGATATATTAAGAAATAATATATAACATAACATATATTCCTATAGATATCTATTTTACTTCCAAAAACCTATTAGAAATCTATTGCACTTCCTGCAGATGTAATGGATATCTATGAAAAGTAAATTGTTCTATCGGAAGATCCATTGTTATCTCAAAAACTTAAATTATCAGTAATTATTTTAAAATTTCGTCTTTTTAAAAATTACATTTTGAACTTATCATCGAATTCGTTTTGTAAAAATTAAAAAATTTTAAATAATTTTTTTTTGATATTTTTTAAATTAAAAATCAATGCAGTGAAATATTCCATAATCTATCATATTATTATCAATATGAATAAAAAAAGAAATATTTCAAATATCAATTACAAAAAAAGTCGTATTATTCGATTTTTTATTCTTTGGGTCTGAACTCAAGTAAAATAATCTAAAAACAAAAGTTTTGTAATCCAAAAATTCCGTCTCATAATTCTATATCAGAGAAAAAAATAATTTATTTACTTCTTACAATAACATTCTAAGCTAGTATTAAAAAATCCGAAAGTATTGTAATTTCTTTCTCGGTTTTTTTAAACAAGAATCAACCCACGATATGTATTACTTCTAAATTACATTATTAAAAAATACATTAACTGTTGATACATACAAATATGTAAATAATTTGGGATCTTAACACACGAGCAGAACAAGTAACAGGTGAAGAAGGTATTTCGGTCAAGGCAACCAGGTTCGTGATTTATAAATAAGAAAAATGACGAAGTGATGATCGAGTATCCTAATAACCAGTTTCATTATTAGATTCATTATTCATTCTATTTGAATCGTGGGATGTAACTAGAGGTGCTTCTGAAATTCCAAAAGAAAAACGTGTCGTGGTTTTATGTTTTGAGGCCTTGGAATATGGTCTGTTTTTTTAATAAATCAAGAAGAAATGCGTGCGTAAAGCTTAGATAGAAACGTGAATCCTTAAATAATTATGAAAATAATTTGATGTGAAAGTTCGGAAAAGAAATACCGAATGAAATATTTTGAGTTATATATTTTTTTATGTGTCTTAATGGTCAGAAAAGAATCTTTTAAATTTTAAATCGTCAGAAAGAATCTATGAAGTCATGATTTGCTAAGTGAATGGGCTCAATTCTCTTTCTATCATGACGGTCACATAATACAAACACGTGTTATCCATTGAATTCAAAACAGACAAACTAAGTGTACTTGTTGTTCTATTTGTAAAATTTCAAATTTTATAATTTGCTAAAGATGTTCAAATAATATAAAAAAATTCGTCAAATAGACTTTAAGTTTTTTTTTAAAAAAATCTTATTTTATGAATGTATTTTCAAATAAAGTGTATTTTGTATATTAATGGAGGTTATTATTGTAGACAAATATGTACTTTTTAATAGAAAGTTTCCGTAAAGAGTAAAAGTTGGAAATAACGAAGCGACTCAACAGTTTATCTAGAAACACATGATTGCTTTTATTGTGTGACTATGATGTCACAATAATTTAGCCCATTAAAATTGGTTACCCAAAAAGAATCAAACTCAAAATACAAAATTTTTATTTATTGTCTTGTGAAGAATCTTTATCAGAGATTTATAAAAACCTTTTTCTTACTAAGCAATAATAATTTAGAAGATTTGTAGAGCTACATTTTTTTTTTTTTGTAAACGATTTGTTTCGACTTAAATTTTAATTTCAAGTATTCTTTTTTACATATTTTAGTTTGTTTTAAGTGGCAAAGAATATAGATATTGAATTTTTCAAGTATACTTGTTTAATTCTGAGAATAAAAATTTATTTAGAAATTGTAAACAATTTTTCCCTGGTATTTTTTTTTCTTCTGAATGTAAATATGCAAAAATATTCGACGCAACATTTAAAGTGATCTTTCGAAAATTCCTATATATTCATTAATAATAAAAAATTATGGAATGTTTTAATTATTCCTATTTTAAACTTCTTTAAAGACTTAAGAAAAGTTACAGAATACAGCGTTTTTTAGTTTTATATTTAAACTTGCAAAATGTAACCTGAATAGTTTAAAATTTTATCAAAGTATTACAAATAAACACCGCTGTTGATAAGGTTTTTTTTAGTAACATTTAATTTTTTCATTGAATTTTCTTTCAATAGTAAACAGAAATCTAAATAAGGGATTTGCATACTATATACATTAAAACAATTTAGAAAAATAATGACCTTTAATGCTTCAGCACTTTTCGCAATATGCTCATTTTTTACTTTTTCCGTTCTTTTAATTTAAAAAGTAATAACCAAAAAATTACTAATTTTTTTAAGGGGAAAAACAGTTAAAACATGGCTACAACTTTTAAAATATATTATAAAATTAAAGATACTAATGTAAAGCTATGTCTGATTTGATCTATGACCCTTAAAAATTCACCTATCCTTATAGAAATAGGACATGACAACCATTAAGTACAAACTTGAAACTCTAACAAGTAACAAATAAATATTCACAATTGCAAATGTACTACAAATAAAAAAAATAATAATAAAATAATAATAAAATAAACTGTGTAAAAAGGATAGTTCGTTAAATAACTACAAAACAATTTTGACACGTTTTTCATCTGAAAGGTTTATCATCTGAATATAAAAGGAGCAATTTACTAGGGAAAAATGATTGATGCTTTCACAACTAAAAGACCGAATTAAAAGCCTGTCGTTAACTTGACCTAATGCACTACATGTTTTGCTATCTTCAAAATCAAATGAAAGCCATATTTACATAACACAACTTGAAATATATTTACAAGTACACATTTTGATGCATGTTTTCTTGATTTTATAAACTCATTTAATATTTTATATAAAAATATTTACACGCTTTTTAAGTTCTTTGACGTTATGAATATTTTCCGAGATATTTACCGGTAAAAGACTATTAATGGTTATGTCAATGTTTCATAACGTTTTAAACCAGGGGTGGCCAACCTTTGTGGGAAGAGTGCCACTCTCCAATAAAAAATATTTATGCGTGCCACACTTCCAACTTTTCCAACAAACAAAAAAATATGGAAAGGGGAAAAAATGTTACTTATAGGCTTATATATATTGTAGAATTTTTGAGCAAGAAAGAGGGTATTTTTTATGCAAATCAAAATGGTGGAAATTTAAAAATAATATAAAAATAAGATAAAAGTACAAAGCTTATATTTTATTGTTTACACTTTTTACAGATTCACAAATCAGTTAGGTTAGATATAAAATTAAAAGGAGTAACTTGAAACACATTTAGTTCTTAAAAATTTTAAACAGTCAGTATTTTCTTAATATGTGGTTTTTGAATTTGTAGTTTTCTTTTTTTACCAAGTCATCTATATTAGGATTAGTTCTCGATTGATTGATTGATTGAATATTAACGTCGCACTGTTCAGCTACACGAGGGCTTTTGGCGACGGACCACGTAATTTTGAACCATGGTCAAGTGACGTGGACGACACCTGAGCTGGCACCCCCTCTCCTAACTACCACACTACACCAACGGAAGGACGTTTCAGCTCTCGACAGATTTAACGTGCATCGCTGCCCTACACGGCGGGTCTTTAGTGGTACTGGGCTCGAACTCGTGACAAGGCAAGCCACGATCCGATACCTATACCACTCGGCTACCGCGGCCACGGATTAGTTCTCGAAGATGCTTACAAAATTAGGTAGTTTTAGGTGTGCATTACTTAATTTTGAGCGATATTTCTATTTTATTATGCTCATAATAAAAAATATTCATTCATAAATATATTGATCCAAACTCACTATAATACCTGACAGTCAAATCGTGTAAATTTGGAAAACTGTTTGTTGGTACAACTTTCCAAAATTCAACATTTCGGATCTCTTACAGTTGTAATAAGTTTCTTATATTTGCTTATCAGCGTAGTATGGTGCTATAGATCAGTAATTTCGATTTGTGTTTTAGGTGAGTAACAATTAAACTTTAACAAGGAAATTGCGAAAAAGGATGTATGAAAAGGATCTAGCACTGAATGAATCCTTCAAAATGAATATTAACTTTTTAAACTTTTTATTTTTTTTTTTTTTTGCTCGTAGTAGTATTAACTTTGATAATTAGTTAATCTTTCTCCAAAATCGAGGCAAAAGAAAAGCAACAATTTGTTCGTGAGAGAAAATATCTGATCAATTATTGAAGTAAAAGTAAAATATTTTCTTTGTAATCTTATATTTAAATTATTTAAACGTCCCATAGTATCGGTAAAAAAAACTTACATCTCAAAGTCAATCTTCATTTTTTGTTTAACAAACACTCATTGGGCAGTTCATTGTTTTCTTCTAAAAACTTTAAAACACGCTCCATCAAATTACAAAATCTCACGAGAGCAATTCGTTTGGTAAGCCAGCGCACACAACAATGAAGGAGTATTTTCTGTAGAATATTTTTTAGTGTAATGCAATTAAGTATATTTAAAATAAAGTTTGAGGGGGGGTATCTTATACAACCACATTTCGACAAAACTGTAAAAAATCGGTACTTATTAGTTTTTCAAATTTTTTATTTTTCAATAAGTCTTCGCGCGCCACTGTTACAACTCAGCCATGTCACAATGTGGCTCGTGTGTTACGGGGGTTGGCCACCCCTGTTTTAAACCAATAGCCTAAAATTGAGTAATAGTTGTAACTTTATGACTGAAGAAGATATAATTTGTTTCTAACAAACGTACTCCATGAATAGAGTTACCTTTATATTAAAGTATTATTATTTGTATTAATGCTATCTAAAAATTCTAATATGCTTTAGTTTAATGAATTATCGAATTTTTAGTCTTTCAAATATTTCATTATATTGATAAAAAAATCTTCATTGAATATTTATAGTCTTCCTCGATTTCATCAATTGATTTTACTCGTATTTATATCGAAAATATTGATTCTTATACACTGCTGGACAATTGCTAAGGACGGATAACACTATCATCCATAGCAACCACAAAATGTGGAAAATTAGAATAAGTGCGGGATATTAGTAAGAAGAAGAGTATGAGTATGCAAATTTTTTTTCCACGTCTGTTCATCACATGATAGCGTTCATAAGAGCCTTAAAGGTTTTGACGCGTGTGGACAGTTGTTGTTTCAAGTCAAAGTTTTACAGGAATGATTTAATAGACGAACTTAAAAATTTTGGCATGTCTTCCCGACATCACATAGATGATTTTATGCGTGGCCGAATTATTGGAAAGATCGAAGAAGGGCGAAAAATAACAGATGTTGCCAGGGAGTTCGACATCGCTCACAGCGTTGTTTCACGGCTGTGGAAGTCATTTAAAACTACTGGAATGTGTAGTAGACGGCACGGGGGAGGTCGTGTTAGAAGTACGAGACGCCTGCAGAAGACAGATTTATCGTCCTATCAGCAAAAAGGAACAGGTGCACCACAGCTCAGCAGGTGGAAAATCAGTTTCTTGCTGCCTCAGGAAAGCAGATCTCCCGAAAAACTGTTGCCAGACGTTTGAGGGGAGGAGGACTATACGCACGCAGACCTGTTGTGTGTGTCCCATTGACCAGACAGCACCGTACTGCCCGTTTGCAATGGTGTCGTGAGCATCACAATTGAACTGAACAGGACTGGGCATGCGTACTATTCTCAGATGAGAGTAGGTTCAGTCTGTCATCGGATTGTAGACGCCAACTGATCTGGCGCGAGAGTGGTACTGCTTATCGTCCAGGAAATATCCAGGAAAAGGTCCGATATCCAACATGCAGTATCATGGTGTGGGCCGGCATCATGATCAATGGCCGCACGCGCTTACATGTGGTTGCGAATGGGACTATGACGGGCCAACGATACATTGATGAAGTTCTACTTCCTCATGTTCGTCTTTTCCGTGGTGCTGTCGGTGATAAATTTGTTTTTATGGACGACAACGCAACATGTCATCGAACACTCGCTGTTCAGGATTGTCCAGACAGCGAGGGTATTCAACGTCTCGTATGGCCAGCGCGTTCTCCAGATCTAAACCCCATTGAAAATGTGTGGGATGCTTTGGGGAGGCAAGTTGCTGGTCGAAACTATCCTCCGAGAAACAAGAACACCATCATCCGTGCACACACAGAGGAATGGGATAAATTGCCTCAACAGCTGCTGGATAATGTTGTGCAAAGTATGGTACGACGTGTGGAATGTTACATCACACTCCACGGTGGACATATCCCGTACTGATACCTTTCTTTAAGGTGCCTGCTGACTTTTAGATGCATTGTTCCATTTCTCCGTACGCAGATCAAATGAACATTTTTTTCTCTTTCAGATGTTTCACAGCTTTTGTACTTTCCAGAACAATAAATATTCTTTATTCTAATGTCTGAACAGTGTGGCAACTATATTTTATCCTACTAGGCCTCATGTCTCGCTTAATGTTATGCTACATAGCAATTTGTGATCCGTCCTTAGCAATTGTCCAGCAGTGTATGTTGTTTTCAAAGTCAGCAACAATCCGATGCATTACTAATGTGGAATTTTTATGCAGAAAAGTATGCAATAATTTTATTGCATCCCTTTTATATATTTTTCTTAAAACATCAAATTTCATTTTTATTTGGCTACCCAAAATAATTAATTAGCTTGGATTGATAACCTGTGATCAAAGAAATGGCATTTTACTATTTATATAATTTATGCTATATGAATGAACACACACTTTATTGGTGTTCAATATGTTATTGTGATTCTTGAAAAAAAGTGTTACTGGTAGTGATAAATACTAAGAATTTCGGGTTTTCAACAGCATTTGTAATAAAAGAGAAAAGTATTTAAAAATTCATGTATAATAAAATATTAATATTCTGACTTTTAATAATTCTAAATAAAAAAAATGATTTCCTAACAAATATTAACGGTACTACTGAAAAAAATCATATTCAATACAGATAAAATACACTTAGCCTCTTTCTGAAATTTTTTAACATATCTGTCAGTCTATCTCTGTTTTGAACAGCATATTATTTCTTTATTACGAACACATAAGCCGATTTTAAGTTTTCAGATCATTGGGTGAATATTCTGTCATGTATCACAAGCGCTCTCTTATCAGAATTCACCTAGGAAATTACAGTTATGAGGAACTATGAAATACATCTCAGAAAATAATAAGTTCTCGGAAATAAAGGAGAAAACCCACCGTGGGTCAATGAGAACAAATGATCCAGAATTAAAAAAGGGTTATTAATAACACAAAAGAAAGGAGATACACCGAATTTGGGCGGGATTTAACTTTACAAACGATACATCCCAAACCTGTTTACGACTTGAAAAAAGAAATAATGTTCCAAGTTGTGAGTGGAATTTTTTTTTATTATCAATGTGACTGATAGGTCAATAAACTCGGTTGAATAGGTCATTACCTAGTCCTCTTATTAAGATTGAAGTTTCTTTAAGAAGACGTTTATAAGCAATTGATTAGAAAATAACCATGTTGGTTTTGGTAGTACAATAAGCCCAATTTATAGCTGCTCGTTAAGGCTAGAAAAAGGTAGGAGGATAATGCTCTAATGTCTGACTAAGCCAATATGTTTTTTTATGATGTCCCGGGATTACTTTTAGAAACTTATTGCAAGCATTTCTTGTTGACAGTGTAACAGGGCTGTAAAGATTTTGGTTACTTTTTTTAGCAATGCAGCAGCTGATGGAACAAGTCTAAGGAGTAAAACAAACTTAAGTCGCAAATGAAAACGGTAGCGCAAACAATCAAATAACTTTCTCCTAACGGAAAAAAATTAAAGAAAAGGACATGTTTTGAAAATGACATTAACTCTACGAAAAATATGTATTACTTGGATTTATTTTTTGAACTGATGAATTTTTAACGCCCAAAGGAGTTAATTACAAAATCAGTTGATTTTGACGTTCTTTTTATATATCGTAACAGTTATCCCCTTCGATTGCTTGAATAATAGCAAAATTTTTCTTTTCATTAAAATTATTTTTTTAAAGTATTACGTGTATAAAACTGAGCAGACACTTCACTGTCATATACTTTTCTTAAAAAAATATCTACCGTAAAATCCGACGTATAACGCGCACCTAACTTTCAAGCTGCATTTTTTAGGTATATTCGCCGTATAACGCCCGCCCCCTTTTTTATGAAGGAACCTGAACTGTACGTGTGTATTGTTATTATGTTTTGAAGTCCTTTATTCGAGGTATTACCCTCGGATTTTGAAAAAATAGTATGTTTCTAGCAATACAATCGTTTAAGTTTATTAGGTATGTCATCTGTTTTAAATAAACAATATTCCGATGATCTATATAAAAATTAATTTTTTTTATCCTCATCTCTTTTTTTTTATTTTACTTTTGAAGCGAACACTTTTATATACCCAGCGTGTAACGCTCACCCGTAAATTTCGATCTTATTCTTTGTGTTGAAAGTGTGCATAATACGCCGAATTTTACGGTAAGGGTTTTTTAGGATCTTTCTGATTTTTTACAGCTCTGTGTTGGTCTTAAAATATCCTATTTTTTGAGTATCTGAAGAATTTGAAAGGAGCATTAAAATTTTAAATAATAAAAAATGATTTTAAGAAAAAATGAAAAGGCACTTGCAAAGAATATCCATGTTGCTTTTGAAAAATTTAGAACTATATCAATAATAATAATAATAAATTTCCATCAAGAGAATAAAAGCATAAAAATACAATAAACTTTGTTTTAGAATATAAAAATTTTGATCTTATATAATGTTATCTTTTAGAAAAATTTGTTCTAGTTCATATTTCCCTTTGTATAACATCATATGACTATTTAAAGATAAAAAATATATATACATTCATAATGAATATATTTTAAAAAATTTTTAAAAATGCATAATACATGCTAGAAAAGTTTTTTAAATAATATTTATAAAATTAAAATGAATGGCTTAAGTACGATGATAATTAAAGTAATATGATAATTTTATATTATTCAAGTTTCGTAAAACATACACACGCGCGAGAACATTTCAATACTTCATATGCTTTCAAGAACTTTACACTCGAGTTATTTTACAACTTTTAAGGTTTTTCAGAGAATATTAAAAACTCTTCTTTTTTTCAAACACAATATACAAGAAATACTATAGTTGTAATCTAAAAATATAATTTAATGTTTTTATTGCAAAAGCTATCTTAAGCTGTGAATTGCAGAACACAAATTCAAAAATTACGACAGAACCCCCTCCCCCTTTTTTTTAGGAATTCATCGAAAGATTGTACAAGGAAATGCTGTGATTAAATAACGACAGAAATAAACTTAATATGTACATAAAAGAAAGGTTGAGATACCTTGAATGGTTAAGTCATCCATTTCTCATTCTGAAAAACCAAAGAATCAAAAAAGCGCGCTAGGAAGCTATAATCATAACAGCATTGTCCTGTCATTTTTTGGTGTGAAAGCAGACTAAGAGCTTCACCAACTTTTTCTGCTACAAAAGTTGCATTTTTGGGATGAACTCAAATGCAGAAGCCGATGTGAAAAAAAAATATTGAAATTGCAATGAAAAAGTTTTCTAAATAAGATTATTCTATACATTAACTCGTTGGAAAATATCGTGAAAGGAAATTTAATATTTAGTTATACCCTAATGTTAATATAATATATACGTCAAGTTTACTTATAATATATTTGTATGCTACAATTGTTTATGTGCTGAACTGAAGTCTTCTGTCTTCCTAATTCTGCTCGGTGCAAAGGTTTTCTTGCGACAGCCAATGTTTCTCATAATTTTGAACTACGGTCAGGTGATTAGGTTCACACCTGATTAAGTGAGAAAGTTTATTAATGGTGCACTTTAAAGCAACACGAAGGTTATCAGTGACGGATTTCGTATTTTGGACCTTGATCAAATGATGAGAACGACACCTGAGCTGGTACTCCACTATCCTAGCTTACACACCACGCCAATGGGAGAACTTTGAGCCTGGACAGATTTAACGTGCATTAGCCCCCTCTACATGGTAGATCTTCAGCGGCACCAGGCTAAAACTCATGGACACCCTGGCCACGGCCCCCACCTGAAGTGACGCCTCTTTTCCATATCAACGTTATGCCAACAACTGTTTATTTTAAGCTAGTTACTTCGATGGCACTTACACACACACACACACAAATACAGTAAAATTATTCCAATAAAATACTAAAATACGAATGATTTTTCTCAAGCAATGAATTAAGTTCATGTATTATAAAGTCACATAATAAATGTAATCACGCGTTTCCAACCAATCAGTTCAAAAATTCAATGACGTCACATGATAAATACAATAACCTGTTCCCAGTCAATCAGTCCATGTACTGCGCTGTTGCCTACAGTTTCTTTTCTCGGCAACTGTCTTTTAAAAAGTACAAAAAGTTCTCTTATAAAAGTCAACAATAATAGCGTACATAAATAAATAAAATGAACTCGTTTTAAAAATACACGTATAATATAATTTTTTTAGCTTTGAAAAACTTTTTGAAGAATCTTAATACTTGAACATCTTAAAACAATCATCAAATTTTAAATTTTATCTAAATTATGCAAGTGGGACAAGTACAAATGTAATGTTAGTTTTTAAATCAATTAATAACACGTGTGTGTGTGTGTGATTGCATCTATCATGTGACCATCACGAATTTTACCCACAACGCTACCACGCCACATATATCCTCAACTAACTTTTTAAAAGAAATTAAGTCACAAAAATTTATTTTCTTTTTTTTTAATTCCACACGAGTGTGTAAAAAGTGCTGGCTGTACTGTATATCTAATAAAAGCAACTATTTCCTCTTCAAGCCCTATTTCTTGAACTGTACGATGACACTGACATCATTCTACATATATCATGGCATATATAATGCAACTAACAGCTTCTTAACAGAGCCTTTGTTTGGGGGATAAATAGTTCCTATTGGGACATTCTCTCTCAACCTTAAAGTTTAATATTCAACCAGGTGACGGCACTTAATTCCAAACTCGAGCGACAACAACGACAATTTTTGTTTTCACCATCACAAGAACGCTTGCATTGTACTTGCGAATGATCAGAATAATACATAAGGGAAGAATTGAGAACATAAAAAACAATGAAGCATGATTTGACCGGAAGGGGTTTTTACAAAGGAAATGGGCACCTTTCAGCGGGTGGTTGTAATTCCAGACACGATTGTCACTATGCGCACCTTCATATTTCCTGAGCGGTGTAAATAGCAGCTGTTTTATTTCGATTAACCTATAAAAAAGTTGTGTTTGCGCAATGCTCGTTTCTTTATTGAGAAAACTCAGTTTCAAGCAGGATTTTGGGATTATGGTTCCAATGGAGAAATACCTTTACAAATTAAAAAAATATATGAATTGCATGCTCGTAGATTAATTTATATTTTGTGATAAGATAATAATTTTCAATCTCTTTGGATTTTTTAAATTATTCTTTATAATTTTCTTTTGAATTTTATTTTAGCTCTTTGAGATATGAGAATAGAAATGTACATTTATAATTTAGATCAGGGGTGTAGAAACCCTTTATAATAATCACAAGCCCTTCGTTCGTGATGTTTAACCCTTTATCGACGGCATAATGATTTACTGCAGTTTTTTTTAATGCAATATTTTTTTGAATCAATACATTGAAAAGTAAGGGATATATATAAACTAAATACTCAACTTTGGGAACTTTAATTAGTTAGAGCTAATTAATTAATTAAAGATATTCAACTGTAAAATTAATTACACACACTGTCCAATTAAAATAAATAGTCAAATCGTTTTCTAAAGTCTTCATTAACATACCAAAGAAAATAAGAGTCTTAACTTTTGACATTAACTATTTTTTCTGAACAAAAATGACAATCTTCGCTATCCGCTGAAAGCGCAATTTCTGCTCAAAACTATTCACCTTCACCGCTAAAATACTCATCATAGAATCCGTGCTGCCATATATCTTGTAAAAGTGGATTTCAAAGAATATTCCTGCCAAGTGCCGTCAGAGTATTCGTAAAAAAGGTTATTCTATATAATTTTAAAGTTATTCTATATAATTTACTTACAAGTACCGTCGGTCGATAAGGGGTTAAGAGTCGAGATCGAGTTCAAGTGCTAGATCCACTACAGATCGTTATTCGGAATGAGGAGAGCTGATGCCCATTAAATGAAATTGAATTCTAATGTCTACATGTTGCATAAAAATTAGGAGAGAAAAGTACCAGCTTAAATATTCTACTCGATACTAAGACTGGTTCAAAATTACAAGGTCCGTCGCTAATAGTTCTAGTGTTGTTTCTAGTGCGACATTAAATTAAATTACAAACCAACACTGTAAAAAATTTACAATACGAAAAAGTCACTTTACAACGTCTCAGTTAGATAGACCTAAATGCATACACTGTTTTTTTTAAATCTTACTCTTATATATATTTATAAATTCCTCATGATTCATTAACTTAATCAGCCTTTGAGATGCCAATTCAATGCAAGGATACGATCTCAAGGACCAATAATCCAAGGACCATTGTCATGATCTTATAACAGGTTACATACGAGTCGATTTATGAGTTCAAATCTTACCCTACCTAGAAAATATGTGGATGATGAGCTCTGCAGTGCCTTTAATGGAACTTTAGACTCCTAAATTCTCACGTGTTTAATATAAGCGAATGACGTATTGCGTTAGATGATATGACGGATTGAAAAATTTAATTTTATTGTATATTTAAAAATAGTTTATTATATATTTAAATATACAATATGTGTTATATTTTCATACATACAATTTATCCTTCAAATGATACATATGATTACTATCAATAGTTGTTTTTTTATTGAAGACAGATAAAATAATTCTCGTGCACCACAAGTATCACACGGGGCTTACAGAAGTAAATAAAACAAACAGAATAAGATAAATAAAATAGAAGTAAATAACAAAACAAATGGTGCTTCTTAGTTTAAATTAAGTTTCAAATAAAAAACAAGTTGTGATCAGGAAAATAAAAATATAATGCATGTGAATACCTAGTAATATAAGCGTTTTTCATTTCAGTAATACAGATGATCCATGCATACGAATATAGAAAAAGAGACTAAGTTTAATCCCCTAATATAGGAAGAGAGAGAAGATAGAATAATTAATTTACAAATGAGAAGATAATTCGAAAAGAAAATATTTAGAGAGATTGAGTTTATTTTATTCTTTTGATAAACATTGTTAAGCTTTAAGTCTGCATAATGCTTTCCGTTCTAATCTTATTTTATGAGTCCGTTTAATCCTACACCATTATTGTGAAACGCGCGACTCGTATATAATTATAGATGACCTATTTTATTTATTTATTTACGTAGTTATTAAGTGATCCAGACTTAAAGAATGTTACAAAATCAAATTAAGTTTTATAAAGCAATTGAAAAATTAAAACCAAGTCAGTAATCCTTTAAATAGGATCATTCATTAAAGAAATCTCACGGAAACGAAGATTACTTGAAACAGGACATAAAAAGATTAACTTCTTAATCGGAATGATTTAATATTATTTATCAAATGTAATGAAAAAAAAAGGTGATATACATGTGTGTGTGTGTGTACTTATAGTTTCATATGTGTAGAAAAATGTGACAGGATAAAAAAAAATATCTACTGAATAATAGGCCCCAAATTCTTTTCTTCCTTTTTTATGGTTTTTAAATGACACAGACTTTTGAAAAATCCATCTTTCTTTTCTTTCTTTTTTTTTTTTATGAGGCTAATACGATTCAGGATCTCTGAAAAGAAAACTATAATGTTTAATATATATTAATTGCTTGTTTAATTTCTAAGGATTTAAAACTGATGCAGATTTGAATATATATATATATATATATATATATAAAAGGGTGTTTTTTAGAGGTATAGAACTTTAAATTGCAATAAAACAACGATGTATTATTCGATTGACATGAATTTTTTTTTATTCGAAAGATAATCTTGTGGCATCACATTTTAAATATGATTCGTCGAATGGGCCCAAAACGAGATTGCCGTTGTTCCCGATTTTCATAAGCGAATTTTGTTTAGCGATGAAGCGCACTTCTGGTTGAATGGCTACGTCAACAAACAAAACTGCCGCATTTGGAGTGAAGCTAATCCACAAGTGTATGTCGAAACACCGTTACATCCAGAAAAACTGACTGTTTGGTGCGCTTTATGGGCTGATGGAATCCTTCTTCAAAAACGATGAAGGCCTCAACGTTACAGTCAATGGTGATCGGTATAGAGCCATGATTACTAACTTTTTCATTCCTGAATTGAACAATCATGATGTCCAGGAGCTGTGGTTCCAACAAGACGGCGCAACATGTCACACAGCTCGTGCCACAATCGATTTATTGAAAGACAGGTTTGGTGACCGCCTAATTTCACGTTTTGGACCTGTGAATTGGCCTCCAAGATTTTGTGATTTAACACCGCTAGACTATTTTCTGTGGGGCTATGTAAAGTCATTGGTCTATGCGGATAAGCCACAAACGCTTGACCATTTGGAAGACAACATTCGCCGTGTTATTGCCGATATACGGCCACAAATGTTGGAAAAAGTCATCGAAAATTGGACGTCCAGATTGGACTACATCCGAGCCAGCCGTGGCAGTCATATGCCAGAAATCATATTTAAAATGTAATGCCACAAGATTATCTTTCGAATAAAAAATTCATGTCAATCGAATAATACATCGTTGTTTTATTGCAATTTAAAGTTCTATACCTCTAAAAAAACACCCTATATAAAGAAGCCCAGTGGGGTTTAGTGGTTGTGTATCACGCTTCCCCGCCACAGGTCCGGTGTTCAAGCCCCAGGCTGGACAAGGTCGACACTCAGCCTTTCATTTCTTCAGTGGATCGATAAATGAGTACCAAAGTTGCTTGGGAACTAAACACTGGGGGTTTCGCGTCAGATTGACCACCTGACCGGAACATCTGCTTATGCACTTCAGTGTCCAAGATCATGAAAACAGATGGGCACACAAAAAGTCTTGGCCCTAAATGAACTGCTGCGCCACAGAGTATAGTGTAGTTTATTATTATGTTGTTGTTTTTGTACGCCCCCACAATACAGTTTATTATGTAAAAAGACTTGTTAAATCTATAAAGGGTTATTACATTTTCTATAAGGCTGTTAAAAGAGAAGGGAAAGTTCAGAATAAAAAAAGAAATACAAGTATACTTTGAATTGAATTGCAATAAGCCTGTTTCTGACAATTGGAATGGAAAGTTTCTGTTCATTGTCTGCCGTAAGAGAGTTCTGGTTAAAAGCATTCTGAAAAACTTTGAATTTAACATATGATTAGGCATTCTTCATCTCTAAAACGGGTCATGATATTCAAAAAAAAAAATGGCGCCATTTCCTTCTCATCTCAAATCACGTATTTCGTAAGAGGCCAAAGTTTACACGCTACTAGATGAGTCCCATTGTTTCAGATCTGCATCGAATTTTAAAGTAACTGTAACCACAGCTCTGATCGAAAAGTTAAAAATCCTTTCCTACTCATAACCCAAATAACTCAAATTTTCTTAATAGCAAGTTGTATTTGAATAAATCCGTTCTTGAGCATGATTGGAAACTCTCCTTATTAATAAGATCATTGATGAAAATAAAATGAAAGGAAAAAAAATTACGCACACAGAAAATGTTAATTTGATGAATATTAATATCTCGTATTTTTATGTGTGTGTAATTATATTATTTATTGATATCTGTATCATTTTTCACTATGATTTTCTGTTAGAAATAAGCCCCATATGAAACAGAGTAATAGGATTGATAATATAAGGATTTCACACAAAATAATTTCAGTGAACCCGGTAATTTTAAGATCACATACAGTTAAAGTTAGGAAACAAAATATTTAGCTCTAAAAACAGGGGCACACACATTAATTCTTCAGGGGGGCTCCAGTGTCAAAAGTCCACCTTTCTCGTATCCTGCATTAATACACCTTCAAACATATTCTTTCGGTCTTGTCGACTTTCGGGAAGAAAAAGAGTAAAAAATTAAGTATTGAATAAATAATTAGAATTAATTAATAAAATTAATTATTAATAACAAATACTTACGTTAATTACTACTATTACTAAAGTTTGACGTACTATATACATAGGATTATACTCAATAGAGAAAAAAAAATCAAGGGCTTTGGGGCTGTCTCCCCCCTCCCCTCCTCCTCGTGTGCGCCTGGCTCTAAAACATATTCACAAGTAGAGTGTAAAATTTCTCTTTTACTTTCTTTACATTCTGTTAAAATTTGAATCATTTCTTCTTGTGTTTCAAATATTGCTTCTTCAAATAATAAATAAAAATATTTTTAAGAAAACTGAATTTTTTATCTAGAATTTAAGAAATGCATTTTTTTATACAAAAAAAAATTAATTATAAATTTTTCTCTCTCATCAACGAAATTTTCGAAATTTCATTCTCTTCTAGAGTTTCAACAAGCTTTCAAAATAATAAAAAAATCACAAAAACTGGCTTATTGGCTTGTATAAATATCGGAGCATTTTTGTATCTGAAAAGAGTGTTTCTAATTTGAGTCCTATTCCTGTTTAAAACCAACAGCTTTTTAAAATATATTAGCTACTGTACAGAAAACACGCGCGCGCGCGCGCTACACGCTTACTTTTTAAAATCCTTTCCAAACTGTGAATATTTAAACCACGCATTTTTTACCCCAAATCGGTTTTGGCATAGTGACATAGAAATCGGTAACGACTCTAAAATTCCTCATACCATAAATCAAGTTCTCGACTCTGTTTATATCACCTGCGACAACTCATTATCCAACAGCTGCAGGGCTTTTTGCTGGTCGGGACAACAAACGGAAGGCCAAAAGTTAACTCATTGCACCGTGTTACCAACTTTGGCGAACGCATCTTTTTCCTCTGTTCGTCCCCCGTGTAGGTATTTAATTACCATCAGCATACTTCGAATAGTTGAAATGAAAATCCGGCTCGTTTATATTTATACATACAGCACCGTGTGTGTGCTTTGTTAACAGATATTACTTGATGCCTGGGCGAGTTGATAGTTGCTTGAAATTTTTGGAAAAAATGCATTAAGTGGAAAATAAGATAATTATAAAATGCTTATCACATAAATATATATAATGGTGAGAGAATCCCAGATATCTGCCACCCTCTGTATTGATATACATTGATAAATTGTGTATGAGGCTGCGAAGTCACAACGTAAATCAAGGCTAAAATAGCATTAACGTAATTAGCAAACAATGAAAAATAACAACAATAATAGAAATACAGAAGACTCTACAAAAGCCTTAACTCAATAAAATCTCTCTGTCTCTCTCTCTCTCTCTTAGTAGTATTTTTTCAATTAAGTTAGAATTCGTTAATTAAATTTACCTCCTTCTATGCCAGTTTTCGAGGCTTAAAACACCGGTCAAACACGAGTGATGCTACCTTCTTTCAGAACAGCTCTATGGGGTAAATAAAAAGCATGGTACTTCTGTTCTTCATCTTTAATTTAAATGTGTGTGTGTGTTCCTGTTTTAAATTAATCATAAATAATTAAATCGTATTCAGCATATTTATTGATACGATTAAATTTTTGAATAATTGTCTGAAGAAAGCTTGCTTACCTCTTTATTATTTTCAAATAGTGCGGATATAGTCCTCAATCCAAGATGATTTTATAATACATCTCGCTCTGTCATACATTTGTTATACATTTCATAAACAACTTTGAAATTTTTCTCATTTTTTAAATTTTTGTGATCCACGTTCTTTAATTTCCAAACATGTTTAGATCCCATAGCATGGAAATATCTTTAGTACAAAGCAAAGAAGTTACTGCTTTTGAGGAAATGCTCTACCTTTTTTTTTTACTCATACTGATTAACTACCATCCGAAGTGAATTTTAATGACTATTGATTCTTCAATATAACATTCAATCGACTTGATTTGAAATCCTGTATCGGCACGCAATAGAATACGAATGTCTAAAGCATCTTTAGTATGATACAAGCTTCCCCCAAATTGTAGTCTGCCTCTTTTCTGTGGGAGAATCAATAACAGCTGAGCAATCTTGAGAAATATGAGATGCTTTATCACAAAATATGCACATCAATTCTTTCTTCGCATTATTGATAGATATTAAAGCAGTGGCGTAACGGAAAATATAAGCCCCTCCCCCCCTGCTAAGTCAGGTTTTAGGTTCCAAGCAGTACTAACTGCCCCCTAGAATCCTGCCCCCCACGATGTGTGGGTGAACGTTATGCCACTGTATTAAAGCTTCAAAGTTATTTGGCCTCTTACTTTTATTTATTATTCAAACATTTGATTTCTGTTCATTGTCTTCAAATGAATTATATCTTAATTTTAGTCTCCTCTATTTTAAAAAACTTCATTCATTCAAGCATTTGTTTAATTTTTTTTATACCTGTTTAGTTACTCTATGCCCTTTTCAAATGTAGAAAAAAATGGAATTGAGGATTCTACGAGAGGGAAAAAGCATTTTTACATATTTTTGACAAGACCAAAGGATTTTAGAACATGCACACAATTGCGCTTCGAATTTATTGTATAACACAGAACGACTAATTTTTCTTCCTTTTTAAAAACAAGGGTAACAGTTCTCTATCATAGAATTCTGCTACGCCTTTACCATATCTAGACCACAGAAAATCAGTTGTTTTCGATTATAGAATCTATTGTGGGAATATATTATTTAGACGGTGAGAATCCCCCTTCAATATATAATCTTCTGAGCAAAACTTGACTTCAAAAAAAAAAAAAAAAAAAAAAAGCCGCAAATACTCAAAGTTATTTACCCGACATATAAAATTATCATTGTGAATTTTTGCAAACTAACTTCAAAATCGAATTCGATTTTTTAAATCTCCATCAAATTTCCTTTATTACATTTTCGTCAACTCTTAACTGCTTTTTATGATCAGTTGTACTGAAATTTACAGCTATGAATCCATTTTTTTAAAAGCAGAAAAATTTAAGAGATAGAAATTTAAGAACGCACTCTCATCGCATTTCAACAATCCATTTTCAAGCTTTTCCTTAGTAGCTTTTTCTATTAACTAAAGATCTTACAGATAAGAAGAATCTAAAACCATTATTCCATTATGTCATATTTTATTTTAAATACTTTGTCTGTCAGTTTTAATCTTTCCTGTCCTCAGTTTTAATTTATTTGCTTTAAAAATCAATAATCGTCGTTGAATCTGCGTTTTGTGATTTCACTTTCAATGGCTATTAATGTATTGCCTTCAAAGTGATCTAATTGACAGTCTTGTCGCGGACACTTCTAAATATGCTGTATCAGGCATCGAAAAAGTTGTTAGAACGTAAATTAAAATGACGTTTAACTAGAAAACAATGAAAATAATAGCACTATCACAAGAACAAAGAAAACTACAAACTTAGTCTCAATTTTTTTCACAAAAAAATTACGAATTCAAAAAAAAAAAAATTATGCTATTGCATTTTTGTTTCCACATACATAAACTGAGTTTACGCGTGTATCATTAGTATTAGCGATGCAGGAAATAACATACATTATTCCTACGATCATTGTACGATCAGCTGCAGTCTGAGAAATGTTTAATTCTTTTCGGGAATTGTTGCTAAGTGGAATCTGTGTTTTGCTGTAAATATTTGCAGAATTTTTTAAATAAACTTGTTATTAAGACATAAAAAGTTTCAATTTTTATAAAAAAAAGTTTGAAATTGTATTATTTTTAAAAAAATAATGAAATGTATTTTATCAAGTAGCAAAAGAAGTTTTAGGATTAAACATCAAAATTTTCATCCTGTACTTCTGTATAATCACAATATATATTCCTCCCTTTTTTTTCCTAAACTGTTATATCTCTGTACTGCATACTTCAAAGTATGAGAAAGAACCTCTGGATACTCATCTTTATTTCAAAAAGAAAGAAAAAAAAAATAAATCGAAACATATTTTCTCTCAACTTTACAACGTGAAAGATACTTACTACACATATTTATAAAGTATTCAGTATCACGAAACCAGAAAATTCCGCAGTTTTGTATATCGTTCATTCTATATTAAAAAAATTATTTTGAATCAAAATATAATTATTCAGAAAGGAGTCTATATTACAAATATATCTGTTATTCTAGTCAATTTTTGAATTTAATTGAATTTCCATTCTACTAAAATTAAATCATTGATAAAATTAATATTATATTCTAGTATAAAATAATTGCATTTACGTAATAGAATGGTCCCAAAGACGCATATTAGGCAATCACTATTAATTATGTTGCTTGCATATAACTCAGTATATGATGAAGAATTTTAAAATTATTCTCGTAACAGGAACTTATTATGTCTCTCAACAAAGTTTCTTTGGATTGGTAAATAAAACAACGCCCATTACATAAAATGGAAATCCAAGAAAGGATGAATTTCAGAAACCAGAGCTCTGTAATTTTAAAATTCTTCAAAGGTAATTAAGCTATTATTTCGGCATTGTTATGGATCTTTCCCACTCCCCTAGCCGAAACAACTTTTCATACACTGCTGTAATTTCTAATTATGTTGTACACCTTCCGCATGAAACTCTTGCGATAACAATAGCTTGCACTATTTCGTAGCTAATTTAATATGTTTTTTTCTAAGTTTTTTTATTTATGTATATTTGAGAACTCTTGCTTACATAAATTTCGAACCTTTAATCACATGTGTTACATACATAATATACATCAAAATATTTTGCTTTTTAGTTGAAATATAAATCCATCTTGTAAAAGAAAGCCAAAAAAACAGATATTGTGTGTGTGAATTTGTGTTACAGAAAGCGTAATGAAATGCATTTTGTATTTTGATTAAGACTTTTTAATTAAAAAATATTAATTTAACAACTTTTTTGTGAGTACTTCTAGGAGAGAAAAGATAGTCGAGAGAGAATACGACTATTTTTTTAATAAATTGTAAAATTAATTAACATTAAATGATTATATAATTTTGTATTAAAGTTGCATGTGAAGCTTTACTAGAGCTACTGGCGACAGACCTCGGAATTTTGAACCTCTCGGTCAAGTGCACTCTACTCTGCAAACTATTACACAACACCAACAGGGAGGGGGGTGTCATTGAGCCATGGCAGATTTAACGTGCATCAGTCCCTCCAGCAACTGGGCTTTTATTGTTCTCACGACTGATGACCGCAGTAGCCGAGGGGCCATGGTAGTGAACTCGTAACTGGAATTGTTGAGTGGTGGATTCGAGTCCTGGTACAGAAGAGTACCAGCTGTGTAGAGGGGCTGATGCACATTAAATCAGCAGAGGTACAAAGTCCTCACATTGGTGAGGGGGGAAAGTTTATAAAAGAGTGTGGAATGTCTGCTCAGGTGTCTTTTTGTTATTTGACCGAGGTTCAAAACAGTGGCTTAACGTACACCCCCGCAATCCCCGCATTGCGGCGGGCCCCAAGGTACTAGGGGACCCAAAGCCTGACACCAAGTTGCAATCCCTTGTAAGATCTAACATGAGGCCCAATACATGACTTTGCAGGAGGGGGGGTGTAATATTTTCTCCATAACGTCACTGGTTCAAAATAATACTGTCCGTCGCTGAGACCCTTCGTGCAGCTTTATAAGAGTGGCAAAAATAAAAAAAGAAAAGCCAAGCACTCTAATGTATTTTGGGGGTAATACTTTTGAAGTAGTAACTTCTTAGATAAACGATATATTTCTTCCGTATTGAAATTCTAGCGATAATCTTTTCGATCATTAAAATTTTTGTATTTTTAAATACTTTTATTCTGACATATATCTACCTTCTTTATTTATTTCTTTTTTAAAAAAAAGAGAATTTGGTACTCTGTAAAATCTAAAGTTCGTTCAAGGGCAAGTTAGTAAGATATGATAACGGGAAGAAAAAACACAAAATGACGTACATGTGTTCCTTGGTTTGCTTCGAATTTATTTCACGCTTGAATACACTTAATTCCATTTTATTTATTCAAACAATACGAAAGAAGTTTTATAGCATCAAGTGCTGAAAATTTCTTAAGTAATAATTGAGCTTTTGCGATTCATTATTGAAATCAGGTGTACAGAGAGAAATAGAAAAATTCGTTTTCACAACAGAAAAGTTGTAGATCTTTATCTAGCAAAGCTTTTCTACGTTGATCATTTGCATAAATAAATAATTCATATAAATAGGTTACGGTAATTTTACTACTATTTCAAAAAGAGATCAAATCTTTAGGCTATTAATACTTTATACCTTTATTCATCTACACCAGCATTTTTCAATATTTTCATACTAACGTAGTACAGTCGGACTCTGAATTAACGAATTCATTGAAACCGAACATTTATTCGTTAATTCGGTGTTATTCGTAATATCAGACTCACCTTTTGGAAATTCTATAAGTAACTACACAAAAAAATATTAATATTTAGAAATTACACACTTTTTATTCAGTTGTGCTAAAAATACTGGTACCTTTGAATGAGATAAGAAAGGAACTTTCTGTCCGATTCAAAACTCACGCGATAGGTTACACTCATGGGACCCATCTACCCCTGTAAGGCCTAACAATAGGTTGCGCGATTTCCCGTCAAAATTTACTGCGAACAAGAAAAGTCTTTCTGTACCGGAAAAAAAAGGATTTATCATTTGAAAAGAAATCCAATTTTTTCTAATCCAAACTAATAAATAAAATTCGGCTGTTCAAATAATTCGTTCATTCAAGGTTTATTGTTCGTTAAATAGGGGTTTTTGCATTCATTTTAATCGAGAGAGGAAAGCAAAAATTCGTCAAATAGGGGCTCGGTAAATCGAGGTCCGATTATATATAGTGTGTTATTATGTACATCAGGGGTGTCAAATTCACGGTCCGCGAGTCGCATGTGACCCACAACGAACATTTTTGCTGTCCGGGCGATATATCGGAACACAATAATATGTACGGTAAAATCCAGCGTGTGTATATATATATATATATATATATATAACGCGCACCTTTACTTTAAAGCTGCATTTTTTAATTTTTAGGTATATTCATCGCATAACGCTTACCCCCTTTTTCACGAAGGAACCTGAAATGTATGTGTACAATCCTCTTATGCTTTGAAGTAATTTATTCTATGTATTATCCGAAGAATTTGAAAAAATAGTATACTTCTAGAACTACAACATTTTAAGTTAATTAGATATGTCATTTCTTTTAAATGAACAGTATTTCAATGTATGCAGAGGCCTTATTTTTTGTATGCTTATCTCTTCTCTTTACTTTTAAAGCTATCATTTTTATATCCGGTGTATAACACGCACCCGTAAATTTCGATCGTATTCTTTATGTTAAAAGTGCGCGTTATGCGCCGGATCTTACGACAATAAAATAATCCACTTTAAGTTAAACCTTGTTTGTTTGGGCCAATTTATTTTTTGAGTTTGATACCCCTGACGTACATTGTATATTATTCTATATATATTTACTATAATGTGCAAAAAATACATATTTACTTACATAAAAGTAACACACTTATATAATAAATTCTAAAGTTTTTTTTTTCCTAAAAAATTCTAATGCAACTCGAACTTAAGACGATTTTTGAAAATAATGAATAACATTTGAAAATTCTCGTGTCAAATCGATTTAAAAACAATGGTTTGTACTAAATTATATTTACTGATTTCATGTTCAACAACTTACAATCATCTTTCAATAGCAATATCCTTATGTGAATATTTTTTTCCTGTATGCGCTTGTTTATTTCCTTTCCGCGCGCGCATTATAACCAATTTTACTTTCCTTTTATTAAAAATGTTTTATTTTTATACACGATTAATTGATGCATTCAAAATTTCATGGTTGATGTTTATTATCATTTCAATCTTATGAAAGTCTCGGTCGAACCAAATTTTCCATTTTTAGACTTTATGTTTCATTGTTACTTAGTATACTTGTATAAGTCTCTCGTTATTTTACGCACCGTATAATAAGATGTGTTGATTTATGTCAAAAAATACATAAAAACCTCGCTATTCTATTGTTTTTCTGCTTCTTTGAATACTCATTGTATTCATGAACAAAAAGAAATAAAAAATAGTAACTAAACACATCAGTAATTATGAGAATACCTTATTTTAATTTAGAGAGATTTTTTAACTCTCAAAGAATAAAAAACTCTTTAAGGAAAAGCTAAAATCTTATTTTTTCGACAATTTGAGATTTTTACTTTTTCAAATTGTATAGATTTTAAACCTTTCTAAAAATACCTTACTTTAACCTCTAGAGTAATTAGAAGCCCTTAAAACCTATTTTTAAATAATCCTTGAAACTGGGCCACGCCCATTTGAATGGCGAAAAATGTAAACAAAGTACTTCGTTTTTGCTTAAAAGTTGAATGTCTGACATAAACCAAAATATGTACTTTTATTGTAAATTGAGCCTTTTATTTTTTTTATTTCCTAGCCGATTAGAAGCCTCACTGTATACATTAAAATCAATTTATCTCAAAATGTAAATTTTGATATTCGATGTACCATTTCTGAGAAACTACTGTTCATAGGTATGTAAATCTTTTATGATATATTTATACTGATGGCTAATATGTACTGAAATGAGTTTTTTGTAAGAAACTCAATTTATTTTTTACAAATTTTTTATGTGAAAAAAGGGTCAAATTTCGCAATGTTTGATTAAATATTTCATAAATTATTAAAAAATTCAAAATTAGTTAAAAGCTCATTTCAGTATAATGAGAAAGGTATACTTTAATTGTATGAAAAATTTCAAGTATGTACATATAACAGATTTTGAGAAAAGGTTTATCGAAAACAGCCAATTTAACATTATCAGTATATATATATAGAGAGAGAGGTTTCCAACTGCCCTCAACAGCAAAAATTATTCATCATTTTGATGGAAATCAAATATATTTCGAGGTCTTATTGTATGACCCGAGGATGTTTTTTTTTTTTTTATTCATTCAATTTTAAACCTTTTGTATAATTTGAAAACGCATGGACCATATTTATATAGTGTTAAAGAAAAAGAAGCAAACTCAAAGCATTTTTTTATAGAAATATATTCCGACACTTTTTTTGGATACATTATCATACAGAAAGCCCAAGGTTACCCAATTCTGCTTAAAAATAAAAAAAAAATTGTTGTTCTTCCCAAAATTATTCGATTCCTGTACTGTAAGGTTAAACGTAAATTTTTCTAACTTTAGAATTTAAAATGAAAAATAATAAGCATGCATCGAACAATTCTAAATTTTAAGACTACAATATGACAAACGAATATGCATAAGGACGAAACACAAAAATTGAGTAAACGTTGGAGCGTTATTCAACCTGAAAATAGGTTTCAAACATGAAAATTTTTAAACTCTCTTTACGAGTTAAGCTTGAATGCATAGCAATTGTATAGCTTTTAAGAAAATAAGTCACGTTTTCGAATGTCTTTTACGATCAATCCTTTTTCAACTGCAACCAGATTTTACATTAATGTAGCAGACAGATAGTCTCATGTGAGCTAGCAGAATACTCAGCTATCCCAAAACTCAATAGATCGCAAGGGGTATACAGTTACCACAGGGGCAATAACATTCCAGAAAGTGTTTGCTATTTATCAATGAAATAGAAACCTGTTTGGATAACAATATATTGTAAAAGAAGGTATATAGGGGAAGGTATTTCGTGATTGTGTGTGTGGGATGAAATTCAACTGGAATTCTCAAGGGAATGGAATTCTTAACATTGGGGGGGATTCAAGATTTACTTGCGAACTTTCCTGGTTCGGGAATTTTAAAAATTACATCTTGACCTTGATTTAATGAATTCATTGGGACCGAATATTTTATTCGTTGATTCGGGTTTATTCGTAATATCGAGGTCCAAAAAATACAAATTTATTTCATTTATCTTTTGGAAATTTTATAATAAACAACTGCACAAAAAATATCTATAAATTACACACTTTTTATCCAGCAGTTAAAAATACTATTTGCGAATTATTACACATCAGTTAATTGGAAATTTTAAAATACTGATAAATATAGGAATATGAAAATCTTTTTGATTCCTGCTCTTGATTGAAGAGCTCTTTTTTGACTGTATTAGAAAAAGGAAATTCTACGTCATTTACATCCTGCTACATGAAGTACGTTTTCACAGTTTCCAAACAATGTAAGACATTAGAAAATGTTACTGTTAAGAAAATGTTACTGTTAAGATGAGAGTTTCATTGTCAATTTCTGCATCAGAATCGTTATTCATTGGTTCCAACAAATCCACAATTTACTCAGCTTCACAAATTTTCAAAAACAAAATTTCCTGCAAAACCATACGTTTGATAAAACTGATTTTTCTCAAGCAGGACCAGAATTGTAAAAACCTGTAAAATATCCCCTACCTTTGGAGGGGGATGGGATAAAGGAATTTCCTTTCTTATTCAAAAACTCCCGTGGCAGGTTACACTTCTGACCAGTGGCGCACACAAGGGGGGGGGCAAAGCCCTTGATATTTTTTCCGATTGATTATAATTCTAAGTATAGAGGACGTAAAATTTAATGAAGTACTTGTTATTAATGATTAATTTTATTAATTAATGCTAATTATTCATTCAATAATTAGTTTTTTACTGCGTTTTGTTCCCAAAAATCGACAAAATCAAAAGGAGCATGATACAAGAATGGTGAACTTTCGACCCCGGACCCCCCTTGAAAAATTCCTGTGTGCGCTACTGCTTCTGACTCAACTGCACCTGTTAAGTCTTATAATGGGCTGCACCCTTTCCCGCTGAAATATGCTGCTTACTACAGTCTTTTTCTGTTCCATACAAAAAGCATATGTCATTTGAAAATAAATCCAATTTTTTCTAATCCAAACTAATGCAATTTTTTTTTCCTTTTTGGCTGTTGAAATAATTCGGGGTTTATTATTCTTTAAATAGGTGTTTTACGTCCATTTTGTTCCAGGGAAAAGAAAAATTCTTTAAATTGCGAAATTCGTTGAATAAGGGTTCTGAAAATTGGAGTCCGACTGACTGACTGTATTTGGATTACACGACAGAATTTTCAAAATTATTTAATTACTTTAAAACATTATTATTAATTAAAGAACTCGATTAAAATACGTCTTTTTAAATTGTGTGTGTTAAATCTTGGTTAATTGAATTAAAATTTTTTTATTCTTTTTGATTTTATTATATATATATATATTTTACATGTGTTAATTTGTAAAATATTTGTCATTATTTTCTTACCACACACGTTGCTTTTTTAACCACGCTTAGGAGAAACTTTTAAGCTATTAATATGCGATCATTTTTTATGTAGTAATTTCTAGTTCAATTCTACATTAATAATTTTTTTAAAATTTTTTTTTCTTCACACCACCAAAATTATACTAAATGAAATTTTATAAAAGCAAATTATAATAAAGATACGTAACATTTTGCGTTGCAGTGTAAATTGTCTTTAAATCCTTATTTCAAATCCAAAACTTAAGAAAAAATTTTAAGTGACACAAAAACATTAAAAAAATATAGAAATAAATGTTCTTAAATAATTAAATGACGGACACACAGAAATCAAATAACTGAGCAAAATGGTAGGGGGAAAAAAAGCCTTGTAAAACCGAAAAAGTAAATAAATAAAAAAATCTCGTATAAAAAGTAACAAATGTCAGATAATTTTTAAGCAATAGCTTACCCTAATAATAACACAATAGAATTAAAAAAAACACTGACTGGAAACGAAGAAAATTTATATGTAGTTCCTTCTTCAGATCACTTCCTTTATAGGAAACTTTTTTTTAAAAAAATTGAAATTTTAAATGGTTTTGAAAGAGAGAAAGAAAAGAAAAACAAATGACTACAAAAAATACCACAAACTAATAAACCAAAAATTATCTTTATATGTCTATTTATCCGAAGTTCATGACAGTAGCGCATTTGGCGATTTTTCATCATCAACGTAGCGTGAAAACAGCGCGTCGAACCGACCTCTCTTTTACGGAACACATTCACACTGCTGTAACCCTATCATTGACCACCTGGAAAACGGTGAGTGCGGATCACAGCGTAAAGTCACCTGTATTCCTTGTTCGAAAAAGAACTGATGATTCGTTAACAGAGTGCGTTCTAGTGCTTCCGTGATAGTTTTTTTATTATTATTATTGCAAGTTTTATTTGGATCGTATAAAGAAAATTTTTTACTTATTTCAAAGCTGCCGCTTATCAGTGTCACCATGGTTACGCTATCGAGAAGCCAAAATGTGCGCAGACGATTTTAAGAGGCAATATCGTGAATCATTTTTTAAAGATAGCTGGATTTGATGTTCTTGTGTGCGGTTTTTTTTTTTTTAGAAAACTTATTTATGATCTGGTGTGACGAATCATTTCTTTGTTTTGACTAGTACAAGAGTGTGAAAACGGTCTTGGATTTATTTTTCGGAGATTATACTCATCAGTAATTATTCATTGACTGTGACAATAGGGAATTACTCGCTCTGTTGGGATCTGTTTTAGAATGTGCGATTTTGACTAGAACATAAAGAAGGTGAGTTTTATTCCTATTACTGTTTGTCATGCACGTTTTATAATAAAAGATAACTCTTTAAAATGCTATCTTGATAGATGCATCACGTTCAAATATGTTTAAAACCTCAAACTTGTAAACATTTATCTGTAATTTTGCAATAACTTGGAACGATTTTTTTAAAAATAACTAGAAAAAGTTAAAAGTTTTAAATTTTGCTTAAATCAACATATTTTTCATACACACGATCTTGTAATACAGTGATATCTATGACTTATGAATAATTTTTAGTTGCTTTTGAAATTAACGCTTAATATTTAATTGCGAAAGCTGCTTTTCGGAGCTGTATAGTAAAAACTTAAATATTACTGTTAGAACTATAAGAGTTCTTTTAATAATTCTTAAAAGCTATATTTTCTATCATTTAAGTTTTACTATAATTCTTTGCAGTAAAAGTAAAGAAAATAAACAGTTGAAAAAAATTTCTGATTTTTTTATTAAAAATGTTTATGTATTAATTCTAATACATTATTAATTTTGATAAATCTGATTACTTTTAATTTTTTTTAAAAAGAGTCAATGTTCGTATTTTTTTTCAATATTTGAACTTTTTTTTTATACGAAAAATCGAATATCATTTATACCCGGATTCAGTGTTATTTGTAAACAATTTCTAATCGTATCCTGTTATTTCGTTTAACACTACATTGAGATATTTTGATGCAATGAATTATAGAAAAACTAGATGCAAAAGAGAGCTTTTTAAGCAAATTATTTTATCTATTACTTCTTTGGGTTGATTACAATCATTCGAATTTTCTTTTGCTTAATACATTTGAAGTGCTTCAATTTTTTTAGACCAATTTAAAACGAAGGTTAAAAATTATCAAAAGATTTTGGAGAAAAAGTACTGTTGACACTTAAAAGTAATCTCTGCATATACAAATGATAATTAGCACTGAAATTACTTGTATATTTCTGTACATTTCGTTGTTATTCGTTTCGCATTGCTAACTTCATAGTATAATCTATCATCAAGGTTTTTTCGTTTGATTTTTGAGAATAAGACACAAACAAAATAAGTCATTTTTTCAGTTAAAGAAATTACCAATTTCATTCTTTCATTTTTATTTTAAATTACGAGTAATGATTATACTGATTAATACGCTATTCTTTTTTTTTTTTGATCGATTGTAAGCGCGGTATATATTTCATGTCTCGTCATGGGTTCTTTCAACACACATGTAAAGGGGAAATACATTTAAATGAGAATTAGTTTGTTGGTTATTATTAAATTTTAACGATATTTTTTGTACAGCTGGTATGTCTTAGTATCACGCGGGCATATATTTTTTATTTCCTTTTGTACATCATAAGATCAAATTTTTTTTTTACATATAGTAAATTGTAGTCCACAGTGGACTAAAATATATATCTATGGCATGCGTAGCAATGTATCAGTTTCACATTCGTTTTCTTCGTTCTTTTCGCTATTACCACGATTGAGTCAGTGAAGAAGGAAATCCTTTTTAGCAAGGAATCATTGGCAATAACTTTAAAAATGACGTCTGAATGAAATGACCTTGTCCTTTTGACAGGCAATGGGCTGCTGAAACCTACTATGTAGTTACTCAATATTGCGTGGTGGCTTTCATTTTAGATTGAGGCGGGTCGGGTTGTTTTCTGGAGGTTGGGCATCAAAACGTCTTATGCATACGATGCAACCAGTGAATTTTCATTGATTATTATTTTGTAAGAATTGCAATAAGTTTTCACAATCGGTGGCATTCCATATTTATGGACGTTGATATGCTAATATTTTTGTTCACAAGTTCGTCCCAATGCTTATAAAAGGCTTTTAATGTACTTGACTAATAAGTAAAATAAAAGTTTTTCATGCATCGTAGATTGATAATAAATCTGCATCTAATTAGTATTTAAAACACTGATTCCTTTCCCTTTAAATAAATTAAATGTTCTACTTTATTATACGCTTTCATATTCAAGAAAATCGCAGAAGTTTATCAAAATAAAATATTTTCAATTAAATGTGTAAAAACAGTAGCGTAAAGGAGAATATTTGCCCCCCCCCTCGAAGTCAGGTTTTGGACCCCAAGCTGAATTTTATAATGGTTAAGTACTTGGACGTCAGCCAGGTTTTGGGCCCCCTGCGCGATGCGAGAGTGTGCGTTTACGCCACTGTGTAAAATGCTAGCATTAACAAGGTGATCAAACTGTTAGTCAATAAATAACCAATCCCAAATTAATAGTTTACTTTTTTTTACGTTTAATTAGTTCGAATTAATTTTTATAAAATAGTTTATTAATCCATGTACAGGAAATTTTCATCTTTTTTGTCCCATTTTTTTCAATTAAAAAATGATATATTGTTTGATGCCAGTATGTTATTCAAGTAGAATGTATTCTTATGATTATGCTCAAAATGCAATAATACTTGTCCAACTTTTCGTGAAAATATTCTTAAGATATAAAAAGATTCTACTGTAAAAAGTCTTTTATAGTAAATTCCTTTGATGCGAATAAAACTATTCATTTGACTATCTGGATAAAAATAATTTGAAAATAATATCTTGAAATAGAATTTTCTAGAATTCATTGTAAAGCATACGGCTTTCTCGCAACTCATTTCATACGCGCAAAAACAGAAATACTAAAAACTGAAAGTTGAATGTAAAATATGCAGAAATTTTACGCTAAAGCTTAGTGGCGTGACGGAGAATATTAGGGCCAATGTCAGATTTTGAGCCCCAAGCCTGATATTACAAAGTACTTGACGTCAGTCAGGCTTTGGACCCTCACCCGCGATGCGGGGGTGTACTTAACACCACTGCTTAAGTTTATTGCATTTAATAGAAAACAGAATCTGCTTTACATCTGATAGCATGCTGTATTTAAATTGAAAACAATTTTGGAAATTCCTGTTTTACAATCAGGTGTTTGTGAAAAAAAGTCTTAGAATAACACAGAGGTAAAAATAAACCTTCTAGGAATTATCCAACCAGATTTGGAAGATTTATCTCCCTTTAGTCATTGCATTATCTAAAGAGTGATCTCCAGACGTTTTATAGGTTTCAAATCACACTGTCGTCATAAACCTCCTACATTTTCTAGAAAGTTCGGTTATATACAAGGTCAATAAACAAACCTAACTGAACCTCTCACTACAGTTCTAACCCCTACAAATTTTTTTCTTTTGTTTAAAAGATAATTGTTGGTTTCAAATCTACCCATCTCTTCTTCCCTCCCCACTTCCAAAGTGAAGAAACATTGAAAAACGACAAAGAAATTCCTTTTGCAATCGGCTGTAAGATAAAGATTCTCATAGGAAAACATCCTTTTTCCGATTTGCAAACCTAATTTTTTCGTGGTTTGCCTGAATGCAAAATAACAGGAAATAATGAATTTTTTTTGAAAAAATCGTCAGAATACCGAGAATATTGCTGTTTGAAAGAATCGAATTGTAAAATTAATGATGCGTCTTTTTTTAATTAAATTATACGCATTAATCAAGTTCGAATTTTAGAATAAAGAAGCAGTACTGTTTCGAATTTCTCAAGTCTATTTGTATCATTTCGATCGGTTATAGAAGTTTAAATTCAATAAGTTACGAAAATGGGATGTTTGATTAACTATTAAATATATCGGGCTTATTAATTATGTGTTAAAGCCGTGTTAGTGGATAAATTTTTGCTAATTTGTTGTAATAATCCATTTAGGTTTAAAAAAATTTAAGTTATATTTTAGCCAATCATTTAATCTTGTAATGTGTTGAAAAGTCACAAGTATCGGATTAAAAAACAGAATTATGAAAAAGTTCCTGAATGTGAATCAATTTTATATCTATTTTTCAAAAATTCAGAACTTTTAAACTTTGTTTCCATTTTTTATTTTTATTTTGTTATATGAAGTGTTCAGATAAGTATCCTTGTTTTCATTATAGGAATATAGGGAACAATGGCGCACACAAGGGGGGGTCCTAGGGGTCTGGACCCCTCCCAAAGCCCTTGACTTTTCTCCCGATTGATTATAATTCTAAGTATATAGTACGTAAAATTTAAATATTTGTTACTAATGATTAATTTTATTAATGTTAATTATTTATTCAATAATTAGTTTTTTACTGCTTTTTGTTCCCGAAAATCGACAAAATCAAAAGGAGCATGATACAAGAATGGTGGTCTTTCGACCCTGCCCCCCCTTTGAAAAATTCCTGTGTGCGCTACTGATAGGGAATTTTTAACGAAAATCGATCAATGTCCATTTTCGACAATACTCCAGATTCAATACCATTTGTTTTGAAGGGTAAGTTCACTACACTAAAAATTTCATTGCAGCACAATATATACATTTTTTTTTCTCAAAACTTTTAATTTTATTCAAAATTATCCACAGTTCTATAATGCATTCGCTGCAGCGTGTTCTTACGATTTAATCATGGAAAAATTCCATCATCTAATTATCATTGCAATGTTCATTACAATGACCAAGAAAAAAAAAAAAAGCTACTGCATTTTTAATAAATGAATTTTTTCACAACGCGTATCACATTCTTATCTGCAAGTTTCTACTGCCTCTTAAACCTAGAAAAATGGGACAATTTTCTATTTCCCTGACAGCTCTTTACTGTGTAACCGTGTTCTGTCGAAAGACACCCTATTAATATGCGTAATTAGTTCCTTGTTTCATAGTACTTATACTCAAGAAGTTATCAATTCAGGTTTACGATAAAACAAAATGGTCACGTTCTGCTATAGAAACAAAACAGCATTGCTAAATAACATTGTAGATTGATGTCTTTGCTCTGACTTGCATCTTTCTATCTTTTCCATCGAACTCAAAGCGCTATGGCAGACAGACAATGAATCACATTTTGTTTCTTTTCCTCCAATCTTATCTGGGACGTTCGATTTCTTTATATTAAAAAAAGAAGGGAAAAAAACACTGAACAAAAGAATGGAGAATCTTAGCAGGTCCGAACCACAAACAAAAGGGACAGCCGAGTACTGGGTGGCGAACAAAAACGGGAATATAAATAGCTGCTATATGCTATGGAGGTATCAGATTTTAATCTGCTGTGGTAATTGGGGTGTTCCCACGACTTTCTAAAGTAATTTTTTTTTACCCACTCCTAAGCCTCGCCGTTTCACTTCCGGTGAGAGAGGCCACCGGCAACTCTTCCTTCAACAAAACGGTTGGGGTTTCTTCACCTTGTGAAGGATCATTGTAACGGGGAGAAAAGATCTATCCGCCAGCCCCATCTCTTGGGAGTACCGTGGAACTTCAATCAAAGCGGCTACATATCCTCTATCAAATTGCATTGAATTAACGAGTTTCCTATGTATATCAATAAGGAAAGAAAGACCGTTAGTATGACCAGGTTTAACTATGAGAACTAGAAAAATAAAGAAAGATTATATATTTCAAGTCATTGAAAAACTCTAAAAGAAGGTACAAACATTATAGATATTACTAATTAATTTTAAAATAGAAAAATATTGTTACTTTCATAATAATAATAATAATAGCAGCTAATTTACTGATAAAAATTTAAGTACCCTTCCTTTTCTCGCTTTTTTTTCCCACTCTTATACAAGAAATGAAAAGTTTAATTATACTCTTAAGAAACTATATATATAATTCAGATATGGACAGTCTTCTGAAACATGAAATATCAAAATTCAGTTCAATTTTCGTTTCTAAACAATTAGTTAATGGCGTAATATTTAATATGCGATTAATATATTCAAGTTGAATATTGATTTATCTGATCATAACGTATGTAGAAAATCTACAAATCTCAAATGTATTTCTTTCTCCACCTGAAATAATGACCGCGGTAGCCGAGTGGTCATGGGCGCCAACTCGTGTGTCAAGTCACGAATTCGAGCTCCAGTGGCACTGAAAACCCACCTTGTTGAGGGACTCAAAGTCGTTCCGTAGACGTGGTGTGGAAACTAGGACATAGGAATGCCAACTCAAATGTCGTCCTCGTCATTTGACCGCGGTTGAAAATTAAGAGGTCAATCTCCAATAGTCATCGTGTTGCTTTAAAGTGCTAACCCTCCCTTCTGAGTAAATTTGCCGAGAATACTTTCATAAAAATATAATTATGCACATCCGTAATGTCTATTTCGTAATATTATTAGTAACTGTGACATTTTTCTCAGTTTTCATTCAAGTTTCAGAAGCTATTGTAGCTTTCATACTAGACGACAACTCTTCTAAACAACAGAGGACACAACTTTTCTAAAGCTAACATGCAAAGTAATGGAGAATACTGCACGTTATATTCACCTTCATTTCATGGTGAAGCTTATGACTTTTAAATTATTCGTTAAAAACAACATCTATCCTGAAAAAAAAACAGTGCTTTTCTATGAAAGAATTTAAGTATCTATTATATTGTATGGAAAAAAATTTACTGTGAAACCATGCCTTCTAAGAAGGAAAATCGTCATGGTCTAGCTAAATTAACAAACCATTTCTATTAATAATTTCTCAATTTAATTGAGAATAGAAGAAGTCATGTGAACACGCTTTGATTTTTTGTTTTGTTGGTAACAAATAACAAATTTTGTATTTTAAATAAATGACCAAGAGAAGGAAACTTGAATGTAGTATAAAATTCCCTTCAGTAAAATATATTTTGAAAAGCAAATTGTTCTTTCTGTAACTGAACTTTAGTAGTTTATATTTTATATTAAAATAACCAATCTTAGAGTAAACCATTTAATTGAGTTCCGAAACATTAAATACAATCCATGCGTTGCTATAAAAACAAAAAATTGATTTTGCAGGTATTTTTGATTAAAAAAAGTTCAGTGTAAAGAATTCGATTCACAAGATTGTGTGTACGAAGAGTTAAAGAAAGAAACCAATTACCATTTTCCAGAAGCGAGAAAACAAACATTATGGAGAATGATTAGCCGGCACAATTTCACAGATTTTACGCTCAAGATTAAGGATATTTTCCTTTTTCTTTGATAACAAGAGATTTTATTTTGTTCAGCGTAAAATAATTTGCATTTAAGCATCTCAGACCGGTTTAAATTACACTGCACGACCCAGTTTCTTAACGGCATTCCCAAATATTTTACGTTCCATTACATTTTACTCAAATGGCCTCATTCTGAATAATAAATTAAGTATACCATTATCAAAAATTGGAAATTCATTTTATTTTTCTCTTGTCACTGGAATATTTTACAATAATTTTTATTAAGTTATTGATTAGTAGTTAATTTAAACCTACTTGTCCCCAATATGCTGCTTTGAAGTAAATTTAAATCATTAAAAATCGTTCTAAGATTTTCATAAAAGCATCAAAAACCGAGAATAAAAATTTGTAAATGTATAAAATATAACTGCAACTCTGAATTAGGAAATAATTTTGAATTGTTTTATTTAGATTTTTTTGTAAGTTATGTTTGAGATATTTTTAAGTATTTAATTGAGCCTTATAAAATGTCAAGAAATTATCAGTAAAAGAATGAAATATGTTTTAAATATATATACAAGAAATGCAATGGAAATAACTATATTTATTATTATTTAATAATAACATTTTGACAAAGGGAAAAAATGGATTTAACTACAAACGTTTTTTAAAATTTTTTTTTTCTGTTTTTGTTTTTGTACCCGGAAAACTGCATACATTTAGATTTGCCAAGTTTAAAAAATAATGCGAATTTAATTTATGCATTTTTTACTAAACTTAACTACTATGCATTTCTTTAAAAATAATTCGTAAATATTAAACTTTCTTCACATTTTACTTCTTTAAAAAAATTGTAAGCTTGAATGGTTTTGAAGACGAAAACTTTAAATACTCCTTGTGCCCTTTTTTCTTTATTTGTTTAATAACTTCGATTTTATAAATGTGATCGTGAAACATTTTGTTTTTATTATTATATTTTATTTTATAAGATAGTAATTGAAATGTTTTGGGAACTTTCGAAAATCCACACAAAGATGACAAGGTAAAATTTAAAAAAAAAATCTCAACTAGAATAATTTAATATTTTCTAAAACAAGCCTTAATTCAATTAACCCAACATTTTTATTCAATCCGATTACCCTAATGTAGTTTCCTCCGGATATTTTTAAAATACCTATTTATATTTAATTTATTTAATTTTTCAAAAATATGCTTTTTGTACTTAATTTACTATATATTTTTAAGTTTTAAAAAAAGAGGGTGAAAGCAGCTTAGAGTTTGCTTCAAATTGACTTTAGCGTAACTGTGTTTAAGAAAGAAAACGCTGCTAAAATTAACGTATCTAATCACAGATACATTTTACCGATTCAGTAAGTACTAATTAAAATGCATCCCATTGATTTTATTAGTTAATGAATATGTGCACATGAAAGTAAGTCAAGGAAGTAAACGGGGTGGGAAAAAATCGGAACTGACTCAGTTGAAGAGGCATTCTGGAAGACAGCGATGTTATTTGGCCTACATCGTTGTCGCGACAAGGCATGAGGAAGAGAGAGCCCTTGGAAATCTTCCATCCTTTGAGTCACTGAACTAAAAAAGCTCAGTTTCAGATTAGCGTTATTTTGTTGTCAAAGAATGCGTGATGTACGACCCTCGTATAATTAAATTGTGTGGGGAGCACTCCTAACCCTGTTTAGAAGCAAAAAGAAACAAGTTAAATTCGGTAGAGAAATTTAGGTAAATTTTTAAGCCTTCCAGGGGAATGGTTTAGCACTAAAGAATAGGACTCGTAGTAAAAAGGCATTTATAAGAAGAAAAACATTGTTATTAATACAATTCTTCTGTATTCAATATCGAAACAATAACAGTATATTTTATTACTTTATTTATATATTTATGTGGAATTTGGCTGTTTGTTTCCGCATTTGGTACCCATGTTTTAATTGCAAATTGAGTAAAATAAATGTCTATTATTGGAATTTTACAACCTGTATGATTGCAAATATTTACCCGACTGAAATTTTTTTTCGTCCTCTATTGCAATAAAAAAAATGTTAACTCTGTATCTAATAATGGCTCTTTTCAAAGGGGAACGTAGTAGCATACACAAAGGTTTTTTAGAATGTAACCCCCTTCCCTATAAAAGAGATCTGTGTACGCGAAAAGCACAAGCTAAAATGCTACTAATTTTTGAGAACTCAGTTTTATTAGCATAAAAAAACACTGTGTGGAAAAAAAATGTTTTATGAAAAGTAACAGTAAAAAAGTATATAATATTTCTATTTAGGCCTTATGTTCGTCTTTTAACAATTTTTCATTAAAAAATATCTGTTAATGTAATACTTAGTAAATTATTTGAAATTCTCTTCTATATTTTCTTGATATCACTATCCCTGAAAAAATTTTTGGTTATTAGGTGAATATTGAATACATTTTATGATCCATCTTTCCGTAATTTATAGAAGGGAAGTAAAAAAACTTGATACCCAATGTAACGATTCCCGTCACACAGCTGAAAATTGGCTTCTTTTTGTGGATATGATCACCACGTTCAATGAACACCTGCATCCTTAAAATATTACGCGGTCTTGGGAATCCCTCAGCAACCTTTGAGACCACGAGGATCTCCCTCCACCCACGAACCGGATGTAACTTGAGGATAAAGACGCCAACCACTATCATCCCGAAGACCCTTGAGAGGCTAGAGAGAAGAGACGGGTTTGAAAACTTCGCTAAGAACGGACGCAACCTCCTCCCTCCCAAACAGAATTTGAACTGTAATGAACTGATCAATATTTTTAAGAACTTCAATGCATATACTGTAATTAATAGTTGCGACGTAAATAAACTAAATATTTAAATTAATAAATATCACACTATCTTTATTTATTTCAAACGTCACAGCTACACCTAACGTCACACAAATAAAGGAAATTATATTTGTCTAAGATTCCTTTTTAAAAACAACTTTACCTTAAAATTATATATCGTCCATATCTCAATTCATTTTAATCTGTTTAATATCTATTTCTTTCACTAGTATTTATTTTCATCAGTTAGTGCTTGATTACAGGTATTGTTTTGCTTTACTGAAAATCTGAATATAGAACTTTGATCCTGTCAGAATTTAATATTTTAACTGGAGCATTCCAATGACATCTATGTACATGCATGAGACAAGATAAAGCAAAAATGTGTATTTCGTTATCTCATTTACACTTTAAAAGGCAAGTTGACATTTGTTGTCAGATGCTTAGAAACTTCATTGTATACAAACGTCAATAAAGCACAGCGCCTTTTAATCTGAAACATTCAATACTATCTCATGGCTCTCTTAAAAATATCTCATTCTTATGTACGTGCACTAAATTATCTATCTTTTAATTCAATGATTCAAGTAGATGATGCATTTTTGACGAATGATTCACAAATGCATTCCACTCATAAATGTTGCAATTTCCTTTATTAGATAACTAAGCTACTGTTCAGTTAATTCGAAAAATTGTTTATACATTGATTAAATGAAAAGATAAATATTTCAACAATTGATTGACATAGTATTGTTTGTAATATTTTTCAACCATTTTATTTACTAAGAAGAAAGATCTGTTTACTTTGCCTCCCTTTCCAAGACAAAAAAAAATCCTTCCGAAATTATGTATTTAATGTATAAGTATGAAACAGGTGTAGATTATATTTAGTATTTTATTAATAATGAAAGCATTATGCTTTAACTACTGATTAAAACTAAACTAAAAACATTTTCGTCATTTAATCATTTCTCATCATAGTTCAAGATTATTTCGTATGTCATCAATTGCTATTAATCAATCCATAACTATTTAGAATTCAGAATGTCGCAATTTATTGCTTATTGAATAGTTTTTATTCAACTAAAGCCCAACTAGCTTGGAAAAAATATTAAAAACTTACAATTTCCAAAAACAATTTTTTGACCACTAAAGACATTTTTCGACAAAGAATTTGTTCGTGTCTTTTTTGCAAGTCCGCATTTGATCATTTTTATCCTCTTATGTATTTTTAGTGTGGTAAAATTAAACTTTCTGCCATTTATTAAAGCACTAAGTTAGCTTATATATAAAACTGTGATGATGCAATTTGGCGATTTTTAAAAGGTATTTTTAAATTAGTTCTCAAACAAAGAGGACTGAATTTAAATCTCCCAAAATGTGAAATACAATTTTTACTGTTTTATTTGAAATTGTGTCATAAACCTTTTTTAAAACTTCTGCACCTTTTTATTTTAAAAATATTTTTACTTCGATAAATATATAGACAAGAGTATTAGAAGAAAATAAATGAGACTTCCCAAAGAAAAATAACATCGTTTTTTTATCTTAAGAAATTATTCCGGAAAGTTATAATTTAGAATGTTATATATAGTGTATTATATCATTGGACGTTATATTGATAGGTTATTTCTTGCCCCATTGTAAAATACAATTAGATAAAATTTAAAAAGTAGAATTTTTTTTTTAAAAAAAACTTTTTATTAACACATAATTACGGCTTTTTGAAAAAATGATTTTTAAAAAATTAATCTTTCAATCTTACAAATGAAAAATGAAAATGTAAAAAATGACATTTGTAGTGAATCTTAACTAGGACTCTCAAACCTCTTGCATTATGAAAAAAAAATTGTATAAAACGATATTGATCCTCCTAAACTTCTATAAAATGATATTAATCTAATTGTGATTATAATATAACTCTATTAATCGCTTTAAAGCTTATAAACATTTCATTAACATAAAATAAAGGGAAAAAAATCTGTAAACTCTAAAGAAAATACCGTTAAAACATTATAATAATCTTGAATACCACAAACAAAAATTTAACTTAACCCCGAAATATTCCGAATGACGGTTTATTTGGAACGTTGGGGGGGGAAATGATATTATATTTATCACACAAACATGGTGGATAGCTTAATTTACATCTCGAGCAAAATCAGAAGATTGCTTGCTGATGTTTGTACCTTTTGACGTTGCACTCAACCACTTTTTGTACAACACAATACAATCTCAACGTCAAGATGCATCTCTAAACTCTCGAATCGCTATCCATTGATGGCGATCCATTATTTGGGTTAATACAATCGGCTACCAGAAAATCCCTGGTAGCAAGATCAAAAACCCAAGAGTGAGTGGCCGAACTGTGTTTAACGGTTCCTTTCGGAAGTGGTCATAACCTCATGGGTCATTGCATACCAGAAAAGAACAAGTTTAAGCTCACGGCTCGCTCTCTTATCATGTAAGGAAAGGCCATCACCTCGAGCGGAGCAACTCGAGCACATCGATTATTATTAAGCAGGATTCTGTATCGTGTCCGAAACAATTACTTTCGGATCTCCTGTGGTATCTTAAGTTTTTTTTATTTATGTTTTGCATTGGGTTTTATTTTTATCGAAAATAGGGTGTGCGGTCCGTTATGGGTTTGTAGTTGGATAAGGCGATGTCTAGGATTTTTATTTCCTGTTGAATGCTAGTGTTTTGATATGCTCTACTAGAGATTAATACTCTGAAAAAGTTAGCGTTTTTGTTACATTCGTTGGAAGAAACACCTACGTTTTTTTAATGAAAAATTGCAGTGAAAGAGGTGTTGTGCCGTGGAGCAACGGTCCTTGAACTTTTCAGAACTTTTTAAACTTTATTGAGTAATTAGTGCGAATCGTGGATTCTGTTCAAAGATATCACGCCACTGTAAATGCATCAAGCATTAAAAAAAATATGAGAGAAATGTAAGAGTTTGTACATAGGTAAACTCAGGAAACTGCTGTAGAAGAAATGAAGTTCAAAAGTCATATAAATGTTTTTAATTGTTTCGGTGTATTATTATTAGTGAATTTTCCTGTTTTAACAAGCGAGATGTTTCTAATTAACAAAAGAAAAAAAATATTTGTAAATTTGTAACTTTTTTTTTAGAAAAGTACTAATTAAAATTAAAGCATACTGTAAATCTCTCATTTTCAAATTTTGTGTTTTTCTAAACTGCAACATGACGTTTTTATAAAATTGTATTCTGAGAAATTTATCATTGAACCACATTTGAGAGATTTTAAATCTGTACCTTTTAGGTTTGGTAAAATATAATTTAACAATCATATAGAATCTAAAATAATAATGAATCAATAGTTTGTATTCAGTAAAATGTATATGAAACAAAATATGCATTTAAAACTTAATGTTGATTATTTGACACCTATTATATTAAAAAAACACATAAAAGAATACTTTTTGTACGTTACATAAAAAATTTTTTTAAATTTCCATAGTGAAATAAATATAATGGAAATATAACGTAACACATCTTTCATGAGGTTGAAAGAAGAGAAGATTTTTCATTTAATATTTAGTTCTCCTATTTTATGTGTAAAATTATTATTGCTACAAAGAAAATGTGTAAAATAACCTACCTCTGAGTTTACCCCAAGAAAAAAAATGGGAAAGGCAAGAAAATTAAATTTGTAATTAGTACATAGTTTTTTTTTTTTTTTTTTTAAAAAACATATAAAAAAATATTTGAGTATATTCTTAGTCGGCGCAGTGTGTATTTATTATAGTAAAAAACGAGGGAGGAATAAATCCCCCAAATTCTTGACTTTGCCAAAGTCAACTTGATTCTGAATTCTATCTGTTTTTCAAGCTCGAAATAAATGTCTTCTAGCACTGTTTACGGGCGTTATTTAGGAAACAAATACTACTTATATTTATCACGTTTGTTTTCTACGTTTGAAAACCATTATTCACAAGAACATACGTGATAAGTAAAATCTATATGCTTGTCAAATTAGAATTGTCAAACCACTTCGGGTACGAATTTTAATTCCCTTATAAATCCTCACTCATATGTAAAAAACGTGTGTTTTTATAAAAGGCTTCTTAAACCTTATGTAATGAGGTTACTTACTTCACTAAAAAGAGAGAGAAATCCGTAAGCAAAAGTTTAAATCCTCAAGCAAAATATGCTTTTTTTTTCATGGAGCAGCTGTACAACTCATCCTTCTATAGCTTCATCTCGGCTTAACGGTGACACAGTTTAGCTTTAAGCAGAAAGCAAACAAAAAATAATCCAGGAATGCGATTTTTCAACATCGGGGGCATAATGTTCAACATCGAACAGGTTCTCAAACATTAATAAAGTTGGCTTTTTTCTGAAATACTGAATTATGCAAATGTGACTTTCTATTTTGAAATCAATCAATGTATTTGAAGCGTGCGCGATATTGAATTCAGATAGCGAAAAAGTTATTTTGTCTGATTTCCTTTCTATTTGATTAGCAAATATTTGCGCAATGGTACTTTATATGCAACTGACGTCTAAATTGTGATCTAGCATGGAACATGCATGGAAATAAATAACTAGAGTAGTGTACTAAGACAATTCACGTGCATTCAACTTAAAATATTATTTTGCATGATTGGAACGAAGTGAGAATGAATGTAAACCTGTTAAAGGTTTATGTGAACTAGTTGTTTTCTCTTTTTCATCGTGATAAATTGTGTATGAATATTTCAAGAAGGGGATTATGGTTATGAATGGGTGACTTTTTTTACAATCCAACATAAAAAAATTAGGCTAGAAAAAATCTATTAATAAATGGTAAAATACTGTCAGTGAATTCACGCGGAGGTGTTTCTGTTATAATAAAGTTTGTTTTTAATTTAGCAGAGCTGTCATTGATTTAAATGCATGAAAATATCATTTATGTTTTGTAATTTGTTATCCTGAAGTATCGAATTCTACTTTTTTTAATAGAGCATCGCAGCTCAATTTAACATCAAATACACAAATGATGAAAATTAATTCTTGACTTCAGGTCGTTTTAAGAAATACATAAAGCACAATTAACTTTTTAAAATCGAAATAACATTGTTGTTACGAGGAAAAATTTTAACATTTTTTATTTAGCCAAAATAAAGAATTATTTTTTTATTTTAATGTAAAAACTTAAACAGGCAAGCAATAAGATTTTAAAAAGTAAAGAAAAGTCGTATAAATTTTACTCTTATTTATCATATAATTGTTACACAATGTCTAAAAGTAAAGTAATTTTTTTAAAAAAAGTTTTCAAAATCTTAATAAGAGCAGTGGCGTAACGTACACCCCCGCATTGCAGGGGGGGGCAGGGCTCTAGAGGGCCCACAGCCTGACTATCCTCAAGTACCTACCCTTTGTAAAATCCATCTTGGGGGGCCCAAAACCTGACTTAGCAGGGGGGCCCAAGTGTTCTCCGTTACGCCACTGACTAAGAGTGTGAAGTCTATTACTGTAAGCAACAATCAGATAAGAAAAGAAACATTGAAAAATCATAATGGGGCACGAAAGACGGGAAAAAACATTGAGTGGAATGATGCAGTTTTGAGATTTCAATTTCTTGTGGATTTAGTGATTTTAATTCTTCAGGCAATTTTCTGCTCAACTTTTAATTCTGAAAAGCATTTTCGTATATTTCCTGTAAACAGTTACTGAGACTAATTTAATTCCCTAAGATAGTGAGCTTTCAATGATTAATTCTCTTATAGAAACATTCCACGTAAATTATGTATTCCATGTAGCTTATATAATGTATTAAGTTCATAACTTCTATACTGACTCTTTCTAACAATATGCGATTTTCGATTTACCTTTTTAAAACAAAATCACCATTTAAATTCCGTTATTTTAATGTAATTTTTCTGGGAATAAAACTGTTGATAGCCGTGATAAATGATGTCATGAAATCTCTTGTGGAAGGTATTATACCGTCGACCAATTTCGCCAAACCGTCACCAAGTACTGCTATAGTTATTATCCCTGTGTTTGAACATGTGTGGGAACAGATTCCATATTTAGCAGCATATCATGGCGTTTGGCGATGTCTTCAGAACTAGTTACAGAAAGTATAGCGATTTGTCAGTTCCTTGCGTTATGTGAATAATTTCAAAAATTTTTTATAATTTCTTTAAAAAAAAATTTCTTTGACATTTTAATTGCCACTTTAAATGTAAGCTTAACACATGCATACAATAGCCTTTGAAGTTAATTCTTTTTGACCAGTTTGAATTAATGACTTTTTATAAAGAAATATTTATTTAAGCCTTGTTCGTATCAGTTGCGTATTTGAATGTTAAATTAAGAAATATATAGCTTATATTTCTATAATTAAATAAATGGATCCATTTTATATTTATTATAGTTTATAATATCGAAAATCTGCTAATTTCGTTTCCCTCTTTTTGAAACAAAATAGCTACTGAGTGTATTGAAACAATTTACTTTTACATTTGAAGGAAATGAGTTTAAGCTCTAATACCAATTCTGTCTTTCTTCTGCCTTTTTTACTCTTCTTCTCTATAACCTTTAATTTTCTCGGAAATAAGTATGAACTGCTAAATAAAATTCCCTTCACTTATAAAGCCATAATCTATCTCCCCTCGGGAATAACCCTCTCAAACGTGATGTACCAACTCAATTGTCATCAGCTTTGTCAAAATGCCGTACCTTTTGATTACTGAACACTCTGCTTACCATGAAACGAATCCTTTTCTGAAATTCATATTCTGGTGCACTTTCCCAAGCACTTTTATCATTATGAATGTTATTTCGCAAAATGTTGTCGAGACAATAGTAATTACGCTGTTATTCTCATTTTTCCGACGCCAGCGCAATCAAGTAGGCTTGTGAAATTCATTGCCCTCCAGCAGGGGGGAGAGACGTGCCCTTTGGGCTACCGAAGTGTGCCCGATTGTTTTTGAAATAGCTTAATCATTCAGAACAGTAGCGTGTTTCCAGAATTGCAGGTCTTTTCCTGACAAGCGCCATTTTTACTCACACGCGTGCCATGCCCGCCTTTTTTTAGTTGAATTATTTTGTCGAAGTTTAACGTTGTCTTATTAACGAAAAAGACTAATTCGTACGAATGGCCGATTATGCAATCGCATCTGTGAAGCACGCTGCTAAGTTCAGGACTTTCTATTGGGAAATCTATATCCGGTTCATGTTAATTCATAGGTTCATTTTTAGATGAGATAAAGGAAAATATATTAATTTTTTTGATAATTGTCTTTGAAAAGCAAGGGATATTCTGCTAAAAAATTATGAAATAAGCTGTCCGGTGCTTTTTAGGAAAATTACTGCATTTCTTTTTAATTTTCTATTAAATAGAGAAATCATTTAAATACAGTATAAATAGCTACATTTTTTTTTATTCACAAGTAATGTGAGATTTGAAAAAAAATTGAATGTCTCTTGTAATAATACAGAATTATTCAAGATTAGTAAAGTCAAATGATTTAGTCACACACACCCATATCCAAGTGTGGGTAAAAATTTTTCGAATGGAATATTAATGTGTTGTGTTGAATATGATCTTCTACAACTTTCCCATTTATGTGGTATGAAAGTTCGGAGAAAAAAATGGTTGATAAAAATAGGATGTCAGTTTAATTAAAGTTTTCGGAATAATTTAATCTGTCAGTTGTGTTTTAAGTAGTTGTCTTTCGCTACATCAGAAAAAGTTTTTATAGATACAGGTGTAATAAAGGTGCAAAGTATTTCAATCCCTTTATATGCATCTGAAAGCTCATCTTCACATAAAGTATTATTGTTGATCTTTCTTGCATCAAGATTTTACGTCTTGTTTGCTATATTTACCATAAAATTCGGCGTATAACGCGCACTTTTAACACAAAAAGTAAGATCGAAACTTAAGGGTGTGCGTTATATGCCATGTATAAAAACGATAGCTTTAAAAATAACATGAGAGAGATGAGCATAAGCAAAAAACTTCCACATGTATCGAAATACTCTTTATTTAAAAAAAATGACTTGCCTCATGAACTAAAGGAGTTCTAGTTCTAGAAGAAAACTATTTTGTCACTAAAGTCTGGGATAATACCTCGAATAAATGACTTCAAAACGTAAGAGAAATGTATACTAACACACACACACACAACGCTAATTTTATCGTTTGAGTATTGAAAGAATATTCTAAAATGTAGTTATTTATAAAATTACTGATTAATTGTGAACTTTTATTTGACTTGTGTCTACTTTTTTCTCAATAGAAATTCAAAGCTTATACGTCATATTGATTACAATAAATTTTCACCGTACCTAAATTTTGGTATAAATGAGAGAAAAACTAACGGAATATTCTCTGAAAGAAGAGAGTGTTAGTTTTTTCACTATTAATCATAGTTTACTTCTTTCTATTGACGACATACCCAAATTAGAAAACATGATTCTTCACTAGGTTTTACACTGTAACAAATACAAAGTTACTGAAAATATTTTCGGTTTTTATTTTCGAAGTTAAAAATAAAAAACGGGGAAAGAAAAGAACAGGTTTAGTTTGAACATTTTAAAAAAAAAATGTTTCAGATTTTGTTTCACTCACACACGGGGCTAATTTCCTTCGAAAGCCCTCTTTTGCGCAGTCAGTGCACGACTTTATGAAAAATACCCATTTTAACACAGATTTGTTAGTTCAGATCTGTTGGCAACATTTCAAAACGGTCTTCTCAAAGGAAACACCGCCGTTCTGAACAGTTATTGTTGGAAATTCTTAAACCGTCTTCAGATTTATGGTTTCCTTTACCAGGTTAATTTTCTCCTCTGAGGCAAATATTCGGGACATTGCACTTTCCTCTCTGTGTGACTAAAGTGAATCTGTTACTACATAAAATATACTGTTCTGCGATCCTTTAATCATTACTTACCTAGAATTAATGAGATGGCCACCCATAAACAATTTTTTTGTTACATATTCGCCAGCGGTTATACTCTATTTGTTTGTGCGATTGTAAATATATTTTTAATGGAGGTTCCTTTAATCTTGAGTGGGATTTGTCGTAAATGGGTTAAATAGGTTTTCTGAAGATTATAAATTTTTTCCGCTTGATTAAGCCTTGCTTTCTTATTACTTATTGTTATAACAGAAATTGATAATTTTTTCTCATTTTCTCTTGGATTAGTGTCATGATTTGTTTTCGATATCGTCATCTTGGATGTAGGGAGAGTGTTCTGCTCTAGAAATAACAGGATGATAGACGTAAAATTATACGCTGTCATGATGTGAACCTTTTCCCTTTTTTTTTAAATCCAATAATACGTAATAGGATAAAAGTCGGAGGATGTTTTGACTATTTTTTGAAAAAGAACGAAGTCTTATAATTCAAATAATTTTTATAAAGGGTAAATTGTGTTCATATTAAAATTATACTCCTCATTGCTTCTAGTAATGAATATGGACTTTTTTCCGTCAGTACAAAATTTACAAAGATAAAATATAAACGATTAGCAGTCATCAATCGCAAATAATAACAAAAAAGTCATGATAGACTTTTTAACTGTATTGTTATACGGGGCTGCGTAAAAGGACAAGAGAACACTGATACCATTACGAATCAAGAGCGAAAATAATTCATATGTATAATGTTTAGTGTTCATTAAGCATTAAAATTACTGTGAACACTCTTCAACTTCAGTAGTTGGGATTTATCTGAGTGTAGTATTTGTTTGGGTGCAATACATTGTTTTATACTTGATATTTTTTTGTTTTGTTTTTATAAATATTTTAGTAACAGTTCCTTTCATTCAAATAAATTATTGAATAACTTTTTCAAAACCATTGGATGTTTAGTATTTATTATTGCTTCATATTTTGACTTACATAAAAACTAAGTAAAAGTGTATATATATATATACTATATATTTCTTATGTGGATCCTAAATGTGTTTTAACTTTTTATACAATATTTTTGTGGAATCACTAAGGCATTTTCTTCTGTTAAATAATTTTATATTGTACCAAGGGTGTAGCTACCGCCGTATCAATGATACGGGGCCCCCAAGCTACATGAGCCCCAACATGTGTAACTACAGTCCCACTAACAGGGCTCCCATATCTAAAAAAGGACCCCGAAGGAATTTTGATACAGGGTCCCCCTCAGAGCTAGCTACGCTAGTGTATTTTGCTATTAATACAGTAATCTGATCAATAATGAATTGTATGTGCGCCATAATAGAGAAAGAGAAAATCATTAAGAGGAAAACTCCTAAATATTTCCTGAATTTTCATTTTGTGTGTAAAAATCAACACTGATTGCCTTTAAAAAATTTTATGCCTTTTTTAAAAAACTATACTATCTTAAAAGAAATCCAGATGTCATATAAAAAAATATATTGCATTGAACTAAAATACCTAATTCTATTAATATTTTTTTTTCATTAAAAAAATTCAAAATTTTATTTATGCACTTATTTTTCAGTAGCATTATGCACTTTTTGATTTATATAATTTATTGTTATGCTTGTGTGTGTGTGTGTTTATTGTTTTAATCGTCTCGTATAGTTACTATGAATATGGTACATTGGGTTGAAATTCAGTGTTTGACGAAGTAGATGAATTCAACACTTTTAAAACAAAAACAAAAAAATGTTAATTTCTCGCACATTTTGTTAACAGTTGTACTAGAGGATGGCATGAAATAAAATTTTTTTTATCAAACATATATAATTTCTGTGTTCTTGGAATTATTACTAAAAATTAAAACAGCGAGTCCAAACATTTTTCTTGTGCTCCTATTCGCACATAACAAGTTAAACCACTAACTTTTTGACCAAGAAAAGTTTTAACAATGATTTTAAATTTCTTTAAGCTTTTTCTCATCGAAAATAGTATTTCTAACAAAAAAAGCGGAAAGAATCCATGGCAAAAAAGAAAAAGGTGAGGGAGACGGTTCATTAACCAAGCGTAAGGGGATTCTCAAGCACAAAAGAAACGACTGACAATTGTTTTTAATGACGCAATCACGCATGCGTCCAAATACTTTAACTTTTGGAAAAATAGAATAACTTTTTTTATACACCTGTAAAACCAAATGTCCTTGAATCTTTCACCTTTTTTTTCCCTCCAAAGGGGGAGTTGTACTGTTTCCATATATTGTTTCACTCTTAGAATCGTTGTCAGTTTTCAGTTGCTTCTGCTAGAGCAGATCTGATATTATTTCATGTTCAGTGGCATAGATAAAAAAGGTCAGGTTTTTTCTTTCAACAAATATTTCCGAAACTCATCCCGTAGTACCTTCAGTCTTGGAAATCGGAAAAAAAATCAATTTTAAAAATTGTTCATATTTATAATTGTTTTATTATATACATTGAAAGATTTTTACTTTCCTGAATTATAATTATATCAAAACAAGTTTTGGGCATATTATTTAATTTTTTGTTAATTTTCCACTATTTTCCGAATTATAAATAAAAATATTGCATATTGTTTAAATTTTCCTGATAAGTAGTTTTCATGTGAATCTTATTTCTTCCTGAAAATAAGAATATCTAGTCCTTTTATTCCAGATTCATTATATTTATTTATAAATGCATTTTTTGTTTTTGAAAAAAAATTTAGTTCAAGTAAGTTAGCTTTGTATATCAAATCTTTACATAAATCCAATAAAGTGGGTTGTATTTTTTAGAAAATCTATTCCCCCTCCCCTTATCAATAATTTTACCATAATTTCTGTCTTTTAAAGAACTATAACAAACCTAATATATAACGAACTATATCATTTTTATCATTTTTCTACTTTGAGTTATTTGAATCCAATGACGGAAATTGTAAGTGGTTTAATGATCAGATTCAATGTAATGTTTCTATTTATTTAATCTTCATATGTTTGAAATTTTACCTTCGTTTCATCACTCTTCCCGAGATTCAAAATCGTGAGGTCTGTCGCCAACAGCCCTCGTGCGTCTTCGAAATGCGACTTTAATAAAAAAAAATTCCATTTATTTATAAAACGATTTTAAATATATATTTATCCTTGTTGTCTTTAGAATGTATCTTATTCAATGAACTGGAGATGATATTATATCTTCAACATAGATGATATCTATATTGGAGACACAATAACAATCTCTTATAGCCTTACTGAATCAATAAACAGCAATCAATATTATTAACAGAAAGATTTAAGATACCTATAAAGCAATTCTTAGGTGTGTAATTTATAATATTTTTAATTATACCAGACTAATTTAAACTAAAGTACTTCAAAATAATATCACTGGCGCAGCTAGCTCTGAGTGGATCCCGTATAAAAACTCCTTACGGACCCTTTTTTAGAAATGAAAGTCCTGTTTGTGGTACCGTAGTTACATTGGGGCCACTGTAGCTTGGGGGCCCCGTATCATTGATACGGTGGTAGCTACACTCCTGAATCTTATATCGATTCCAATCTATTACATTCAATCAATACGAAATACTAATAAATTAGTAGCCTCATTTCTCTTTTTGACGGATGGTTTAAATATTAGTTTCTGCTTTTTTGAAGTTTGATATATTCTACTCTATTATGAGGCCTATTGAACTTCCTAACGATCTTTTTTTGTTCGTAACAAAAATTACTTACATGGATAGAATTTTTTAAAATTTCACCTTTAAATCCCCAATTAAGAAGTTTTCTTTCTTTCTTTTTCTCATTCCTTAAGTACGATAGTGTGGCTGCGGTAGCCGAGTGGTTTGGGTATCGGATCGCGGCTTGCATTGCCACGAGTTCGATCCCAGTAAAGACTCGCCGTGTAGGGAAGCGATGCACGTTAAATCTGTCGAGATCTGAAACGTTCTCCCGTTGGTGTGGTGTGGTATTTAGGAGACGGGGGTGGTGGTGCCAGCTCGGGTGTCGTCCACGTCACTTGACCATGGTTCAAAATTACGAAGTCCTTTGCCAAAAGCCCTAGTTTAGCTGAACAGTGCGACGTTAATATTCAATCAATCCATCAATTAAGTGCGACAGTCTAGTGCTAGTTTAAGAGTTTCATAGTGAGTGACTGTAAAATTTATTGGCGCAAGGGCCAACTTAAGAGTTTCATAACCAACAATGTTCAAGTCAAGTCGTGGGTTCGAGTCCTGATTCCATCATCGTAGGGGTAGATGCAGCGTGTTGAAGGGAATTGGGTTATATTGAAAGTTAAGAGTAAGGTACCAACTCAAATGTTCTCGTCACTTAATCGTGATTCAAAATTCTAACATATGCAGGCCAGACTCGGGACTGAAGCGAATTTAACTCAAGCCAACATTTAGAATTTATGGCATTACTATCTTCAAGTCTATAACCTCCATTAATTGTGATGATAATTATAATATGATAAATATGAATCCTCTTAATATATACCGTAAGGATGTGAGCTAAAAACTTAGTTTTATGAAAGTATATCACGTAAGTTTTATGAAAGTATATCACACACACACACTCACGTAATTTATTTGAGGGGGATGTATTAAGTTTAAGCAGATCTAAAATCTCTATGCTACGATTTGTTGAAATTAAAAAAATTGAGACAGTAATTAGAATTCTAAAGACTGAATGGAAATTTTTAATCATAGGAAAATAACATTGAGACTTTGATAAACTCCTTGAAACTACGTTGCATTTCTAAAAAAAAAAATTATTTCGTGTATTTTGTTTAAAGGCTAGACAATGTTTATAGGGCATGCAACATTTTGATTACAAACGTATATAATCTTCAAATCATGATGTAATTTTTTTTTCAAATGAACAGATTACTGAGGATTTTTTCAAGGTGATATTCTATAAAATATTTTAAAAGTATACTTTTTTTCCAGTCTTTCTCGATGATAAATTATGAGGTACATTACATATAATTAATTCTGAGGAGATCCAAAACGTTGATCAATTAAAAATGTACTAGTCCCAGATTTATCAATATTTTACACATTAGTTCTACCTATAATTGCATTCACTGACGTGTCTACTTTTCTAAAATTTTATTCCTTGGAAAAGGGATTTACCTTATTCTCTATTGTACTTCAAAGTAAAGAAATTTTGTTTTTCACATAAAATAAGTGAAGAAAAAACTTACTTTCTTTTCGAAAAATAAGATCAAATTTATTGCACTATAAAAATATATTGTCGATTTGATCTATATTTTCGGAAATCTTGATGAAATTTAATTTCATCTAAATGCTGTTTCTTATTTTTTGTGATGTCCCGTTTCCTTTTCCACGTCTGCAAGCGATTTTTACAGTGATTGAATGTAAAGCAACTACCTCCATACGAAACTCTTTGAATGTGATTCTTAAACTTTTAAACTATGCTACATTTCACGATGACACGTTTGTTATTCAATGAACATCATTTAGTCATTTAAAACACGTGCAAAATTTATATATAAAACTGATATCTCGTATGTATTGGAGTATTGGAGGTAGGAATTATAATCAGGATAAAAGCATATTTTATACAAGTGCTTTCATACGAAGACGTGTATATATATATATACTTTTTTGAAACTTAAAATTATTTAATAAAAGAAAAGGCTTGAAATCTCGACATTAAACCTGTATTTTTTTATGAAAACTAAATTTAATCAATTTTTAGATGTAGGGAGTTTAAATATGCAATATTTAACTGTCTCGAGTTTTTCAATTCACTCTGTATCTTGTTTCTTCTTAAATTAAAAACCAAACAATTTACAGCAAGCAATGTATCTTGCAAATAAAAGTGGATGAATTTTCCAAAAATAAAAAATTCAAAAACTTTAACTTGCATAAGTGAACACAATATGAACAATAATGAATAAAAATATTAATAAAGTAATCAAAAGAGAGCGAATTTTAAGAAGATTGAATTTATGTTAATTTTCAAATTCCCTTTTTCTCTATATCAGTGCAAAATGTTGGAACTTTATGTCATTTCTCGTTATTTATTCTAATCATGAACTGAGAGATATAATTGTAAAACCCATTAAGCATTAAAATGAGAATAACAAATAGATTACATATTTCTAAAGATAAAAAGTATCCTTTAAAAAAAGAAAAATTTACCAACGATGGCTCAATGTAAAAATTTGTAATTTAAATCAATATAGTGTTATGATTTTCTAGAAAGAATTGTCGAATGCGTAATGATTTCCATTGCATTGTTTTTCGCGGACATTTCGTAAATGTTTAAAAAACTATGTCCAACTTAGTATTATATTAAATAATGAACGGGTAATGGATATTTTACAAGTATACAAAATCTCTTAGAGAGAGAAACATACTTGATTTAGATCTGTTTTTATTTTATGTTCTAAAATTGTACAGAATAATTTAAGAGTTATTTTTTACAAAATACACACGATTTGTGAAGCTGCTTATCTGATAAGAAAGCAATTCATTCGGTAAGAAAAGTTTAGATATTCATCGTACGCATTCTTTGAAAAATGGCTGTCTTATTTAAATACGACCTACTAACGTCAACGCTATTATGTTTTGCGGCCTATCTGATTCCTATTTTCAAAAAAAAAGTACTTTTTGATCTTTTTTCAAAGTTTGAAGAATGCAAATTTTGCACTTAATTCGAGTAATTTAAATTTTTTGAACGGAAATTGAGACGTTTTTCCAGCTTGTTAAGTTTATTTCAAATTCTAGAATTATATCAATATTTCTAAGTACTTAATAGGAGATTTTGATTTCCAAGAATGACTTAAAGTTATTTATAGAGCTTTAATACTACTCTCTGCTAAAGTTATTTCAAAAGGTGTTAAAAATGCAAATTCAAATTATCAGTAAATCGACAAATTTAATCTATTACTCTAATGTGTTTCTAATGATAAATTTTCAATTTCTCAAATTTAAAAAAGATAGTTTGTTAAAATATCAATTAAATTTTGCTTTGAATATCAAATTAGGTAAATTTAAACACAAGGAAATATTTTATTATTTATATGAGGATCTTAATGATCTCTTTAGAGTCATGAACTTATAGAGATCGACGTTCGAATTGAATCGTGGACTCAGTCCTTATTCCACCAAAGAACGTCCTGGCAAAATGCTTACCTTTTTTTAGATAAGTTAGGTATTATCTCCAAGATACTTTACTGGTCTTTTTACTATCGTTTTTACTGCTCTTAGTAAACACGCGGATAATGTACCTCGAGATGGCCATGTCAATTTGACTCTTCTTGTAGTTCCATCCCTTCCCCATTCCTGGCAGCAGCAGTAGACTAGTGGTTATAGTCACGGACTCGTGGTTGCTATGTCATGAATTCGAACCCTAGTGACACTGAAGACCCACCGTGTAGAGCGGCTGATACATGTTAAATCTGAAAGTCATGTTAAATCTCGAAGTCTTTCCGATTGTTGTTGTTACTAATCCTCCCCAAGGTCTGACGAAGTCAGACAAGATTAATAAGTCCATTGATTCTGATGAATTCGAGCACAAGAAGTGGATAAGTATAAAGATCCTCTCGAGAAAGGCCCAGGCAGTCTGGAATGTGCTCGGGTGAAGACTGTTGAACATTACATTTGTTACACGTTTTAAAGATTTTAATGTTCCCACAAAATTTTATACTACTTATACTATGTCTACTAGCAAAACGTGCAACGGTAGTGTAGGGACTCATAGAAGAGGGAAAGAGAAAAATCAGACATTTTACTTTTGTACCAGTAATGTGCCTGGTACCGATTGTATAATGTGGAAATTTGGAAAAGGAGAGATGTCAGCTCAGATGTCGTTCTCGTCGCTTAACCATGGCTCAAAATTAAATTAAGAAGTCCGTCACCAATAGCCCTGTTGTTGATTTATCGAGCGTCGTAAATGAGCACTCACTTACCCTCTTCCTTCCAAATATTTACAAAAATGTGTCAATACCACAGATGTAAAGGTGTTTTTCTTTTTTGTAAATTAACAATATTTGTCTCAGCTTTACAAAATGTAGATTCTGCACCAACAAAATCAACCTAATTGTCATATTGAACAATTAGGGCATTCGCTTTAAAATTGCATGGATCTCAATTCTATTTTAGTTTTGAATTTATGAAACCTATGGACCTTTGCTTAAAAATCCCTATACTAATGAGATATTTATTGAAGAAGGTCGAATCACACACACACAAATCTGCATCAATGCATCACTCGGTAAAAAATATTTGAATTTTTTTCTTTCGCTAACTTTCTTTCAGTCCTTTCGTCTCATATCTCAGACACTCAATCCCGGATGTCACATTCGTAAGAAACTTTAGTGGAAAAAGCGCGGTCATGATTTTTTCTTGCATTTAACAGTTGATTATGAAATGTCATAACAAAAGAATCTCACGTTAAGTCACCAGAAGAACAGCAAGGTCATAGGGTCTGCATTAATACACCTACTTATTGTATTCCAATTGGGAAGAGATCAGCGTAGACAGAATGTTTTATTCTCTTGAGCCCATTATTATTTTCTGAGGCTTATACAGTAATTTGAGTTGTAGATGCGACTTCCACAAACCTTTATTTCAAAATTCATTGTTTTCAAGCAACCGCATTAGCATCAAGTCGTATATATATGACAGATTAACTCATTCGAGGAGTGTCGTGTATATAGTGCACAACATCTTGCCTAAAAAGTTATTCAACTTTTGACACAGATTTATTTCGAAAGGAAAGTAACGTCTCTTTTTGTTTGTCATTATAATGTGACATTCTCAAAATTCAGACCTCATTTTATATGCATTGTTTATATACATTCTCAAAGACTTGAATGAAAAAAAAATGATTGGATTGACTATATGAAAGGAACGTTAAGGCATAAAATTAGTAGCATGCAAGATATCCCATTTTTATATAAAAGCAAGTAAAATAAAGAAAAAAAAATTAAAGTGAATTCCTACTTCGGTCAACAAAGAATTTTTTTTCGGTTTATTAAATTGAATTAATATTTGTAAAAACTGTATTAACATTAAGTGTCATCCTCTACAAGTTTTAAAAAAATGTATTTGAAGCCACGCAAAATTTCTTTAGAAAAACGTACTGGCGCCATCTACTGCAGTTAATTCTAACTACATCATAAACAACGCTGATTAAATTTAAAATTAAAAAATAAAATTTAATTAATGAATTTTTTTTTGAAAGAACTGTATAAACATTAAGTGTCCTCCACTTCAAGATCAAAAATATATTGGAACTTCAGTGGATGAATAAAAAGTATTTTATTATCAATTGAAAATTTTAACAAGACATGTAGGGAGAGAGTAAACTAATAGTAGGAATTGTGTGAATAAAGAGCTTACGCTATAAACAGTGGAGATTAATGTTTATAGTGTTTGGGGAAATTAAAAATGAATCAATTATATCAAAATGAAAATGTTTTTTCCGAAAAAATACCTTTTTAATAAATTAGTTAAAAAAATAATTTTTTAATAATATAATATAATATTTTTTTAAAATTATTTTTACTAAAGAGCTTTTTGAAATAAACTTAAATCTCATTTATATAATCAAATTATTAAATTTTTATGCCATTTTGCATTAAAAACTAATCTTAAACTATCATAAAACTTCGTGTTCATAGCTTCAAGCTTCGATTGGGAGAGTAACCCTTTAATTTTCAAATATTTTTCAAAGAGCTTTATTCTGGTGCAACGGTATGAAAAAGTACATATTTACAATACATTTTATAGTTAATAAATCGAGAGAAAGTAAAAAACACATATGTGTAAAACAAAACATAGTTTCTGATTTTTATTAGTTGTTAAATAATTTTTCAAAAAAAATTTCTTTGTACCAAGCAATTTTTTCCATTGAATTCTTTTTCAAGAATAAATATTTTTCTGTTAAACAAATTTCCATTGACTAGCAGAGTTTTAGCTACTTGAGATATGGGTAACTGAAAAATTACTGCATTAAAACTAGTTGAGCCTCGTGTAAAATAGTTTTGCAAGATCGTATTAAATATTTCATAAAACAATATCATATTTCAAATTTTCATTGAATTTCCTTATAACAAATATTATTATTCTAATCTTAGTATTATTTAATCTGATTACAAATAAAGTGGGGCAAAACTTTTAATAGCATTACGTACTTATTATCAAATGATCATTAATGTTTAAATATATTCTTTTGTATTTGTGTGTGTGTATAAATCTGCTTTTTAAAGTTTATGCGGGATTTAAAGCTAACAGCTTTTAAATCTATAAATAAATATTTAGTAGTCTTTATATATTACTACATTAGCACGCGTTCATTATAAAATTAGTTAAATAATTAAAACTATATATCTGTGAGTTAATAATGTAAAGTATACATTAATCAATTATTTAATGTATTTAAAAAAAAATAAAACAATGTATATATTTCAGGTTATAAAACCTTTACTATTCCATCAACAACATGTAATATATTGTAGGCAACATTGCTGTGCATAATACGTCTTAACGTTTTGAGTCCTGTACCATTGTGTGGAGGGGCTGATACATGTAAAATAGGTTTTAAAATCCTGCATGGTATAAAAGTTTGGAGAGTAAGATGCCCTGTTGTCCTCGTCATTTATACGAAGTTCATAATTTACGAGGTCCGTAGCAAATTACCCCCGAGTAGCCTCAAAATGAAACGTCATTAAGCAATAAATTAATTATAAAGAGTGTTTTTTTCCCAGGTATAGAAGTTTAAGTTGGCATTACTTTCCAAGATGGCGACCGATTTAACAGCTGTCAAGTGATTTATTCTCAGTTTGGTTTGGCAATTCATCTAAACGATCATCAAGCAAGGCGTAGATTCGTCGAATGGGCCCAAAACGAGATTGCCGTTGTTCCCGATTTTCATAAGCGAATTTTGTTTAGCGATGAAGCGCACTTCTGGTTGAATGGCTACGTCAGCAAACAAAACTGCCGCATTTGGAGTGAAGCTAATCCACAAGTGTATGTCGAAACACCGTTACATCCCGAAAAACTGACTGTTTGGTGCGCTTTATGGGCTGGTGGAATCATTGGTCCGTACTTCTTCAAAAACGATGAAGGCCACAACGTTACAGTCAATGGTGATCGGTATAGAGCCATGATTACTAACTTTTTCATTCCTGAATTGAACAATCATGATGTCCAGGAGCTGTGGTTCCAACAAGACGGCGCAACATGTCACACAGCTCGTGCCACAATCGATTTATTGAAAGACACGTTTGGTGACCGCCTAATTTCACGTTTTGGACCTGTGAATTGGCCTCCAAGATCTTGTGATTTAACACCGCTATATTTTCTGGGGGACTATGTAAAGTCATTGGTCTATGCGGATAAGCCACAAACGCCTGACCATTTGGAAGACAACATTCGCCGTGTTATTGCCGATATACAGCCACAAATGTTGGAAAAAGTCATCGAGAATTGTACGTCCAGATTGGACTACATCCGAGCCAGCCGTGGCAGTCATATGCCAGAAATCATATTTAAAATGTAATGCCACAAGATTATCTTTCGAATAAAAAAAATTCATGTCAATCGAATAATACATCGTTGTTTTATTGCAATTTAAAGTTCTATACCTCTAAAAAACACCCTTTATATTCTTATGATGGGCAATTCATGTACAATGATTATTTCATCATTTAAATATATACCATAAAAATTGAATGTATTTAAGCAGTTGATGTACTATATACACAGAATACACAAGTACTGCAATGCATGTATTTTTGACGGATGCTCCGAAATCTTTTTATAAGTGGTGTTCTAATCATCTCTTGTTAAATTACGATTGTAAGAAATCATGACTATTATCGTGTGTTATCAACATTTAGAGCTAAAATGGCCTTGTATTTTTTTGGCACGTGAATTTTTTAGATATCGGGATACTGTCTAGTTGTGTTGCCTTATTTGCATTTCATTTCCTTAGTTAACTAACAAAAGTTCTAAGCGAATGATAAATGCACCTTGATTTATTTGTTTCTGTCTTTTGCCTGCTGTTGCCAAAAATAGCATAAGTAGGTTGATTTAATTGTTACGCATAGGATGGACTGAAGAATAGATTTGGATGTGCTCCGTTGATTGTTGTTTGATTCAAAGAGCTCACTCACAAGGGGAAGAAAACGACTAAGTTAAAAATCATTAATTTAAATAGTCGAAATAATTGTGTTTAATTACTGGTCTAGAGCTTCAGAAGAATGCGGGCGTTTGGCTTTAACAATCAACACTATTAACCTATACTAAGTGTGCCAATAAAGAAAAAAACGCTGGATCAGAGATTCAGAAAAAAAAAGAAAAGAAATCCTTTTTATATAATGTAATACTTTTTTTAATGGCTTGAATGGTTTTCAGTGAACTTTCAACTTTAATTGATATTTTAGTAAAAAGATTTAATTCAAGCATGCCATTTGGACTTTATAAATAAATTCATTTCTGTTCTATATGATATACTTGATTGTCAAAATCTGATTCGTCTATTTGAAAAATTCATTACTTGAATTTGACATGAATTGTCTCAGTACAAAATGCTTGAAATCTTTTAACCATATTTTCTTGAAACCTATTTCACAAACAGATTTTCAATACAATTGTATATGTATGTATGTGTGTGTGTGTGTGTGTGTGTGTGTGTGCGTGCGTGCGATTAACACGTTTTTATTTTAAAACCGAATACAAATGCATTTTTGACAGCTTGACGAAATTTCAATGTAACAAAATAGCTCATTTCCCAGTTATAGATTCTTGGGAAAAAAGTTTTAATAAGAAATAACATGTTGGGTTTAATGTTTAACAAAGAAAATTGCACTTTATAATAAAACAGTTACACCTGTAATGAAACATAATGCTTCTTTCAATTTGACCAACTCTCAAGTATTTTTCTGTGAATATCCTAACGCTAGCAATTTCTGTGGTAATATTTTGCGTCAGCGATTTTTGATTGGTGAGTCGTAAAATTTATTAAAAATCATAATTAATTTTTTTAATTTAATAAATTTAAATGATATTGATGAGAGTTTGTAAACATAATTACGATATGTATAAATAAAGTATTGCAATTAAAATATTCAATAGATTTATTGCGTATCATTTCGATTATTTCTGAAAAAGGCAAATCCAAGTTCTTAGTAATGAATAAACCAATAGCAACGCTGCAGTTTCTAACGTCATATTTATCTGAATCGAGTTTTTCCTACAATGAACAGCATTAAAAATTAAAATCACTGCTGCAATGCAGCTTATCACTGGTCATTCTTAACTCTCTCCCAAATTAAGGTAAATTGAAAAAGCTATGTTAATTTTTTTAGAATTTTAATTGCTATTTTTTTTTATTAAAATTATAATCTCTTTTTGCCTTTATGATAACGAATTATAAAGTATTGAATTGCACTTTTTTAAGTGTGTTGTGGAGGAAAAAAGAATTAAAATAGTAATAAATAAAATGCCGTGCTAGCCGAGTTATTATCCCAAACTCGTGACCATCATTGTTTCTGTCGACTCCTGGTGCCACTGCAGACCCACCATGTGGTGCGGCTGATGCACGCTAAATCTATCGAAGCGCAAAGCTCTCACGATGGGATAGTGGCCGCGGTAGCCTAGTGGTCAAAGCAACGGACTCGTGGCCGGTGTGTCATGAGTTCAAACTTAGTACTGCTGAAGACCCGCCGTATAGGAGCGCGATGCACTTTAAATTTGTCGAGAGCCCAAACGGTCCTCCCGATGGTGTGGTAGTTAGGAGAGAGGGTGCCAGCTCAAGTATCGTTCTCGTCACTTGACCATGGTTCAAAATTGCGAGGTCCGTCGTCAAAAGCCCTCAAGTAGCTGAATAGCGAGACGTTAATATTCATTCACTTGTTCACAATGGGATGTTGGGGGAAGTCTGGTGAGTGGGATGCCAGCTCAGGTGACATATCCGCCACTTAAATTTGGTTCAAAATGAAATCCATCTCCAATAACCCTCATATAACTTCGAAAGACACGTTTATAAACAATGAACCGCAGTGAGGCAAAAAGAGTGCTTAAAATTTCCATTTTATAATACAAATACTCTTGGTACTAAAAAGATGTTATATTACTATTTTACTGTCAGGTATAAGGAAGCGTGATTCCATTAGAGTTGTGGCATAGTCATATACATGCTTCAGAATGTATATTTTTTTAAAAGGGTTTAAGTGAATGGATTTTTTTTACATCATTTCAATTCTGATTGCGAATCAGCTTAAAATTATCTATACACTTCTGAAAGTACTACGTCGGTAATACGTGCTTAAATGCTCTATTTTTCTTTTTTAAAAATATTATGACTGTAAAGAATTTTTTTTTCTTTAATGTGTCATTACAAACAAATCTTCATCGGTAAAATGGTATGTTTGGAACGCAAAACTCTCAAAAAAAAACTGACACTTTTTTCACAGAATTCTAATTAATTTAACAGTGAGAACTTAATATATTTTTTTAAATATTAGTCACAGGATTTTTTTTTTTAAAAAAAAAAACTTCTTGCTGTGTAATCAGAATGCTATGGCATTTGAAGCTTGGAAACTCATCTGTTTCATGTGATTGATGATTCGAAACGCGAAACTATACTCCAACAATGCTGTTCGCATGCGATGTAGTATTTGCTTCTTGGAGTAAAAAAAAATAGCGAAATATAAAAAAAACATAGGAAAGAGAAAAATAAAACGCGTTTTGCTACACTTATTCCGTTTTTTTCCCCTCTCTTAAACTACCCGTAAAAAGAACTAAAAAAATTCTTATTTGGACGTTAATTGATTTCGCTTCCTTTCATTAAAATTATTTTTCTTGCGACAGCAGCGTGTATTTGTTTATTTTTTATGTTAAATTCTATATATTCTCCTCCAAATTAGATGTTGCGATGTTCAGTTTACAACTTTTGAATATTTTATATAACCAAGACAAAAATATTAGTTAATCAAAATTAAATTCTACTGTGATGAATTCAAGTTCGCTATAGTGTGAGGGACAACCGAAGGAAGAGGCATATCTAAAAATTAGAACTTTTATTCCAAGTAAAATATGGTTGCAAATAACTAATGGGAGCTAGTGAGCCCTAATTAATAATAATAAAACCTTTTTATTGGGCATTTATGAGAGACGGTCGCAAGAGTTGCCAAGACTTGACAATATGGCTCCGAATCCTATGCTAATGCACTGATATTCCAAAATATAATTCTCGCTTATGGGTCTACATGATTCAGACTAACACTGCCAAAATCTTACGACTAACTTCCTCAACGAATTCAATTAACAAACTTTAAGGTATCCGACTACGTTCGGAACCGTGATTTTTAAAAAGCGCATAAATGGATAATTTTCATGATATTTAGTGTCACTCAGATTAGAATACATGCATAAAATTGTTTTAAGGACATTTTAACAAAAAAAATTTATTTAAATATAATATTTTGGCAAAAAATTAACATAGAATAATCTTGTTTCCAAATATTTTAGAATAATCTTGTTTCCAAATATTCTCTTTTTGTGAAAAATGGTTCTATTATAATGATATTTTGCCTGTATATAGCTCAGACCCCTCTACAGAGGCTCAACTAGAAATTTTGAAAAGTTCACATTATTTTCAGAGTTACAACCAATTGAAATAATTATCGGCGTTTTTTTTTAAATTTCTCCCCTCTGTTGTCGTAAAACATGGATAAATCCACTTCTAAGTTATATATTTCAAAATTTTTAGTCGAGCCTCTGTACAGAGGTCTGAGCTATATACAGGCAAAATATTATTATAATAGAAGCCTTTTTCACAAAAGGAGAATATTTTGAAAATGGGTCATTCTATGTTCATTTTTTGTCAAAATATTGTACTTAAATAATTTTTTATTGTAATACTATTCTTAAAACAATTTTATATACATTTTCTAAGCTAAGTGACACTAAATATTACAAATATTATCCATTTATACGCCTTTGCAAAATCACGGTTTCAAACGTAGTCGGGTGCCTTAAATATAAATCCTTATTTGCATGAATCACGGTTCCTTTACTGAAAGAAGATTTCTAACATCAAATAATTCATTAAAAGAATTTCTCCTTGAGGATAAGTAGAAGGACCTGAAGAGAGCTCGTAACACTGCTTTCCAAAATTCTCTTTAACTATCGTTTTTAAATACGTTATCTTAAGGAAAGTAAGAGGGATTATGCAAAGAGTAGAATAATTTAAGAGACAGGGTAGAAAAATATTAAACTTAAGCTGTACATTTATTCTTGTTTCCCTTAAAGCTATTCGAGCTATTTGTAGAATCATTCCTTGCTCAAGAATCTTGATATAACTGTTTGTAATTTTCAACAATATATTTCAACAATAATTATTACTTTTATGCTCCAGTAAAATGAAACTCTAATGCAAATAGCAATGTTCTTTATTATATTTAGCATCAAGATTGCATGGAATATCTTTTAAATTTGTTTAATATTTTAATGCTACGTATATAAAATCAAGAATTTTTCTAATGATGTTTCCACTGTTGATTCTAATGCACATCGTAATATTTTTCGTCATCAGATTCTTTTAAAATATAAATGTATCTTTCGTAATGATGAAATGCTCAAAATATTAGTTATATTCGTTTAATTCAATTTAAAAGATTTCCGAAAAGGACAGCTGAAACTAAATTTTGAAATAAATGAAAAAGTTGGTTATATATACATTATTTTATCCCTTTTCCAAAGTATGGCAAAACATTTCCGAGTAATATACCGTAAAATCCGGTGGATAACGCATCCTTTTAACACAAAAAAATAAGATCGAAATTTAAGGGCGTGCGTTATACGCCGGGTATAAGAACGATATATTTAAAAATTACAAAAGAGATGAGAATAAAAGCAAATTTACTTCTATACATATCGAAAGACTATTTATTTAAAAGAAATGCCATGCCTTATGAACCAAGAGTTGTGATTTTAGAAGTATACTATTTTTTCAAACGTCCGGAATAAATGAATTCAAAACATAAAAGCATTGTATACTAGCATTTCAGGTTTCTTCGTAAAAAAGGGTGCCCGTTAAACGGCGAATATACCTAAAAACTAAAAATGCAGCTTGAAAGTATAGGTGCGCGTTACGGTAAGTACGTTTTAAAATTAATTACCGGAAACGTTCTAAAACGTCTCAACCGATTCTTTCTATGAAGTGCTTCGTAAATAAAGTATTACTTATTCACCTACCTATACAAACATCTCACGAAACGTCTCAATGTACTATTATATTTATAGAACATGTATTTGAAGATGTCTTAATTTAATCACACAATTAACATTTCAATACTTTTATTTGATAAATGTAAGAATTAAATATTGTATATTCAGGAATTGATGCAACAGCATTACTCAAGAAATTAATCAACTAATGTTTAAATGTTTTTATACCATGTTCAGATTTGGTTAGACTTTTACATTTTTTTTTCATTGCATGTAACAAAAAGTATGATGTCAAGTGAAATGAGATGCGTGAACAACCGTCACGTCTAAAAATTACGTCAACACAAATTTTGGTGGAATTACTTTTTATTCATCTTTTCTGCTTTCTGAGCAAATTGAACGGTCTTTGTTTTGCTTGAGTCATCGCAACAGATTTGTACTTTTTTCAAACATTCTGTTATAATCTGTCATTTGATCAAAATTTGAGTAGGAGAATCAGTACTGTTGTTACAGTGAGAAAATTGGAGGTAAATATTTTATTTCTAATTATTTTTATTTAAAATTTATTTTGGAAAAGTAACCTCACATCGTGTATTATCTATTAAGCGCTGTTTGTTCACTGCACATTTTCTGAATCTTTGAACAAATACAGCTGTTATATATTGAGATTTTATAACATGTTTCTGAAACTACTAATTTCAATTTAAATGAAAAAAAATATGAAATTTCGCAAAATTCTCTAAAAAAATGGTTTATTAATGGTTTATCATATGGTTTTATTGATTGAATTTGTATAAAGATTTAACTTATATATATATATATACTTAATGCTCAAACGTAATTACTTAAGGTATCCGACTACGTTCGGAACCGTGATTTTGCAAAAGCGTATAAATGAATAATATTTATGATATTTAGTGTCACTTAGGTTTGAAAATGTCTATAAAATTGTTTTAAGAATAGTATTACAATAAACAATTATTTTTGTACAATATTTTGACAAAAAATGAACATAGAATGACCTTATTTCAAAATAGTCTCCCTTTGTGAAAAATGCTTCTATTGTAATAATATTTTGCCTGCTCAGACATCTCTACATAGGCTCAACGAGAATTTTTGAAATATGTAACTTAGAAGCGGGTTTATCTATATTTTACGACAACAGAGGGGAGAAATTTTAAGAATAAAACGTCTATAGTTATTTCAATTGGTGGTAACTCTGAAAATGTGAATTTTTTAAAAATCATAGTTGAACCTCTGTACAGAAGTCTGAGCTATATACAGGCAAAATATTATTATAATAGAAGTATTTTTCACAAAAGAACATTTTGAAAAAAAGATTATTCTAAGCTAATTTTTTGCCAAAATATTGTATTTAAATAATTTTTTTTGTCAAAATATTCTTAAAACAGTTTTATACATGTATTCTAATCTAAGTGACACTAAATATCTTGAAAATTATGCATTTATGAGCTTTTTTAAAACCACGGTTCCGAACGTAATCGGATACTTTTAAATATTGTACACATTTCGTACTTCAGATTTTTTTTTTTTTAGAAAAGAATGAATCTCTTTTTTAAGAATTTTATTAGAAGTAAACATTTTACTAAATAAGGTATCATTATGAATTCAATGATCAAAAATACAATTGTAAACTGAAAAGTTTACAACTTAAATTTGTACTTAAATTTCAAATATCCGAACCCATTTTAGCGGTATTAGGGAATACTTTTCCGTTATTTCACTGACGATTATATTTAAAATTGTGTAGCTTTTTTTTATTAAAATTTATTTGCTGTCATCTTCAATTCATGAAGTTCTTTTATTATTTATCAGTACTAATAATTTTTAAAGAAATCAATCAAAAATTTTCTGAAATGAAATGCAATTTCAAACTTTATTACGTTTTATAATTTATAAGGCAGATTTTTTTGTTTGTCTTCATCCATTATGTTCTCTTAATTATATATGTATATTATCAAATTTTAAAACAATTTATGTAGTATCTGTATGTTTGATTTTAAATTAATAAAACCTCTTATTACAAGATAAATTGGGTAAATCAAAATATTTGTAGTCATTTTTTTATTACTAAAAAGAAAATAATGACGCAAAAAGTGTATTAGTTTCTATAATTTCTTATGATTAAGTTTTTAATTGTTTTAAATCTTCACTAATATTGATGTATTTAATATTTAAGCTATTTCACGTATTACTCTAAAAATTATAAAATTATTCTTCGTTATACATAAAAAATATAACGAGCATATAAATATATATTCTTCATTTGCGAGAATTTTAATTGTTCGTTCTTAATTTAAATTTTGTTTAGCACTAAACTAGACGCATGAGTTTTCATCATACTTTTCCAAGGAGTTACAGCTTCACATATTCAATCAAATTTTATTAAAAAATATTTCAATTACGTTATCTAAAAAAAATTCTTTTATGTAACGATAAGTTTACCGAACTTACTAAATCCGAATTCCACACATTTACATATAAATACATACTGCTTCAGTTCTAATTCTAATTTTTATTTAAATGTGCTGGCTAAGAATGTTGAATAATACTCTTTCTATACTTTTTTGGCCGACTGTTTGACTCCATCGCAAATTGTTTTTTCACTCAAGTTAGCTTTGTCCTTTTGATTCTAGGAGACATTTAGTGCCTAGTACATTTTGATCTCAATCCAATTCTCAGCTTTGACGAAATTGAATTTGCACGATGATTCATATTATAAAAATCTGAAAAAGAAGCTGGGTTTTTTTTAAACTTATGTAAGTTCTGTAAATTGGCTGCGACGCATGTGCCGTTAAATTGGAATGAGCTAATTAAAGAATTAGAGGAAAGCCTCCACAGCTATTGTATTCGATATTTAAAGCTACCATTTTCGGTAGCTCTGTTCTATTAAGTTCTATTGTCTAAGAGATACTCTATAGAATGTGACTATTTTTAGTATGTCGAATAGTAAAGGTAGATACACATGCACCGTATGTCGGTTTGAATTCTTTAGAAGAAGCAAAACTAATTTTAAATTTTAAAAACTAAATCAACTATACAGTATCATTTCACAATAAGATAAAATATGAGCGCATTTTTTTTAACAGAACAGTAAGAATTAGTATAATGTCATACATCAATTTTCAAGTAATTAATTGATACTTTTAACTGAAATTTTCATTTCTAGTCTAAATTTATTATTGCAATGCATCAGCTAAAAGATCGTACTTCGTTACTAAAATTATACAGGCATTTGAAGAATACAAAGAGTAGGAAAATAAACTACTTCGACAGCTTAATTGATCCTTTTATTGAAGTTTTTAAGATTTAAAGCACTGAAATTTTAAATTATATTGGCCAAAAATATTTGAAATCCTTTTATTTTAAAACCACATTAAATTGGTTTGAATTTTAACTATTAGGGATTTTTGTAAAGTATACGAAAAATATTATAGCCAGCTTGGAGTTATATCAAGAGTACCTTGAGCTACGACAGTGATTTTGCAACAAGGAAAAAAAGGTTGTTTGTATTTTGGCTAGAAAACAATGTCAAGGTCAAAAACAATAGGACTTGACAAGTTCCACTTTGTCTATTTCCGACGAAAGAAAACCTTGGAGTGTGTAATTAAAACAGGATATTCTTAAAACCAAAAAAAAAAAAAAACACCTTAACACGTTTTATTGCCTCGGGTTATGTAGGCACGAGAAACGAATACCCATCGACTGTTGGGAGTTTATTATCAATTCGTGCCATCAATATCTCGTGACATTTACCTTAAAACAGAAGACTAATTATCCTGACGCACTTTTTAAATAAAACTTGGTGACTTCATAACACTTATGTGGGAAGAAACTTGGTTAATGGATTCTGCATTGTAATTTCTGTTTATATCTGAAGCTCGATATATTTCCTCTTTAGAGAACAGTTTGTTGACAAACTATTGGCGTTTATTTTGTTATTAAATACCAGTGTTGCCACCTTGAGAAATCTAAAATTGGCAGTTACGATATTTCGGCACGCAAATGCATGTAAATGTATTTATTACGTGAGTAACTCATTCAGTATGTTTCAAGTCTCATTTTTGTTACTTTTTATTTAACTCTAATTAAATGATTGAATACAAGACAACAATACACACGGAAAAGCAACTAAAAGGATTATTGAGCAGGAACGTAACGAAATTAATGATGCATGCAAGTATATAGACAGATGTGAATAAATATTTTGCTGATGAGATACCTTCCGTGTTTGGGAAATACAAAACGACTATTTTTATCAGCTGCAATATTAATTTGTTTTATTGTGTTAAGAGGAAAAAAATAATTAGTAAATTTACTATAAATGAAAGATAAAAAGAAAATATATTAGAAAATTGGTAAAATAATATTAATAATAATAAGTTAAAACCTATTATATTAGTGAAGCATTACTCTTTTCAAAATAATATGAAATTGAATAACATAGAAACGAAATAAGAATAAGAGAAAATTTCTGGATAAAAGTATAGGAAAAATTCCGTGTGGATAAAATGACTTATTCCGGTTCAATTTCATGAACAATTTCCTTCTGAATTTCATTCAGCTGCTTGCTCCGTTTTCATTGATACTAAATTTTGTGTCTAGTAACGCATTTTAGTTTTCTAAATTTTTATTTGTAAATTAATAACTGGGTTTAAATTTGAGAAAAAAAACACACTGCAGCTAAATTATAAATACAGTTTTTTCTTTTATATTAATATAATAATTGAAATATTCTATATTTTTAACCGTATTATTAATATTCTCCAATAGAGAAATTATCCAGGACTTCTTTCATAAAACCTTTAAAAAATATAATAAATTGAATGCTAAATTTCTAGGGTATTTTTTGTTTAATATTTGCATTTGTTTTTTAATTGAAACTGTTTTCAGATACAAAAAGTCTGATTTCGGTTCTCCAAATATCTTAACTGGCAGTACTTAAAACGATGATCTATTATTCATCATAGATCAATCGATTTATTTTCGTTATATGTTCGAATTGAATGTTTTTTGTATTTGTCACTGAAGTGGTGTGCCAGTTCTCCTTGAAGTCTTGCATAAAAGCATCCTTGTCCTTCACTTAGTTGTTTTCTTAAATCCTTGTTCCATTAAACACAACTAATTTAACTACCAATTTTTCAAAGAGGTTGCTTTGGAAACATGGCCACTAGTTAACTCGTAAGTGGTTTTGAATTTTACGCATTTTTTAAAAGGCTTATAGAAATAACTCATTTTAATTTTGTTCTTTTATGAAACTGATTTTAAAAAAAAGCACTAAAGCAAATTGCTTAACACTACAAACTTTAAGAAAAATACTTTCCATTAGGAAAAGTACTAGTATTCTTCCAACTGTTTTGATAATAATACTAATTATTTAGAAAATCTTATATATATATATAATCCAATATAAAAGAATTTTTTCAATATATAATCATATACATATACACAAATACATAAACAAAAATATAAAAATAGACATATAGTTATATACCTAAGATAACTAAAAGTAGGAAGGAGGCACATAATATAAAGACAAATTCCTGGCCTTAGGAACCAGGATTGCAGGTTTAAATATATATATATAATCCCGTAAAGATATTAGCGATTATCCCTATATATCTAAATTATACTTGTGTAAACACCGCTTAGTAGATGAATGATTACAAACAGACTCCTATTTGATTCTTCCTAAGATTGTTATGAACAATGATATGACTACTTGGTATTAAAACTCGACTACCCAGCAGTTAATTTTTGAAACAAGTGGCGCTAAGTCAATTTTCAGGCTCTAACCCTGTTTCTTCGAGATAACCTTAATGTGGATTATGAGTACTTCTGTTCATCGAATTTGACTGAATTTCAAAATCCTCATTTTTATTTCATCTCATATTTCAAACCCTCATTCTAATATTTTTAAAAATTAGAAGAGTAAGTACCAGCAAAATCATCTTTATCACGTGACTGAAGATCAAAATTACGAGTTCCGTCGGTAATAACACTCCAGATAGCTGTATATCGATTTAAGCAAAACCTATGCCGCCTTAAGTCCCCTCTGGCCTTAAAGATCTCCACTAGTGTAATAAATATTTAAATTATAAAATTCTAAACTATGTTATATCTTTGTTTTTAGAATAAAGTTCAAAATAATATGATCCAATATGAAGCTCTAATGTGGTGTTAACGCACAAAATCAAAATTTGACTTGATACTTAATTATTTATAGTACTATTGAGAAAAACGTAAATCAGGTCATGAATTTAAAAAATAATTACTCGTGTTTTAGGTGATATAGAAAAATTAAAAGCTTTAGGATAAATGATTTTGAATATCTGATTTCATCGTGTGTGTGTTGAAGATAAGTAAATCTCGCGTTATGAAGTTGAAAAACGGATGATAAAGAAACGTGAGAAATCTGATGAATGTCGGTGCTTAATTTGTTCTATTAATGATGCTTCTGTGTGTTTATTTTCCTCAATGTTTGTGTATTATCCTTTATAAGAGTTGAATGAAATAATACCGGGATCTCTCGATTTTGAGCCACCATTTCAGATATGAAGCTGAGTCTTTTACTTCCATAAGGATAAAATAAGGAATGAGCTGAAATGTCGTCCTTTTTTGAAAATATAAAACGAAGTTAAGCACAGATATACTATCTTATGTTGATATTCAATGCAGACTTAGTTTTGCCCTAACATTCTTATGAAATAATTAATGACTTTTTTTTTAAAAAAAAAAGGTTCTTTCTATTTATAATCATTAATTGCACAAAAAAAACCACCAGTTCATAAGATTTCGTATTTTAGTCTATATTCCTCACATTATTTATTCTTTTTCATAAGAAAATTAACACTAGATTGAAAAATTACTCATGTAAAGTCAATGTTTTGGAGAGAAATGTGTATGAAATCTCTTCTCTGAAAAAAAACCCAGCCTACCATATTTCGAATATTTACCGTTAGAGATCGCGTTCTTTGTCTTTTCGTGTTAATGATGTATCCGTGTGAATCAAGGCATGAGAATATTGCAATCAAATTATGTGAAAACACACAAAGTCCATTGGAATATTCTCATACTCATATATATCCTGACTAGTTGTGGGTGGCCTCCTAAGACATTTTCGAGTTTTTATTCTTTTTTGATAATTCTAAATACGATAACCGGATGTTTAGTTCAAAACACACTCTATTTCGATTAAACTCAGTCTGCCGTTCGGTAAACAACTGAGATTTTTCCCATGTTTTTAACGCGCGGCAAAGCATAAACTTTTCGTCTTGCTGATTTATTTTAGTATTCACTCGAATTTTGACTCTCTAGTCACTGCAGACGTGAGAAAAAGACGCGACGAGGAAAAATAAACTATGATTGGGTGCTAAAGCATAGATCCCTAAACTTTTCAGCATAAGGGACTGTGGTTGAAGGGAAGACAGTTTTCCCATGGATCAAGATAGGGGAATGTTTTAGAAATGAAGCTTTGGGAGAATATCTTGTCTACGAGTCGAAGAAGAAAAAATCAATTTATTTTGATCGCGTTATTCAGTTCAAAATTACACGGTCGGATGCGAATAGTGCTCATTGGGACGATTGTGGAAAATTAATGAGTAACGTGAGACTTAAATTAAATTATTGATTTATTATATCTACAGATATTAATTACAATTGTATTTACGTTTAGATAGAAGTTATTCAAACTGTTGAGTATTTCAATTCTTCAGAATATTTTATTAGTGATGGAGGAGACAAAAAACAGTCTCTTTTCGAGTGTTTCAAGCGGACTGCGGTATCCACTCTCTTGGGGTGGGGCAGTCCCTTCTTACACCTCGAATTTCACTGGAGGTTCGGCTTGCAAGTAGAGTACTGTATTTCCCATGGCCATTGGTTGTCGGCGTAGTGTCAGATGAATGGATTCTGCAATATTTTACGGGACTGCACGAATAGAAATGAACGGCGTTACGTTATCTGCATTGGAAAGCCCATCTTGCAGCTGGGAGGTGGGAAAACACTACCTCATGTTGCTTCAGAGTGTCAAAATAATCAATCAATCGTATGTCTCGAATTTGAATGATTCACAAAATGGTATTAGGGAGAGAAGGAGAATGTGCTAATCACAGAAAAATAGTTTTATAAATATTTTCTAAAATAAGAATAACATTTACAAAATAACTTTAATAAAAAATCAAAATTTCGAGTTATTTATTTTAATTGTAAGTTCTTTAATTAAAAAAACCCCGCTAGGTGAATTTTATTTACACATACTTAACAATTCACTATACTCGTCTTTTGTAAAAGATTTACGAATCATATTTGCAATTTGGATATTTCTCATTCGTTTTCTACGACTGCCATAATCTTTATGTATTTTTGAAGTAATGAATAGGAAGCGATATGTATTAATTATTTATATTATTTTGAAAGGAAATTGAAGTAGCGCTTACCGGTTAAAGAAATATTCATACATCGTTGACTTAATGCGAGAAAGTTTGGTTTAAAAATACTTTGCTTGTTTTGTTGGTATCTATGATTTATAATATATATTGCGTCCACCCACTTTTAGAAAAATGACGGAGAAATGACTAAGAGCAACTACATTTAAAATACTTTTTCATGGGAAACTGGAAACTTTTATTTAAACTTTACGTATTTCTTAGGTAAACAACAAAATATTCTCGCGATTTTTTCTTTTATTTTCTGAATGTGTTTTGCACCGAATTCGGGTAAAAAGGCTTATCCTACCTATTTGTCTCGCTTTGTTTTGTACAAACTATTTCAATCAATTCTTTTTTACGGATATAACTAGTGTAAATATTTGTTATTTCTACAACAGGAACTAATCTCAACGAAACTAAAATCAAGATGAAATATACTTCATGTAAATAAGCCAACCTAATCTGTATACATTTTCTTTTGTTTCTACCCTTCCCAATCGCATCTTTTCGAACGAAAAGTCCCCGTAGCCTCATTTGATCACTGAAGTGTGGTATTGCTGCACATTCGAACTTTAAAGGGATATCTCCACATCGAACGCACGTAATCTTATCATTCATCGTTTACCAGTAATGGTAAGACAACGAGTTACCGCATTAGAACAACCATCCAGTCCACACGTAAACTACTTGGAAAGATTATTCGATAAAACAGCAATCGGTGCTTGCAACTAGCCCAGTAGAGAACAACTTATCCCCTAAAATAACACTGGAGAAGGTAAAGGAAACAAAAAGGTAAACAAGAGTTAAAAGAAAAAAATGTAATATTCGAATGTGACCGAATAACGGATGTTGTGTTTAGGAATTCGATGGATAAAAAAAAAATGATTTTTGCTACCGGGTGTTATGCCATTGATGAACTGTTAACCGATGAACTACCTACCTTGGCAGGGTGTCCATTCGCGCGTTTTCTCGAGCGCGTGTCAGGGACGGTTCTCATATTGATATACGAGAGAAAAAGAACTCGTTTTGAAAGTATTGCATCTATTTTACTACTGTAGAGAAGATTGCAAGTTATTTCTGTTGCTTATAATTAATTCATTGAAAAGTATAACTAGTTTCTGTTCTTGTAAATATGTTATTCCTTTAAGTTTACTTTGTAGTCTAAGACTTAGTGTTCAAAAGTGTTATGTAGTTGTTTATTATTTGAAATTTAAGGCACATTAATTTTTTTTAGTTTGCTCTTTTCTTAAAAACTATGTAAAGAACAATAATATGATTTAAAGAAGACCATCAAATTTAGTCTTCAGAATGACTAAAATGATACAGAAAAAAATAAATAAATAAAATTCTGTTAATATACTTCCTATTTATAATTCGCTATTACAATAATGTTACTTACTTACTACACATATAATTCAAGTAAAATCACGTGTTTTAAAGTTTTTGTTAATCTAATGTTTTCTGTAGTTAATTTTTATTTATATTATTATTGCATGATATATCGCTCTATTTTCTACTGAATGTTAAACGTATCCTCGCTTGCTTAATCAGCATAGATGCAGTAAAAATGAATTAAAACTCACAATTTAATAAGTATTTATAGCACAAAAAGTCTTATAACATTTCATTTACATACATCAGCTCGATTTCAGCAGACTTATGAATTTGTAACGGCTTTCTTAAGTTTCTTATATATAAAAAAACAATCTTATTATAGTTCTTAATTTATTGGCTCTTTTCCAATTTATAATAATTTCCGATACTATAATGTAGAATAAGCAAAATAAATATTTTAATTTTTTCTGCAGCTTCATAAAGTTTTTGTAAAAATATAAGTTAATTGTGTTAAAAATAGATATGATAGTAAAGGTGCTATTTTTTATATTTGTAGTTTTAAGAGATAACATTTAAAATAATGCCATTCATCAGAAAAATTTTCCACTTGATACCCAATTCTTTGCATTTTTGTAATTTTAAAAAATTAGTTTTAAGAATATCGGAATGTTTCTGTCCTTTCAAAACTATCCATGTTAGTCATTAGAGGAATTCAATATATAAGAATAAAAACCATATATAGCTGCAAAAATGGAGAAATATTTAGAAATGGAGATTAATTTATCAACAAAAATGTAAACCAGAAACTTTTATGTAGAAATTTAATGCCTTACCATTCGTGAACTATTGAACTATGCTCTTTTATTTCCTTAGAAGAATGAAAAGGAATTTTTCATGCATTTTCAAACTGTAAAAAAAAAAAATCAGCAGTTTAAATCGGACAAACAATTCCTGAAAATATATTTCATACGCGACAAGTAATAAAATTGATTACCTTAATTATTCTCGAAATATTTCAACATACAGATTTATGCATTGGCTGATTCTCGTAAAACATTTCAAATAATTTGAACTTTAAAAAAAGTAAATAAAAATAAAGATTTTTTAAAATTATATATATCCAGAGGAAATTTGTAAAAAAAATTCATTTATATTGTGAAATACATTTAAATATGGTTTTAACTGAAAAGAAATATTGCTCACAAAAACGACTTCTGTAATTTTTTCTCATCTGTATTTCCTGTTTGCTCAACATGTTATGCAATGTTGATTAGTTTTAAAGAGTTCCTTAGAATCCTTAGTTACTCCCAAAATCTCTGTATGTTGTGTTAAATATTTATATTAATAGCAATGGAAGGGATCCCCTATCCCCACCCATTAATCAATTTCTCATAAATGATTTTATTCTATTTTTAAAAATTGATTGCATATAAAATAATTTTTATTTGATATGTTCATAAGCAATATTCCTTATGGAATATTTTTTAAAAAAATTTCTGCGATAAATCGAATTTTTATTTATTTATTTTGCAGAAATGTATTTTTATTAAAGGAAATTAAAGTCCTCCACGATATTGATTTTGAAGTATGGTTTCGGATTTCGATTGCATGACTGTAGTTTGAACTCTGTTTTAAGAATAAAACATTTTAATTAAAATTTTTAAATGATAAAACTCATTTAAGTAATCAATGGATTAAATTTTTAACAGGGATATATAATTTATTCGGATCATATTTAGCATTCCCTAGCTATTTTCTCTGCATGTTCTTTAAAATTCTACAGTTGCACTTTTTTAGCAAGTACATGGCCCCATTCGATTATCTCACGTGACATGAAAGTTATTAAGTTATGTTTAAAAAAAAAACCGAAAATATTGTTGTGACAATAACTGATCGTCCTTGCCTCCGGCAGTTCAGGTACTTTGTGACCTTATCGAACAACAAGTAGTTAACACTATTTACTTTTCGATCAACGGCTGTATTTATATTCTCTGCAAGCCTGTGAACCATAAATTACCTTTATTGAGAGATGTAAATATAATGCAATAATAATTATGTTCAGTGACCCGAATAATTCTTGATCTTGATTCTTCCATGTGGTATGCGGGATCATTTTAACCGCAATCTATTTGTGTAAAGGATTCCCACTTATTTATTCGATTGAGGTACCGATGAATAATCTTAGGAATCAATCTCAATCTGATTTATGCCCTTAAATCTACAAGTAACCTGTCTTTAAAAAATTAATATAAACAATGCCAAATTTATTTTAATTTTGTAACTGTTTGCTGGAAATTTTGTTCGAAAATCAAAATGACTTTTTAGATAAAGCGCTTTGAAATTTTGAGCCAAAAGAATTTATTTTATATGCTGCTAATTGGGAGTTGTCAAAAAGTTTAAAACAAATTTGCTTGAGTAGTTTTTGATGAGGTATATTTATCATGTTAAAATTATTTCTGAGATAAAATATTTTTATTTATTTGACGTAGTTTTTAAAAAATTTTTACAGACGGAAAAAAGTTCGGTTTTTGAAAATTCGTTATATATTTAGAGGTTCATCTTTCAATATACTTCATAACCACATAAAACAAATTTTAAATTCATAAACACTATATATTACAAAAAGTAATTATTTACACATTTTTATAAATTAATATCTATTTATTTTACATATTTTACCTATCAAAAACAAAGAGAAAAAAAACTGCAAAAGGAAAAAAATATATCTAGGAATACACTATATTTTCAACATTAAAAAAATAATTTTTTATTAAAATTATTTAATTTTAAGGACATTTTCTAATTTAAGCCACACACAAGTAATTTTAACAAAACATTATTTTATAACATTATTAAGGAATCGATGATGTTTCCAGTGAACAGGGCAATGGGGGTTAAAGGTTGCACTTCTTGGATGAAGCGCACAGAATTCTATTACTCTCGGTGAGTTAGACACCTAATAATACCAGTTCAAAATTTATAACCTCCATAAAGTGCGATATAAAAGAGAATAACTTGAAAATGTCCAGAAATACTTTAAAAATAGAGAGAAAAAACTGAATCACAAGGAAAAAAAAGTTTGTTATATAGAACCGGGGTAGCCAACCCAAATGACCTCGCGGGCACTTCGGAAGAATTTTATAATCCCGCGGGCCGCATATATATATATATATATATTAGATTAGGATCCACATTACCTACATTTGTTGGAGTGAAAATTTAAAACAGACTGATATATCATTGTTATTTTCATTGTTTTTCATGTATATAAACATAGATAAGTATAATAATAATGCCATAATCAAATAATGTAATTTATTTAATTAGCGAGATATCTGTTTCTCAACTCTTTCACTTAGCTTTTGCAAGTCGATCTCAATGCATGTGTATTTGAGTATTGTAATTAATGTTGCAGATTTTCATGCGTTTTGAGCCCGATTTATGTTTGATAAATTTCAATTTAGCAAAAAAAAAAAAAAAAAAAAAAAAAGAGAGATTCGCAGTAACAGAAGTCTCGTGATAAAATAATAACAGGTATGGGATTTATTTTTTACAAAAAAAAACCCCCTTTTAAACAAAAAAATTTGCACAAAATAATCGAATTTTGTTAAGTTGTAAAGAATCTCGCGGGCCGCGGGTTGGACACCTCTGATATAGAAAATGCACTTCGCTATTCGGAGGTTATTTTACGAAGAAATTCGTGAAATGTTTTTCGTTCCAGAAAAAAAGTTCGCTTTGTAGAAAAATTCGCAATATAGAGATTCGTAATATGGAGGTTCGATTGAACTTTAAAAAGAAAATTTTAAGGTATTGAAATAAATAAAAATAAATGCATAATTATATTTAATAATTGTATAATTTAATTTTTCTGCTTTATTACTCATCGTGTTCGAATAAATTAAATTTTATTTTAAAGCTAAATTTATAAGTGGAAAATATACCATGCAAACGAAAAAAGTCAGCAAGAAATATAAAAACAAATATTTAAATATAAGGTTACCAAAAGATCGCGTTTTAATGTTTCAATCGATTTAAATATTGCATAACTATTGCTTATATTGTTAGATTTTAAATTGCTTTCTTTATTATTTTTGCCGGATTACTTACTATTTCTTTTTAAATTTCTCGAGGAAATAACTATTTTATTTTCATCTGAAACTGTTATCAAGAATTGAGAAATTTTTTCGGAATTTTTAACTTTTTTCGTTATTCATTTATTCAATGTTACATTCATATATTTATATAAGAAAATAATCTTCAAATTCCTATAACTATTCTTTTTCAAAGTAGCCAACATTGCTTTATGTTTTTCACCCAAGAAATCGAGTAAAGGTCATCGGAAAACACGGAAATAAATACGATATATCTCGTTTCCAACTTTAAAACGCATGACTTAATGCATTAACAAAATAAAAGACAAGCAACTCAAGCTGAAGGTTATGTTTAAGAGTCATTAAAAGAAACATTTATAAAAAAAGATCTGAATTACAATACAATTTTCCGTTATTAATATACGAGTAAAGGATTACGCGAATTGTGTTCGTAGAAATCGACTATTTGTCTTTCTTGGAAAGACAAATAATCGATTAGGTATTTCTTCGAGATATCTAAACTTTATTTAATCTGCAGGATAAAAAAACACTATTTTTTTTCGTAATAAAATATGGATTTTTTTGCATATTTTTAGGAGCAGTTCAAAAAATTAACTCAAGGGTTATTCTTTTATGTTTATAAAGAAAAAAAAAATAAAGAATTTTATGAATATTCTGTTTTATACAAATAATTTTCCAGAATAACTTTCTTTTTTTTTTTTGGTTTTTTCCCTTTTGAAATCAAAACTACATGAATCCTTGGTGGTCTTCAAATTCTAGATATTTCGTATTTTATTCGACAATTTTTAATAAACTTATGTAAGGCCAGTGTAGTTGAGTGTTTTTGGTTGTGACGTCATCACCACCGTTGTTGAGTAGTGTGTTAAAAACTTGAAGACACGCCTGTTAGAGGGGCTGATAAATGTTAAGTCTGTCGAGGTTCCAAGTTCTCCCATTGAAGTGGTGTGAAAGTTTCAAGAGGCTGCCAACTCGTTTGTTGTCCTCGTCGCTTGACCATGGTTCAAAATTGTTGTCAATAAATAGTCTGTCGTTTCGCAGTGCGACGTAAATAAAAGTCAAATCTAATTAATCAAGTTATGTAAGAAAGTATTTAACAAAAAAAAAATAATGGACACCTCTTATTTCAATAAATCTTTCCAGATTTTACCCTGTTCAATCTTACAAATTATGCAGCTCTTCACAATTGGTGCCAGAATATTGGTGACAGTCTTATTTTTAACATGACATGAAAATAACTTAAGCAAAATACTTATCTTGTTTTTTAAGGATTCTTTTGATTTAAGTTTTACCAGAAATATTACTGAAAATGTATTTTTTTCTTCAGTTTAGCCACACAGATTGAAGACAATGAAAGAACCTGCTGAGTAATTGAAGAGTCTAGGCAAAAAGCTCATAGCATATTGAAATGCCTGGTACCACTCGGTACTCAGCAACCTTTGACCGTCCCTACGAAGAGGAGGAAAGGCCAGCCTCGGATCCTTTCAATGGTTCCAGGAGGTCACGCTCACAAAGCTTGGCCAACTTAGGGACTGATGCTAGGCCCTACACCCCATTGGGCAACAACAGACCTCCTCCGAGATCGTCTTCCACAGACAGTGGAGCCAACAGCAATGGGGCAGAGCATATTCCCACAAGAACAGTTTCTAAAACTGTGGTCAAAACGCACAATAATCCGTTTCAGTTTGTAAAAGTAAGCTCTTGCCCTCTGTATAAAAAGGTGAGTTGCATTTTATATAAAAAATGTAATGTACATATGTTTGTCAGAATGTCTGATACATTATTTAGAGAGGAATATTAACTTAATGTGTTGAAAGTTTTCTGTCTAATGATATTAAATAACTAAAGAAATTTCATATAGTACTAACTGCAGTCGGGAATAAATTTTATAGCTTATGATTCTGTTGGAAGAAGACTGCAGCTTAAATATTTTAGGGATCTGATTAGCATACAATATTCATTAATGCTTTTTAATGAAATTAAGAGTACATTTCATTAGGATTTAAAAAACGACGAATGTGTGCCAAAAATAGGGTTACAAAAGAAATCGGTAAAAATATTTTAACAAATGATTAAAATTTAAAAGAATATTCTTTACTTATTGTGTGTCACTTGTATTGAGAGCATTCCTTTATTCAACTTAACTCAATGGCGCAACAGTCCGTGATGGCCAAGGCCTACTTTGCCTATATCAGTATACGTGACCTTAGGCACTGAGGTGAATGAGCAGATGTTCCGGTCAGATGGTCAGTATGACGCGAAACCCTCAAAGTTAAGTTCCCAGGTAAGCTTGGTACTCATTTATCGACCCACTGAAGGCAGGTTGAGTCGACCTTGCCCAGCCTGGGGTTCGAACCTCGTACCTGTGGCATGGAAACGCGATGCACTACCACTCAGCAACTAGGCTTCTTCTTTTGTTCAGCTTACTTAAAAAAATCCCCAAGTAGCACTTTTTTAAAAAAAATTCTTATAAAAATCTAACTGTATATTGTAATTCTCAGGCGTATAGAGGAATGCGTTGTTATATAAAAAAATAATTACATTCTAAATCTTAAAAAAACAACAACATTTGTTGGAAGATTAGCTTTTAATGGTTTGAGAAGCAACAAAATCAAAGCTTATGTTCTAACAATAACAAAATTAACGATTTCTACTATAGTCTTATTGTGTGGGAATATTTTTAATATTTATCAGTTCATATCAAGCATACAAAAACTAAGAAAACTCTTTAAAAAATATTATGTGATAGCCCTTCCCCTTCCTTTTCCCTTCTTTTTAAAATAATAATACAAATTCAGTGAATTAAAAAAATGTGTTGCGATTTCAGTAAGTATATTTAACTACAATACACACAAGGGCATAAAGTATTTAAAAGCAGATTTTTTTCTCAAAAATGCTATTTATGCTAATGAAAAAAGCATTCTGTATTAGATTTAAAATTATTCCTAAACTATTTTTTACAATTACTATGTTTTGAGCCTTAAAAAAGTGTTTGCACATTTTTCTTGCTTAAGTTAAAGGGGCTCAAAGTATATTTATATAAAAATATGTTTTTATTGTTTTCTCACGGAGAACAATACGCCTGAGTCTAGTGGTTATGGTCAAGAGTTCTAGCCTCAGTGCCACTGAAGATCTGTCATGTAGAAGGAGGTGTTGCACGTTAAATTTGATTGGGTGGTGCTAGCTTGGGTGTCGTCCTCGTCACTTGACTATGGTTCAAAATTACGCGGTTTGTCGCCAATGACCCTCGTGTTGTTTTACAGTAGTGCGACGCTAATAAACACTCACTGAGAACAATGTTGTGCAAAATAAAACTTAAAATCAGTTTGATTCATTTCCATATCCATAGTATCCATACTGATGCATTAGGAATCAGCAACCTGTTTAATCTTTTATCTTTAAAAAGTCTTTCAAGATTAAACATGCAAAACACGAACAAATCATTTGTCATTTTTACTGAATCTCATAAAAATCATTCAGCCTTGATTCCATACTTTGAGTGAATGGAGCGCTCTCTGTTGTCAAAAGAAGTAATGTCCGAACTATGAATTGTGCATTCCTGTTGTTCATCATATCGAGAAAGGCGTCTCCAGTATTTCTTTTAGAATGCTGTGAGAAAAATTCTAGGGTTTTTTTTTTTCAGTCTGAATGCTAGGCACTTTACAGTGGGATGTGTAACACTAAATTGTTGTTCTTCATGTAATGAGAAATTTTTTGGAGTAGATTTTCTAGTTTCGGCATATTAATTTCCATGTTAATACTTGCTGGTAAGCTGATGTTTTTCTAATATTTCTAAAAAGTTTCTTCTTCGGATTTAGTGCAAATGTGTTAAAATAATTGCAATTTGATTTAAATCAAATATCCAATGGTTTGTACTAACTGCAAGAATTTTATATTCATATTTAAATTTTACGATCAAGTAATTTATAACTATTTTAATGCATCTATAAAAACAAGTATATATATAGTTTAACTGAAATTTATATTCAAGAAATTTCAAATATTATTCCAGTTAAAGGAATAAAAATGTATAATTTGTCCGGAAAACCTTTCCGGGACTTTTTTGAAGATATTAAATATGCATAAATATTATATTTTTCTTTTTCCACCATGTTGAAGTTAAATTTTATTCAAAACATAAATAAAGCAAATTAGTTTTTTAAGCAGCCTTAAGAATTCAGAATATAGACGATAAAGCAAAATATGTTTTCAGCCCCATGGTTAAGAGATCCGTTGATAGTTACTGTTAAAATATTTGTTGAGAACAGTATTTGTTGTAATTTTAATACTTCGAGTTAGTGTTATATTGAAGACCGTTTGTGTGTGTCTTATCTGTGCTGATAACCAAAGTCGTAAATTAAAGGTAATAAAAATAGCTTTTGTATTTCCTACATTAGAGTCTCAGGGGTGTTAATTTTTTTCTCGAGGGGTGAAAATTTAAACAATTTTCAAACAAGTATAATTCTTTTAAATTTAAATTAAACAATTCGAATCTTTTACACATTGTTTATAAAGGAATGGAGCTTCAGAAAAGTATAAAATGTTTAAAATATAATCATAATTTTAAAAATTATAGGCATATAAAAATAAGAAACTTTTCTATAAGAAATATTTATTAAGTTTTACGTTGCGCATGCTATTTTCTAAAAAATTAGCCTTAAGTACTAGCTATAAGTTGATTTATAAAGTTTAATGTATCCTTATTACACAATATTATATTATATTATATTAGTAGAACAATAAATTGATTTTTTTAAAAAATAAAGTTACATTTTCAAAATTTTTTTTAAAAATTTCAATACTTTTCAAATATTTTGAAATACAAAAGATATATTATTCTTAAATGATGTAGGGTTTAAAGAGTATTATACATTTCATAATTCTATAAAGTTTTATACATCAGAGGCTACTATTTTAGAAAATAGCATGCGCAACGCAAAAATTACTTAATATTTATTGCAGAATTTTCATATGCTTATAATTAATAAATTAATAAATCTTAAATAAAATCTTAGTAAAATAAATTAATTTGAACCTTTGTTTCGTGATTTTACAATTCATATATTTTTTAACAGTTAAACTGTAGAACGAAGGAAATATTTAAATCATTATTGCGAGGAAAAAGTATTGCATTTTGTATCTGGTAAAACGCAATATTTTGTTTTTAATGTAAAATATCTAAATATTACACACACATAAATCATAGTTGGTTTTTTAAAAATATATTTCAGGCAGAAGAACAATTAAAAAAAGTAAAAGAGGTTAAGAAACCCGAAGTTCTAAAAGAAGAAGAGGAGGAGTGGCAATCAGTAAGTTTGTTTCCTATGCCTCTTAAGTATTTTGTTGCGTGTACGCTTTTGCTTACGTTACTGTTTCCCATTATTTGGGAACCTATTGTGGCCGCGGTAGTCAAGTGGTCAAGGTATCTGATCGTGGCTGGCCTTCTCACAAGTTCGAGCCCAGTACCACTAAAGACCCGCCATGTAGGGGAGCGATGCACGTTAAATCTCTCAAGAGCTCAAACTTCCTCCCATTGGAGTGGTGTGGTAGTTAGGAGAGGAAGGTGCCAGCTCAGGTGTCGTCCACGTCATTTGACCATGGTTCAAAATTACGTGGTCCATCACCAAAAGCCCTCGTGTAGCTGAAGAGTGCGACGTTAATATTCCCTCACTCACTTGGGAACCAATTTTTCATATTTATTTTAATGGCTCGTATGCACTCATTTGGGTGGCTACGGTAGCCTAGTGGCTATGGTCACGAGAATGTGTCTGGTGTGTCATGAGTTCGAGCCCTAGTGCCGCTCAAGACCCACCGTATAGAGGGGCTGATGCACCTTAAATATGCCGAAGCTCAAAATCCTCCCACTGGAGAAGTGTAGAAGTTCGGAGAGGGGGCCAGCTCAAATGACGTCCATGGTTCAAAATTAAGAGGTCAGTTCTCTTCGTATTGCTTGAAAGTGCGACGTTAATAAGCACTCACTCATTCAGTCCCCCATTTTATAAAATAAAAGTATTACGTAAAAATATTTAATGCTGCCATATCCTTTTTATTATTTCTCGCTCTCTTAGAATGACGAGTCATAAAATTCAAACTAGTTAAAAAAGTAAATTTACCTAAAATTCATTTAAAATAATTTTTGACAGAATTATTAAATTGAACATTTAAGCAAAATAATTCATGATAAGTCGCAATTATATAATAATAAGACACATGCTTCCTTTCTTTTTCAGTCTCATGAAAAAGCTGAATTGTGAAAGTTGCCTTCTGATAGAGTTTAGTAATAGCAAATAATAATTAGTTAAATAATGTAAGAAAAGAGTTTTAATAATATCGGACTATTTTGCTTTTTTATTGCAAAATATATTCTTTAATTAAAATCAGTTATATTTTTAGCTGTAAAAGCAATGGAAATTTAATAAAAAGAAACCGATACGATTAGAAAAAAAAAAAAGAAATGTTAATATAATCTTAATTTAGAAAATGATGAATTCTTGATGTTTTGAATGAAGAACGAAAACTATAGACATTTTGAATTCTTCTATACGAAAATATAATACATTGAAAATATTACAAGACAGTAAAACATCAAACTTTATTGCCAGGTGTATACACGAATAAAAATTTGAAACACAGTTATTAAACATGTTACAAACGTTGAAAATTATTTGTTTTTAAAATTTTGTATAGTTAATTGAATAAAAATAATATAGAAATAAAAGGATGAAAAAAATAATATAGGAAAATGCTTATCTTTCTGTTGATAAACATTTTATTATGTTTTATTCTTTTAAAATTTTCATAATTATGCTGACAAATATGATAAAATCACCTTTATCGCATTTCATTGTCTTTACTTTATAATTAAAAAAAATTTTTTTTCTTAATTTTCCATTAAAGCATTTGAAAAACATTAACCGGATAATCTTACAAATTAATAGGTGATTTAATTATCCTACAAATCCGACTGCGAATACTTATTGAAATTTTTGCACGAAGCTTAAACTAAAAAAAAATGTTTTTGTTTGGATTCGATCGATGATTTATTAAATTCCTTATATTTTCGAAATTGAAAGGAATATGGTGAATTTCAATGCTGAACCCTCCTACAACTAATTAAATTTTTGAAATCTGCATTTTTTTTGGTTTTGCTTTAATTGCTTATTACTAATTAAACTTTTAGAAAAATGAAAAAAAATGAATACAAATAAAATAACTAAGCTTTTAATTTATTAACCTATTGTTTAAAAGAAAGAACTGTGAGACTTAAAACTACTATTTAATTTGGTGTAGACAAGAATAAAAAATATTTCGTATGAATTTTACAGATAAACATTCGCTTAAATAATTTGAATATTTTAAAGTATCAAATTTTAATACAGTGTATAACAGAATTTAAGAGCAATTCACACCTTATTTATTTCCTTTTGTATGTTGCAGTTTATGTATAACCTTTTTGATTCTTTTAAAATTTTTCTATATTTTATTTTAATTGTTTCGAAACATGGCCTGTATCATTCTTCGTTTCAAATATAACCTTCAGAACGAAACCTTTTTATCACATTCTTTGTGAGTAATGTTTACAAGACATATACGTTCCCTATCTTCATTTACCATTTGCAAAATTTTTCTTGATCGAGAAAACAATCGTATCCTTCCGATCCAGATTCTATTGTGTGAAATAGGATACTCTGTAGTCTACCGATAGAATTAAATAGATGGCAGCACAAGTAATATTTGATATTACATTTGTAAAAAGTGCGGATAGAGTTTCCCCCTTTTTTAATGCTTTTCACCTGCACGGTTGTAATAGCGTCCATGATTCGACGTAGTACTCCAAAACCACACAAAAAGGAAACGTACGCGAAACGCATGGGAAGCAAAAACCTGTCGACGAAGTCTGTGAAGCGAATCATTTTTTCCGATTTCACTTGTTCTTCGGCTTTTTTAAAAAGAACATCTACTTGTTCAAGTATTTTAAAAACGCTCTGAAATATAAGTGTATAAAGGAGAATTTTATCCTTTAAAACCTTATGTGAGCTTATAACCTTCTGGTGTAAAGGAATCTACTGTTGCAAGACGCGGCGTTTCCTCTGTGTGTTGTCTTTTGGATATTTTTTGAATTTCACACACACAATATTAGATTCATCGAATACTTTAACATTCCAAAGGGATGGAATGGAGGCAGGTAATGCTTTTTGTATAGTAACTCATAACTAATTTTTCTTTGGAATCGATTGTCTTAAATATTTTTGTTTGTAAACAAAGGAGGAAGGCGGTCACACCATTGCTATGAATATGAATTAGTATTCGCGTGTGTGTGACACTTACCTGCCTACTTCAGTGTTTAAAAATTTTTCGTATTGCACTTGTATCATGTCTTTTCTGGAAATGTATTAATAAATAAGTATCGCTATAATTATTCATAGTTTGCATTGCAAATATTAATATTTAAACGCCATTTCGAAAACCACGATGCGATTATTAATGAAATTTGAGAGAACTAAAGATGTAGAAATACTTTATAGATGTTAATTATTAAAGTATCGAATCACTTCCAACAAAGCCTAAAAGATAATTGAAGTTAATATAATATTTTCATGCTTTTTTACAATTCGTTAATTCTTTTACATTGTTTAGTTAAAAATGTAATTGGGATTATCGTTTTTAATTGAAAGAAATCTTATTTTAATAGTTTATTAAAAAAAAAGTTTATTTGGTTTAAAAGTATGGACAGTATGGAAGCCGCACTGAAAGGCAGTTCCTAAAAAAATTTAACACTTAAAGCGGCGACGTCATGGATTACGCATGATCTCGTATATCACCATGGTAACAACCTCATTTCCGTTTTAATGACGCTTATTTACTAGCGCACATTATTTAAGAAAATGTTCAATTTTCCTCGAAATACATTGAAGCGAACCAGATGTACTATAAAGTATGATGAATCTATTAATTTGCATTGAACTTGATATTAAATAAATTTTTCTCTTCCTGTTATGTTTTTTTAATAACTTCTTTTGGTCTTAAGAGTTGAGAAATAAAATTTAATTTTTTCCTCTTATCCAATACATTTTGCTATTTATGGGGAAAAGTCTTTTCTAAAGGCATAATTTTAATATCAAATTTTTAATGGTCTTTAGAATTTTGTATTTAAAACAAAATAAACTAAATATATTTTATGGTTATTCTCATTTTACGAAATGATGATAAATATAAAATGAGTCAGTATTTTTTTTAAAAAGTTTTAATCTTTAAATTTAGAATAATATAAACTTGAAGCTTTGCTCTAATATTGTGTAGTTTCAAAAATTTATTACATCAAAAATTAAGTGTTTGACTTAACCTTAAACTACTATTAGTTTTTAGTAATATAATTATAATAATATATAATCATGGCTGAGAATCGAAGAACTTTGAATCAGTGATAAATTAATTTTTAAATGTGTATTCTACAAAATTTTTTTTACAAAATTTAAATATTGTTAGTGGAAGGAATATTCTAATTATCTTGTATTTTTGTGAAATGAATTATTTAAATTTAAGCCTCGTGATTCATGTTGTATTGACATTTTTCAAAAGTTTAAATTCTTTTGTAGAATTTAGATAGTTGGAAATCTAGAAGGCGAAAAATGTCTGAAGATGTATTTAGAAGACAAGAAGAAATTCGACAATTTGAACAAGAGGAACAGTTTTCTCAGACTAACCAGAAGAAAATAAAAACATTTTCTGAAATGGTTGAATCAAGGTAACTTGCTATATACTATTTACTTTTATTTAGTCTGTCATTATACGAGTATTTTTCTGGAATACTTATCAGCTATTGGGACCAGGAAGCTAAACATGGCAGCATGAAGAAAACATAAAATTTTTTGTTTGTAGTTGATATATCTTATTGGATAATATTGCCAATGTTTGTGTTAATAATTTAAAAAAAATGCAACTGACAACCCTGGGTCCTTTTAATCGATAAGTATAATTACTAGTTGGTTATGATTTTGATAAGAGCCTGAGAGGTTCATTTGTAAAATGTTATAAACATAAAACTTGGTACAATTTTCAGCAAACTTGAATCAAATAAAATACATTATTGACATAATATTTTCTAGTTTGGTAAGTAGATCTTCATTTAACTCAAGGATTGAGCCATTTTTGTTATTAGTACTTACAATTACCGAGTTAAATTGGCACTACGTGAATCATGCCATTTTCCACCAAGATTTGATTGATTGGTATTTTTTTATATAAAACACATTAAAATCTTTGTTGTTTTGCTATCAAGGTACAATTCGTGTCACACCAATTTTGCTTTGTGATGCTAATATGTAAATACCTTTTTGTTCATAATACTTCCTGTACAAATCTGTGTCATACAATAAATTTTGAATAAATCTTGAATATGTGCAATGGAATTATATTTGAGAGAGTTCGGTGGAGTATTTTAATAAATTATATTTATATAAATTGTTTATTTTCTTTTTTCAGCAAATATATATATATATTACATATTTTAAGTAGTAAATAACCTATAAGTCAGAAGTAATCTAAAATAAGCATGTATTAAAAACACCCTAAGTTTTACTTAAATGATTAGTGTAATTTTAAAAGATTTTAACAATTAAGTATAATGATGCAAATTTTTTTAGAGCTAATAGAGGTAGAGCTTTAAGTTTGTGCCTTATCTCCAGTCCATTTGAGTCACAGGAATGGGAAGATAAAAAGCATAGCTCTAGCCATCCGTTCTCGGAGGGATCAGAAGAAAACAGCGCTGTTAACAGTGAAGATGAAGGAGTAAGTTAAGCATTTGTGAGGCATGATTTTTTTACCTGTTATCTGAGAAATTAAATTTATTTTTGTTTGTTTTTTTAAGATGATTGCTTGTGTTCAGGAACCATTTTTTAAAAGTTATTTCTTGAAAGCTATGCTTTCAGAAGAAAGAGTAGAAAAAATAAAACCATATAAAGAGTGAAAGAGAAATATTATACTTGTTGATAAAATAGTTGATTTGAGTTTTAACTGGAACAGCTAAAATTGTACAAAATATTCTGATGCAGTTATCACAATTTAAAATGAATAAATTATGTTGAAAAGTATAGGTAATTACACATTCAAAATGGATATTTGTAATCTTTCGTCTCCATTTTATAAAAACAATTTTAAATGAGAAAATATATTAAATCTACATCAAAACTGTAGGATCATCTCTCTCTATATAAAAAAAGTTTTTTTCGTGATACTGTAATAAATTTGCTTATACATTAAGTATAGTTAGTAAAAATGGGTTGTAAAAAAATTGAATTAGAACGACAAATATGTGTAAATTACAGTTATACAATTTGAGCAATGAGTAGGAATCATTGTGAAGGGGTTAGTCCGCCATTAAGCGGAGAGTGGGTACCCCCCTTCATATTTTCATTAAAAATAGTATGCTAAACATTTCATGAAAATGTATTTTTTTTAATTTTTTGTCCTTAAAACTTAAGATCTTGATTTATTTTTCTTGAAATGTTATGTAAATAAATAATTCCTTTCAAAAACATAATTTTGAGAAAAATATTTAAAATTTATTATTGTTGTTAGTATGATACAAATGCTGTTTTTTAAAGATACCAATATCTTTACTTCTATTCCAGATTGATTAAAGAAAAAAAAATCAAATTTTAAATGGGAAATATTGATACAGGGAATAAAAAAATATAACATTTTGTATGCAAGTAGTCTTCTTAAGATATTACCGTATTTTCCTGTATATAATCAGCGGATTATGTGTTAAAAAAGTTTAAAATTTTGTTGTGCGTATTATATGCCGCGGATTATCTGAGAAGAAACATTCTTCATCAGAAAAGCTAACAAGAAAGTTTTGAAAGAAATGCTGTTTATGTTTTATAAAATAAATAATAGATGGCGCTTTCATGATTTGGATGATGTATTTGAGCCATAACTAGTTTTTGTCACTAGTTTTTGTCCAATTACATTCAAAAACGAATTCGATTCCTTGGAAGGAAAAACAGTTACTAGTCGCTGGTGCCATTTCCAATTTTCTCTTGACTAGAGCTATGACATCCTTTGAAAGTTTTCATCATGTTGAAGCGAAAACGTTAAGTCACACTGCGAACTTCAAGTAAAAAGTTATAGAGAAGACTACCGAAATCAGGAAGCTGCAAGGTTTTCTAATGTGGATGAATTGAATATTCGTTTGTGGAGAAAAAAAAAAAGACCGACTTCGAAAATTGTGATCAACTTTAAAGAGCCATCATTGTGGAAAACCTCACTGGCCAGAATTAGAGGAAGAAATAAATAAATGGATTTAAAAAAAAAAAAGAATGGGATAGCAGTCTTGATCTTAATTATTTTGCTGTTAACTTGCTAAATTAAAGAAAAAGAAAGATTTTTTCTGTGTGGGATGTTTTGTTTAACAACTCAAAACATTTTTTTGTTTTATTGAGATTATCGCAAAAAATATTATCATACATATTTTAAAAGACGTTTCATAATAAATTTTTTTTTTGTACAATTACTTCTATTTTTAATTATATTGTGTATTTTTTATCTTGTATGACACTCATTATCAGCAGTTTATATTTTGGATTATTCGCCGTAAAAACTGCTGTGGATTATACAATGTTTTTTTTTTTACTCAAAAAAACGCTTTGCTGATATGCCGCTGCGGATTATATACAGGAAAATACGGTAAATGTTTTTCATGCTAGTTATGTTGAAAACTAATCTACAAAAATGGTTGTCATTTAAGTTAAGCATTTAATGCATTATAGTGACCTTGTTAAAGTTTACTTTTTGTTTTCTGAACAATAATATGAAAAAAAGTTGATAAAATAGAAGAAAATTATGTGTGGGGAAGAAAATGCTGAGAATCATGTCCAGTAAAAATTTTAACTTGCATCAAATATCGAATTCAGTTATGATCTGTGAAGTAAAACATATTCTTTTAATAAATTTATCTTTAAATATAAATCATGTTGCAAATTAAACATTTTTTCATTTACGTCAATAAGTCGAAAATATCTTTATATAATCTTATTTTTCCAAATTTTTTTTCATTGTTTGAAACTTTTTTTTTGGAAGAGCCAAATATTCCAAGATCATGTTCTGAATCTCTTTTGTACAGTAAAATAATGATTAAAAACTTCACCATTGGTGGTAGCTTAATTTTTTTAATTAATAAAGGAACAATCTTTTTTGTTTTTATGTATTCAAAATTTTATTAATATCTGTTAAATGTGTATTTAAGTTACCTCCTTTTTTTCAATTTTTGAAATATTTTATATTAGGAAAATTGATAATTTTTCTCAGTTTTATTTGGATTATCATGAATATATATGTCTGATATTTTGGAGCTTTTGAAATATAAATTTTTATATTCCCTTTTTAGTTTCAAAAATATGTATTCATCACTGTATTAAAAGTAAGAGTCCAACCATCATTGATATTGTAAAATGGCAAATAATAATTTGATAAATAAAAATGTCTTGAATTCAAATTTCATTGCTACAAACTAATTTTTAATATATAATTTTACAGGTTGGTGATAAAAGGCCATTTAGAAACAGTATTTGGTCTAATGGTACAAATGGAAATAATGGACATTCAATGAAAAATGGTTCAACTAATGGTTGTAAAAACAAAGTGAATGAAACCAGTTATACTGATTCTGGATTAGAAAGTATCAGTAGTAGTCATAGAATGGGAGATACCCCTGATAGTTGTTCTGACTTTAGCCAAGATAGTGGTAGTAGTATTGATTGTGACTCCCCAAGAGTTTCTGGATTGCTTATGAACAGTGTAAATTTATTAGAAGACTTTAAAAATTCAAACGTGATGGGGAGTGATGAGGCCTTCTTAAATTTGGTAAGTATTTGAATTTCTAAATTGTTAAAAAATCAGTTTGCTGTTATTATGTTTGTTTTAATTAATTTTCCTTGTCATTTATTCTTTTAATTTTATTCCATGCTCTATTTTCTATAAATGCATTACGTTGAAAGTATAAATTCCAATTAAAATTTTCACCCAATAATATTTATTTATTACACTGTTCTGTTTTTTGAACATAACTTATATACATATATAATTTGCTAATTTTTTTAAATATTTGTTTTAAAATAGGGGATTTATTTATGTTTCTCTACTTAAAATTTATAGTAAAAATGCCCTTAACATACATCTTAATAAGATAAACTTATGTTGGTTATTAATTGGTTCATATTAATTTAAAAATTATTTCAAAAGTATGTGTATATGCATATTAGTTAATTATTATTACACTATTATTAAGCTACGTAATATTTTATTTTCAAAAAGTAAAATTTGTGGTTTTTGAATTTTGTTTTAGAAGAGGATAGACCCTATGATTTCTGAAAAGGATGAATCGGAAGTAAATGGTACATCTCTGTCAAATAGTATGTTGCCTTGTCTTATTTTTAACCCCTTATATTTCCTAAAACTTCTTATTTTCCATTTGTTAAAAAATGTAGAGGCATATATTCGTAAAAAATCGTAATTGATTAATTACATAATGAGTTGTCTCGCAAAACATTTTCAAGAAGTTAACCATGTACATTTATACAGAACTACAGAAAAAATTGTACTTCTTTAAAAATATATTTTCTTAATAAACTGCCTAAAAGATTTATTTGAAAATATAGTTTCACAAAATAAAAAAAATATATATAGAAAATAAACTGTTTTGTTAACTTTGTGACTTAAGTTAAGATAATCAATTTTATAGTTTTTCCAATAGCATTTTATTGATTTCTTTTGAATTCTGATAATTTCTTTTTCTTATTTTTGCATTTGTGTTCTTTGTTTTTAAAATCTTTTAATTTTCTGTTTGATGAAATCATAATTATTAAGTTTTTCATTTCTGTTCATCAGTAAAACAAACTAATTTAAATTTGTTTCCTTCATTAAAATTGTTGTTTTTTAATGTATTATTGTTATATACATATCGTAAAAAATATATCTCTTACTTTATTTGCGTTTTTTTAAAATGATACACAGTGTCAAGTTTCATTGCCATTTCATTCATGTATGTTAAATAGCTTATTGGAAGTGAATCATATACTATTTTATTCTTAGAATAAAGAAAAGCTGCTTCACAGTTTATATTTAAATTACTTGAATTCTTTTTTTCTTTCAATTAATCAATTAAACTGTTATTGCAAAATGATTTTATACTGATCACGCAATATTGTGTATTTGATCATCTATATACATGTAAAGAGGTAACATTTATATTTATTTTGCTTAGAAAAATCAGATTGCTCCAAAGAAGAATCCCAGCATGTTCCAAAGATTAATGGTAATTCTACAGATGCTGTTATTTCAAAGGATTCAAAAATATCTCTAAGTAGCACAGAATCAGGAGAATCTAAATCATCTTCTAATGATGAAAGTTCTATTGAAAAAGTTGACCGAAGTGTAGAATCAGAAAATGAAGTATTTGTAGATGACTTTGAAGAGCTTAATGCAAAATCTAAAGTTTTTACTCCTAGCAGTCCAGTGGTAAGCAAGCATCTTTTTCATATTCCTTTTACCTCTGATAATTTTTCTTTCCATGTATATGTACAGTCAACCCTCCTATAACGCGGTGAGTGCATACCGCGTTATATGGAAACTGCGCTATAAGAAACTCGGATTTAACCGTACAAACCAGGCTAATTCGTAGCGGGTTCTATGGAAACTGTCTACCGCGCTATAAGAAACTCAGAATTAGTACAAATCACATCATTCGTACCGCGTTATATGGAGACCAATAAATACAAAAGACGAGATAAACTCCACCGGTGTTACTGATTTAATATAGTAGTGCCAAGCGCTTTTTGGCGCGATTCCTTAATCATTTTGTTTTGTCTACGCCATGCCTCAGTGCGCATTCCGCTTTTAATTTATTCCTCGATCAGTGTAATCACTACTTTTTTGTTTCATAATAAAACTAGATTTCGAAGGGAGAGGTGGTGGCAAGATTTTAACATAAAATAAATACAACAGAAAGTAATATTAATGTATTGCACTTCCAGATGTAAATTATGTACACTATTATAAGCATTCATTACACAAAATTTGATACAATATGTTACTTTTGCTGAGCAGAGATCCTGCGGAAAAAAAATACACTAATATACGTTATCCCTATTGGAAAGAACTGATGGGATGTTGTTAAACGGAAGCCACGCTGTACCGCGTTATAGGAGGGCTGTCGCAATTTTAGCTCCGCGTTATATAGAAACTGCGTTCTGAGAGTACCATGTTATAGGAGGGTTGACTATATATATATAAGTTGGATATAGAATTTTTTTTCTTGAAATATTAATCATGTTTTGTTATTTTTTGATATTTTTTAATTAAATCCCCCCCCTCTTTTGGAATCAACTTTTTTGTTTTATTAATTACTTTTTTTCCCAATCAACTTCTCAGTTGGATTAAATTTTCAATTATAAATTTTTAATATTTTTAAAGGATATATTTTTTTAAATAATTTTATGCTAAAGGATTATTATGATTTCTTAAATTTGTAATTTATGTAAAATATAAACTGGTTTGATTAATACTAGGCTTAATTTTTAATGTAATACAAAGGCATAGCTTTTATTAGAGTCTTCAAAATTTGTTTATTATTTAATCATGCATCTAATCAATAGCTTTCAGCTATTCTTTTTAATATTATGTGTCTTTAAATATTTTTATATAAGCTCTTCAGTATTTTGATTAACTTCCTAGGCACAATATTCCAAAACCACCCCTCATCTGAAATCTGGCTCAGTTTCTTCTGATAGTTCAGAGGAAAAAGTACCGATTGTTAATGGAAAAAAATCGGAGAAATCAAATAAATCATCAAAATCTTCCTTTTCAAGAGAAAAATTACCTGGCATAAATGGAATAAATTTTGAAAAACTGAGTAAATCACTGAAATCTATCACAGCTGCATCTGTTCCCACAAGAAAAAAACCTATTGTAAATGAAATAAATTTTGAAAAATTAAGTAAATCGCTGAAATCTTCCTCACTTTTATCTACCACTTCTGAACAAAATTTACCAGCTGTTGATAATAAGAATTCAGAAAAATCAAGCAAATCACCGCCAATTTCATCTTACTCTGAAGAACAGTCTACAGTAAATGAAAAAAATTCAGAAAAACTTGATAAGTCAGTGAAATCTGCTTCAGATAAAAAATCATCTGTTGTAAATGAAATAAAATTAGAAAAATTGAGTGAATCATTAAATTGTTCAATAATTACTCCTTGTTCAGAAGGAAAGTCATTTGCCATTAATAAAGCTAATTCAAAAAAATCAAGTAGTAATAAAGAAGCTGACCTTATAACTCAATCAATGTGTAAGGAACAAAAAAATAAAACTGAGTCAATGGAAAATTCTGCATCTGTAAATGAGGTAAAGGAGAAACAAACACATTCCCTAACTAATGAAATAAAGAAGGATTTAAATGAAAAGAAACAGAAAATTGCTGTTGAATTAAAAGGAAAAGATGTCCCCGAGTCAGAAAATTCTGTTTCTGTAAAAGAAGTAAAGGAGAAAAAAGATACACATTCCGAAAATAGTGAAACTAAAGAAGATTTGAATGAAAAGAAACAGAAAAATACAATTCGCCGTAAGAAAAAGGTGACCTGTTGAAACATCTAGAAGTGTTGCATCTTTGAATTGATTCATAATGCATGGCATACATGGCTTTTAATTGGCTTTGCATGTTATTAGCTCTTTACCTCTTTTTAATTGACTATTGTTACTAAATAAAAAAAAACATATATGGCAAAGAGGAACATATAATGTTTCAGTGTGCAATATTTGCTTAAACTTTTTTCTGGGCTTTTATTTGAATTAACAATTTTAGTTTTTGAATTTGCTGTGTTTTTTTCCTAATGTGTGAATTTTACTGGTGCAGCAAAACCTGAACTTTGGTTTAATCCTAATTAATTTTTAGCTATTATCAATTAGGATTTATAATTTTGTTATTTTAAAATCATAATTTTAAGGCAAAAGTATAATGTTTATCGTCAAAAATACTGATTGGAAATTGTATTAAGAAAATTTGAAGCAACGTTATTTAATGAATATATACCCTAATAATGTGACATAATTTGAGTTGTAAGTAATTTTTGTATATAATTATCATAAGTTATACTTCTTGCATAGTTTTATATTTAAATCTAAGGATTATATAAGTTTTTCTGTTTATTTTTCTAAAAAACATAGAGAATGAATAAAAATTTTTATAATTCTCAAATTACTGCATTCATTTTTTAACTAATTATAATTATATCTACATTTTATTTAAGTAATGATGGTTCTGCTGTGCTTATTTTATTGGTATTTCTAATGTTGACGTATGTTTCATAATTTGACATTTCATAATTTGTAAAGAAATGCATGTTTTATTTTAATATGCCTCCATTTTAAATTTATTTAGAAGGCGACTGCGAAGATTGTTAGTATGGAAATAAGTAATGAAAAAATGAACTCGTCCACTAATCAAAAAGAGGTGGGTGCTACAACTCCTGGCATAAATGAAGATTCACTTAATATTGTCTTTCAGTCCTTACCATCAAATAGTAAGGATTCCCAAAGTAATTCTTCTACTGATGTAATTAGTAATGAAAAAATCACTTTGAGTGATGTAACTCCAGTTGAGAAAATTGCAGAAGAAATGGAAAAATTAATTCTTCAGCAACTGGAAGAAGAGGAACGTGCCAAAGAAATGTCCTCAAAGGTATTATTAAACTGTTATTTTTTTTTAAAAGCATTTATTAAATATGCATGATACCCCTTGAAGCAATATAAGTAAAATATTGATATTGTTTTGCTTATATAATTATCTTCTATGAAATTCAATTTATTTAGCAAATTAATAGTATCATTATATCATTCATTTTATAAATGTTACTTGATAAATTTATTTATTTTTGCATAATTTTATATTAGTCTATAGAGTTTTATAAGTTTGAATAAATTTGTAGCTTTGTTTTACATTATTATATTTGCAGCTTTCATTTTTTTTTTAAATCTTAACCATAGAATTGTGATAGTAACATAAATTTTTTTTTTAAGCTTGTTAATCTCATTCTCAGGTTTAGTACATAGAATATATCTGATCATGTTTTAACTGGTTTGCATGTATAAAATTGAATTGTGCCTATAAACTAAGTAATAGTAACATAATAGAAATTTTCTTTGAAAAAAAATTAGTACCTCATGTTCTCAATTTTTAAAGAGGAATTCTAATTTTATAAAATAAACATATATTTTAAACACACAATTTTATTACACTTCAAGTTATATTGGTCATTACTCATTTGTTTCTTAATTATGATTTGTAACATTGCTTATAATTTTATTTTCTTTAATATTTGTAAACTTTTTATGTATTTAGTATTTTTTGTGAACTTTTTTGATATTATTAAAAATGAAAGGAAAAATGCTTTAAGCAAAAAGTACTTAAATATTCACTTAAAATTCTTTTTTTTTTTTAATAAAAACTCATTTTTTAAATATTTTTTCAATTGATATGCAAATTGGGGAGTCAATCTAAACTTAAATCATACCTAATTCAGAGCATTTATTACATTTTAATTTAGTTTAGTGTTTTGATTAAATTATACCATGTTGAATAAATGTTATATGAATATATGAAACAGCTTGATAATGTAAAAATGAAATTTAAAAAAATGCTTTTTAGATCCCAACAACAGATTTATTTGGATTTCCTGAACTTAATCTAATTGCTCCTTCAAAAGTTGCAGAACCCCCTAAAGAAAAACCTCCTCCACCACCTCTTGCTGAGAATGAAACTCCAAAGGTTAGTCAAGAATTATATTTTCACTGAGTGTTTTTTTTAAATGTTATTAATTTTTTTAAAGTTAATTGACTTTATTGCATTATTATTTCAGGCAGTACCTTTGAAACGAGTGAATTCCACAAAGCGCATTAAAAAAGAAATCCATAAAAGAAGATCCAATTTCTTAGGAATTGAAAATGCTGATGAGAATGTTGCTTGTGGTAAGAAGCATCCTTATTTTATATTACTTTTAATCTCGTAATTTAAGCATTGATATCCATTTTTTAAAAAAAAAAAAAAAAACTTTTACCTATAATTTTTTAAGGATATCCTAAGTTTATATTATTTCCTCTTTAAGATGAGAGTATTGTGCCTCCTCCCCCTGGCTTGGAACAAATTTTAAAAGTGGAAGTGGAGTTGGAAAAAGAAAGCAGGAAAAGATTAGAATCTGCTGCTGATGAGAGATTAAAACTTGAAGAAAGTGAAATTATGGAAAAAGAGCAAGAAATTATTGCTAATTTAGAAACTGAAGAAAGGCAAAGGCATTTATTGAATAATACAGGTAAAATTTTCTTATTAACTTGTATCTGTGAATTGTATTTTGGTAGAGAAATGGCATGATGTGTGTATTTGTGATGTCCTGTTTCTTCAACCTTTTATTTATTATTTTTTTACTGAAAGAATTCTGTGACACCATACAAGAAGAAGATAGAATAGTGAAATTAAAAGAGGAAAGAAAGAAGATGGAAAATGATAGAATATTAGCTGAAACTCAAAGGTTAAGGCTCGAAGAGGAGAAACAATTGAGGGAACGAGAAAAAATTCTTAGAATCCAAGAGGTTAGGACTTTTTTTTAATATGAATTGATTTGTATAATATTTTAATATAATTTGAAAAATGTTGAATTTAATATTATTACAAACTTTAACAGTATGAAAGTTATTGAATGGTTTTTGCTTGTATACTTATTTTGAAAATGTATTTTTAATTTTCCAATATAAAATTAAGGCTAAAATATGCTAAATTTCTCTTTCTAGGAAGTGAAAAAAATTTTAAATTGCTTTTTTTTTAATTATTTTTGTTTTTTACCCTTTGTTGCAGAAAATAATTGATTATAATTTTTGTAAAATATATTTTAAAGCACAAGCGTGATTATATAATTCTTTTTATTAAGTAATTTTATTTGACTCTCCAGGCAAATAATTCACCTGCAGTTGAAATCGCTACATCTATGCTTTCTGATTCTGCAAATTTATCTAACAATGCAAAGTCTCCTATTGCTTCTCTCTGTCTTGAAACAAAGCCTAATGTATCACTTTCTGGTAATGGTGGTGAAGGGAAAATTATTTCAGATTCTGCTTCTCAACCATTAGATACCAAGAATAATGAAATTAAAGAAAAACCAAGTTTACAGGCTAAACCAGAAGTGCCACCAAAGCCAAAGAAGAAGGTGAAGTGTCTTTGCATGCATTTTGCTTATAGTTTTTAAAGTATAAGCAAATCTAAGGCATTTTTTTTTCTGGTGCCCTGTGTTTCTTCAATGTTATGACTCTTTGTAAATTATAATTAATTTATTTGCATGTTGTATTTACTTAAAATGAATTTACAATAAACTGTGTTTCATTTAGAGACACTTTAATGAGAAATTATTGCTTAGTCTTGTCAGTTTTGAGCATTTAACACACAGCTGTAATCAGTTTTCAAAAAATATTTCCTAATATTTTTATTTGTATTAAATATTATCTAAATTTAAGAAAATTTCAATTTATTTTATATATATTTCTGAATCTAAAAGTTCTGTAATTTCTTAACTTTTGACTTGTAAATATGATATAAATTTGCATCAAAAATATTGAAATTTTAAGATTAGATTTTAGATTTTTAAATATTTACAATTTTAAAACTTTTTTTTTAATGTATGAAGAAAAAAAGACTCATATTTATCTTGAAACATGTTTTAATATTTAAAAATTTGTTAAATATTTCTTTAAAATGACTGATGTAATTTTTGAGTAACTAAAAAAAATTATTTGTACTAAAGACATCTATCAAGCCTTTGATTTCTTGTTCTGGTAGTAGGATGCTCTATCTCTACCAGCTAGTTATAACCTTATTCTTATTTAAATTTTGTTGGTATTAAAGTTAAGAAAACCTTTTTTGTTAATAAAAAGTAGGTATTTAATTCTGAAATTTATTGTGGCTTTTGTGATGCTTGCACTTTATTGAAATACATTAATAATGCCAAAAATACTATTGAATTAATGCAGATGAAGTCTTGGATTATGTGTGGGGGGGTATTAATAAAAGTATTCAGTAAAACTGACTGATCATAATTCTGTGTTACTAAAATATCCATTAAAAGCAAATCACTGCTTTAATGGAAAAGATTAATAAATATTTACAGCTCTCTCTCACACACACAATATTCAACAGTCTTCAATTTTATATCCAATATCTTTCTTCTAGAGACAAAACCATTCAGGAATCGTTACTCAGATAATTTCAAATATATCATTTTGAATACATATTTTCTCCTTGTTTTATGTGAGCAGTTGCTTTTATTGCATACTATATTTAGTACATATAAAAGTGAGTAAATCATAAATTTTGAGAATATGTTTTTCAAAATATATTTTGTGTTCTGGACATAGTAAGAGAACCATCATTCTACTAGATAATTATGTAAAATGAATTAATTGTATGCTTATATTTTAGGAGCAACTACGTAAAGAAAGAGAAAGGCTTAGACAAGAACAAGAAACCTTACAAAGGCAACGAGAGGAGCATAGACAGAAACTTTTGAAGGAGCAAGAAGAACTTGTGAAAATCCACCCAAAACCCCATGGTACTCTAACAAAAGGAATTTGTACTCTATCTTTAGTACTAACTGCCATTCCATTATCTCTGTTCTATTACCTTTGCTCTTAGGTGTCCAAATGCATGGTTTCTGATTATCAGTTGTATGAGAGTTAATCAGTGGCTGCTGGATTCAGTCATGATTTAACCTCATTTTTTTCCAGTGTTTTTATTTTTATATTTAAGAATTTATTTTTCATATAATTTAAATTTAAATTATTTTTAAATGTATTGGTTTTGCTTGTGTATTTTATCAAAAAAAATTATTTCACTGAACTGTGATTCATGCACTCAAACCAAAAATATCTTTAGCATCTAAATTATATAATTTTTTTTATTTATCTATGGATTTCATTTGTGTTAATTTGTACCTAATATTTTCAAAAGGTTAAAAGTAATTTTAAGCAAGATCACATTAAGGTTTCCACTCCCGCTGCAGTTTTCATTATGTTTACTGATTATTTATAAAATTAAAATGATACACTGCAAGCTTATAAAAATATTTAGTAGAATAATTTTTTTTTTGAAATTATCTTTATCTATCTCATTTAATTTTAAATTCAATTTTATAATGAAGGATTAAATTGATTGCTCCTGGATTGTTTCAAAAGGGTTTTTTTTCTCCCATTGACTTCTTTAAAGTCTTACATTTTAAACAATTAAGTAAATTAACAGAATTATTATTGGATATTTTTATTTAATACTTATAAAAAATGAATATTAAATATAATACTTTCACACACAAGCATTAAAAATATGCATAAAAAGTTTTTAAAATTGTTTAAATACATTTCATTTTACTGATGGTAAATTTCAGAAAATAGAGATGACTATGAAAACAGTTAAAATTGTTGGTGCCAAAACCTACAGCCTGAAATATAACACAGCCAAAACATACCTTCCTGAAATATAAATGGGAAACTTCGTACCACTGTTTAAATCCCCTTCCCTTCTCATTTGTACCATTTATCATTTATGAATTGGCACCATTCTTGCATGGTATTATTCAATCTGTTCATCCTGTTTTATTATGGCTTGAAAGTTTATAGAATGAGAGATAAACCTCCTAATTTTAGTGGTCTTGTGAAATAAAACTGAAATCCAAATTTATTCACTGTTTAATTTTTCTCTATATACCAGTCAAAATGTTGCAATAATATTGAGACAGAAATGGAAATTCACACACACACAATTTTTTAGGAGCAAGTAATGAATATTGTTACAAAAATTAAATTAGCAAAAAGTTGAATTTCTTCCTTTCTTTTCTTTTCTCTCTCTCTCTCTTTTGTATGATGATGGTATGCATTAGTTATTCTAAGTCTAATGATACTTTATGATGATGGTATGCATTAGTTATTCTAAGTCTAATGATACTTTTTGGTTTGAATGTGTGATATGAAGAGCATGAATGATCAAATATATTTGTACATATATAGATCTCTTAGTAACTTATGAATGCCAAATTCTTCACTAAGTGTGTGTTTTAAAGTACAAATTTTATTTAAATTTCTTCACATTGCTTTGTAAAATTGAAAATCCTGATCATTATAAGCATTTTGTCAGGAACTTGAATGACATTGAACTTGTGTGTAATAATTTTTTGTACTGGGTTCACATTTTATGCTTCATTAATATTTTTCCCTGGGCACAACTTATTTTTTTAAGGCATACAATTTCATCCTTCATTCAATTAATAAATACAAGTAATTTTTATTTCCTTTGATATGTATTTGTAGTTATGCTATGATTTCTTTTAAATAATTTTTATTAGTAAAAATTGACATGTTGCTAGTATTAACATGACAAATGTTTTTCTTATTTAATTCTTATTTTGAATTGTGTAGAGAAAGATTCTAGTCATTTAACATGTAGATGTGTTAGTTTTTGAGTATACTGAATTTTTTTTCTAACAAAATTTTCGAAATTTGTCTTGGTGTGGTTTGTTGAAGAAAGAGTGCTTCTATGTGTGTATATTAATTATTAGTATTAAAAAAGAGTGTTTTTGTGTGAATAAAAAGTAGATCATTTTAAATTATTTTGCTTCTGAAATTTGTCAAAAAAAACCCCCAAAAAACCAATTGTCCTGATTGTAGTGTTTTGTTGAGTCAGCAGAATTAAGTTATAGATATTTTCATAACATATTTGATGCTTTTTACACTGTTGATTTAATAGCTTGTATTGAATGTGTGTGAAATTGTAGAACATATTGAATATATTTCCTTTCCCCCCTCCTTTGCAGCTCCAAATGCTCCTGTATCCAGGCTAGGTCCCATTCCCCCTGTTAAACCTGCTTACAAACCTCAACCCCAACTAACAAATTATATTGGTCCCCAACCCAGTACCAGAGAAAATGTCATCTTTACTAGTCAGAATTTTCAAGGTGCTCAAAGTGGCATTTCTAGCACCGCTGGTTGTGGTAAGTGTCTCTTCACATAATTTTATTTATATTTTATTGTAACTTGTTTCTCTCTTACAGCTTGTGCTAAAGCCCTTATTTTTAAACATTAATTTATTTATTTTGCATTTTTAGTTGAACCTGTTTTGAATAAACAAAATAAAATCTCTCCTCAGAAGAAAGTTGTACAAAATGAACCTTGGGTTCAGCAAAAGGTTAGTGAAAAACTTTTATTTGCAATTTTTGTCACCAGAAAAAATGTATATATTTTTAAAATACCAAGATCTTGAACCTTTTTTGGTGTTGCAATTAGTATTCTGTAATTAGAATTCTTTAAAAAAAAACCTTTTGGGTTTTTTTTAACATGAATTTTTCATTTTATCTTAGATACAAATATTTTTATTTTGATAAGAAAAAATACTTCCAAATAACAATTTGTAACTATCTGTTATGATTAAATCAGTTTCACTTAAAGCTTAAGTTTTCAAGTAGTGTTTTAAAAATAAGATTATCTGAGCATATGAGGCTTTTTGATTAGCATATATTTATATCTGAATAAATGCTGGCATTAAAATTTTGAATGTTCCTTTTTAAATTACCTATTTTTGTACATATTGATGTAATCAGTTAAAATTAAAACGGATTTATTAAATGCAAATGAACCTTGTTATGTTGTAAAAATAAATTAGCTTAAAAAATTGACTGAATAACCATCATTCTGCTTTACTTATTCTATTTCCCATACAAGCAGGTATCTCCTATCAAAAAACAATCCCATGAATCTTCTCCAGAGAGCAAGTACAATCAGAATCACTGGCTCATCCAGGAGGCAGAAATGCGTAGAATAGCTGAATTGAAAGAGCGCCAGCATTCTATGCAATACCTAATCCCTCAAACACATCTTGCAGAAGATGACGTTTGCAGCACCTCTCCCAGAACTCCTGTTATCTCCCCAACTATGTCAGTGAATGCTCCTATGCAAGACAAGTTGTGGAGTTATGGACATTCAAATATGCCACAAAAAAAATATCCATCATCGCTAACTCCCGAGAAACCTGTTGGATTGTATCCTTCTCAGCCTCCTGCAAAGCCATCTAGAGTTGTGCCAATGGAAAGACCAGAACATATGTTATCTGTTAGTGGGCGCAAGAGGTGTTCTCATTGCAGTGAAGAGTTAGGTAAGCAAATAAAAAATATTTGTGTAGATATCAAGAAAAAATAAGAGTTTAACGTTTTATTCCCTATACATATTTATTTATACCCTACATTAAAGGAAAAGTGAAAGCTAAATATGGACAATTCAACCATCCTTTTGAAATTGTTATTCTGTAGATTTTTTTCAACAATTTTGAATGTTTGGACATAACTAATTCAAATCAATCAGTTGATAGTAATTTGTTTCCGATATCATGGTAGAGGCAATAGTTTTTTTTTCTTTGTCATGCCTTGAAATGTGATGTTTTCTACCATTTTGCATTTTTATGCCCTATAGCAAGGGTATCAAACTCATATGATTTTACAGGCCGCATGGTCTGTTTTATTATAAGTTGGGCCACATGTTCAGGATGCTAAAAAAATCAATAAAATACGATTTTTATAATGCATTATGCATTTATTAATGTAATGCTCAATGTATTGTGTATTATACACATGTAGTCGTTTTAATTTCATGTTATTTTTTAAACTTAATCTATACATAGCTTACATTTTTAATAAAAAAAAACAAAACAAACATTTCTTTTAAGAATTTCAATTTAACATTACTTTTTAGAAGGTATTTCACACGATTTTTTTCACAAAGCAAGTCATCAAGATTTGATTAAAAATACTGTGTAGATGCAATTCTTAAAATGGACGATAAATCTTGATTGGGGTTAATTTTATCTTTCTGAATTCTCGCTATGTTTCATTAAAGAAAATAATTGACTGCATAAATAAGTGCTTACAAACATAGTCATTATTCGCATAACAAATGATAAATTTTAGGAAAAAAATCTATTGATAAATACGAGTATGTATAAAAATCTAGAATTTCAACTTCCATAGATTCTTGTTTCAACAAAGAATCACATTGGATTTCAAACAATTTATTTGTAAGATTTCATCAACAATTTTAATATCGATAAAGTAAAAGTGTGAAATTATAACTTACTGCTCTGAAAATTAGAATTAATAATATTCAGTTTTAAACAATTTAATATTTTGTGATCGTATTCAGTAAATTTTAATGTATGGAATTTAATCAATAGATATTGATAGCTTTCAAAGTGAGACAAGTTTTATTTTTCTATTTATTTTCTCCAAAGTAATAATATTTAATACTGTTAAATATAATTGTAACAACTTGATTTTTGCCAAAGCTTAAAATTAAGTTGATTAAGATGGATTGTATTATCATTTGAGAAAGCCAGGTCCTCTATCCATCTTTTAATTCAGCATATTCATAATATTTTTATTTCCAAAAAAATTATAATTTTGTCCATCAATTTGAAGAACCATTTAAACACTTCATGATTTGAAAGCCATTGAATTTCCATATAATATAGTTGATCATTGAATTCATTCTTTATATCTTCGAGAAATGAAACTAATTTAGGATGATTAAGTCTATGTTCTTGAATATAATTTACAAATTTGGCGACTATTTTTAAAATATGTCATATGTTTAATACTTAGGAGCACATTACCTGCTGGTGTGTAATGCAATGAAAATGCTCAAACTTATTATTGCCGTGCTGTTTGCATGTACATTAAAAATACCAGAATATGAATTTGAATGTGAATGTATTTTGAATATGAATAATTTCCAAAAGCTCTTCACTTATTTTTAAATCAAAATCACATCCATGAAAAAAAAATGACTCACTGAGAAAAATTTCGAATATCTATACTTTCATCAGTATCACAATAAAGAAGCTTGAAATATTGATATTATTGAATTATGCTGATTTCTCAAATTCGTGGTTATTTCATCAACTCTGTGACCAACAATATTTTGACTTAAACTTACATTTTCAATTTGCTTTGTTTGTGCTGGAAATAATACTTCCACTGTGTTTTAAATAAACATTTACTAATAAATTCCCTTTCAGTAAATGATTTTGATCTGCTTGCGTGTTTAAATGTAATAATATATAACTTTTACAGTAGCTTATAGTCGTCAACAAATTTAATGAGTGTGCTTAATTGTTTTTGAAGAATTGATCTCTCTCTCTCACACACAATTTGTCTTCACAAAGTTTTGCTAAGTATTGGTCATAGTTTTTGCTTCATGATTTGCATCATGGTGCCTTTTAAGAATATATTTCATAGCAACTGAAATAGGTTTTAGATATCTAGCATATTTGAATCTTATTTTGAACACAAAAAATATTGCAGTTGTAATTTTCATGAAAATTATAGCGTTCCTTTTAAATTGATCTTTTCTCATTGTTGAAATTTGATTGTGCTTTTATTCACAAATAATTAAGTATACTCTGCCCTTTATCTTAACCATCCTGAATATTTTTTTTAAAACTTTAAATAAACATCTCTGATTGCCTCTTGCTGATTGGACACTTCAAACAGAAAAGGAGGAAAAGAAATAAAAGTCTCACACATGAAGAATCCTGTACCATCCATAGTAAAGAATATGCCTAATCATTTCAGAATTTAATAAAGTAATTTACTATAGTAAAAAATCAAATGAAAATGTTTAATAAAGTATAAAGAAATATTTTTAATCTAAAGGCCATTTCTGTTATCAAAAAGGCTTTCTTTTTAAAAAAGAACAGGTGACTGGCAAATACATTATAGACTAGCTGGTATACACATTCTTCTCACGGGTGAATTGAAAAATTAAACTATACTGACTGAAGGATAAAGAAGTTTTTAATGAGTTAATTTTTCGTGAATTGTAAATTAAAAAAAAAAGCTTCTTGCTTATCTCAGCTGAACTAAAAACCATGTTTGCTAAATTTTAAGTCTGTAGATATAATAGCTGATAAAAAAAGATTTTTTTTATTTATAACTCCCCGTAACTCTTGTGGGTCGATTTTTTAAAAACACCGTCCTTCTGCTCAGCAAAAGTAATACATTGTTACAAATTTTTTGTAATAAACGCTTAAAATAGTATAAATAATTTGTATCTTGATGTGTAATACATTAATATTACTTTCTGATGCATTTATTTTATGTTAAATAGCTAATTTAACAAAACCAGCGAATTTAACAAAAAAGTGTTTATTCAATTTGCAGTGTTTACGAAATCTTAATTATTATATATTCCACGAAAAGAAATACCTGTGCTATGAGAAGAATGTCATTCTTCGAATTTGTAAATCGATGTTTCTTTTTTGTTCTATTTTTGTTCTTTTTTTGTTGAGCAAGGGGCGAGAGGGACACATGACCTTTGACACTGTCGATAGGGTGAGGACTGTAAAATCATTAGGATCAAAACAGGTCTTAAGTAGCAGTGGGGTGAAACGAGCACAAACAAAGACACAAGCAAGGAATGAGAGGGACGCATGACCTTTGACACTGTCGATGGGGTGAGGACTGTAAAATTATTAGGAACAAACGACATGAACGGGAAACGCCGCGAGTGGCAGCAACCTAATCATCGTTGAGACAGAAGGCTCGTGAAATAAAATAATTCCTATTGAATAAAAATAATCCCTATTTGAATCAGATATTGTTCACTAATTTCATTGGTTTTAATGTTATTTTCGCGGAACCCTAATTTTTATCTAAAATAAAAATAGCCTAACTTCAAAAATTTTAAAAATTGATTTTTTCATATAAGTTTTATATACTTTTAAATGCATTTAGTAAAAAGCTGTTAATTTCAAATTACAAACAGACTCTTCATTTTTATTTATATGTATAGATTTATATATATATAAGGTTCACCTCAAATAAATTTCAAAATGAAAAAACTTTAAAAACCCGATACTTAAAATTTTTTAAAAAGAGTCAACAGGCCGCAACTTTTGTACTGGCGGGTCGTGTGTTTGACACCCCTGTCCTATAGTTAATGTTCTAACAAAATGTTGATTCTATTTATAAATATTGTGAGATATTTTATATTGCCTAAATCACTTTTGCTTGTGTTAATGTAAAAGCATAGTCGTATTGAAATGATCATATGATTAGTCAGATTTTATTAATTATTCCTTTATATTGAAAAAGTTCACTAATTTGTTTCTAATTTAATTTATATTTCAAATTATAATTTTAATTGTAGAAAAAAATTTTTAAGTACACAAATTTAGTGATTTAAATTATTTTAAATGTGATTTTTTTCACCTTTCTATACATAAAAATGAGCAAATAAAGAAAATTATGAGGCAAATTCACAGACAAAATAACTGAACAAGATTTTGTAAGTTTATAAGTATGTATAGAGGAAAAATTAAACCACAGTTGAAAACATCCCATCTGCTTAGCATATTTAAAACTTTCCTGTACAGAAAAAAAAAATTCTGTTTTATCTAGCATTGCATGTTTTCTCTTAATTGTAATTTATTGTATCTGTGCAAGTATATATATGTAGCAAATTGTTATACATATTATCTTTTATTACCTTGCTACTGTTGTTTTGCTTTGAGTAAAACATCTACCGTAATCATTAGATTCTAAGCCACATTTCGAATTCTAAATATTTTTGAGAAGAAAAAAGAATAGTGTCAAATGGTTTTTCACTTATTTTGTAATTAGGGAATTTAAAAAAATTTAAAATGAAAACCAATAAGAAGTGAAAAATTTATTTTACCAATATTAAGAATATTTAACTACATACATGAACCCTGGTATGTAACATACATCCCCACATCGGGGGGAGGAGGGGGCAGGATTCTAGGGAAGCCCAAAGCCTGATTGACGCCAAGTATGTACCATTTGTAAGATCCAGCTTGGGGTCTCAAACCTGACTTTGCACAGGGCCCTAATATTCCGTTACATTAACCCATAATTGCTTTAACTATCAGTATCATGCTTAATGTGCCCCATCCAATGAATTTTTCTGCTTTCGATTCTAAGCGACACTTAATTTTCAATAGCATTTACATTTGAAAAAAATTGTGACTAAGATTCAAATAAATACGGTAATTTAATGTATTATACCTGGGTGGTGTGGTTGGTTTATCACTGGCCTTCTGCACTAAACGTTGCGGGTTCAACCTCAGCCCAAGTTGGTGGATTCTCCTGATGCAGAAAATTCACCGCGGCCATGTTGTACAATTATACGGCATGAAAAAAAATCCCTTGAGTGCCTGTTTGGCTTGGGTACTCCCAGCAAAGTTAAATCTACGGTTTCACATCACCTCAGCTCGAGTGTCTCTCTCTATGGAGGAAACTGGACAACAAAATTACTTTCATTAATTGGTATCGCCAATATGGTACTGCACTAAAAAGTGATACCAGCTCCTGGGAAATGTACTAGGTCTACAAAGGTTAAATACCAATGCACAGCCCCATTAGAGAAGTATATTATTGATTGTATATATATATACCATATTTACTCAAATATATACCATAACTCAAAAATTCAAATACCATATTTACGCATATTTACTCAAATATATACCATAATTCAAAAATTCAAATTCCATATTTACCCTTATTTACTCAAATATATACCTTATTTACGCACTATTTTTCCAGTGTTAAGGCTATTGAAAATCGGGTGCGGCTTAGAATCAAAGGCAAAACGTTTGTTGGATGAGAAAAATTGAGTTTTCATCCCCTTCAAAAGGAAAAATGTAACCATCCATTCTGGCTACTTCCATCAATGACTTATCGCATGCCTCAGTTTATCTCCAGTATTCAGTCTATCATAAACATAGTTTCTGCACGTATTTAGGAAATTTTTTTGTATATGCTTTCTTTTAATCATCTAAATATCAAAGATATTGGTAATAGCATCAAGACAAGTTGACTGTGATGCTAGTTTGAAGAGGGCGGGAATTTTATATGCAGAAAAAAATGGAATCGGAGCAGCGGCCACTAAAAATTTGACATGTATTAAACAAATATTGGCAAGAATCATTGGCGTAAACAAAATTATATAATTTTTGCTTGTAAATGTTCAACACAGTCTTGTATAATTCTTTTATGTTCTTCTACAATACATTCTTATAAAAAATGTTGCATAGCAAATGTATTAGATGACATGGAAGACAACACCGTATGGGAAAATGGGGATGCCTTCACCAAGTCCAAAGTCATCTATGACAGTGGGGAGTGACGAATCATTTTCGAAATATAACACTGAAGGTTAGAATAATTATAGGTTCAGGTACATATTTGAAAGTTTTTAATACTGGTAAAATAAGTTAATTGCTTATTGTTTCTCATTAATTTTTTAAAAAATTTCTTAAGTATTGGATATTGATTTACCTTTCACACAATTTTTTTTCTTGGAAACATGCAGAAAATTGGGTGTGTGGCTTAGAATCTATGACAACATTTTCACAAACATTTTGAGAATTTGGGATGCAGCTTAGAATCAATAGTGACTTAGATTCGAGTAAATACAATATATATATTTGTAAATATTAATATTATATCTGAATTTTTTCCTACCTTTTCTTGATTAAATTGATTCTGAGAGATAGCTATAAATTTTAGTGTGAAAAATTTATATTGTGTTATTGTAAGTATATCTTTTTGTTTCTTATATTACTAATATTAGCTTTTCTCATTTCTGTTGTAGGACGTGGAGCTGCTATGATTATAGAATCTCTGCAGTTATACTATCACATTCACTGTTTCCAGTGTTGTGTTTGCCAGGCACAGTTAGGTAATGGATCTTGTGGGACAGATGTTAGAGTGAGAAACAACAAGCTCCATTGTCATAACTGTTATAGCAATGATGAAGGTAATATTCATAGTTAGATTGGGAATTTTATAATAAAGCATAATAGTTAGTATATTTATTTTTTTAATAGATTTTATGTGTTAAACCTGTTAGATTGCCAATTGTAGTAATATTTTAGTTTCTTTTGAGGTTTTATTTTTGCTATGTATTCCCTGGTATCCACTATAGCCTTGTAGTTATAATAATGAAATCATGCCTGGCATCAAGTTGTGAGTTGAAGTTTGGATGTTTCTGATGACCTGTCATGTAGAGGGGTTAGTGCTTGTTAAATCCGTTGTGGCTCAAAATCCTTCTGTTGGTGTGGAAGTTAAGAGATGGGGGAGGGGGCAGCTCAAGTGCCATCCTCTTCACTTGATTGTGGTTCAAAATTGTAAGGACTCTCTCTAATAGCCCTTGCATTGCTTCAGTGTGTGACATTAATAATCACTCACTTCTTCTATTTCCTGTATTCAATGGATAAGTCCATTTTAAAATTTGCAAATAATTACCACTATCTAATGTTTGAATTTTATAATTATTGGGAATTTTATAGTTAAATTAATGTTTAAAATTGAAATATTTTTTTTTGAAATGTAAATTTACAATTAGTTTTCAACTTATAAATATTAGCTATTTTATATCATATTTTAATCATTTTTAATTATGTATGGTAGTAATTTATCAAGTTACTTGTTCAACCTGTGAATTATGGTTATCAAATTTCAATTCTTCTAAATATCATTGTGTAAAAGTTTGAAACAGGAAATATCATGTTATATTATTCTCACCTGACTGTAATTTAAAACTGTAAATTATGTATCTGCTTCAGAGATACATTAGAGGGAGAAGAAAAGAAATCATTGGAATAAATGATATTCACGAAATGAACTAGGTTCTGTTGAATTATTTCTACTCCATTTTGAAACTTTTGAGGTCCAGTTGTAAAGTTCACAAACTTAATGGTTGACAACATTTATTTCACATACAAATTTTGGGTTTCAGTCCAATTCTAGCAAAGATCATTTATGTGGAATCACATGGAAACTGCTGCATATTATGAGGCACATCCACAAAGTAAGTTTCCTGATGTTTTCCCCTTTAATGTAAACGTAATTAGCTGTGTCAATTGCACATGCATAACAAATCTATGATGTATCAATCATATGCCAGCCGGACTGGTCCCGCCTCGTACCAGTAGCATGGTAGCAGTCGTCTGAAATGGAAACTTTTATTCCTTCTCCCACCGCCTGCGAGGTTTGGTCGGTGATAAAGTTCTTGAATGCATAAAGCATTGTGCCTATTGAAATTCATTGTCAGCTTTATCAGGTCTATGGGTTGACCATCATGAGTAAGCAGATGGTACATCGCTGGTTTAGGCAGTTTTCAGAGGGTTGTCAGTGTCCATTAGGAAGAGCGCAGTGGGCGACCATCCCTCACCAATGTTTATCTTTTTGAGTTTGTGAAGCAGCGTGTGATGGAGAACTGTCGCTTCAGGATTACGGAGCTGAGCAGCCAATTTCCGCAGATATCGCGATCCTTGTTGCATGAGATTGTCACTAAGCACCTGCTGTTAAAAAAAATTCAAAAAATGGAAGACTTCTGTCACACGCTGGTTCCATTCACAGGCAGCAGAGTTTTACTACAGAGTGATACAAAAGTTGACCCCACGATTTAACAAATGTCTCAATTCTGGTGGTGACTATGTTGAAACATTGTTGTACTTGTTGCCAATAAATATGTTCCGGAAAGTGTCAGTTCTTTTTTTAAAAAAAATAGGGAAACTTATTTTCTGGATGTGCTTTTATGTAGAATTGAGATTTAGAGCAATACGTGCAAAGTGTATGACATATCATATCAATAGTTTATCTTGACATTTGATTATAGTTAAAATTTACAAAATTAGACATTACCAATATTCCCTATAATGCTATTAATCTAAATCAAATTTTCCTCCAATTTATTTTCACAAAGTGAAAGCAATGCATGACAGAATCTTGTGTTTAAGAATTTTTTACTGTTTATTTACAACTATGTTTGTTTATTTAAAAAATTTATCGATTTATTTTTATGTTCAAGTTTCTTATTTGCATAATTTCTCTTTTTTTTCTTTTTCAGCTGGTTTGAAATTTAGCCAGGTATAAGGAGACAAGCTGAGGTGTAGATGGATACAGTATTCAATCAATGTGTTTCAATACACATTAGAACTGTTATATTTAAAAGATGAATTTAGTTGCTTCTCAGATATAAACATTGTCAATTTCATTCATAAGTGAAATGATGAAACATTTTTGAATCAGCTTTACCAAATTTTGCCACCATTGCCTTACAAATATAACATTATTGTTGTAATTTAAGAAATTCTTAAATCATGTTGTGTTGAAATTTGTTTAAAACTTATTACATTAAGTTTGGCAAAAAGGCCTTTTGTAACCATTTGTTGTTGTTTTTAATTTCTAATCTTGAGAACTGAAATTTGTTATGGTCAATTTCTACATTTTAACTAAAAATGTTTTTAACTTTTACTTTACATTTTTCTTTGTTAATAAATGGTAATTAAAATTTATTATTTTGAATTACACAAACACTAATTGTTTTAAATCAATTTAATCCAATGAAAGGAAATCCCCGGTCTTCCTTTTCTCTGTTACGGCAAACCAACAGTGTCTTAAACTAGTGAGATTTTTTAATATTTTTAACGGATATTGTTGAAAATAAAACCAAAACTATAGTCTTGTTATAGCAAAGAAATATTTTTAAATATATAAAACAGGGACTGTGATACATACTAAACTAGTAATTTCACAATCATAAGATCAAAATAATTATTTAACTTTTAAAAAAGTTTGTGATTATATTGAGAAGCAGCAAACTTGTAGAATTGTAAATATGTATTTAATAAGTAAAATATGTAAAGTCATCAGTTTAAAATTTGATTTTGGATATGTATAGCCTTGAAAATTGCATGTAATTATTTTGAATTTTTGGAAGAAAATAAATTTTTTTTAAAAAAATAGATACTTCTTTTTTGTGCTAAAATCAGTCTTCTATTCTCTTAATTTAGCAATTCAGTTATTTTTAGTATATAATATTTATGTATTCATAATTTTGAGGTCTAAGTCCTCCCCTCCTTCTTCAATTAAGAATTACATTTTACTCCAATTTATCCAAATATCTGTGATTCGAAGTTCCTGTTCATCAAAATAGACATACTTAATCATTGTGTATTGCATAAATAATTTGAAATATATATTTTATATTCTTTATGTAATATTGTTACTCTTCCTGCTTGAAATGATAGTTTTGTAAATAAAGGATTTTAGTTGAAGTGTTGTCTTTTTTTTTTGGTATTTGTTCGATTTTTTTTTTAAATTGGCTTATATGCCTTTAATTTCTGAATAACACTTTCAGTATTTTATTTGTTGTAATGCTTTTCTAAGTGTATTTTTTAAAAGTATCAAAATATTAGCAAAACGTAAATTTTTTTTGTATTTTTAAAAACTCAACAACAGAATTTGTATTAATTTTTTTCAAGTTAAACTAAAAAATATTTTGGAAAATGTTTGAAATTCTAGTTATGAATACAAAATACATATACAGATAAGTTTTATTCATCAATCATTGTAATGTTTATTAATATTATAAATTGATTGTACTGTAAATAATAATAAAAAAAACAGTTACGTAAGAAAGATCCAGGAATGGTTTATTCATGATTCTGTGTAGCTAATGTATTAATAAATATCACAGAAGGAAATAAAAAATTCAATTGATATGAATTTCAGATGATTTAAAGTTTAATGTAATTCAATAAAAATGATACATACATTTTTTGGTCTGAGTATTGTAAATATCAACAATATTTATGAACAGTTAAAATGAAAGGCTTATTATTGCTATTGGTATCAAACAATAGTATTCAACTTATTAGAGTTCCTAAAATGGGAGATAAAAAAAAGTTATTCGAAGAATGAATTGCTTGAATTCAAGATGTCAAGATTCAGGCATAATAAGGGAAATAAATATCAATTTATTTGCTTAAACACAGTAATTCCATAAACTTCAGGATTTTGTATTAAGTTTGGAAGTGTTTATTTATGTTCAATGAAGCTATTTGATGTAACTATTCTTTTCTAATCTCTAGATGCAATTAGGGATAAACTTATGATATTTTGGAATCATGTTCAAGTCTTGTTTCTATACAAAACCACTATGTTGAATATTGCATTTCAGTTGAACTAGTTTTAATTTTCATGTGCTTGCATGGAAGCTCATTAAATGAGATACTAACCCAAGTGCATTTCACACCATTTGATTTTAATTTATCTTATAATATATGTATTTTAAACTCAATTTGGTTTAAATTTTTTAAAAAATTTCAAGGTAATGTGCGATTTTATTTCTAAATGGAGCATTTTTTTTATAATTTCATTTCTAGTTGGTCATGTTAAGTTTTCCCATATGAAAGACTATCAAAGAGACTAGACAAAACTGCTCAAGTGAGTGAGGTGTGGTACATTGTTAAAAAACATTAATGAAAGTACTTTCAAAGTTAAAAACACAGCAGGAGTACATTTAAAACCCAAAACCTCTTTACTTCAATATATCACTTATGATAAATAAATTACTACAATTTTTTAAAAAGGTTTAAATGCACATATGTCTACAAATTTCCGATTGAAACTGTTTCCTATGCTTTGTCATGAGTATTCTTAACTTTTTTGCTTGTGTGCCTTTTAAAACAAAAGTAATTATAAGTATCTTATACAAATATATATATATATACCGTATTTACTTGAATCTAAGCCGCACCTCAAACTCGGTTTCTCTGAAAAAAAGTTGTCATCGATTCTAAGCCGCATCCCCGATTCTCTACACGTTTTCGAGAAAAAATAAAAAGTTATATAAAAGGCTCATCAATATCAGATACTTAAGAATTTTTTAAAAAAATTAATAAGATAATAATTTATATATTTTATTGGTAATAAAAACAACTTTTTCCAATACACACATGTACCTATAATTACTCAGACCATCTGTTGTATCATGTTTCGAAAACCATTCGTCGCTACCATTGTCGCTGCTAACTTCTGAATTGGTGACGGTTTTGTCTTCCGGGCATTCAAATGCATTTGTTATGCAACATTCTTTTAAAGAATATATTATAAAAGAATGTGTTAAAAGGAATCCTTAAAAACTGGAGCATTTACAAGGAAAAATTATATTTTGCTTACACCATCGACGTATATTTGTTTCATCCGTGTCAAATTATTAGTGGCCTTTGCTCTGGTTACGATTTTATCTGCACATAAGATTGCCTTCCTTTTCATACTTGCGTCATAGTGAACTAATATTGACTTTATTACCGATGTGTTTTGATGTTAAGTGATTAAAAGAAAGCGTATGCAAAAAAATTTTCCTACGTACGAGCAGACAACGAAACTCAATCCCCCCCACCATCCAACAAAGTTTTGCCTTCGATTTAGGCCGCACTAGATTTCCAATAGCATTTAAAGCAGAAAAAATGCTTCTTAGATTCGAGTGAATACGGAATTTATATATATATATTCCCGTACTATATATATATATATATAGTAGGTACGACATATTTATATTCCTCTGTTTCCCTGGAGTCTGGTTTGTATTTCTCTGAGCCTTTTGATGAATTTGCTTCTCTAAGGTAATCTTTCTAAATCCCTCATGCTGCTTCGAATAACTTGACCTTGCTCTTATGGCTGGTTGTTTGTAGTTTTGGGAAATCTTGTCAGCGCTGTTAATTCTGTATGTGCCTCATGCGCCGAATACTCTGATTACACTCGCTATGTTTGAAAACTTTAAAAAAATTATGAAAGATAGTTTAAGGCTGTTTTCGGTTAATGTTAAAGAATAGGACCCGAATTCGAAACATTTTTTCAGATATAAAGGAAATGAAAAATTTAATATATTCGGGCTTCACACTATCCTTTAGAGAGCAGCACATTTTTTATCATACTTCCCATTTTTAACCGAGCTGATTCATTTTTTTTCTGGTATAAAAATGTGTTTCGCATTTTTTATCCTATACCATAATGTTAAATGGGCTTTGTCTTCACGTAATAAAACAAAAAAGAAAGTATTCGCGGAATATTTTGAAATTTTTAAAAACACTATATTGTTAACAGATGCACGAGTTATAATATTGCAAATTTCCAAGGAAATAGGGTCATTTTTCTGTCCGAAAATGTGCTTCGCGTTTAGTTAGAGCTCTCGTAATTTTACCGAAGACAGCCTTAAAAAAACTATTCACACAAGAATCTTGCATCATGGTGAAAGTAAATGCTGTTCAACTTCCTGTATGATATGGCATGGTTCGTTATATACGAAAACACTCTTTTGCGCTCTCTATTCCGAAACTCATCGTGGAACCAATTACTAAATGCAGTTATATTGTATTGCATTTTTCTGCTGAAATTGATATAATTCGCGATTTACTCGTGAAATCCTTCCTTTATTTTGGAGAAGAATTTTTATCAAATATTGAGATAGTGAATTCGATATTACAAAAATAGTGTGTGAATCTGATTAATAGTGATTAAAAGTATATATTCAAAGCAACTTACACTGAAATATTCTGTTACTAATTTATTTTCGAATGATAGTGCTAATAACAGAAAAATATTTTGCAAAAATATTTAATAAGACAATAGAGCCAATCTCATAACCAAGACATTCGATTTTTTAGATAGTCTTCATTAATATTACACAAAATTCTTTTAATAAGAAAATAGATAATTTTGTTGCACATTTAAAACTACGAATAGTTACTAATTTTTTTATAGGTTTCTAATGTATGAGTTTTTGAATTCATTTAAGTTATTTGCCGATTTGTGAAGTAAATATTCAAGATTATTTGTTAGAGAAATTCAACTTTATGATAGAAATGTTAGCTTAACTTTTTTTTTCACAATTATTTCAGTACGCTATTGTAGTTAATTGTGTATTTCTAAAGATATCCTTTTACTATACTAGATCAATCACAATATCCATTCTAAAATGATCGAATGCGGATTATCAACGAGGAAAAATGAAATTGTATCTTATTCAAATGTGCAGAAAATACATATAAAGGCTTAAGTGATGAAACAATTTTAATAAATCTGCGTTTCTTTAATTTCAGCATAATGATCAAGATTTAAATGAAAGGTTAACTTCTACTACTGTTGATTAAAATAATCCGGTCACTTTTCTAATAAATCTCAATTTGTGGATTGATATCTTTCTGAAAATTTTGCTCATCACAGATACTATTGCTATTTTCCCACCATTTGAAATTCATTCGGGGTGATTTAGAACTATTTTTCAGAATGAAGTTACTATAATTCTAGATCACAAATTATAGAATAGAAAGTTTTCTCATATCCGTTTACTTTTATTACAAAACTTGCAGTCGTACGGCATGGAACAATAAAAATCGTATAAAATACACACAGAAACTCCATTGCAAAACGTTATTACACTTCTAAAATTTCCTGTATGTAGTTTACCTTCCCGATCAAGGAAGAGTTCGTGTGATAAGATCGATTACAAGAACTTTCACGTTGATGGCCAAAAATTACTAATGAGTATGGGAAAGAAATTAAGAAATATACCGTCTTCGTGTTGAAAAGACATTACCCACATTGCAAATCCAACCCTGCAGGGATAAGGAGAACTTCCGTTAACCATCTTCCACCAAATGGTGGGGGGAATCATGCCTTTGGCTGTGAACTTCGAGAACATCTGCTGACTTTCGACACACAGAGAAAGTAGAATATCATATAACCTGCCAATCAAAAACACAGCAGCGTTCGAATTGCCCAATAAACCCTGAAGACCAACTGGAAACCGTGGGCCTAGTAACCTTTGACACTTGATAGAGAACACCTTTCAGTTTTTTCAGGAAGGAGGAAAAGCATTGTGCAGGTCATCGAACGACCACAATATAGTACTTTGGCGGGAAAGCACAAAAATGGTGGGTTTGCAACAGAATAAGGGACCGAAATATTCTCGCCGCGGCCATTTTATCTATCTTTTGAAACCGAAAGTTCCCCGTGTCAACGTATGGGTCATTCACGTCCGATGCTTTAAATCAGAACGTTCTAATTATGAGGGTTAAATTTATAAAATGCGCTCTATTTTGATGAGTGGTGCGATTGTTACTGGATTGGAGCAATTCGTGTTTTCACAATCTGTCGTAATGGGGTAATTGCAGTAAGTTTGTGTATTGTGATGACCATCAAGAAGTGTTTTTATCTGAATATAATTTTGCTCTTTGATACATATTTTTTCTCTTGCTCCTTTTTGCCCAATGAGAATATACGCGTATGAGCAGCTCTTGTGCGATATTATTTTTAAAAAACAAACTTCTAGAAAGTAGGCCAAAATATCTAACTTTATTAAAAATGTCCAAGTGTTGGTGTCCTGTGTACATTATTACACTTTTTACGTTAACAAAACACATTACATATATAACACACACACAATATGTTATATGCATAACAACTTACTTAAAATGAATAGCATACGTAGTTTACTAATAAATAACTGTTTATTTGTATAAGGTGTTAACCGTTCTTAAGGTGATAATAATTGTTTACTAAGGTGTTGTATATTTTATAACTATTTTAAATAAGTTTTACTGCGAGCTACTTTAGAAATTTGGAAATAATACAAAAAAAGCCATTGCTATAAACAATTGCAAAAACAAATATCTCACCTGATAACGCTTTGAGTACTTTATCGTAAACATTTACACTTTGAAAAGTTTAACGGGGGAATCGACCTTTTTAGAAAACCCTTAAATTTTGTAAAATTTACACGGGAAAAAACAGAACACACAAACTATTGATACAAAGAAAGCTTTCGTACGTATACATAAAATCATTAATCATATACTGAATTGTTATAAATCTAACTCTCCCTCTCAAAGCTAAATAATAAATAGGAGTGTAACAAGACATATAGGTCGAAATTAAATGGCCTATATTAATATAAATATAGGCCATATGATGTGTTATTTAAATAAAAAATAATACGATAAGAAGTTTATTTTAAATTTATCATTCAACATTTAAACAGCATAAAGTTTAGTCTTTCCTTTTGAAATTTTTTTAATAATGCCCTATATTTTGTTGAAGATTTATTTTCAATAATCGTAAAAACGAGATATAAATCATTACTAGAAGTCATTGGCAATTTTTTAAAAATTATCCAGATCTACAGAGCATAAGCAGTTGGTGAGCTCGGTTCCCGCTTAGCCTCGAACAAGATACTTCTTTTTTATGCATTTATTATACTTTTAAAATGTGTATTTTATTTATATATATATATTCTTAGTTTAACAAGTATTATCTATTATTAAATAAATTTTATAACTATCCCTGAGAATAAAATTTGCTTTTTTAAACACCACTTATTTCTTATGTAGCACATTTTTGCTAAATAATTAATAAGTCAAATTTAAAGCTATCTGATTGGTCGTGCTTGGTATTATTTTAAGCGGTTTATTAATCACTTTTTAGAAAGGGATCTCCGGAAACAGTACGTGGCCGCGGTAGCCGAGTGGTATAGGTATCGGATCGTGGCTTGCCTTGTCACGAGTTCGAGCCCAGTACCACTAAAGACCCGCCGTGTAGGGCAGCGATGCACATTAAATCTGTCGAGAGCTGAAACGTCCTCCCGTTGGAGTGGTAGTTAGGAGAGGGGGTGCTAGCTCACACACAGGTGTCGTCCACGTTACTTGACCATGGTTCAAAATTACGTGGTCCGTCGCCAAATGCCCTCGTGTAGCTGAACAGTGCGATGTTAATGTTAAATCAATCAATCAAACCGAAAACAGTACTTCTTCTTTTACTAGTAGTAATGGTTAGGGCGCACGCGCTTTTAAGAATTTCAATTAAATCTGAATCAATGGCTACGAACTCGTGACCTGAGTGTTGTGAGTTCGAGTCTTGGTACTATTGAAGTCCCACCGTGCAGAGGGGACCGATGCACGTTACATCTGTCGATGCTCAATGTCCCCCGTTGATGTGGTATGGAAGTTAGGAGAGAGGTGCCAGCTCAGGTGTCGCTCTCGTACTTGATCGAGGTTCAAAAGTTACGGGGTCCGTCACCAATAGCCCTCGTACACAGCTTTTAGTGCGACGTTAATATTCACTCACTCACTCGAGTTCCAATGCCACTGAAGACCTGTTCTGCAGAGGGGCTGATGCACGTAAAATCTGTCGAGGCTTAAAGTATTCCCGTTGGCATGCTGTGAAAGTTTGGAGAGAGGGGCAGCTAAATTGATGTCCTCGTCACTTTAGGTCCGTTGATTGCATGAGGTCCTTTACCCTCGCGAAGCTTCGGAATGGACGTAAATTAAAAATCAAATCAAACTCAAGTTAAAAGTTGGTCATGACTCATGTTAACCCTGCTGTCAATATTTCATTGTGACTACAGAATTAATTATTGCGATTTTTCATTTAAACAATCCTAAATCTGAACTCATCTCCTACTCACATATGGCGCAGCTTGGCCAAAACTGGCTCTTGCGCCATAAAACCCTACACTCACTCACTCCTACTCACATATATTAACTAAGAACCTTAAGTATTTAATTATATTAGTTTATTACAGTTGAACTCTTTACTAATTCAGCATTCTTAAGAATGATTTTATATTCTTACATCGCTTTTTCTTTATCTGTTAATATCTGGTTTCCATATTTTCTTTGTTCTGTGAATAATATAGTCATTTACTCATGCTAACTCGTGGCCACGGTAGCTTAGTTCTCAAGCTCACTGGCTCGTGGCTGGCTTGTCATGAGTTCGAGGCTAGTATCGTTAGAACCCCACCATGTAGAGAGGACCGATGCACGTTAAATCGGACGAAGCTCAATCGTTCTCCAATTGTTGTGGTATAGTTAGGTCCAAAATTACGCGATCCGTCGCCAATGACCCTCGTGAAGGTTTTTAACGCGACGTTAGTATAACTCTTGCTCAAACTATCTCTGATTCTTGTTACAAGTTTGATGTCACTGCCGTAGCTAGTTCTGAATGGGCTCCGTATCTAAACTCCTTCGGGGCCCCTTTTTTTAGAGATGAAAACCCTGTTAGTGGTACTATAGTTATATATGTTGGGGCCCCTGTAGCTTGGGGGCTCCGTATCACATTGATACGCCTGATACGATGGTAGCTATGCTCCTGTTTGGTGTGTCTGTCTTTTTCAATACATACTATTAGTTCACACTCTCCCTGTATATATTTATTTATATATCTTGTTCAAATTTTCAATCGTTAATAAAATACTTTTTATTTTATTCATCCTCTAATACATTTTTTCAAAGCCAAATACATTTTAAGAGATTTTTAAAATTGTAGTATATGCACCCAGAATGACATTCACGAAATTTGAGGCTAATACATTTTTCAGAACAAAATATCATTTTAATTATTAATTAAAAATTAATTAAATTAATTAATTATAGTTTAACCCCCTGTGAGATTATTTATATTATATACGGCTGCAGTTGCCTTCCCAGCGCGTCCCAGACATGCTCTATTGGCGGAAGGCCATGGTATATTGTTGGTATTATGTGGACGAGCATTATCCTGTTGATAAATGGCACCTGGGCGAGATGGCACAATCGCGTTAAAATATCGTCATTGGTGCATTGAAGGACCACTAAAACAGCTTTTTGTTAAAGTTGCCGATGAAGATTTAACTGTGCGGTGGTCAACCTAAATATCCATATGTTAGTTAGATGTGATGTGGGGTCAGTGGTATTTAGCCCCGGCTCCTCTTTCTCGGTTTTCAGATAAATTCTTACCGTTGTTGGTGCCGATTTTTGATTGCAACTTTTTGTGTTCCTGGGATGTCAAAACTCTAATGTGATCCACTGTTGCACAAATTTAATGTGGCTAAAAAGTTTTTAACGTTAATTTAAAATGTGTTTTGCCACTTAATATTGTCTCAATTTTGTCAAAGTCATCAGATTTTTGGATATTTATATATTAATTGTAATATATTTAATAAAAATCATTACTAAAAGAAATTTTTTTCTTTGTTTTTCTGATATATTTTTTTGCGACAGAGTGTATATATATATATATGTATAAGGAATATTGACTTAAAATTTTTTAAATTTTGATGAAGATTTAACTTAACCTAAATATTCATATGTTAGTTAGATGTCAGAATTCCCCCTTAAATTCTTACCTATTTGTTTTTTATAAAAAATATAATTTAATGTGGCTAAAAAGTTTTTAACGTTAATTTAAAATGTGTTTTGCCACTTAATATTGTGATTTTGTCGTATGCTTTTCATATTTATATATTAATTGTAATTATTTAATAAAAAGTTACTAAAAGAAATTTTTTTCTTTGTTTTGACCTTTTGACTTAAAATTTAGATAGAAATATTGGTAGTACGAGTAAATAATAGTTTAATTAAAAGTTTTATATATGTCTCTTTGAATATCATAATTTATTAATTACAAGCAAGCTCCTCAATCCTTTTTATCTATCACATCCAAATTACAATACAAACCATGTTAATGGCATATAAAAGTTTGCAAACTCTTTTCTCTCAGAGGAACTGTAGTCTTTAACAAGTAATATAAAAAAGAAATTTTTAAGTCAATTCCTACTTATATATATAGATCAACAACGAAAAATTTTATTTTAGCTTCTTTTTATTAAATAGTTACAATTAATATAAATATTATATATACACATGTGTCAGAATCACAACATTAAGCGGTAATTAATTTTTATTAATTATCATTAAAGTATCGTATTGTCATCCAAAACAATCGTGTATATAAATTTCAGTTCAACTGAATGTTTTAACACGTGAGAAAAAAAACCATTTCAAGTTTTGACACAAGTCGCCAAAAGGGTCGCTATGTCGCCAAAAATGATGCAACGTGGCTGCAATTGTAATGCTTTGAATAATTAGTTTTAATCAATTAATTTTTATTAATTATAATTATATTATTGTATTGCCATCCAAAATAATCACGTCTATAAAATATCAGCTCAATTGAGTGCTTTAAAATGTATTTTATTAACGATTGAAAATTCCACCAAGATAAATAAATATATAGAGATCGTGAGCTAATAGTAGGAATCGAACAATTGGTGGGAAAACGAGCGTGTATTTTTTTATATAGCAGACCTAAAGCGTTTAATTATAATAGAAGCATCATTTTATGTGGAAACATTTTGCTTTGCGTATCGTTTATTCAACCAAAAAAGGAGTTAATTAGAATAAGAAGTTCTTAAATGAGGAGGGCGTGGTTATTGGATCATCCTTGTCATCAGGCTTGTAATAAAAAGAAAAGGAGGGGAAAAAATAATGGTCATCGAAAGACTAACCTCTGATCCAATTCATTTGAAGATATCGAAATAATACATAGCAAAGTTTAATGTAAATGATTCAGTTATTAAACTATTAAATTATCTCATAAACTGTATCTATTAAGCCTTTTATAATTTTTTTTATTGTTATGTGAGCTATAAATAGAATAGAAAAAAATCGTCTGCTCCAGCTGCGTATGATGAACAACTTCATTCTAATGTCTCGAACCATTTCAGATGTCCATTAGCAAACGCATTAAGGTCACTATTAACTCCCCCAAAATTTCTACTCAAGTCATGATGCAGCCCTCCTTAAAACTTTCCCTTTCAAGAACGCTAATGTGTCTACAATTTATTCCATATTTCCAGATCTTACAGCATAAAGCAGTGGATTATTTATTGTAGGATTAGAGAACTTGCCGGCTTCAAATGAATGAATTTTTTGAAGAAATAATTTAGTTTTTGTTGCTGTGTGTTGTTAGTTGTCTGCTGCCTTTTCCCGTTTGTTAAGAACGTCGTGAACGTTGAACTGTGGGCAATAATTTTAACTTAGTTAAGCACTTGTTTTTATTTGTGATCTATATCAAGATATGTATTGATTTTTTTTATAATATTTTTAAAATCTAGGATTTTGAACGGGAACTGAACCGAAAACTGAAACAGAACCGAGAAAAAATATCTGTTTATTTCGGTTCAACAATTTTCATATGTTACAGAAATAGATAAACATATTTACTACATAATTATTGGAAGGCCACGTGCATGATGTGAGCGGCAAGTGACGAGGGAACACATAATCGACATCATCATGAACCTAGCTGCCAAAGGCGATTTTGATAATGGATAACTGTGCCAATGCTCGCCGTTCCCTCCGGCAACGGTAGCTGAGTTGTATAGGTATCGGATCGTGTCTGGCTTTGTCACGAGTTCGAGCCCAGTACCACTAAAGACCCGCCGTGTAGAGCAGCGATACACGCTAATCTGTCGAGAGCTCAAATGTCCTCCCGTTGGTGTGGTGTGGTAGTTAGGAGAGGGCGATGCCAGCTCAGGTGTCATCCACGTCACTTGTCCATGGTTAAAAATTACGTAGTCAGTCGCCAAAAGGCATCGTGTAGTGGAACAGTGTGATGTTAATATTCACTCACTCACTCTTGCTCGCTGCTAATCGCTCGTATTGCTTACGGGCTGTTTAATTGTATCAATTCACTTAGTGTACCAATTAACAAAATAATAAAATCTTCTAAATTTTGATAGAATTACTTTTTTTTGTTTATGATAGAATTGTATTTTTAGTACAATTAAGAATAAACATAAAATGAAATTATTCGTTCGGAACTGATCCGAAAACCGTTATTTTGGGAGGAACCAAACCCCGAACTGAACCAATATATTTTTTTAGTTGAACCTGAACGGAAAAAATCACAATTCGAAGCTTTGGTTAAAACATCTTCGGGGTATTTTTCTTCCTTTCTTTACAGCGATATTATCATTATATAAACCTTTCGGGGAATAGTTTTGAAATTAATAATAGTGTAGAACAAATATTCTACAAAGAAACATAAACTTTTAAGTAATTTCTTCAAAACAAGTGGTTAATGGGTTAAAATCATGTGAGGTCATAGTCACATGATAACTGCAATCATGTGCTTCCAGCCCATCATTTAAGGAATTTATGTGACTTCCTAACCTCTTGATAACAATGCAATTATCTGTTCCAGTCAATCAGTTTGTGCATTTTGCTATTGGCAGTTTTTGCTTATTGCAGAAACTTTCTTTCAGAAATTACACATTTGTCAATAATAATAACGCACATAGGTAAACAAAATGTACTTGATTTAAAAAATACATGTATAAGAATTGTTTTTTTTTTTTTAATTTTGAAGAATCTTAATACTTAAGTATCTTTAACCAATTATAAAGTTTGGAACTTTATTTAAATTTTGCAAGTAGAACAACTAGAAGTCTAATGTCAGTTTTGAATTCAACAAAGAACACATGATATATTTATCACGTGACTGTTATGAATTTAGCCCATTGGTTCAAAGAAAACAACATTTAAAGGGAGCCATGAAAAACCATTTAAAATAAGGATTAGTTATATATCGCATTTACTCGAATCTAAACCACACTATTTTTCCAGTGTTAATACTACTGAAAATCAGATGTAGCTTAGAATCGAAGGTAAAACATTTGATGGATGGGGGAAATTGAGTTTACATCCCTTTCAAAAGGAAAAATGTAACCGTCTCTTCTGGGCACTTGCATGGGTGATTTATCTTAATCCCTAGTTTATTTCCAATATTCAGTTTATTTTAAACATCATTATCTGCTCGCATTTAGAAAACGTTTTGCATAGCTTTCTTTTAATCACCGAAACATCAAATATATCGGTTACAGCATCAAGACGAGTTCACTATGACACAAATATTAAAAAGGAGGAAATTTTATGTGCAGAAGAAAACGAAAACAAAGCAGCGGTCGCTGAAAATTTGACACGGATGAAACAAATATATGCCAATGGCATAAGTAAAATGATATAATTTTTCTTTTAGAATACATTCTTTTAAACAAAGGTAACCTAACAAACGCATTGGATGGCGCGGAAGACGACATCGTGTGGAAAAATGGGGACGCCAGCATCAATTCCGAAGTCAGCTGTGACAATGGGAGTGACTGATAATTTTCGAAACATGATACTGACGGTTTGAGTAATTATAGGTTCATGTATGTATATTTGAACGTTCTTATATATATAATACTGGTAAAATAAATTATATAATTATAAACTTCTTATTATTTTTCATTATTTTTTTTTAAATTTCTTAAGTATGGGATATCGATGAACCTTTTACACAATTTTTTATTGTTTCTCAAAAAAGTTTAAAGAATTTGGGGCGCGACTTAGAATTGATGACAACATTTCTTCTCAAAAATTTTTTGAGAATTTAGGATGCGGCTTAAATTTGAGCACAGCAATGAAAAAATGTACTTTTTGAGATGAATCTATCATTTTTTACTATGCGGTTTTTTTAGTGTTTTAACAAAACTCATCTCATATAACTTCGCATTTCCCATAGGTATCTATTGCATTTTCAAAAGCGCAATGCACCTCTTATAAGAATTTGCAGATATATGCATATCTGTGTAAGAAGTATCTATTATATTAACTCGCGCACATTAATGCGAATACACGTGAATGGAGTATTTACGTATTGTTGTATAAATTAAGTCGTTTCTCTCTATGAAACTACTGTGTGTGTATGTGATAATTGGCTGCTGTGTGTGTGCATCAGTCAATGAGTAACTTACTGTAGTCTTCCATTGATAACAGTTCTTTATCTCCGCGATCTGATATGCTTGGATTCCTCTGTGAAGAACATAGAATGCTTGAATGTTTATTCTGTATGACATATTGTTTTCATAATAAGCATGGAATGAATAGCAAATCTGGATAAGAAATTTTGAATACGAAGTCTTCATTTTACAAATGAAGTTGATGTTTTTTCTTTCCTTTGCTTAAAGATAGTCACAATATCAAGTTTATTCCTGGAATATATACCTAATTACTTTTTTTGCTAAAAAATGTATAGAATTTATAATTAACAATAATCTTGGAAGTGTTCTCAATAAAGACAGCTATTTTGTTCTTTTTATAAGTAAATGACTCGTTATTTAATCATGTTTCTATTTTAATCATATTAAGATACCTGGTAATATAGTTGATTCTCGGTTGATCCTGATTAAAAATATTTAATATTTTTAAAAATCAATTATAAAAGAAACTTGTTAGAGAGCCTTTTACACCTATGTATTAGTTTTTTTCGAAAAGTGTGATGAGTGCTCATTTCTTCACATTAACCATTATTACTTTTATTGCAGTTTATAGATAACCGATTTTTATACCACATTTTTAAAATTGATAAAAAAAAATTAAAGAATTAATTTTTTACGAAAATGTATGCTATATGATTTCATTTATATAGAAAATTCCTTTTTTCTATTGATCTATTTTATTTATTTTCAAACTTTAATTTACTTCAGTTTTTCTGATCATATGAAAGGAAAACTAAATATGGTATAATGATTTATATCTAACTGGCTGGTATACCCGTTCTTCGCAAGGGGGAATTGAAAAATTATAGAATACAGATTGAAGGATAAATAAAAGAGTTAATTTTACGTGAATTGCAAATTGAACAAAAAACAAAAAAAAAGCTTTTTGCTTATCTTAGCAGAGCAAAATAAAAAAAAAAATCATATTTGTTAAATTTTAAGTGTGTAGGTCTCTAATAGCTGATAAGAAGGATTTTTTATTTATAACGTCCCCGTAACTCCCTTGCGGGTCGAATTTTGAAAACACCTTCCTAAGCTGATCTCTGCTCAGCAAAAGTAACACATTGTTACATATTTTGTGTAATGAACGTTTAAAATAGTGAAAGTAATTTATACCTGGATGTGTAATACTTTAGTATTACTTTCTGTTCTGTTCTTTTATGTTAAAATTGTAATATTCGCAAGCAACAACGTTCTTTACATTATAATGGCGATTCAATGGAAACATAGCGAAGTGTTGGCGACAGAGTCAAGTTGGCATCATTTTTGGCAACCATCTTGGCAACTTGGCGATTCATAAACGGTGCAGAAGGTGATATGCTGTAGTGCCACCTGGTGGGGAGCTGCAACAAAGAGGATAGCACAAAAATCTCCTCCACAAAAAATACATATACATGCCAATTTTCATAGTGATCAGTTGAAAGGTGGAGTGAAGCGAGGTCATATATAAAAACATGCGTTTTTTATAGGTGATTGAAGGTTGTAATGTATATAAAGCCATTCAACTGCAAAAACTCACTTCCTCTACAGCAGGAGCCTTTTGCCAAAATAACGCTTTGACCCTTTATCTACCGCATTATGATTTACTGCAATTTTTTTCATGCAATATTTTTTTGAATCACTACATTGAAAATTAAGGGATATACATAAATAAAATACTCAACTTTGGGAAATTTAATCCGTTATAGAGCTGATTAATTAAATTGGTACTTTAATAAGTACCGTCAGTTCCCACAAAGGTCTAAAATATTATCATAATACGAAAAGACTGAATGACTTTTTTAGAGCAGTTTTAACTCTTAAAAAGGCTAAATAACCAGGGAACACTAATATTTCACAGCACCCACAAAATATTTATTTAAAAAGGTTATTAAATTTTAAAAAAATTATTTACTTTTTTTACACATAAAAATAGCTTTTACACATTAACTTAATTTGATGATATTCAAAGAAACAGTTTTTCTTTTCATTAATACACAAAAATTCGTTACACGTTGTGCATTTTGAATGAGGTTTCGATTGAATGTTTTTAAAGCACAGCATCCTGGGGTAATAAATGCTGTATTTTCTTAACATGAACTACTGCACCCCTGAGTCTTGTTCAGTCTCTTGATCGTCATCTTAAAAATCTAACGAAAATTCCTACGTATTATTTGCTGGGAATCTTCTTCTGAACAATCATCTGTTAGCACATCACTGATTTAAGATGATAGGTTCTGTAATAAATCCAAAGCTTCTTGAAGAGACTGAGCTTCTTTTTCCAGACATTCTAAGAAAAGGAATAATAATAATAATAGGACCTTGAAAATCTCCTATTATTGTTAAATCTTAGTTACGCATAAAGAAATTAAAATGTAGCTAATTTTTGAATAGATTATACATAGATATTTAATTTAATCGTGTGGTATATAAAAAAAACAAGCTCAGATTCAAGGTTCAAAATGTTTTGAAAATGTTAAAATAAAACAATAAAAAAGCGAAATAAATTGGTTAAGCTAAAAAGAAATGCCCCTCCCCCCAAAAAAAGCATAAGTCAATTGCTCTATAGTGATGACCCTACAACACAACAAAAAACAATAAACTACATGGACGAAAAAAAAGTTCTTGCACCAACACCCAGTGTGTTGTCGGTATTTATAAGTACTACGAAGTTATCAACTGTAAATTTAATTATATACATTGTTAACTTAAAATAAATAGTCAAATCGTTTTCGAAGATCTTCATTAACATACAACCCCAAAAAAAAACAAACAAGACACTTACCTTTTGACATTAACTACTTTTTCGAAACAAAAATGACAATCTTCGCAATCCGATCAAAATGTCAGCTGAAAATGCAATTTCTGCAATAAAACTATTCGCCTTCCCCACTAAAATACCTATCATAGAACCCGAGATCCCAGATATATTGTAAGATTGAAAGAAGATTCGTAAAAATGGTTATTTATGTAATTTTAAAGTGAGTGTTACTTATAAGTACAGTCGGTAGATAAAGGGTTAATTAAAATGCTTTTTATCACATATTTACATTTTGAGCCATTTTTTTCCCCGTATTTTTTCCAGTTATTAAAATTTCGAGATTCTTTAAAAAACATTCCTGCTTCTATAAGTCGAAATTTTTTTTTTCATTTAAAAAGGTAAAAATTAGAAAAAGGGAGCAATTTTTCAAAATTTAATTACTATTGGATTTTTTATTTAAAAAAATTATTGAATGCATATTAAACACAAAAATAACTATAAATAGCTTGTTTGACGAGTTATAATTAATTACTGCCCTTTATAAATTTTACGAGAAAAAAAAGCATTTTTTTTAACCATTTTAAACAAAAAAGAGGGAAATAAAACATAATACATGTTAGCCATCTTAAATCTGACGTATACATGAGATATGTTTTTGTTCTTCAAGAATTATCAATGTAATCCTTCAAAACATAGATCATAAATTATATTTTAATATCTGGACAATAAAAATTTCGTCAAATTACGAGGTACAGCCTAAATCATTATAAACTGTCGAGATTTTCCTGTTCAGCAGCACAAACACATAATCGCCTTCTCAATCACTGTCTTTAGCGGACTATTAATACCATTTATTCTAGGCTCAAATCACTAGACACAATGACAAGAAAAATGAAAACAACATAATGAACCGTTCCAAATGGCCATGCTTTAACAGTGACACTAAGAAAGGACAATTCCATACAGGAATAGGAGAGAAAGAAAGGGGGTATCTTGGCCACCCATAAGCACGAAACTTTTTCTCTCTATTTGAAGTATGTAGGTCAAAACCAAAAGGCACACTAAAGTTGTTAAAGGTCACAGAAAACTTAAAGAAGATTCGTTTCGCTTTTCCTCCAGTAACTTCAATTAACCGATCACTATGCCGGTGAGTGTTGCTGCTGTTTTTAATCCTGAATTCTTTTCCTTTTAGTTTCATGTCCAGCCGTGGTAACAGTTTCTGCACGCGCCTCCTTCATTGTTTATAACAAAGGATTCATTTATCTGATGACCTATTTGAAAACGGATTGGAACGAGGCGCGAGATGAGCGGGCTTTCTTTCTATGGAGGACCGCAGAAAAGAACAAAGATTTGAATGAAATTTTTCGGCGACAATTTCAAGAATGGGTTCAGTTTCGATCATATATAACATTGTCAAGGTGTTTGTCGGCTTGATAAATGGAAAATAGCTCTGAAATTTGTAGGCAAAAGAGGCACTTTGTATGAAAATGTGTTTATTGTCGAGTCTTCCACCGGACGTAAATGTTTTAAGTTGATAATGCGTCGCCTTGTTGAAGAAATTGCCTCGTTGTGTTGCCTTCAAGAAGTTCAAGGTTGAATATTTCCCAGAAGAAAACACGACAAAGCAGTTTTATATTGAGAATAAATGCGAAAGGAAGGAAAAAACGTTTAGAGAATTATAATTACACAAGAATCGGAATGGAATTTTCTTCCTTCTTATTTTTCCTTTTTTCAAAAATGACTACTGAAACAAGATAATAATCATGAATTAACCTTTATATTTTTATTTTATTATATTATATGTAATTTTTAGTATATACAATATAAGTATGAGCTTTATAAAAAGAATAATTACAGTTATATAAAACTGTTCGACACAACCATTGTTTGTAATAATTTCTAAGACAAGAACCAAACATATTTAGATTTGGGAAATGTGATCTATTTGAATTTATTATAAAATAATTAAACAATTATGTAAATTACAAATCTTTTTTTATTTGAAACATTTAGTGTGATAGATCTCAAATAATCAATGGACTAACTTCAGTTTTGTTCTTGACAATGTAATAAAATTTTTTAAATTAAATTTTAATGTTCACTTTTAAGATTATGATATAAAATTATTTTACTCATTCAAATATGAACTAAATATAAAGTCTTAATATAGAATAATATATAAGCTGTAAAATGAAATTAGAATATATATTTAAGTATAAATTATGATATGAAATTATAATATTTCACTAAAATTAATGCAACTATAAAATTCTAACTTAAATAGATATAATACATGATGTGACATAGAAAATAACACATTGAGAAGGAAAAGCCAGAAAGAGAAGAAACTGGATAAAAAGAGGAAGACGGCTACGAGCAATATAAGTGATGTTTATTTTGAATTGGTACTCATAACATTGAACCGAATCAACTTCAGTTCAGTTGGTTGTGGAACCACTCGACTGGCAATACATGCAGCAAACACGTCTATGTACAGGGACAATAAGATTACGGATTGCGTCCTGTGAATGATGATTCTTCATTCCCTGTCAACTATTTGTCACAGTTCATCCTCTTAATACGGCTGTTGTAAGGTATCATGACCCATAAGTGTTACTTCGGTCATAGATCAAGAGAGAATTGTGGCCAGGGAAGCATCTGTAAATCTTGTAGAGCTCATTGGTTGATGTGTGTTGTGTGTGGTTCGGTGTTATCTTGCTAGTAAAATGTCATTGAGTTATCCTCTTCACGAAAGAAGAGTGTGACTGATAACACATCGCAGAGGAGTGTCAACACTGTTATCGTTTGGCCGTTTTAATGCTTCAAATACGAATCGTATGTGATCTACTACCGTTCACCAAACCATGACACTGTGTTGTCTCGCGGAGGGGTGTTACATAGATGCGTCCGGATTGAACCTGTGAACTCATCGGTATCACACTCGTAGACGGTGACTATGAATGAACAAACAGGAGCGTGATTCGTGTATGAATACCATCCTGTGCCATTCCGTTGTCCGCATCGTTCAAGCCCCGCACCATTGTAAATGGAGTCGTCTATGACGTGGTGCTCTTCTGAGTGTAATCACCAAGCTCTTCGTAAAATTGTCTATTTGTTGAAACTGCCTCCGTTGAAGGAAAAAATAATGGAATGGTCATCGCCCATTCTTCAGGCTCCTCTCCTTATATTCTGCTCAACGTGCTCCGGACAGCTGCACATTTCATATCATTTGCATTACTCTATAAGGTCCTATCTTGAAATTTACATAATTTTCTGGACACACTTTTTTGGAATCTAATTTTAAACGTCGTGTAATGTATTAAACTTTTTAAAAAATCATTCATAATTCATTTTAGTGTCTTTTTTAATTTCAAATCTAGAAAAAAAAAACGTAAATGAGAATATTTTAATAAAAAATCAATCTTTACTTCGAAATATTAAAAATATTTTTAATATGATAATACAGTATAATAAAAAAGAATACATTGGCTTAATGGCCTTAAATAAGTTTGCTTGTTCAAATTTTTTCAGACAACCTAAGTCATTACTACGATAGTCTATTTGTAGAAATTCATATTATTAATTGGTGGATCTTCAGCTCGAATCTAAATTTCAACAAATATTGCCGTATAGATAGAGGTGATAATTGGTTAAATATAGGCATGCAAAATAGTTAAATTTGTACGGCTTAGAACTCAATACTGCCTTAAAGTTCTCTAATGGTGAAGTGAAAGGAGTTAGAAAATGAAGTATCATAGTCTAAAGCAGCGGTTCTTAAACTTTCGATCTCCGAGAACCCCCTTTATGTATCAGCGTGACTTCTCAGTCCCCCAAGATTTTGAACATCCCTCCCCGACTTAATATTCTTGAACAAAATACGTCCCAATAGAATTTTTCATTGTGGACAATTTAGTGATGGCACATCTTTCAATTTTTCCACGAAGCCTTTCAAAGTCTATAAAAGAAGGAAATCTCAACTTTGCATGAGAAACTTTGCAGACCATTAAAAGTGGCTCTACGAACCCCCGGGGGTCCGCGAACCACAGTTTCAGAAGCCCGGTCCTAAAGCATATTTACTCTTCCAAGAAACAAGGTTTAAAATTACAAAGTTCCTTATATATATATATATATATATATATATATAGCTGAGACGTATAATTCTAACGTAATAAGAAATTCGAATTTCTTCAAGTAATCATTAATTCAAATTACATCAAGTAATCATTAATTCAAACTCCATCAAGTAATCATTAATTTAAATTCCATCAACTAATCATTAATTGAAATTTCATCAAATTGTAATTTGAATTTAGTTTTTGTCACCAGATGAAAATTTAGTTTAAACTTCGATCAATTTTGAATGTTTTGATTTTCATTTGAAACAAATTATAAAACATTATTTTGAGTGTAATAACTATGCATAAGCTTTAGAGAGCAAATTATTCATTTTTAGGACAAAAAAAAGAGGTACTCAAACTATTATGGGCGTGTTCATATACTGCCGGAGTCAAATCTCTGTTCATTAAAAATCTTTGCTCAAAAACACAATTCATGAGTTTCTTCTTTAGGTTCTGCGTGATGACAAGATCATAAGTAATCACACTGCAACGTCCTTTTTAAGCTCACAAAAAAACAGATCCCTTGATCGTAATTTATAATCCTGCTATTTATATCTTCCTACTGAATGTTAAATACATGTATAAATAGAATATGATGAACATTTTTAGCACACATTAGTTTTTTTTATCTGATTATACAAAAATTCTTAGATTTTTATCAGAACTTACATGATTTTTCTTTTTTTTTTCTTTTCAGTCACGATAGTAATTTAATAACATTGTTTCACAAGTACATTAAATCTTATTAATGTAATCTCTTGAGTTTATTCATACTCTCATTGTATTTTTTTTATGCTAAGGATTATCACTTATATAGGGTGTTTTTTTAAGAGGTATAGAACTTTAAATTGCAATAAAACAATGATGTATTATTCGATTGACATGAATTTTTTTTTATTCGAAAGACACTCTTGTGGCATTACATTTTAAGTATGATCAAGCAAGGCGTAGATTCGTCGAATGGGCCCAAAACGAGATGGCCGTTGTTCCCAATTTTCATAAGCGAATTTTGTTTAGCGATGAAGCGCACTTCTGGTTGAATGGCTACGTCAACAAACAAAACTGCCGCATTTGGAGTGAAGCTAATCCACAAGTGTATGTCGAAACACCGTTACATCCAGAAAAACTGACTGTTTGGTGCGCTTTATGGGCTGGTGGAATCCTTCTTCAAAAACGATGAAGGCAACAACGTTACAGTCAATGGTGATCGGTATAGAGCCATGATTACTAACTTTTTCATTCCTGAATTGAACAATCATGATGTCCAGGAGTTGTGGTTCCAACAAGACGGCGCAACATGTCACACAGCTCGTGCCACAATCGATTTATTGAAAGACACGTTTGGTGACCGCCTATTTTCACGTTTTGGACCTGTGAATTGGCCTCCAAGATCTTGTGATTTAACACCGCTAGACTATTTTCTATGGGGCTATGTAAAGTCATTGGTGTATGCGGATAAGCCACAAACGCTGTGATGTACCATTTGGAAAAAGACAACATTCGCCGTGTTATTGCCAGAAATCATATTTAAAATGTAATGCCGATATACGGCCACAAATGTTGGAAAAAGTCATCGAAAATTGACTTATTGTTTTTAACGTTTTTCAGGATGAATTTTAAAATTTTAACAATTTATAGCATTAATCAAGACTACATCTATGGGGGATACTAAAAACTATGGGGGATATGTTATAATGATGCACAATTTATAATAATACAAAAAGCATATTTATAAATCGTGTTAATTCATTTTTTGTTGGAAAACTATGCAATTAAGGTAATAACTATATTTTGCAAGAAAAAAAGTGATTTAAATTCTAATTTTCCTTGACATGTATCAATTTGAAGATCTTTAGCATCTTTTCTGTACTGATAAAACTTTTTATTTGTTACACACTCTAATGAAGATTTAATTATTCTTTAACTTAAAAAAAAGAATAAGAGTCATTACTTTTTTCATGCCATTTATGATTTAAGGTTATAATCTTTACGAAATTGGTTGCAGTTAAGAAATAAAACTCCTACACACATTCTCAACTGTTTATTATATATTTTATTCTTATGCTAGATCTCAGGGCAATTTCGTTTATAAACGTCTTTTATGTAGTCAAAATAATTCTGCGGATTAACTGTGAAATAAACAAAACAAACCCGCGAAGTAAAATAACATCTCTTTTCCAAAAAAAGAACAATAAAAAAAAGAGTTGAGAGTAATGCACTCTGAACAGCAAGCAGCAATTATGCAAGTTAAATAGAAAATGGGTTGTATTCAACAACGAGTGACATAAACAACGCCTGGATTCACTTTTGTTAATAATCACTCAGTAATATACCATTGTCTTGTGGCAAGTGTGTCTTAAACCAGCTTTCAAATGAAGTTGTTCGCCTTTCAACATGTAAACAGAAGGAACAAGATGTGTTGAAAACAATCGAAAGAACACCAGTCATAAGAACAAGTTCAGTTAACATGAGTTTGGAATAATTCGAACCGAAATAAGAATGAAAATGATTTACGAACAAAGCGAGTGCTGGTTTCGAATGTCGACAACAAGTTGTAGTAGAATTGATCAAATTGAAAGGGGTATATTTTAAGAGTGGATCCATAATTGGAAGTTAGCATTGGAGGAAAGGATTTATCTTGTAGATAATCTGGATTAACAAACTTGGGTATTGTAATTTTAGAATTGGACGAGATGGAAACAATCCTTAACCGTATGGATCAGAATCGTTTGGAACAATAAGTCATATTTGCAAACAATCGATATTGTTGATAACTAGAAGAATATGAAGAAGTAAATAAGAACTTCATTTCAGAAACGAAGAGTATGTAGCATTATGGGAACAAAATGTTTTTTTTTACTTCATTTCAGTTTAAATGAGTCTTTAATCAAATTTTATATGTTTAATATTCAAACTGTCTATTGTGTTTAGGATTAAATCTTTTATTTAAATAGTAAAAAAGATCAAAGGAAAATGGGATTATACATATTATAGATACTCACTATTATTAAGTTAATAGAACAAATAGAGTTCAGTATTTATATATATAAACATAGTTCAGAACCTCGAAAAGAAGGGTGTGTTACCTAAAAATAAAATTATTTATAAAATTATGTAACACCAAAAACATTGGTATATCAATTTAATTGAACGCTTTAAGTGTTGAATTATTTTTTCAGAAATATATTTGAAGAAAGAAAATAAGCTTCGTGTGTGTTCTGAATTCATTATTTTTCACACACACACACACACGCACACACACACACACACACGCACACACGCACACACACACACACACACACACACACACACACACACACACACACACACACACACACACACACACACACACACACACACACACACACACACATGAACATATATTCAAGTATAATGGCTAAAAATATGTCCAAAATATATAAATTTGAATTAAAATATTGAACTCCATTGAAAATTCTAGAAGTTTTTCGATATAAACCGTCAAAACTTGGCTTTAATATTGCTTGGATTTTGTAGTTATTTTTTAACGAGAAAAAAAATTTATGAATTGTCTTTATCAAAACAAAGGGCAATTAATTGGTGCTTGGAATTAGTTGGTATTATGATTTTGACTGTTTATATGATTATATAATAACATAGGGAAGTTTTATATTAGGGAATTTTAAAGTAAATCTCAATTTTATGATTTTATTTATTTCGGAAATCTTTATTAATTGATGTTTATTTGCGTAGCTTGTAAATGAATACAATCTAAATTACATCAAATAGAAAACACAAAAACTTAATTTTGAATTTTTGTATAAATGAATGTATGAATTTTTATCAAACGCAACGATAAAATTTTTCCATTGCGTTTGACCGAACACTTGGTCAAATTTAAAATAAATCATATGCACAATGCAAAAGACTTTCAGCACTGACTTATTAATCAGTGTTCCTGTTGTTAATGACACTTAACATTACTATATAAATCAAGAATTAGTGGAAATGTATTCTGTATGATGAAAAGTAATGTTTATAATGTTTGAATTGCTTTTGAAAAAGTCATCGCTAGTTACAAGAGGCCGCATATAAACCTAAAGATCTTAAAGGCTTCTATGCGGCCAATATAAATATTAATGCAACTATATTTATACAAATAATTTCAGTTTATCGATGATAAATTCGGCATCAATGAACTTGAATAGCAGGTACCATCTCTATATTTCGTTGATTATAGGAGAGAAAAATATATCAGAAGACGTGTTTTTATCTCAATTTTTGAATAATGGCTTGCATAAAATTATTTTAGCTTTCCAAAACTTTCAATATTTCTCCATCATTAATTATCTAATTATGAAGTATAGAATAAATACTACTATGTAATTTGTACGAACTATCTGAAGACTATAATTCTCAAATATAAAACTGGTATCCCAATCAAGCTTTATTGATACCATGGTTTTCGATCCAACAACAAATTGCTTACAGATTTGATACAACGTTACAAATAACCAAGACAAAAAAAAAAAAAAAAAAAACTAACAATCTATGAGTTAGAACTTGAATAATAATTATCTTAAATTACATTATTTCATTTGAGATATTCTTTCAAGGCGAACGAAAAAAACAACAACACTGATAGGTGTTCAGGTCATTGAATCGACTTTGACAATGCACCACAAAAGGGCAGTTCGATTATATTAAAAATAACTTGATCGGCACACCTTTGATTGAAGACATAACACTTTTCGTTTATAATAAACTGCTGATGCAAATATAAACTCCCATGCATTATCCAATTCAAAAGATCCCTATATTTGTATCCTTTGAGTAACAGCTTCAGTTCGATTCATTAATCGGCAAACCATTCATTATTCATCGCATGGCAATAAACGACCTCGAAAGCGAATAACAAGGTTGTTTAATGAAGCGTCAATTTGTTAATGACCAAATTGCTTGCACCTGATTCAGCTTACCATTAAGACAAAGAACAATGCAGTTTGATCACTTTCGTGTGTTGTTACTTTTTAACCTTTACTGATAAACAGCTGTCAGTTACGTAGTATTTGTTGACACATATGTAATTTTTTTCTTCGATTCTTGAGCTTTTTTATAAAGACAGGCAAACCATTTATTTTCAAGTTATCTATTACATTTAAAAGAAAAAAAATTACTTGTATCAATATTCAACAAATTATGATTGACTGACACTAGATTAATTTATATAATTCTATTCAGATTGCCCTATTAGGTTAGATGAATCGGAATTGTTTGATTGCCTCCTTGCTTGTATAAAATACTTTCCGTTTATCATTGATAAAGTAGATTTGTGGTTGTACTAGAGCTGTTACACCCGTTCTTCGCACGGGTGAACTGAAAAATTAAACAACACAGATTGAAGGATAAAGAAGTCTTTAATGAGTTAATTTTACGTGAATTGCAAATTAAACCAAACTTTTTGCGTAGCTCAGCTAAACAAAAAAAAAAAAAAAAAAAAAAAGAGAGAGAGAGAGAGAAGAGAAATAAAACACATTTGTTAAATTTTAAGTATGTAGATCTAATAGCTGATAAAAAGGATTTTTTTTAAATTTATAACTCCCCGTAACACTCTTGAGGGTCGATTTTTGAAAATACCTTCCTAAGCTGATCTCTGCTCAGCAAAAGTAAGACATTGTTAAAAGTTTTGTATAATGAACGCTTAAAATAGTGTAAATAATTTTTATCTGCATGTATAATACATTAATATTACTTTCTGTAGTATTTATTTTATGTTAAAATTGTAATATTCGCAAGCAACGCCATTTCTTAAATTATAATGACGATTCAATGAAAAACATAGCGAAATGTTAACGATAGAGTCAAGTTGGCAAATGCCTAGCTTTTTTCATAACTCGAACTTTATTAGAGCTTTGTAAGACCCGCGGTGTAGGGGAGAGATGCACGTTAATACTTTATTTAACGCATTATGATTTACTGCAGTTTCTTTCATACAATATTTTTTTTTGGATCACTACATTTACAAATTAAGGGATATACATAAACAAAATACTCCACTTTGGAAAATTTAATCCGTTAGAGCTAATAAATTAATTAAATATATTCCACTGTAAAATTAATTATATACACCGTTCATTTAAAATAAGTAGTCAAATAATTTTCTAAGGTCTTCATTAACATACAAAAACATAAGACACTTAAATTTTGACAAACTATTTTTCCGCTAAAATACTCATCATGGAACCCGTGCTGCTATATATCTTGGAAGAGTGGATTTGAAAGAATATTCCTGCTAAGTATTGGTAGAATATTCCTCCTAAGTTGGTGTGGTGTGGTAGTTAGGAGAAGAGGGTGCCAGCTCTGGTGTCGTCCACGTCACTTGATCATGGTTCAAAATTACGTGATCCGTTTCCAAAAGCCCTCGTGTAGCTGAACAGTGCGACATTAATATTCACTCACTCTCACACTCCAAAAAATACAATACAGTAGTTATTGTGTTTTTAAGTATAAAAATAATTATATCTGCCTATTCAATTAAAATTATAGCGTTATAATTAACTACTAATCACAAACAAATTTTGAAAAATTGTCCAAATGATGCAGTGTGAAAGAGAAAGTTTATTTACTTTAAGTATCAGAACTGATAAAAGCATGTATTTGAAAAAGATCAATTTTTTACTACCAAATGTGCATAATAAAATCATAAAAAAAAACATTAAAATAAAGAGACATTTATATAACAACCTCTCTCTTCAAAACTTAGTTTTATTTTGAAATAAAAAATATTCATTATGCTGATCACAGGAATTAATTAGAAGCGATCCCCTTGCGTAGCCAAAACAAAAAGAGTTCTTTCACAAACAAAAGATAGATATATGCTGACGTGGGCTTTTTTGCAGCGCAAGCCAGAATTGCTCGCAGATGGCAGAATTTTTTATTTATATTTTGGACATTTCTTACAATATCTTTATAAATTATAGTCTATGCTATAAATTATAGTCTCTGTGCTATTCTGATGTATAAGCTATATTACTGTAAAGTTTCATTAAAATCCATTCAGTTGTTTTTGCGTGAAAGACCCACAAACATCCTCACAAACTTTCGAATTTATAATATATATTAGATTATGATCCATGAAATTAAATAAACACTGTAACTCTTGGTGGAATTTTTTATATTGGTGACGATTTTTAAATTAACCCTATATATAAATATTTAACCAGGGAGCAGACGCGAACTCGATAATAACGTTAATGGTCACGGGGTGCCACTGAATCACCCCAATCCTTTTTATTAACATGCTGTTATAAGTTTCACTTGTATGTAATGGAATCTTTGGACTCGATTTTTACCCACTTTAAAAGGTGGGATTAATTCGAAATTTTGCACGCTTATCAAGGATCCATGAAAATACAATAATTTCAAAATTTTGTTCCAATGTCCTCATCAGGATCATCAAAAATAACGATTTTAAGGATTTCTAGATTTGTCGACTAATTCATTATATCGTTTCCAGATTTGGCAACTAATTGCATATACCATTTTCAAATTTGGCGAATAAAAGACCCTATCCCTTAAATAGGTGCAACCCTAAAAATGAAAACGCTTGTTATTAATACAAATAAAACAAACAAAAAAGTGTTCTTTATGTGAGAAAGGAAAGAAAAAAAAAGACTCGCGCACACATGTGAATAAAAATAATTTATGTTCGAATTGCTAAATATTTTTTTTATTTTTATAAAGCAATACGTTTAGAAGTGATGATACGACTTAACATTATACCAATACGTTTAAAAGGTGATAAATTTATGTTCTAACTACTAAATATTTTTTTTATTTTGATAAAGCAATACGTTTAGAAGTGATGATAGGAATTAACATTATAGAAATATGTTTAAAAGGTGATAATACGAGTGACATTTAATATTTCTTCTTAACCCACTTTTATTAGTTAGACCTGAATCTATAGAGACGGAGTCTTTGAAATATAATTATAGGGACTCATCCGAGGCCCCGTAAACGGAGAGAATAAATACCCTTCAGACACATTAATTAATATCCATTGAAGAGCAAGACTAATTCCAGCAGCCACATAATTCTGGCTCCAAATATCAAACACAAGGATAAAAATCCAACAAAGAATAAATGATGGTTTTAAAAACTTAAAAAACAGGCTTTTACTGTAGATCGAACTAAAAAAAAAGGAAAAATAAAGTATAGTTTTAAAAAACCCTAAAAAACACGCTTTTATAGTGAATCGAACTAAAGAGGGAAAAAATAATTCTTAATATAAGAATAAAATGATTAACGAGAAAATTAATGTCATCGGGCTAAAAGCGTGGGGTGCTTTGTACTATATTTTTACACTAACTCAGCTTTCAGAATAGAACTAGTACGAAATTATAACAGTTAATACAGAGCACCCACGCTTTTAGCCCGATGACATTAATTTTCTCGTTAATCATTTTATTCTTATATTAAGAATTAATTTTTCACCTTTTAGGTCAATTCACTATAAAAGCGTGTTTTTCAGTTTTTTTAATACTATAATTTATTTTTATAATAATTTTTACTGTACACGATAAAAATTGTAATTCGAGTGAATAATTTAATTAAGAGGAAGTATACTTACCCCCCCTACTATTATGGACTTTTCACTTTTTCTTTGATAATTTGAGAAAAAATATCGATCAAACTGAACCCAGAAGTTTCAAATATGCGTGACTTTATTAAAGGACGCAAATCATTAAAAGTTTTCGCTAACAATACAGGAATGTTATTTGAAGGCAAAACTGTCATATTTTGTTCAAATTATTGTAGTTTTATTGTCCTTTGATGATCGATAAACAACATGCTGTGAACTTTTTTTTTGCTTGTATCTTTTTGACAGGGTTAAGTGTGTCTTATGGCTTCATATTTTTCTTGATTGAGTTCTTTAGGTAGCATCTGAAAATTTTCCTTACAGCGCAAACGTTTCATGTTCATCGATTTTCTCAAATTTACTTTCGCTATCATGATTAATATATATTATTTCAGCAGGATCTTCCCTTGCTTGATCAGTTTCGACTTCCTTCAACCGAGATCACAGAGAGAGAGAGAGAGATGCCCATTTCTTCTTTTTTTATATTCTGCTCATTACATGTATAAACCAAAATAAGTCGTACAACACAGCAATCAAAACCACTAAGTTATGTGTGGGCAGACTTTTCCAGGGTACGGGCTACTTCTAACATTTTCAAGGTGTGGTCTACCCAATGGTATAGGGGCAGTGTGCTAAAAGAAGGTATACAATACAGTCGGACCTTCATTTTACGAACCTCTAGTTCACTAATTTCTGCATTTAGCGAACTTTTACATGGAACCACAAGAACATTTTACGATTCCCTTCGCAAAATAACCTCCAAATAACAAAGTACATTTTCTATTTGACGAAATTTTCTCGTATGATTCGATTTTTTTCCTCCATATTTTTAAAATATTTCTGAACCTTCGTAAGATGAAAAGATAATTATTTCTTAGTAAAGGCGGTCACCCCAAAATGTATTGGCGGTCCACAGATCGATCGCGTTCAACTTAATGCCCACCCCTGCACTAAGTTGTTCACAGGGATAAAATATACTGGTAGAACCCCCCTCAGTATAGAGGGCGCTGCTTGTAATAACATGTGTTGTTGACACCAGAGATCTTCTGTACGTGACCGAGCGCAGACGCACTCCATATTCCATTAAACTTATTATTTAATCTTACACTTGTATTCGATGATTTATTGAAATTAATTGAGTCTAACGGATTGTGATGATATGAAAGTTGATTGATATAAAAGCATTCTACCACTGATTAACTGAACCATCGATGATAGTACCATTGGTGCATCGGCCGGGAATTAATGAAAATTGATGAAATTGATGAAAGAATCATTTTTGATACCCTCGACCAAGAGGTTGGAATATCATCGTCGACAGTGAATTCAGGTAAGCCGAATTTTTATTGAAAAACTGAATCATACCTGAATAGAAGATTAAAATGTCAGAAGATCTCTCAAAATTTAAAAAGAAGCGTACTGCGGTACGTTCTTCGTTGACAAAATTGATAAATAAAATTGAAGGAAAGATCAACAATGAAAATGAACCTGTTGATCAATTTGAAGCTTTTATAGAGCAATTAAATGACAAAGAAAGTAACTTAAGTTTATTAAATACACTAATTGAAGATCGTTTGTCTGTTGACACTATTACTGAAGATATGGAAGCTTCGGAAGAAATTAAAGAGAAGATTATATTTTGGAAAACGAAGCTTTCTTCTAAAATTAGGAGAATAAATTCTGACTCTATCAGGTTGATACAGTTTCTCGAAATATCAAGTTATTGATTCCAATAGTTTTGAATGTATGAACATAAATTTACCTAAATTGCATATAAATAAGTATTCTGGAAATTATTCTGAATGGTTAGATTTTTATAATTTATTTGAAAGCTCTATTCATAATAACAATAGACTAAGCAAAGTTAATAAATTTAATTATTTAAAATCATATTTGTGTGGTAATGCGCTTGCTTGCATTAATGGATTTCAATTTCTGATGATAATTATGATAGAGCTCTTGATTTATTAAAAGATAGATTTGGAAATAAAAACATGTTAATTAACGCTCATTTGAGCAATTTATTAAATTTAACACCTGTTAGAAACCCTACTGATATTGTGGGCTTAAGAAATTTGTACGATAGAGCAGAAACGCAAATAAGGAGTCTTGAAAGTTTAGGAGTTAAAGGAGAATCCTACTCAAACTTATTAACACCCATCCTGTTGAAACAGATACCCTCGGAACTCGTTTTGGAATTCAATCGTTCTCAAAAGGACGAAGGGTTTGACCTGAGCGCTCTGTTACAGTTCCTACACTTAGAAATCCGTAGTAGGGAACGAGCTTCTCAAATAAACAGCCATAAACTATGTCATTATTCCCCTCCACCGCAAGACAGAACAAAAAATAAAGGCTCCTATTTCCAACACATGAAGCCAACCCCGAGTAGAGTACATTTCCGACCCCATTCATTTCCCACCCCTTTGGAGAAAATAGAACTTAGTAGCCGAAAATGCTTATACTGCAACAAAGGTCATGAACTCTACACTTGCCGTTCCTTTGGTGCTCACGAAAAGCGAGAAATTTTAAGGGAAAAGGGCTGTTGTTATTTATGTTTGTCGCACGGTCATAGAGCAAGGGAATGTGTAACAGGGGAGTCGTGTCCTATTTGTAATGGATCCCACCATTTCTCAATATGTTTTCGGAATGGACATGATGACCATTTGTCTCCGAAAAGGGACACTGATAATGTAATTTCAACAGTAATTAAAACAGAAGTAAATAGTGTATTGTTACAAACATGCGCCGCATTAATAGATGTCAAAAATGAACAAGAAGTTGTTAGATTATTTTTAGATAATGGTTCACAGAGAAGTTTTGTTTTAAAGAGTACTTCTGAGAAATTTAACTTTCAATTCTTAGAAAAGAAAACCTTTCCATTTGCACATTTGGTGCTAAAGAAACTGAAACAAAAACTTTAAATATAGTTAAAATAAAATTGAAAAACAGGGATGATCAAATTTGTGCATTGAAATAGAGGCGGTAGAGACAGAACATATTTCTATCACGAATTTACCGACTCCTGATAGAAATATTGATAAAAAATTTAGATATTTAAAAAATGTACAATTAGCCGATTCTTATGAATTTAACGATAAAGAAATATCAATTCTTATTGGTGCGGACTATTATTATCAAGTAGTTACAGGTAGAATTACGCATCTAAACAAAAAATCTTGTGACAGTAGAAACATTATTCGGGTGGTCTTTACAAGGGCAGAGTACAGATTCTGAGGACCTTTTAACAATGAGTGTTATTGTTAATGAATCCAATATTTCTAAACAGCTTAGTGAATTTTGGAATTTAGAGAACTTAGGAATAGAAGCAGAGGTGTCCGATGAGGAAAATATTGATGATATAATGTCTGAATTTGAAGCGGGAATTTCATACCAAAATAAGTGGTATAAAGTTAAATTCCCTTGGAAACCTAACATGAAAACATTATTAGAAAATAATGAAGAAGTTGCTAGGAAAAGATTTCTAAAGTTAAGATCACGTTTTAAAAATGACAGTTCCTTATTTGAGGATTACAAATTAGTTGTAAATAATTATCTTTCTGAGAAAATCACAGAACGCGTTCCATTTGAAGAAGAAAATCCAAAGCATAATATTTTTTATCTACCACATAGAGCAGTAATACGTACTGATAAAACTACAAGCAAATTGCGAATCGTATTTGATGCGTCATCACAGCTATCTTTGAACGATTGTTTACACACAGGGCTAAATTTTATACCTAACCTATTTTTTCTATTAATCAAATTTAGAGTGAATCCAATTGCATTTGTAGCTGACATAAAAATGGCATTTTTGATGATTGAGATAGACGAAAGTGAAAGGGATTTTACAAGATTTTTCTGGGATGAAAATCCAGGAATTGATTTAGAAAACAAACGGCTTGATATTTTCCGTATGACTAAGGTTTTATTTGGAGTAAAATCAAGTCTATTTCTTCTTGCAGCTACGATAAAGCATCATCTTAAAAATATGTGGATATTTTTTCCTGATACATTTAACCATCTTAACCAGTCATTGCATGTTGATGATTTTCTGTGTGGAAATGTCAGTGTCCAAGCAGCCTTGACGACCTGCATAGAAAGTAAACAAATTTTGGAAGATGCAAGTATGGATCTTCGGAAATGGAGAACCAACTCTTCCGAGCTAAATCAAGGTTAAAAAATTTAAATTTTGAAGTAGATGAACATAAAGAGTCATTGAACACGTTGATAGCTTCAAAGGTCTTAGGAGTTGGTTGGAATGAAAAAAAATCTGATACATTCTATTTTGATTCCAGCGATTTAGGAACATTTCTTTCTAAAAGAATTAATACAAAAAGATATTTGTTACAAGCCGCAGGTCGATTATTTGACAGGAGGTAGATTGAAACATTCGACCCTATCTGAATTCCAAAAACATCAAATGATGTTGCCAAATGCAACGAACTTCAAGGGAGCAAGAAACATTCTTAATGAATGGAACGAAATTTGCAAGTCAACAGAATTCAACTATTCAGCGCGGAAGAGGGAATCGAATGGAACTTCATTCCACCCGCTTCTCCCCATTTCGGTGGATTGTGGGGAAGCAAACATTAAGTCCATGAAACGCATTTTATTGAGGGTAGCGAAATCGGCTATCATGAACTTCGAAGAGTTAACTACGTTGATGGCACAAATCGAAGCAGTTCTGAATTCACGTCCCTTGTCTCCACTTTCTTCGGACCCCAATGATTTTAACCCTTTGACCCCGGGGCATTTCTTGACGAACTGTGCAATTTCATCCTTTCCTGAACCTTATACTGCTTCGGATTCTTTGTTCTATCATTCCAGGTGGAAACTCGTTCAATCTCTGAGAGACAAATTTTGGAACCGTTGGAGCACCGAATATCTGACCTATCTGCAGACCCGTGCTAAATGGAGTGAACAGAACCCTAACCTGATGGAGAATCAGCTCGTTCTTTTAAAGGGATCCCAACACCAAGCCCCTGGACTGGCCTATGGGGCGTATTCTTGAAGTATTTCCCGGTAGTGATGGTCTTGTAAGAGTAGCTAATGTGAAAACCTCAACAGGTATTTTTAAAACGAGCCATCACAAAGGTAGTGCCTTTACCTATTCCAGTTGATCCTGCAACTGTAGAGAGAAGAACAATTGAACACATTTTACAATTTCTTGAACTTTAACTTTATATTATTCTATGTACATAATTGCTAATTTGATTTTCAGTATTATTGATAACTCATGTGATTTAAGAATTGCTAATTTTATTTCAGAATTATTGATAATGCATGTGATTTAAGAATTGCTAATTTTATTTCAGAATTATTGATAATGCATGTGATTTAAGAATTGCTAATTTTATTTCAGAATTATTGATGATGAATATGATTTGAGAATTGAATTTATAGGATTTTATTTTTATTATTTCCCATTGCATGAATTTTATTTGTATTATTTCACATTGCATGAATTTTATTTGTATTATTTCATTTTGCATGAATTTTACTTAAATTACCTTAGAATTTGAATTATCTTAATGTAAACTCCGCAGGAGTTTAAATTGGGAGTAATGGTAGAACCCCCTCTGTATAGAGGGCGCTACTTGTAATAACATGTGTTGTTGACACCAGAGATCTTCTGTACGTGACCGAGTGCAGACGCACTCCATATTCCATTAAACTTATTATTTAATCTTACACTTGTATTCGATAATTTATTGAAATTAATTGAGTCTAACGGATTGTGATGATATGAAAGTTGATTGATATAAAAGCATTCTACCACTGATTAACTGAACCATCGATGATAGTACCATATACCATGTTCATATAGAAAATATTTTAGAAATATAATGATTGTGCGGCGAACTCAATCAAAACAAGTATCTTGAGATTGTGAAAAAACGTTTGCCACTCCCAAAAAAGAGGGTGATACGTGACAAATACATTTTAGTTCCCATGAAGACTATCATATAGGAAGATACTGTCAAGAGATCATTCATAACAAACAAACAGTTTTACTAATATTAACGATTTCTTGAGCCTGGGGTGACTCCGTGCCCCACGCGCCCGTTCCCCCTGGTTAAACATTCCGAAAAATATTTTGAGGATAATTAATTTATTCGTAAGACATGAGAAAATTAAGGAAATTTATAGCTCTGTCCTCTTAATGATCAACTAGAGGTACCAAAGCATATTTTGGTTTTCTTACTTCCAACAAATCAGTAATAATTGAATTCATGATGGCCCTAATAAATTTTTTGATTATCTTAATAAAAAAAGAGAATGCTTAAAAAAATCCGATTATCTCCTCTGCGTTTAAAATGTTTGAAACAACAGGTTAAGGGGGAGAGATATAGAAATTTGAATTGTTTCGTCTACCTATAACGATTAGTTAAAAAGAGAGGCAAGTTATTGGCTCGATTCTTTTGTTTATTCCATCAATGTCTATAAAATATATAGCTCAAGAATTTTTACGTTACTCATGTATCATGTATTATTTATTAGTCATCACTATTTTTATGATATGATCTTAAAATATTTTTAATGTAACTACCTAAACAATTTTAAATGGATACTTTTAAAGTAATTTCTTGTTGAAACTGTGTTGTTTGTTGCCCCTAATTTTATGTTGGTCCTAATCCTCGGAAATATTACATAAAAATTATCCTGGAGATGACTAATCTTTTTCCTGTTATATAACAGTTAAAATAACTGCTATTCCACATGCTTAATGAATCGATTGTTTAGGAACTTTTTAATACTATAAGAGGAATAATTGTGGAATCAGTGTTTTTAATGTATTTTTTTATTGATGATACAAAATACGTCGTAACCTGCATCATATGCATTCTCTCATCAACATCGAATAAGGATTTTGATGGGTATATTTTTTCGAATATAATAAAATGCCAAGAACACATTAAATATCGGTTTACTGATTTCGTTACTATCATTCTCTTAATAACAATAGAACTAAAATATATCGCATTCTCTCATGTGAAATTCGATAAAAGAAGTCCTGGACCAATTTCGTTCGATGAACCCTTTGTTTATAAATAATGCTATATCACTCCTCAAATAGACCCCGAGCTAATAGTATTCTCTCTCTCTCTACTCTTTTTTTGCACGGTTATTTTTAGACAATTTGAAATAACACGGTGCACGAATCTAACGATTTTTTTACACGAATTCCAAAAACATTTTGAGGATTTGTGCCATTTTGATGAGGACGGTTTGATCGAACTTATGACAGTTAATGACTGTAAAGAAGTTGATAAGGATAAAGTCGAAGGTGAAGTTCAGCTATTAACAACTGATTTTATTCGCAAGGACTTGAAATTTGCTTCAAGTATGGAACAACATTTTTTTACTTAGGATTCTGATATAGAACAAGATTAAAATTTCATCGTAATTATTCATTTTGTGTAGCAGAATATCAAGAATTAAATAAACAGCTTGAGAGACATACAAACACAAACTCAACAGACGCCATTAAAAACGAACGAAATTCTTCATTTGAATTGAAGTCGGGCTACGTGATGATAGCATTTTTGATCCAGTTCGTTTTAGACGTGCACGCTTGTTACCAAGTAGCGATTAATAGTTGTTAGTTAGCAGTTTTATTCTTAATTTCAGTTTCAATTTTTATATGTTATATGTTAGGGATGGTGAACCAATGGCACGCGACACAATATTTTGGGTACTCCACCGATCAAAATGGTTTGCATTTTAATTCAGAATAGCAAAGTTCACTATGAAGTATTACGAATAAACGCGAGTGATCTCAGACATATACCAACAGACATGATACAGACATATACCAACATTTCAAAGAATTGAATGTAAACCCTCAAGACACAAATAAAAAAAATATCTTCTAGAGGGATCTCAAAGCTTTGACGCTAAAGTGCATGTTTTCAGAAGCGATATTATTACAAGAATCTACAAATACTTCCCAAACTTGAAAAAACCAGACCAAGAAAAAACTATTGAAGAGCTTATTTCCATAATTATTATGTACCCTGATGTGACTTCATTTGATAAACTGAACTTGTCCCAATTCGATTGGTTGGAGATTGAAAAATTTGAAATGCAACTGATTGATTTCCAGTTTAGCTCAATATGAATTCAAAAATTTATTGAAACAAGGAAAAAACTGGAATTGATGGAAACAGAACAATTAACAAGCAATATAAGTAATGAATGTCAATAACGAAATTTTGGAAACATAGAATTCGATTCCAGATACATTTAATTGTTTGATTAGCTGGACCATGCTAACCATATCTTCATCTACCTATACATATATGCCTGAGAATCATTATTTTCAGAGATGAATTACATTTAAGACTCACTTATAAACCATTTGGCAAATGACTCTAATCTGCATGCGTTCTGCTAAAAGTAACATCTTACAATCCTAATGTAAGTTATTCGTCTTCTAATAGGCAACAACATAGAAATCACACTAATGTTACTTTAATATGACTTACACGTATATCTAAAACATTTATTGTTATACAAAGCAAAATGTATTTTTAATGGTAAATTAAGAGTTTTGAGTTGTTACTAATTAGTTTTATTATTTTCCCAAGAATCACAAGTAAAAATTATTTGACCGCACGTCTATACTCCATTCAACATTTTTTTAAGAAAAAATGGCACGCTGATCATAAAAGGTTTGGCATCGCTGGAATAGAGTATGTTCATCTCCCGATCGAATGAAAAAATCGCGATAACTACATTATTCCTCATTAAAAACAATAACCAATAACATGTAAACGTTATTTCAATTAGCATTTAAAAAGTTTATTAAGGTTGTGTACTTTGCATTCGATTTTCTGACTGCAATGCGAATATGGTGTCCAATTTCACGCTATTTTTTACTTGTATCCCTTTTCTATTTGATTTCTAAAGATAAAACTCGATGTAGTTAAAATATAAGAAGACTATAAATTTACTTCCAATCGTTAACTAGCTTAACCGAAAAATATTTGATACTTGATGGATACTATTTAAAAAAATTTAGCAAACCTTATAGTTCACCATCCTCGGTATTAGTGAAAGATATTCATCATAAAACATTAATTTATTGTTTTTATCTCATAATTATGTTATTATTTAGCCTTATTTGTTCCTGACTCACAAGAATTAGAATTATTACCTGTTACGTCATCAGCGCACTGTAGCGCCATCTGTAAAAAATTTGTAAAAGTAGACATTGTCTAGCTGTACCCCAACAAAAGCGGGTGCTCGAATAAAGTAGTCTTAGCGTTGCGAAAAAGACTGATTTTTTATTCTTTAACCAGTTTTACAGTCCACACAAATATTGACGAAACATTACCTTTTTATTGAGAAAAATTTTCAGCAAATTAGAATAACAAGTAATAAGTCTTTTTTACATTTAATTTACAATTAGTTATCGTTATTACAGGAAATAATTTCTCCCATTTGATTTTAATGTTTGAAAAAAGAAAGGCTTTTATTTCTCCTTCTCTTAAATTTTGATTATTGTTCAAGACTTTTCACTTTTAGATTTTTGCGTGATAAATTAACAACTCCTTTTAATTAAAATTTTTTAAAGACATTTTTTATAACCTTATGTTTTCTCGTTTTGGTTTACCGTTTTGTAAAAATAGAAAATAACATATATAAAATACATTTTATATTGTTCTGCCAGTACAGTACTAAATGAAACATTTTATAAGTAATGTGTGCAATTAAATCTTACGAGATCAAAGTTCAATGAAAGTATAACTTTATTATCACGGAAAAAAAACTGTTTCCCTGTTCATAAAAAAAGTCTTATGATTCTACCATTAGATAATTTTTTTTAGTTTGTTGGGAAATGTTTTTTCTCAATTCGAATTTTTAAGTTCTTTTTTTAGCATTAAAAAATATATTTATAATCGGGCACATTGCTTTTTTCTTGTGACTCTAATTTTTAAGCATTCTTATTCACCATAGGTTTACGAGGGAATTTATAACTATCCATATGCCCAAATATAGAAATAGCCAGCAATAAATTTAAAATTCTAAGAAACGCATCCAAATTTTAGTTTAAAGATTTAACATTGTACATTTTTTTATGTCACATAAAAAGTTTGATTTCGTAATTACATCGAATAGTTGATCGGAAAACTAGTTATTTTACTACAGTATTGAGATTTGATTAACAGTAAAATTTCCCAAACCCATTTCAATAACGAAAACCCCGCAGTCTATTTCCTTCCAAATATGTTTCATGTTTTTTTAGATGCATAGTAAAAAATACAAGTCACGTGATTTTTTAAAATAAGTTTTGTTTTATTTAACCTTATTCTCTTTGATTCTGTTTTTAGATTTTTGCATTAAGGTATCGGACTACGTTCGGAAAAGTGATTTTGCAAAAGCTCATAAATGGATAATATTTATGATATTTAGTGTCACTTAGATTTAGAAAACGTATATAAAACTGTTTTAAGAATATTATTACAATAAAAAATTATTTAAGTACAATATTTTGACAAAAAAGGAACATAGAATGACCAATTTTTAAAACATTCTCCTTTTATGAATAATGCTTCTATTATAATAATATTTTGCATGTATATAGCTCAGACCTCTGTACAGAGGCTGAATTAGAATTTTTGAAATATATAAGTGGATTTATCCATATTTTACTACAACAGAGGAGAGAAATTTTAATAAAAAAACGCCGATAATTATTTCAATTGGTGGTAATTCTGAAAATAATGCAAGTTTTTCAAAATTCTTAGTTCAGAATCTCTGGAGAAGTCCTTACTTTATATAAGCCTTATATATTATCATAGAAGTATTTTTTTATAAAGGAGAACGTTTTGAAAACGGTTATTCTAAGTTAAATTTTTTTTGCCAAACTATTGTATTTAAATAATTGTTTTCGACATAATGTCCTTAAAACTATTTTATACACGTACTAGGTGACACTAAATATCATGAAAATTATCCATTTAGGTGCTTTTTTAAAATCACGGTTCCGAACGCAGTCGGATACCTTATTAAAGTGAAGTGTCTATTCAATAGTTACTCTTCTGGATTTTTGCATTGCAAATTCTATAATTTTATCAGCACACATCATAATTCTTTATTTAAATCACAGTTTATGTAAACTGTTGATAAATGATTTAATCTTATTCGTCATTGTTGTTATACGCTTGATTTCGGCACAGGAGATACCGCATAAGAAGTCCTCCACCTAACAAATGTTTTATTTCGTATAATTTTTAAAAAATGTTTTACATAAATTTTGTTTTGATTTCTTTTATAGAAAAGGAGTCTTTTGATTGAGTACCTTATTATAGAGTTATTTTATTACGTACCTTAGGCTACAGACTTGGAGACTATATAAATCCGCCCACAGATGTCAAAAATTAACTATCGTAAAACTAATAAATGTGAAAGAACTTGAAATTAAAGGGATTAACATTTTTGAAATATAAAACTCATGTCATTTTTTTATTCTTTACAAGAGCTATTAATTAATTTTTAATAGGAAATGGAAAAATATTGTTTTTCCTTTGATTTCCTCTGTCAGCAATTATATTTGTCAGCGTACATTTATTTCTCTGATTCCCTATAAATGAATTCCTAATATTGGATTCATTCGAATTTCAATTCATCATTTCTGAACAAAAATGAATCCTCTGCTTAAATAATAATTAATTAATTTATTGGTTATTACAAGAAACGTATTTCTTTTTACAAAGCACTTACTTTGAGTCAACATATTTATTTAACTAGAAAACATAGTCATTTAAACAATTGGTGATTGAAATTTAAATCAATTTAGAATATTAGAAAGGTCATTTCAATATAAAAATTAATTAGGGAATAGTATATAGAATTCTTGAAATAAAAAATGATAGTTATTCCAAAAAAAATCTAATAAAAACAGAAACTGATTATCTAAGTCTCGTGATAAGAATTAATTTTTAAGTTCGATGCTTCTTCCATTACTTAATTTCTTCAGAAATAAAAAAGACCATCAGAGTAGTTTTCCTTCAATTTTATGCTAATTTTAAACAATACGTAAGATGTAAAGTTAATGAAACAAAATAAAATTCTACAGCAGCTTCTAAAAATTATAATACTCGAGATGCAATGAAGTGTTCACAATTAAAATGATGAAGGGAATTATTCTAATTCGACTGAAATGAACTTTCTCTCTTCTTGGTAAGTGGCCTAGTTATGTGAAAACGTAAACAAGACTATTAGAGTTCAAGTTTTTTTAAAAAAATTACTAAATTAGAATATAATAAAGAAATCTTATCAGGCTCTACATAAATTTAAAAAAAAAGAACAATTCTATTTTAAAAATAATGTATGCCACTCAGACAAAAATTCTCCTTTTAGGTGTTGCTTTTCATTTATATTAAGATTTCAGTTTAAAGTTGGAGTTCAGTTAAGAGATTTGTCTACCAATTCATTCGAATTGGTAGACGAAATATTGTTTGCTAATAAAAATAAAATAAATAAACTTGTTATACTTCTGATGAGCAATACCTTTATCTGATAAAAGTGAAACTATGTTTGCTTTGGACAGAATATCGTTTGTTAAACCTTTCCAAATTCTGAAATTTTTTCGTTTGGTTAATCATTTCTTCAAATATAATGAAAACTTAATAATCTGTAATACATATTCACAAAATGATAAACATTTTTATGATACATAAATTTTGAACTGGAATTTTTTAAAGTTGAAAGATCTTAACCAGTTAACTGTGGCGCTTCCGTTTGAGAGTTCGCAACTATGTGAGTAAGGAAAATCGAGCGATGACGAGTATACTCGTCAATCACAGAGTAAGTGTCGCTGTTAAAATATTGAATAAAAAAAGATGGGTTTATTTTATAAAATTGCCAATTTTTTTTATTAATTTGTACGATTCCCAGGCTGGGCAAGGTCGATTCAACCTTTCATCCTTACTGTAGTGGGTCGATAAATGAGTACCAAGCTTGCTTGGGGGCATAAAACACTGGGGGTCTCGCTTTAGACTAAGCACCTGATCGGGACATCTGCTCATGCACCTCAGCGCCCAATGGTCACGTACACTGGGATGGACACAGTAGGCCCTGGTCCTCATGGGCTCTTGCACCACTGAATTCGAGTTTGAGTTATTTATTGTACGAGGGGTCTATGTAAGGGATTATGAAATAATTTAACTTGGGTTCATGGGACCGTAAGTTTTTATGGATAACTATGAATTTTAGTGACCGTCAAAATTCCCCGTCTGAGAGACCTAAACACACTCTGATTTACTTCCTTTTTTACTGAGAAAATATATATTTTTAAATATACCGTAAAATCTGGCGAAAACGCACAACTATATTTTAAAGCTGTATTCGTGTAATTTTTAGATATATTCGCCAAACAACGCGCACCTCCTTTTTAACGAAAAAAATTCTGAAATATTGGTATAGAATGCTCTTATGTTTCGAAGTAATTTATACGAGGTATTATCCCGAATTTTGAAAAAAATTGTATACTTCTAGAACTTTAATTCTTTTCGTTCACAAGGCATAACAATTGTTGTTGTTGTCGTGTGTTTATTACTGGGATACATACGAAAGACGTGAGATAGATGAACAGAAACATATATAACACAACGACAGAAGAATACAGATTTATTACAAACGATGAGATCCCAGCATATAACAAGATGAGGTGCGCTGCTTTTCCTTTCGAGACGGGAATCCATTTCAGGCGAAAGACCGACTTCTTTCCCGAAGAAGATACAACCATGTCTTACTCGGGATTCGAACCCGAACCCACTCGGTTAAGGCATAACAATTCTTTTAAATAAACAGTATTTCGATATGTGTAGAAGTAAATTTTTCTTATGCTCATCTCTTTTGTTATTTTTAAGGCTATAATTTTTATACCCGGCTTATAACACGCACCCTTAAATTTTGATTTTTTTGTGTGCGTTAAAAGTGCGCGTTATACGCTGTATTTTACGGTAATAAAATATTAAATATTGACAGACTAAAGAAGATCTGGAGTTGGTGTTGTAGACTTGATCCCAGTCCTCTTGCCAGAAAGCATCCTTGCCTTTCCCATCCCAATAAAATAACTGTTCTTTAGGCAACACGGTATTGGGCCATTACTCTAATGTGAACACATGGTTTCTAACATCAAACAATTGGCATTCACACCACTCGAAAGCTACGTAACTTCGGGTCAGCAGCTATCAAAGGATTCAGTATCTGGTCGGTGTCATGCATTTGTCCCATAGTTGACCATTTCCTGAAGGAACCCTATTAAAATGCCCCTTTTAGGCTAACATCTAAAAAAATATCATCGCACATAAATAAATTCGTTACGCGAACTTATACGCTGTTTCAGCTGGTGTTTGTTTTACTCCGGCCTGGCCTCAAAATATTCTAAGCATCTTGAAATGCAAAAATACGTTTTTTTTCAAAAAGTACAATTTAAATAGTCAATGGTCATTACTTTTTACGCATGACGAGTATACTGGTCAAGATTGAAGCTTTTTATTGCGTTTTTAATTGAAGCCTTTTAAATTGAAATACGAAGGATGACAATTAAATAACTGGATTAGTCTTAAAAATTGGTTTTATTAAAAACAATGTACAAATACATTTTTATCCACTTCAACGCACTCTCTTTCCCTATCAATACATTGCTACATACTAATTTCCCTCTGTTCAAAAAGCAGGGCTGCGGCTCATTAAGTGTCACCATCTTCATTAAGTCTACCATCTTTGCCTTTACCTCTGCTATAGACTGAAAACGTATTCCCATCAATGTATTTTTCATTTAAGGAAACATGTAGAAGTCGTATGGTGCTAGATCTGGAGAGTACGGTGGATGCTCGAGTACAGTAAGGCGTTTGTTAATCAAGAACTGTTTCATAGAGAGCGCATTGCACACCGGGGCGTTGTCTTGGTGCAAAATCCACAGATGTGGACTACAGATGTGGCCTTTTCATCCTTACTCTTTCTCTAAGCTTTCTCGGGATCTCAGTGCAGTACTTCTGTTTTACCATTCGGCCTTGAGGTACCCCATTCAAACGTTATGATATCATTAACATCGAAAGAAAACGAGAAACGAAGAGAACCTTCAGTTTGGAGTTGCTAATTCGAGCTATTTTGACCCTTGGCTATATAAGGGGTCTTCAAATACATGGATTGTCATTTAGTTTCAGGTTCGTACTGAAAATTCCCCGTTTTGTCACATGTAATGACTTTTTCAATAAGTTCAAGATCTTCTTCGAAGCGTTCCGTAATGTCACAGCAAATGTTTTTCTGTTCATTTTTTACTCGCATCTCAGATTTTATGGTAGGTATGCTTACTTTAAAGATCGTCAGTAAAAAAAACCCCTTCTGTTTGCAAAAATGGTAAAATATGATTAAAGTTAGTGCTAGGAAGGTATCTGATACGTCCGGATCGACAAAAACTGTTGCCAGTTCTCAAGAAAAGGACTTAAGGTGGCTCCAACCACCTTCTTCAAAATTAGTACGAGATGGAGAACGAGTACAATCGCTAACTTTCACCATGTGCAAATTCTCGACCAAAATTTTTCTTATTGTTTCTTCTTCAATGTTTGCGAAATCTGACATAATCGAACACTCAAACGTCGGTCTTTAAGCAAGATTTCATTAATTTTTGCTTTGTTTTAATTGGTTTTTTATGTCACAGATCAACCAGAACATTTATCATCTTCAACAATCTCCCAATCTTCCGAAAATCGTTTGTACCATTAAAAAATTTGACTTTATGTCGTGCTATATATTCAAACACCTCCTTTAAAATATTCAGTTGGTGTTTTTTTTCTTTTTAATTTTACCTGGAATTTCAAATTCATGCGCAGCTTGATTTTTAAGGTGATCATAATAGCGGCACTTCGACACAACAACATCTTATTCAAACAAAGATGAAAAAAAAAACTGAATTAGATAAAGAAGGGTGGGCATTAAGTCGATCGCGATCGATTGGTGTATTACCAAAACATTTTGAGGAAACCGCCTGAAGACTAGTAGTTAGTAATTACATACCGAGATATTTAAGATTGGCAAACAGTATGCCGACTAAGTTTTCTGCTGACTACAGCTGCGAGAATTAACTTTAAACAAAAACGTTTTATTTTTCAATATATTTTGAATTGCTAGATAATAAACACATTATTTGATTTATTGTATTTATGGTTATTATTATGTTTGTTGCGTTTTGCTTTAAATGGGGTTTTAAAGAGTAATATTTTTTAGTTATGTAAATAAGAGTACACATATTCCGTATTTTTATTATAAAGTTATAATAAATATTATAGATTTTTTCTTAGCTCAGCACACCTACTCCACTGGATGGACCACCACATTTTTAAAAAAGTATCAGCAGCCCTTTCCTTGAAAAAGTCTGCCCATCCCTGCGATATAGGGACAGAATAACGTTTCCACAGCAAGAGAGAAAGGATCAAGGTCAACTATATTCCATTTCCACTCCCTCACATCAAGCCTAAAGGTTAGGGCATTTGTCACACCTTGTATTGTGTGAACTATGTGTACATGAATAAATGCTACATCACTTTGTCTTGCTTCAAAATTTAAATAAATTCAATAAAACTGATCTGTAACCAGTATTCAAACTTGAAATGTATTCAAATATATCAAAATAGAATTCAATGATAAAATTTAATTTTGCAAATATTAAATAATGATTTTACAATGCTCGTACAAATCACTAGTTTACAATTACTTAAACAAATTTTTAAAATATTCCAAAGGATTTTAATAAAAGTTAATTTAATTATTATGTGCTCAAGGAATATAATAGACAAAACAATTATGTGTCATTAAATAATAATTATAAACTTTTTACAAAATTATAAAATTAGATGCAATAAAACCCTAAATTATAAAAAAGATTTTCCTTTATTAAATAGAGTTAAAGTATAAATTAAAGCATAATTATAAGATCAGGATTCTATTTATAATTATTTCTAGTGTTAACGTATACTTTAAAAGAAATTTCTCGAAATATTTTGAAATAATTCGATAAATAGCGAAAGTTAACAAAGTGCTGAATGGGCAAACGATTTTATTTTTTTTAAATCTTCATCGAATATCTTTAAAATTTGAGGAAAGAAGATATTTTTCCCTCTGAAATCGAAAATATGAAATGTTACAATAGATCAAACACAACCACTCTTTCTAAACAAGAAAACACTTACTCTGGCAAACACTTCGGCTAGTAACAAAAATCAACTTCTAAACTGATCATCTGAAAGTTTATGCTCGAAAACAAATTTAAAAAAACGTGTTTCTGTAACATCTCTCTAAATGTTCAAAACATGCATCTCTACGAAGAACACCTGCGCGAACATTACCTCAAAATGAAGCGAATAAAGAATCATTGATCAATCGCGTGGGAGTTTAAATGTTTTCAAACAGCGGAATAGACCATTTATTCACTATATGTTGCCAACTAACTTCTCACTTGCACAAAGATTCCCTTTCACAATGATCTTTTCACCTCTAGATCTTTGCAATTTAGTATATCGAAGAAACCTTAAAATGGCTTTCAGAAAGAGGACACATTTCCTTCTTTTTTTCGATGGAATTATTGAAGTTTTTTTATTTTTATTTTGCTTTCTCTAGTGTGATGCACATACAAAGGTGTAGATAAATTTTACAGACGGATCTTCATTCAATAGGCCAGGAGGCGTCTCAAGGTATAGGAACCGTAAAATAGATTTAGAGTATGAGAGCAACTTGTCAAAAGAGGGTCTTTTTTAAAATAATTATCCACTTTCTGAGGTAAAAATTATAGTTTCTGAAGATTAAAAAAAGTGAATTTTGGAAGGCGGTCGATAACAATTCTTGTACCTATTTTATACATAGCTGGGATTGCAAACCTATGCCTGATATGAGAAATATCTTTTTTTCTTTTTTTTAAAAAATAAATAACATTCATCTTTATCTAATTTTTAAATTTATTTATTTGACGACTAATAAATTTTTCTGAAAAATTTCTGGCACTTTTTCGTGTCATTAGAAATAGAAGATCGTGATATTGTGACATCACGTATTTAAAAGTTGGTACATGAAATTTAAAATTCGGAAATGATTAAAAGAGGAAAATAAATCACAAACTTAAATATTCACCTTTGTTTTTATACTGATTGTAATATGCCTTTTGATAAGAAGTATTTCACTTTAATTTTCTCATAAAAATGGTGCTATCGATGCAGTTATTTTTAAGCGTAAAAAATAATTACAAAAAGGTAGTTAAGACAAACTTTTGAAATTCCTCTTGTTTATTTTAATCTAGGTTTTTCTAGATTAAAATAAACAAAAAGAATTTCTAAAGTTCTTTATTAAATAAATGAACAATAAAAAATGTCAATGCTTTTTGCTTCAGAAGAAAAATAAATGAAAAAAAAACGAAAAGACATACTTCATATATTTTTCTTCTTCTCATCAAGTAAAATTTTATAAAAATTTGATATAAATAGAAAAAAATAAATAGAATCTTTTTATTTAAAGCCTGAGTCACACACAAAATAAAAAATACCTAATACCTTAAAATACCTAACTCGGTAGCTCTTAAACTGTGGTTCTTGGACCCTCGTGGGTCCCAAGCGTCTTACTAAGGGGTCCGCGATGATCTCTCACTTATGATAAGATTTCAATTTTTTTTACAGACTCTGTGTGAATGGCCTCGTAGAAAAATTAAAAGATGTGCCAACCTAGACTTGATCACTAAATTGCCCCAATTAAAGAACTCTACTAGAACATGTAATTCGATCAAGATAATTAATTTAGTATTTTTTTATTGTTTGCAACTACATAGCCATTAATGCAACGTTTTATTTTTAAAAAATAGGGGAAGCACATGTGCAAAGTTTAACAAGGGTTATTATCTGCTCGACAGTGCCAGATCGAGGCCCACGAAATTTATCGTGACAAGAACTAGTTTTAACCGTAGCTTTGAGTACTATGCAGGTGACTGCACGATTTGGCTCGATAATAATTCAATGAGCATGATATAATAATACAATATATCTGAAAGTAAAAAACATCAATTATTTTTCCATAAAAATAGGTTAGACTTTAGGAAAACATGTAGAAGTCAGGTTTATATCTTTGATTATTTGTATTTTCTACCACTCACATGTATATTAAGTCAACCTTTTTTGCAAAACTTTGAACTCCGGCCCAGTTTCTTCCAAATTTTCTAGGAAAATCTATAGCAATCTAAAATATACAATGGAAGAAACAAAAAAAATAAAACAATAGTCTCTTCACAATGATGTTTAACTGCAAGGAATTATTATATAAAAAAATCATTTCTAACTACTTTTAAACACAAGCAATGTATAAAATTTATTAGGAACATTTTGTTATTTTAAATATCTTCTAGTATCTTACAGAATTCAGTTATCTGTAATTAGATGGCAAAAAAATAATCGACAAAAGAATTTAAAAAGCAAATAAGTAAAATAAAAACTTTAGAGAATAATAATAATAATAATTTTAAGCTCGACAGAAAATAATAAACAATGAAGAGTAAGAATCCACAAAAAAAGAAAGGAAAAGTATCTGAATAAATATCAAACTTTAGTCTTTCAAATCTAAGAATTAATAATGCCATCGCATTTGAGTGGTCAGTAGATAAAGTGAATTTATTTTAGCTTTCACTGACCGCGTTGTTATTCTTTTGTGCTGCCGTCATTTAGAATTTGGTTTAGAATAAATTGAGTTCACTATCTATGTGAGTCAGTAATCTTTGAGAATTGTATTTGAGAGGAAAGATGTTCCTTTTTCAGTGAATATTGCTTCTTAAAATGCTATTAAGTGCACCTTTTCATCTTATCTTCGCTTTTGACAACCTGTTAGGAACTTGTTTTATTGCTTTTTATTTGATAAGTGGCCGCAAAGATTGGTCTAGTTTGGATATTTTGTTTCCTTTTCGACTGGAAGGCGGTAATCAGGGACCAGTTTGATAATAATAATAAAAAAAATAATTGTAATAAACGGTTTATAAATAGACGTGAACGTATATGCATCAAAAAGAAATTATGAGATCTTAATGTTTTTTCGAAGCTTTTTAGGTCCAAAAAAGTAAAAAAAAATGTGTATCAAAATGAATAAAGATAAAAGTAATCGTAGTTAGAAGCATACATCGCAAGTAAACAATAATTTTTTTTATTGTAAACATCCTTTTGTAAAACAAATTGGTCTTAAATAACAATGAATAAGATTTTAATAAATAGAAAATAAAAATGGCAAACCCGTTTTCTATTTATACCTATTAGTATATGCATACATATAACTTTTAAAAAATATTACTGAGTGAAAAGCAAGAGCGAATAAATTGTTATGACTGATTCTCTGTACACATAATGAAGATATTAAAAGTCCACAAAAAGAAATCTTTAAATTTCAAAGAATCATTGCCATTTTTGAAGAATAATAGTACTCGTATTATTCCATAAACATTATTATTTGATAATTTTACTTTATTTTAATTTATTATCTCTTTTTTCATTTAAGTAAATGTAATAAATGCGAGATTATAAATACTTTAAAAAAATTGACATTTAGTTCCTTTATTCTTTTCCGAATTGTATAAAATTTTACTATCACAAAACATATTTTATTACAGTTTACTTTTAAAATACAATATTTAATAACAAAAAAATAGTGTGTTGTATTTGTTAAGAATTTCTTCGAATTGTTCTAAAACAATTAAATATCTATTTTATTGTTTTTTTTAGACTTTATGGTTTTCCGTTGCACTAACAGATGTTTTATTTTCTATTACGAAACCAAAAAGTCGATTTTTTTCGTTCAATGAAAGTAAACAGTGAAATAGAAGTTAGTTTTTTATACTCTTTTATTTCAGTTCAACAGCTTAGCCAATGTTAAGAGCAAAGGTTATGTCACTTACTACAGGTCCAACAGTTAACCTTTTTTCATTACACAATTTGAAAAAGGAAAAAAAGAACGTTAACAATTTAGAACACGTCTGCCCAATTAAAAGGAAATTTTATAATTAATAAATCAAAAGGTCAAAGTTAGGATCAAAGCAACATTTAGAGTTTCAAAAAATAATTCTAAAGCCATAGAATTGATTTTCTGAAATGGTTTACAAAATCCATTGTATGGTGTAGGTAATTGGAAAAATTAACCAGAAAAAAATTATACATTTCTTCTGTTTAACATCTTATAAGATTTTCTTTTTTCACTCTGACTCAATTTAAAATTATAATTTAAAACACTAGAATAAGACTTTAATTGCAAAGTATCCTATTTTTTTTTTCTAAAAGACAACCTTAAATTATATAAATGGTAATTGTATATTCTATACTTTCTTGCTATCTAATTTCAAAAACTATATTTTGATACTTGATTACTTCATCAATGAGTAATTAAACTCTGATAGTGTAATTTATTTATTAATATTTATTTTTAAAAAATTATATCATACACAGATATAATTAATTTTCATAATTTTATTTTAGATGAAACGAATATTTCTATTGCAACATCTAATCAAAATGTATAAAAATAATAAAAAAATATTGAAATTCTTAAAAACGTTTGCTTAATAACGTTTGATTTGATTTTAGATGATCCAAAATACAAACGTTTTTCGATGAATTAGTATATGTGGCTGAACTAGTTTGTTCTGATATATATATATATATATATATATATATATATATATATATATATATATATATATATATTTAAATATTTAAATATTTAAATATATAAAATCAATCATCAACAATCAATCACAATAATCAATTAAAAATTGAAATTATACGAATCTTATAATACTAAATCCTATTTCAAAATATCAATGGCGAATATAGAAGATAAATTTCCATCGTTTTGAAACAAATTTATAAAATTATAAAATAAAAATTTATAAAATATCCAAGTGCAACCTTGGACTTAGGACCGATAAGTGGGGTTAAACTAGTTTGAAGGCGCCAACCTTCCCCTATTGCAACTTGGTAAGTTAATCGGAAAATATCCAATTCTCAAAAATTAAAAAGTTAAAATTAAACCATTAAACTTGAAAAATTAAACTATTCGCCATCGCATTCTGAAAGATATTATAACATTAAAATATTAAAATTCTAAAACAAATTAGTGCATAATATAAGTGAACCATCGAACACCAAAGATGATGCCCACATCTTTAAAATAGCTGTATAGGTAGAGAAAATAGTTGTATAGGTATAAAAAACATCTGAAATCCGAAAGTTCAAATTAAATATATATATATATATATATATATATATATATATATATATATATATATATATATATATATATATCCTGAAGCAGCAGGGGGATATTATTTAACACATTCACATACACACATTTATATAATAGCTTTTATTAGAATTAAATTATTTATAAATTATTTTCATTAAGCGAAATGTAAGAGTTTTTATTAAAATTTGCAAGTCATATTTCAGTCGTTTTCAAGTGTATTTTAAGGTGAAATATAGCAAAAACAGCTAAATTAAACTAATCAAGGGCTTAATTTTTTGTAATGAAAAACTTTGAAGGATGATATATTGTCAATGTTTTCAATATATTATCAAATCAATTTAAGCCTATTTTTGAATTAAAGGAAATTGAGAAGTAAATTTCTTTTTCTTGTTATACAATTTTTCTATTTTATGCAATAGATCAAAAGCCGAAAAATATATAATGTTCCTTACATATTGCTATATTTCATATAATTTTATGTGTCAATTATAAGTCACTGTCACATTTATGATAAGTTTTTTCTTAGTTTTCCTTTATTGTGAGAAATTCCGTTATACCATTAATGCAACTAAATTTACCAACATTGTAACACTGACGCAAACAGTTAGTGGAAAAACATTCAATTATTTGCCATTCATTAACACCCATGAATTATAAAATATTGAAAGCCTAAACGGAAATATAGGTGCATCAAATGTTTTCCTCAAGAATCTTGGTATCAGATGTGAGGATATTGTACAAAATGCAGATTTAATTAAAGAAGGTATTAAATTGGTAAATAAATTATTGGATGATCAGTTTGTCATACACAATCCTGAAAAAACAACCAGCCAAAAAATTTAACGTGATCTGAAAAACTGAAATTATTGACAGTTTTTAACAGAGAGTAACAAAAAGCTTTGAAATAGCTCGAACACAATTATATTCATGCAACTGGATTTTTTGTTAGAACCAATGAAAGTCCAAAATCGTAATAGATTATTTTTAATTTTACTTAAAAAAACTCAAAAATAGTTCCTCAGTTAAAAGAGAAAGACGATTATCACACAATATTTTTAATTAGAATGAAAACTTACACAAAACGCTTACGTCTGCCGTTATAAAATGATAAAGAATGTGACATGTTTTAGAAAAACATTATAAACCACAAAAACAAGAAAGGCAATTTTAAAAAAATTTCCTTATATATATATATATATATTTGAGTTTTTAATTTTTAATTTCAAACGAGTTATTTTTATATTTTACTTATATTTCTATTACAACATAATCTTTACAAAAAAAAGTGTGAAGGACTTAAATATTATAAGATTTTAGCCCTATTTTACATCTTGAATATTATAATATTTTCACAGAATATATATATATATATATATATATATATATCAGAAGCCTGGGCTATACTTCTTTTTTTTTCAGAAGTACAAAGTATTTTTATACATTTCTGTTTTACTTTTTGAGCAAATTTCTTGGAATCAAACCGGTTTCGGGGGGAACAAAATTGTCTGCATTAAACTTTGAAATTTGCTTTGAGCAATTCAAAAACTTCCTTGATTATTATTAAAAAAGCCATGGTTTCCTTAATTCAAATGGGTTAGTAAATCTTCTTTTATTTCAAAGGTAATTAATTATTTCAATGTATTTCAAGTAACACTTGACGCCTAGAACCTTTAGAAAATTTATGGTAGGCCGTATATATTTTGATCAAGATCTTCGTATTCCTGAAGCTGAATATGAAATAATTTGGTTTGAATATGATTAGCTAAGATCTCACATAAAGCCAGTTAAATGATGCTTTATAAGCAGCAGCAATTTTCACGCTAATAGTTAAGATTAATCATTAAAATTTATCTGCATGTAAATAATTCACCATGGGTTATAAATTTGAAAGATATTCACATGAAAATTCCTTCCTTAATAGCTTGGATTATTTTATTTATATTGATTTTTCATCAAAGAATTCATATTTCAGTTTATTTAACTACATTATATTTCATATATTAAATTAATATTTCTGTTATAATAATAAAAAAAAGGTAGGAATGCTATAATCGTGTTTAACTTTAAAGTTAAACACAAATCTTCCCCCTCAAAAAAAAAGATCATCATTATTAGCATATATTCTACATATCAGTATGATTTAGATAACTTATTCGAAAAGACGAGTAACTTTTTTTTAAATAAATAAAAAAAGAAATAGAACGATTTGCATGGCTAAAAAACATGTTATGTGAGTCGTCGTTCTACATAGAGAAGTTTTATGTCGTTTTTATTTCAATAATCGCTTCAGTTTAAAATTCTTAAACTTTCATAACTTAAGAAATTTTGCTGCCAACATTTTTTTTTTGTTCTTTTTCTTCTAATTTATTGCACATATTAAAATTCACTCGGAAACTATAAAAAATTTAGCGCGTGTGATTGCGATGAGTTCCGTCATGCACATCAAATAAATATTCTCGCAAAAATTTCAAATTGTCGAAATAAATAAAATGTGGAGAAATTAGTCCATTTTGTGTTTTCCTGTTCTTTTATCCCGAATAATTCGAAAATACGTAAAATTATTCTGAAGTTACATAATTCTCCGAGTTTGTTAAGGAAAAGAATGTCTTCTTTTTTTCATAATATTTAATTGACAAGCAAAAAGAAAGAAAGAAAGAAAAGAACAATCGCTGCTTTGTGAAATAGTTTTCAAAAGATGAGAATAAATATTCAATAGAAACAAATCTACACTATACACCAGTAATCGCCAAACTGTCGATCGGGAGCTACTAGTAGCTTACGGGGACATTTTCGGTAGACGGCGTTAACACATCCATTGGTCTTTAATAGAGATTGTCGCTGAAGAGTTCTATTTGTATCATGAAGTATTTTAATTTTCAAAATGACAAACCTTCACTGGAAATGGTGCTGATTGATTTTCCTGATTGATTTTAAAAATGATTTATTTATAAAATCGCTTTTTTCAAGCTCTAAAAATATTTGGCCTCTTGTGCGAAAAGAAAAAGGTGGTTGAGGGTCGAACCACGGTTGAGGTTGAGGTTCATACCCCAATACGCCGTAAAAAAATTTTGTTTTGATTTCATAGATTGTCGGGAACAAAAACCATTAAAAATAAATTGAATTAATAATTAGCATTAATTAACCTTGAATTATTAATTATTGAATAAATAAGTGGTATTGTTACCTTTTTTTGGAATTATTTTACGTACTATATGTATAGAATTATAATCGGAAAAAAAATCAAGGTCGATGGAAGGGGCGGGGTCCAGACCCTCAGGATCCCCTTTGTGTGTGTATCATTGATGTTAGATGTAAGATAATTAAATATGGTAAAATAGATCTGTTATATCATGGCATTTTATTTAAAAAAATAAAATAACTAACCTATATTTTTAATTTCGTTGTCTCTTTTCTTGTATAAAGCATAATAACTCCTTCTTATCGGGGGGATTCAACTAATCTTAATCAGTAACTGCGTACTGTGAAGTAAAAGATGTTAGAATTCATTTTTAAGGCATTGGATACCATGTATATTCAATGATCTTTAATTGTATCAAGTTTTAACTTCGAATCATACACACACATCAAACTATTTAACTCTTAATTTTTTAACTATATAATCGGTGTGTGTCCTATTATTAAATTAAATTGGACTAATTATAACGATGATACACTACTACTCTAGTACTACTTTATACTATTCTAACATATTGTCTGCTTAATATTGCAAAAAATTCAAATCTTGAAAAGATAATAAAGAAATTGTACTCACTACATATTAAGATATTCAGTTTTTGAATTTAAATAAAATATATGGTAAAAAATTACAGTAATAAGTAGAACGAAAATATTTCATTATATACCATTTCATGATATTAAAGCTAAGTAAATGTTTTTTTTTTTTTTTATTTATTTATCTTTCTTTTTAATGTTTAAATTTTGTTACGTTGTTAAGATTCTAATTGCGAATAATTAGATTAATCTAAATATAAATTAGCGACTGCTCCAAATAAAAAACATTCTTCAAAGAAAATAGAATAGAAATCACTTATATATGATTAAGATTAGCAAAATTTTTCAATTATTTGTGTTACTCAAATGGATAATGTTCTAAAAATTGGAAAACTTTATTTTCTAAATACGCCTGAAATATTGACTTCATTTTTACAATCTAAATAAATACAAGAATACATCAAAATTAGTTTCAATAATATTTTTTTTTCTTCTTTCGAAAGCGAATGCACCTGAAACAATATTTTCCTATCACTTTTGATAACGAACTATCAAAACAGAAAGAGAAAGCAACAAGAGAAGAATTTTTTAAATACACTGCTGGCCACCGTAAATGCAACACCCTGAAGGAAGCATGCAAATAAAACATGAAATTTACATCATGCATTAGCGGAGGTCAGATATGCAAATGATTAGAATTTCAACGCAGACACACATCACACGTGCCTGTAGCGCCACCTCAAAGCGCTATTTAAGGCTTGGAGATTTCGACGATTTCAAGTTCGGCAATTGTGTTTTTCTTGTGGTTTTTTAAAAAAAGGATCAGTTATGTCTCGTGTAAAACAGCGATCAGCTTTTGATCAAGTATCCGAGTTCGACAGAGGAAGGATAGAGGCCTACCGAGATTGTGGATCATCTTTCAGGAAAATCGGTAGTCGTGTTGGACGAAACCAAACAACTGTAATGCGGATATGTGACCGTTGGATGCAGGAGGGTACGACGGACCGACGTGGTCGATCGCATCCACCTCAGTGCACCACTTCACGTGAGGACAGGCAAATTCTGCGGATGGCAGTGACGGATCGCTCAGGCACACCACGAACCGTCGCACAGCACAGTGAGTCTGTAACGCATCATTCAGTGTCTGCGCGTACCATTCGACGCCATTTACAGCAGAGTGGTCTGTCCGCAAGACGTCCATTGCTTGGTCTACCCTTGACGCAGAACCACAGACGTCTCCGCGGCCAATGGTGCGATGAAAGAATGGAATGAAGTTGTCGTTACTGACGAGTCACGCATCTGTCTGCAACACCACGTTGGTCGGATTCGAGTCTGGAGACACCGTGGAGAGAGGATGCTGAACAGCTGCGTTATGCACCGCCACACTGTTCCTGCACCGAGTATTATGGTATGGGGTGGTATTGGATATCACTCTCGCACTCCTCTAGTACGCTTTGCCGGTACTTTAAACAACCAGCGCTACATCTCCGAGGTGTTGGAGAAAGTTGTCCTTCCTTACCTTCAGGGCTTGGCCGCAGCCATATTTCAACAGGATAATGCGCGATCACACGTGGCACGAATTGCTCGAAGGTTCTTCGTCAATCACTAGATTGAATTGCTTCCCTGGCCGGTTCGCTCCTCGGAATTCGCCGATAGAAAACATGTGGTCCATGATTGCTCAACGATTGACCCAGATTACACCTCCAGCTGCCACACCAGGCAACGTGTGGAAGCTGTTTAGTCTGCTGTACCCCAGGAACACATTCAAAGTCTCTTTGAATCAATGCTGAGACGTGTGACACCGGTGATCTCCAACAATGGCGGCTACTCTAGCTTCTGATTCTGGCAGGAACCACACTTCACAGAAGTCTATAAATTTAATCATTTTATACTTGGTCAACATGTTATCTACAAAATATTGTTGTGCTATCTCTTGTCTTTCTTGGAGTTGCATTTACAGTGGCCAGCAGTGTAGTAACGATTTTACTAATTTTCAGAAAACACAGTTATATTTCTAAAAACGTTATTGTACTATTCATGTATTAGGTGCATTATTCATATATCTTGAATCTAAAGACCCGCCGTGTAGGGCAGCGATGCACGTTAAATCTGTCGAGAGCTGAAACGTCCTCCCATTGGTGTGGTGTGGTAGTTAGGAGAGGGGGGTGCCAGCTCAGGTGTCGTCCACGTCACTTGACCATGGTTCAAAATTACGTGGTCCGTCGCCAAAAGCCCTCGTGTAGCTGAACAGTGCGACGTTAATATTCAATCAATCAATCAATCATATATCTTGAATATCATAAAGATAAGAGTATTTGCACAAAAATACTTTTTTAAACCTCTGCTAAATGGATTGTGTTATTAGAAGCACACACAGTGGCGCTCACAGGAGTTTTTCAACGGGGTGGGGGTCAGGTCAGGGTTGACCCCCACCCCATTCTCGTATCATGTCTCAATTTGCCACCTAACATATTCTTTTGATTTTGTCAATTTTCCGGAACAAAAAACCGTAAAAAATGAATTAGTGAATAAATGATTAGCATAAAGTAATAAAAATAATTATTAATAACAAATACTGAATTCAATTTTACGTACTATATACATAGGATTATAACCAATCGAAAGAAAATCAAGGGCTTTCCGGGGGGAGTTCAGGACCCCGTGAACCCCCTTTGTGTGCGCCACTGATTAGAAGTACTTATAAATTCGAAAAACACATTTGCTGTCATTTCTATCTTTACATTAAGCACAATTTAATTCAATTTCTAGAAAGTCAGGTCCTAATTCCACCAAAAACTACCACGCAGAGGGACTGGTGCACGTTAAACCTTGCCAGAGCTGAACGTCTTGACATGATAAAATATTAACAAGGATGTTAAAATATCAACACAGCTGTCAACTTTGTCATTTGACCGTGCTCCAAAATTACGAGATGCGGTGTTAGCAGACATTCGAATGGACATTCAAGACGTTCCATTCAATAACTAGAACAGCAAACCCCCAGCTACTTTTTTACATCAAAATCCAATTTCTATATTTGAGTAAGTATTATCCTTTATAAAAAATTAAAAATATAAAAAAAACTGCACTTAGCAATCCAAAAACACCAATAACACAAACGATTCCAAAGACCAGCTAGCTATTATAATATCTAATTCTAAATTTTGTCACGTATTTGCTTCTAAATTAATCCTCCCCCATACTGGCAAGACTCACATTTCGCAATTTATCTTCCTAAATGCTTCAATATACAGGCTTCCGATGAAGCCAGAGACTAATGGCTTTGATGTCAAGGTGAGTCATATTTTTGTAGATTGGCAATTTTTACTGGTCGATTTCTAGGGTCAATTCAGAACGTTTTATGTGGTATTTTTTCCGACTGTTATGTTCCTAATTAAGAGAACGATACCCCTTTGGTGGTGTTTCTATTTCTTTTAAGCTCTGTGTTTTTTCCTTCCTCGTGATGTTATTCTACTTCAAGGAACTAGTGCTTCCAGGTCATTAGTGCATCGTATGGAGTAAAACAGTGACTTATTAATGGGGACAATCATTGATCTTGTATTTCTCACTGTTCCATATTTTTGCGTGTTCATGTGGTTTGTTAAGAAGTCATAAAACCACCAACAATTATCGATAATGATAAGACCATAAAAAGTATAATAATGAATTTTATTTCTCTAGAAATGAACATTTGGCCGAAAAAGTGAAATGATATTCTAAAGATCTATATTATGATCACAATTGCATTTATCACTGAATTCAACAATAAAAATTCTCTCTAAGCCTAAATTTTCTTTTTGATACATTAATTTCATTTATTTAACGTATTTATTCGAATCTAAGCCGCACTTTTTTTCCAATGTTAATGCTACTGAAAACAAAGTGTGACTTAGAATCGAAGGCGGAAAAATTCGTTGGTTGGAGGAAATTGAACATGATACTGACGGTTAGACCAATTACGCAGGTTCATGTGTGTGTTTATAAGTTCTTAATTCTGGTAAAATAAACTAATTATTACTTCTTATTAGTTTTCATTAAAAAAATTTTAAATTTCTTAAATATTGAATATTGATAAACAATCTGACACAATCTTTTTTTATTTTATCATAAAAACGTTTTAAGAATTTGGGGTGCAGCTTAGAATAAGTGGCAGCCTAAATTCGAATAAATTCGCAATATTTCTTATATAATCGCATAAATAGGAGAGCTAAATAATTAAAATTATTTAAACTGGTTCGTGGTGAAGCCAATAAACATAGAATTAAGATCTTGAAGGAATGAAAGAGAAAATTCTGCTCAGGTTTAGTTTCCGGCATTTGATAGAGGCTCAAAATTTACAAAGTCCGTTGCAAAATATTTTGTTTTTAATTTGAGAATCTTTGCAGTGACATCAATTCAAACCATAAGCAATCATTTGATAATGAATGATATTGTTTACAGAGGTGAGAAAATAAATATTTCAGCATCATTATCTTTATATATATATCAATATATATTATGCAAATAACAGAATCTACGCCTTGATAAAAATAAAGTATACACAGCAATTATTATAATATTCAGAACCATTTTCGGATCCTTTTTGAATAGTTGTTTCAAAATGCAGATGTGTTTTGTAAAGTAAAAGAGAATCAAGAAGTGGAACTAACAACCCCCTCCCCCAAATATTTTGGATCTTTTTACTTATACAACATTAAATAACTGGCTGTAATAAGGTTACAACTTTTTCGTTTAAACTGGTCACAAACGATTCCATAGATGTAACTATGTAAATAGGAAAACTTAGAAGATTTATTTAACAACATAGAAATAGCACAGTTTTTGGTATATATACATATATATATATATATATATATATATATATATATATATATATATATATATATATATATATATATATATAATGATACTTTATACAAATAATATATTATACACACAGATTTTCTTTAATAATTTATGGGTAAATTATATTTAGTGATATAATGTTTCAAGTATCATGAATAAGGTAAAATATCTTTTACCGAAGCCAAGTTTTTCAACCTCTTTTACATAGCAATCAAAATAAATGATTTCTCGTTTATATTTTTATTATTTTAGGATAAAATATTTAAAAAATATCTTGTTATTTTAACGCTCATAGTTCAAATAATTTCAAAACTACAAATTTACTGTGAAAATACTTAAAAATATTGTAAAATTAATTTAAAAGATAAACAGAAAAAATAAATTTAATTGAAGAATTGCACGCTATTTTATACTATCATAACCAATTTTAATTAAATGCCACTTTCATTTAAAACATTTATATGTTTAAGACTTTATTTTACTTTTATTTTTGAAAAACTGTTTGTAAAAACAACTAAAGAATGAATATCGAAATTAAACTTGATGGTAGATGCTATTGACTTTGTTGCTGTTTTGATGGTTGATTGCTTAAATTTATTATGGGTTTTCTACCATTAAGAATGGGATTGAAACAACACAAAAAATGATAATGAAACTTTTTTAAATTTTCAAAAAATCTCTTTTCTGGTTTAATGAATAATAAATTTATTTGTTAAAAAGGAAAGAATAATAAAGTGTCAGAAAAAGTGGTTTGAAAATTTTAGCACGAAGTTACTTTTATTAAAAACAATAGTTTGCTGTTATTTTGATTTTGAACACTTGTTATAGTATCTGGCATCGGTATTCTAATTTATATAGAATAGCTCTATGATAATCAAAAAGTAATGAACTGCGGGGTATTACTTCTCATATTACTTCTAAATGTAATATTAATAAAAAGGGAGGTAAATAATCCGTGATATATATCATAGATCAGTGGATCTTGGACGAGTTTCCATGGACCTTTTATTAATTCTGCAGAAGAATTTCAAAGCGGTTTGTGAGGTTTGAAAGTGAAAAAATTCTATTACATATCTTAAAAAGTTTATATTGTTAATAACAATTGAATATTTTGTTTTAATTTTTTGCAATAATAAATCAGTAATATCTGCCATCAAAAACATCTCGCTGTTGTTTAATGTTCTTGTTTTAAAACAAAGAAAAATTATTCTTCATCGTAAAAGTGTATAATGAATAAGTTTTTTTATATTATCAAATTCCTTGATTATATTGATTGCTTTTATACGTTGTTACAGTTTCTCAAAGTATGCCTCTCACGTGAAATCAAATTTGAAATTATTTGTGAGAAGGAATCAATTAAAAGTTCCAAGTCAAAATTAGTGAGCCGTTAGCAGCTGGCTTTTATAATAAGCATCAAGAAGCAAAACAAATATTTAAATCAAGACTATTAACTGTAATTTCTAAAATAAATTTAAGACTTGCTAAATTATGTTATACTATCTAAATTTTAAATAACTGTATGTAGCTAAATGATTAAAAAAATAGTTCACATTTTTTTCATAATAAAATTAATTTTTTTAAAAAGGAAGCCACATAATTTTGAGTTTGTTAAAAAGAAACGAAATATTCCCCCCCCCAACATTTATTATGTATTTTATTTACTTTAGTGATTTTGCTCATCCAGACTTTATACACTCCGATGGGACTCTTAAACAGAAAAAAAAGCTCATAAATGAATACAAATGATGTAATCTGCTAAAAAATTGAAACAGTTGCTCGTGTGAGCTATGAGTTTTTATTCGATTCAAGCCGCGAGAGCTGATCTTGGGGCTTAACGAGTAGATATGTCCCGTAGTACTGTACTTCCTTTCACACAGACTCTCTGGGTTTACATTTCAACAGGATAATTCCCTATTACATACGAGACATTCATTTCTACTTCTCTCCGAGCTTGTCCGATACCCCAGCAGGAACACACACACACACACAATCACCAGATTTTTCTTAAATTAAGCTTTTTAAAGAACAGCTGAATAAGTTGATCGAAGTACAAATATCATAATCGAGAAATATCATAATCCTATTTTAACAAATCTCATTACCAATTGCTTAATGTTTTTCTAATGTTTCGCTTCAAGAGTCAATTCAACTAATAATCGTATTAAACTTAAATATAATGATTACTTTTATATCAAATAACGATTGATTGACATTTAATGAATTCGAAAAACATGACACTATTTAAATACTTACTTGACCAGCCGCAAACCACAACAAAATGGAAATTACTGCACGTGAACTCATTTTTACCAGAAATGCTCTAAGCCAACCATTTGCGATAAAATGCTCTAGGTAATGATAAATAACTTTCGCTGATTTTATGTTACTTGCGATGAATATTGATGAGAACACTTTCCATTTCTATCGGTAAATCGATTCGGGAAATTCTTAACTGTAACTAAGTATTTGTTGCAGATTAATTACTTCCCACAATGTGTAAAGGTGTGTTCTTCAAATAGATTTTATGAGGTTGCTTTTCTAAAGGTGTAACAGATATGGCAATGTTATGTGATGGAGATAAGTTATTTTAAGAAATGTTGTGGTAGGAATATATATAAAGATATATGAGTCAATTTTTTTTTCTTAACGGTAGATTTACGAGTATAACAAAACCCCGAACTTACGCGATAGGTAGAACTGAGTAATAACTGCGCAAGTCGGGGTATAATTTCACGTATAAATACAAATAAATTATTTTTAGTTGGAAATGAAAACGAAAGAAAATAATAATTTAGAAGAAATTGTTTAGTGAAATCTAAGGTAACACAGATACAAAATTTGCAAACCAAGGTTATTTTGATGTAGAAGGTTTCATAAAATCTAACAAATAGTCTGTCGGCTCAAATGTTGGTTTTCTCCTTCAAAATTTTTTCGTTAGATACTAATAAAATCTTTATCCCTTGTTTTGTACAAAAAGTACTCTCTTCGTTGTAGTTTGTATTTTCTAAAATTTGTGTGTGAACCTTTTTCAATTAAACTGAGGCCTTCTGTCAAATTACCAACCGTCATTCGATCTTCTGATTGAACTGGATGTAAAGACTCAAATTCTTTAATATCTGGCTCTTGCTTATACATTTCCATGAGCTCATCAATTATCAGCTCTTTATTGTGGGAATCCACCAAATCTTGGATGTCATCATTATCCACTTCTAAATTTATTTGCCTGGCAAGATCGACAACTTCTTCAATCTCATTACCAATTTCATCCCTCTCTGAGATTGATTCCGCCTAAGTTTCAGCGAGGAAAAAAAGAAGTAAATTATAGTTTAAGAAAACTAAAAAACATCCTTTTATAGTTAATCAAAATAAGTTGTAACAGTCTTTTACTCGCCAAATCTGGAAATGAGATCTGAACTTACTCGCCTGATGCGGGATGGGATTTGAAAATGGGAAATGGTTAATCCTGATAATCCTGATCAGAACAATGAAACAAAATTATTAAAGTATTGGATTGCCATCGTTCCTGGATAAGTGAGCAAAATTTCGAATTAATATGACCATTTAAAGTGGGTAAAGATTGAGTTCAAAGATTCCGTTACATACAAGTAAAGCTTATAAAAGGGTGTTAAAAAGATGAATCGACAATATTTGAAAATCGCGTAAATAAGAATTCACGTAAGTCGGGGTAGCGTAAGAAGAGTAGAGGTATTACAGAATGTTTAAAATTTTTTTATCGATATTTAACAAAAACTTATTTTATTTACAAAAATACATCAACATCACTTTTTCTCCTTTTCTAGATATTAAAAAAAATTTTTTAGTATAAGATTTGGTACTTGTGTCTTGAATATCAGCACCTCTTTGAAGTAAAAATGCAATCAAAATATTTACAAAATTGCAATTTTTAATTGTTTTTAATTATAAAATTTTAATTTAAAATGTACTTAAAACAATTTTAATTTTTACTTTAAACCATATAACAAATTTCAACAGAAAACAAACTTTCTAGTCATCCAGAGTATGATTTCCGAAACAATTTAAATGAAATCTCTCTCTCTCTCTCGTTCGTGGAAATATTCTATAATTCCACGTAGTCTATGTTCATATTTTGTTTTTTCTTTTTTTATATTTCTATAGTTATAAATCTTTAAAAATGATGATGTTTAACTCCCATATACTGTATATTCCAGCACATAAGGCACAATTTAAGACAAAAAATAAATCGAAATTTGCAGGAGCGCGTTATAAGCCGCATATAAACACGATAAAATTTTAAAAAAAATAGCTTAACCCGTTATCTACCACATTATGATTTGCTGCAGTTTTTTTCATGCAATATTTTTTTTGAATCACTACATAGAAAATTAAGGGATATACATAAACAAAATACTCAATTTTGGGAAATTTAATCTGTTAGAGCAAATTAATTAATATTTTACTTAAATATATTGTTCACTTAAAATAAATAGTCAAATCGTTTTCTAAGGTCTTCATTAACATACAAAAAAAATAAGACATTAAATGTTGACATTAAATATTTTTTCGAGTCAAAAATGATAATCTTTGCAATCCGCTGAAAACGAAATTTCTGCTACAAAACTATTCGCCTTATCTGCTAAAATACTCATCATAGAACCCGTGCTGCCATATATCTTGGAAGAGTGGATTTCAAAGAATATTTCTGCAAAGTATCGTCAAAACATTCGAAAAAATTGTTGTTTTTCATAATTTTAAAGTGAGTGGTACCAGGGATTGCAATATCGGACCAAAAGTTCAATACCGGTATTCGGTATTTTTTAGATCTTAATACCGGGATACCGGTTTTAATACCGGTATTAAAAATGTTAGAAAAAGCATGAAAATGCAGGTGTTTTTTTGCTTTATATTTGCCAGTTTTATTAGAGAGTGTAAAAATCACAAAAAATAATTTGTAACTTATAAATTATAACAGTACTAGCTGGTATACCCGTTCTTCGCACAGGTGAACTGAAAAATTAAACAACACAGATTGAAGGATAAAAAAGTTTTTAATGAGTTAATTTTACGTGAATTGCAAATTAAACCAAAAAAGCTTTTTGCATATCTCAGCTAAACAAAAAGAAGAAAGAAAAAAAACACCTTTGTTAAATTTAAATTAATTTTTTGTTAACTATTCGCCTTCCACGCTTAAATACTCATCATAAAACCAGTGCTGCCATATATCTTGTAAGAGTGGATTTCAAAGAATATTCCTTCTAAGTTGGTGTGGTGTGGTAGTTAGGAGAAGGGGGTGCCAGCTCAGGTGTAGTCCACGTCACTTGACCATGGTTCAAAATTACGTGGTCCGTTGCCAAAAGCCCTCGTGTAGCTGAACAGTGCGACGTTAATATTCACTCACTCCAAAAAATACAGTACAGTAGTTATAATTATTTTTATATTTAAAAATGCAATATCCTCCTATTCAATTAAAATTATAGCGTTATAATTAACTACTAACCACAAACGAACTATGCAAATATGTCCAAATGATGCAGTGTGAAATACAAAGTTTATCTACTGTAAGTACCAGAAGCAATAAAAGCATTTATTTTGAAAAAAGATCAATTTCTTACTACCAAATGTGCATAATAAAATCATTAAAAAAACATTCAAATAAAGATAGATTTATAACAACTACTCCCTTCAAAACTTAGTTTTATTCTGAAATAATAAAAATTAGGGATTATGCTGATCACAGGAATTAATTAGAAGCGAGCGCCTTGCGAAGCCAAAACAAAAAGGGCTCTATATTCTAACAAAAGATAGATATATACTGACGTAGGCTTTTTTGCAGCGCACGCCAGAATTGCTTGCAGATGGCAGAATTTTTCCTACTTACTTGACAAATATCGTTATATTTTGGACACTTCTCACAATATTTTTATAAATTATAGCCTATGTGTTATTCTGATGTATAAGCTATACTACTGTATAGTTTCATTAAAATCCATTCAGTTGTTTTTGCGTGAAAGACGCCCAAACATCTTCACAAACTTTCGCATTTATAATATATATCTAGATATAAAGAACACACACACACACAAAGTAAAGAATCATCTTATTTATATAAATCATCTTATTTATTTATTTAAAAGTGTAAATATCGCTGTTCAGTGTGTGATACTAGTACAAATTTTTGAAATGTGATCTTAAAAAAACAATGCATCAATTGCACTCTCATTAAACCTGGAACGTAATTTTGCGAAATAATTTCATCCGAATTATCTTTTTTTCAAAATAATCTAATATCCCTGATGGCTTGGGCTTAGAAAGTGTGCTAAAATTTGTATCTTCATCGCAATTAGTTTCTTTCCTCTTTAACAATTTTGTATCATGTTTCGTTTTTAAATGTGTATGGAGTCCCTGTTTGTACTTCCTCCATTTATTTTAATAACACTCTAGAGCATTTTTTACATTGTGCCACTATATTCTTTTCATCATATAAATAATGAAACCAAACCTAAGTATTATCAACTTTTTTTTGTTCTTTAAAGTTATTCTCGTTCATTATTATGGGTTATTATTTATGAGTATATATATCTATAATTAATATAAAAAATATTTTGAACCCTTAAGTATGATATACAAATACAGTGTGAATAACAGATTCACCAATTTAAAAATATATCAAAATATTAAGCACTTTCTTCACAATTACGACTTTCTTTTCATAGATTATGAATATCAGTCTACGATTCCTGAGCGTGTGCAGTATGGCTCTGAGCTGTAACAGGATATTTTTGGCCCGCCTTTTTGGATGATTCACATATTTTATCACTTCTCTTGATTGTACTATAAACTTTGTATTCACAGTTTAATTAATTTCGCCCGTTAGGGAGACACAAAAATAAAAACGCATATTATTTTGCGATATTGGTATAATCCCTGAACATATAGTGTAGACAATTTTAAGAAATTTCTAGTACATACCAAAAAACCGTATTTAAACTTGTGAACACAGGTATTTTAAAATTGTACTAATCCCTCAAAATACCGGTATTCGGTATCCCGGTATACTGGTATTGCAATCCCTAAGTGGTACTTTTAAGTACCGTCGGTAGATAAAGGGTTAAAAGAGATTAGATTTCTACAAACAGTAATACCTCGAGCTTACGCCATAGATGGGACTGAGTGATAACTGCGTAAGTCGGGGTATGATTTCGCATATTAGCACACATAAATTGTTTTTAGTTGGTGCCGGAGACGAAAGAAAATGATAATTTAGAAAAAAAAAGTGTTTTATAATAAAATATAGATATATATATATATATATATATATATATATATATATATATATATATATATATATATATATATATATATATATATACACACATACAAAATCGTAAGCTAAAGTTATTTTTGATGTAGAAGGTTCCATAAAATCTTACACACAAAGTAGTCTGCCAGCTCAAAAACTTTTTTTCCCCGGCAAAGTTTGCTCATACTCTGCTAATAATTTTTTTGTTCCTTGTTTCTCGAAAAAATGTGCTCATCGTTCGAATCTATGTTTTCTAAAAATTTTAACCCTTTTTTCTATTAAACTGGGCCTTTTTGTCAAATTCTCAATCGTCATCCGATCTTCTGATTGAAAAGTGTCTAAACACTCAGACTTCTTCCATGTCTTGCTTTTGCTCATGCATTTCTATGAGCTCATCAATTACCAGCTCCTGATTGTGGAAATCCAGCAGTTCTTGAACATCAACACTATAAACTTCTAAATTTACTTGCCTGGTTAGATAGGCAAATTCTTCAATTTCACCAACTTTTTCTCCCCTCAAACAAAAGGTGAATCGACGAGATTTGAAAATTGCGTAACTCCAGATTCGCGTAAGTCGAGGTATTACTGAATATCTAAATGTTTTTAAAAGAAATGACACACACACCTTATGGACTTACAGTATTGTGTGGAAACATGAAAAAATTCGTTCGATTCGTCTTCAATTATATCTTCAAGCTCATCATCGAATTCTATTTCTTCTTCGCCATCACTGTTCTGTTTTCTGATTAATAATCTTCTTTTGTTCATCTAGATTGTTAGACATACTTCATTTTTAAATGACTTTTTAAGTATGCTAAGTTTAATATCTGTCCATGATTTTATTATACCCTCACGCACTTTACCTAGAGTTCAAAATATAAGAGTGTCTCGCATTTGCATTTCTAGTTTCATGTAAAAAGGGGGTGCCCGTTTTACAGCGAATACACTTAAAAATATAAAAACCGCAGTTTAAAAATATAGGTGCTATGTGTCGGAATATGCCATATATGAATTAATTATGATTTTTTCGGACGAGTTGTAGGGATTTTATTTAATATTCTACAGACATGTTCCACATTTTTAGTTTTACAAATTCCTATATAAATAGTAAATTTCCGAGGGATTTAAGAAAAAGAGATTTCTGATGGAACTGACAATCAAGCTAATTTTTATTTTTAAAATATATGGATGAGAGAGAGAGAGAAATAAAAATTAAGGACGGACACATGTGTATGGGTACAATTTTCCGTATTTTTCTTCTGATTATATTTTTTTGAAAATTCTTCAGGGGAAATATTATTATTTTCAATTAAAAAATGAATGTAAAAAAATCTTCCATAGTAAATTTTATAATTTCTTTAAAATATATACTATTAGATCTATTTATATATCTTGAAAAATGATTTCAAAGGTGTCATCTTTTTATAAAGTTTAACAAACGAATATGTAATAGTTTGAAATACTTATCTCCTCGGATTTTTATATATATATAACTGCAAAAAAAAGTACTGTTAAAAAATTTTTCAGAAATATTTTATTTTTTTACCACATTAAAAAAGTATATATTCACATTTTCAAACATACGGGATATTTTCGAAATTTGTTAAATTAAATAAATATTCAAAGACGATTATTTGCAAACTTTATGAAATTGCTCTGCATAGATTTTGAAACATATCTTAAAATTCGACAATCGCAAAATCAGTTCAAAGAGATTAATACTGAAATTCTTACGCAAATAAAGTTCTATTTTTACAATATTTCCAAACGCATAGTTGAAGACCTTACTAAGTTTAAACTTCTGACTAAGGATCACTTTGAGACATTTATATCTTCTTTGGATACAATTCATACTTCAGTATACACTCATGTCCATAAATTAAGGATAATGAAGTTCAGGCAAATAAAGAGACAGAAGCAAAACAAATTTGACTTATTTGTAAAGTCTATTTATTAAACAAAGGGTAAAGAGCAAAAAAGATACTATATGTTTGACATAACTAATAAAAGTTGCGATTTTTACTCCCTGGAGCAAATTTCAAAAAAGAACCTATTTACAAAAAACAGTATAACATGGTTAGTATGAGGGTTAATACGGAGTATGTCTCCCGGACGATGCAATACAGGCCTTACAACGCCTAGGCATGTTGAGTATCAAATTATCAATCTAATCTTGGGGAATATTACACCACTCATCAAGCAATGCCCTCCGAAGCTCCGGTAGACGGGTGCAATTTGTCGGCCAAGCATATCTCACACATGCTCTATTGGATTCAAGTCCGGTGAGTATGCTGGCCAATCTATACGGGTGATATTTTCCGATTGAAGGCATTCGTCTACAATGTTTGCACGGTGAGGACGGGCTCTGTCATCCATAAACAGAAATTCAGCACCCATGGCACCCCGAAACAAACGTACATGTTGTTCCAGAATGACATCCCGATAGATGCGGCCTGTCATTGTTACACTCTGAACATGCAGGTCAGTTCTGGAACAAAGACTATTTTCTCCCCAAACGAGCTATCTTGCACCACCGTAACGGTATCGTTCAATGGTGTTCTCTTGGTGGTAACGGGTACCTGGCGCTCTCCATATTAAAGTCCGGCGAGAATCAGACTGCAAACTAAACTTGGACTCGTCGGAAAACATCACACAAGACCGCTGTTGTGGTGTCCACAATGCATGCTCTCTACTCCAGGTTAATCGCAGGCGACAGTGAGTTGAGGTAAGTGGAACACATCTGACAGGCCAACGAGCATATAGACCAATGTGCCCTAAACGTCTGTTCACTGTCTGCCTTGAAACTGTCGTACCGGTTGCTGAAGAGAGTTGACGAGACAGGTTTGATGCTGTGCTCCGTCTGTTTCTTTTGGCAGTAACTGCCAAATATATACCGGTCCTCATTCGGCGTTGTAACTCGGGGGCGACCTTTTCTGTAACATCTACTCACATTACCATCATCTTGGAATCGTTGCCAAAGCCTGGAGATGACACTCTGGGCGATTCCAAGTTCCTCGGATACTTCCAGCTGCGTACGTCCACATTCCAGTAGTCCAATAATTATACCACGTAAAAAAATCATTCAAATGCTTCCTTTGTGCCATAACTATGCTGTTATTGCACTGAAAGACTTTTAAAGCGCTTGTGAACAATTTTACTTCTTTGCCACCATTCCTTACATACCCCTCTCTCTTACACTCTCGTCATTGTGAGGTACTATCAGCGCCATCTGGTAGTTTCCTTAATTTGCATATTCTTCTTCAAGATGTGTGTGATAATTCTACAGGTGAAATTTTTATTTTAGAGTTCAATTTCTGTGTGATTCTGAATTATCCTTAATTTATGGATATGAGTGTATTTGCAGCTTCAAAGACGCATTGATTATTTCAACAATTCTAAAATGGCAACAAAAATTCTTATAAAAAAATAATACATTTCTTTTAGTCTGTACAATACATTATTCTAAAAAAAGAATATCATAAAATAAGACAATTAGTTTTTTTAAAAAAAAATTGCATATTTTAGAGGAATTTCGATTGTTTGAGCTTCCCCTAATCAAAAAATGAGAGGAAAAATTAAACTCAATTTTTATGAAAATTTACAAAAGATTGTAAGCGTATTTTTTTATATATATTTTGAAATAAATTGACCCAAAACTGAAATCTGCTCAGTTGATGAGAGTTTTAATAAATAAAAAAGTCAGTGAAGTAAATATTTGCTATGTGTTGGCTCGGTGGCTTATAGGTAGCGTGCCCACTTTGTTAGCCCAAGGTTGGGGGTTCGATCCTGAATGGTGTCGAAAATTTTTCTGCATGTGAAAGTCGTAGGCACGCATGTCATATAATCAAATGGGCAAGTAAAATTTCCCTTAAGTATCAATTTGGTTCTGGTGATCAATTCAATATTCAGCATCCGATGAAAGCTTGAATTAAAATTAATACAAGCGTCCAAAAATTTCGTAGCGAGAGCCACCATTAGATAGTACCACTATGAAACGGCTTTTACATTTGGGAACTTGCCGTGTCTGCATAGACATAGTTGTCAATATGTAGCCCATTAAAAATATTTATTAAATAAAAAAGAATGTTAAATTTAGAATTTTTTCTAAAGCAATATATACTTTGAAAAGTTTCAGTGAATAATTTTAGCATAGGGGAGCTTTTTATTTATAAATATTATTTTTGGTTTAATTTAACTTTATTCTCTAACCAAATATACAGAAATACAGTTGAACTAAGGAAATAAGTTAAATAAATGTTTGTAAAAACGCAGTAGCGCACACAGGAATATTTCAAGGGGGGGTCCGGGTTTGAAAGTTCACCATTCTTGTATCATGCTCTTTTTGATTATGTTGATTTTCGGGAAAAAAACACAGTAAAAAACTAATTATTGAATAAACAATTGCCCTTAATTAATAAAATTAATTATTAATAACAAATATTTTATTAAATTTTACGTACTATATACTTAGAATTATAATCAATCGAAAAATATCAAAGGCTTTGGGGGGTCCGGACCCCCAGACCCCCCCTTGTGTGCGCCACTGCAACAACGTCCTTTCGTTTTAATAAGGCACACAGTAGCCGAATGGTGGATTTTGTCGACCCTTAAAATTGATTCAAATCATTTGACATATGTTGAAAAGAATTAATAATAAAAAATGAAACTTTAATCACTTTGTATCTTATCAAGTAGAAATGTGATATTAATTTGAGAATTAAATTAAACAATCCATATAAATAATTTTGAAAGAAAAAAAATCATATACTTCTTCAGATTGCGTTTCTAAAACAATGATTTTTAAATGCTGCGCTTTTTATTATCAAATCACATTACATGTAGAATATCAAATATAAAGTTGAAACTGATGGATATATGGTAGTATGTTTTAATTATTTTAACATATATTTATCATAATAAAATCGATGGTAAAAAACTTATTAATGGTAAAAATTTTTTTAGTTTTCTTTAAATGCCTGTCATCTTGCAAACATATTTAAAATATTCAGTTTTTATTTAGTAAATGAACACTTTTTTAAAAGAACAGCTAACGAAAGCGTTTTAAATATATACCTCAATGAAGCTAGGCAAGAACAGATTTTTGATTAATGAACAAGATTGACATTGATGATTGAGCTTGTATTTTAAGCTTTAAAATGGTTGTTTTTTGTTCGAATATTAAAGGTAAACGAGACAATATAAATAAATTAAATATTTAACACTACCAGAAAAGCTTTTGAAACATTTTTTAAAATAGTATCGGCGAGGTCAAGGAAAATTCAACATTTGAAATAGGTAAATGGATCCTTTACATTTTGATGACTTAATCTATAAACTTGTCCGCTATTGTTCCAGAAATTTTGACAATTATACTGTAATCGAACAATTATTGTTAGAAGATGTCATAATAAGGAATGTTGTAAATGCCCACTTAGCTAAGGAAATTTTAATTATAGTTATACGGATGGATGCGCAGATAATATCTAATTCTGTCGAATTCACCATTTTTTAAACAAATTCATGCATTCTTATTGAACGTTTAATAGTGCTACATGCAGTGTGAAACGAAATAGTTCAAAACGCTCATTTTCGTGGATATTTCTTAATTGGTAACACTGAAAGTGTTTAAAATTGTGAAAATTTTGTTTTTAACCTGACCAAAGCTATTCAATGTGTTATTTCAAACTTTGTTTCTAATATCTATTCTTTCACAACTCGGGGTAACATCATAATTTTATTTTTCTCGTGAATCTTTTCGTTTAAAAATGTATCCCATCAATTTTTTTGTATCTTTTCCCTTCAATTGAAGTTCTTAAGACATAAGAAAATAACTGATTTTTTCCCATCTTAGTTTGCGTATCATTTTACACGTATTTTTATTTTGTAAGATTTGTTTGATTCAGAATAAATAACTTGGTTGCAACTATATTTTGTATAAAACAAAAAAAACCTTGAAAATTTCTATTAGAAAAAAAGTATTGGATACAATTTCAAATTGAATAAATACTACGATAAATTGTTCAAAAAAAGATCCAAATAACAACAGGCTGTTTCTATGCAAATCTGATTGAACTCATGTGATTCAAAAGAACTCAAGTGAAGAAATAGAATGAAAATAATATTAAAATAATAAAACATTTGCGTAGAAGATTTTATATAAACGATTCACTCAATCGATAGAAAATCGAAAAAATCGTAGAATGATTCCCTTGGTTATTAAACCTATGCATTTTTTTTTAAAAAAAGATTTAATGTATCAAAAATATCCACTTTAATCATACGAAATTGTTTGTAAGTTTTTTTTGTGTGGATTATTAAATTCTTGATTTTTATTTGTTATTTTTTAGCGTAAATTTTGTAAAAAAATATTAAAAGAAGCAAAACACGTTGTATATAAAATAATGCGGAGAAAAAAATACTTCTTTTAACCGTTTTCAAACTAATTTTGCAACAGTACCAAGGTTTCTATCATTTATTATAGTATTAGTGTTATAATTCATATCGGTGGAACTTATATATTTCTTGGGTTTTTATAGTTGAAATAAAACAAAAAATATTCTTAAAAAATTATATTTATGTAAATATATATATACAAGAAATTCCTTATTTTCAAACAATAAAAATACAAAAATAATTTTTTTTAATGCATTAAGTATTCAGCTCAATTAAAGATTTTATATACAAACTTAAAAATAGGGAAAGAAGGATATAATATTTAGTATAAAAAAATTCTTAAGAGACTTTCTTGATATATGTCAGAAGTTTTTATATTTTTAAAAAAATATTTTGTGTGTGTGTGAATTATTACTCTAAATTACTGAAATTCAACTGATTATGGTGTGCTTTTTTAAATAATACTTCAGGAAACATATTGTACCTCATTATACACTTTAGAATTCCAAGTACAGAGGTTTACGAAGCAACGAATACTTAAAACAACTGATTAGATAATTTAGGAGAAAATGTAAATAATCAACACTTTATAAAGAGTGTTTTTTTTTGAGGTATAGAAGTTTAAGTTAGCATTACTTTCCAAGATGGCAACCGATTTAACAGCTGTCAAGTGATTTATTCTCAGTTTGGTTTGGCAATTCATCATGAATAGACTCACGCCTCATAGAGATTCGTCGAATGGGCCCAAAACGAGATTGCCGTTGTTCCCGATTTTCATAAGCAAATTTTGTTTAACGATGAAGCGCACTTCTGGTTCAATGGCTACGTCAACAAACAAAACTGCCGCATTTGGAGTGAAGCTAATCCACAAGTGTATGTCGAAACACCGTTACATCCAGAAAAACTGACTGGTTGGTGCGCTTTATGGGCTGGTGGAATCCTTCTTCAAAAACGATGAAGGCAACAACGTTACAGTCAATGGTGATCGGTATAGAGCCATGATTACTAACTTTTCATTCCTGAATTGAACAATCATGATGTCCAGGAGCTGTGGTTCCAACAAGATGGCGCAACATGTCACACAGCTCGTGCCACAATCGATTTATTGAAAGACACGTTTGGTGACCGCCTAATTTCACGTTTTGGACCTGTGAATTGGCCTCCAAGATCTTGTGATTTAACACTGCTAGACTATTTTCTGTGGGGCTATGTAAAGTCATTGGTCTATGCGGATAAGCCACAAACGCTTCACCATTTGGAAGACAACATTCGCCGTGTTATTGCCGATATACGGCCACAAATGTTGGAAAAAGTCATCGAAAATTGGACGTCCAGATTGGACTACATCCTAGCCAGCCGTGGCAGTCATATGCCAGAAATCATATTTAAAATGTAATGCCACAAGATTATCTTTCGAATAAAAAACAATTCATGTCAATCGAATAATACATCGTTGTTTTATTGCAATTTAAAGTTATATACCTCTAAAAAAACACCCTTTACAAAGTACGAAGAAAGGATCAATATCTTAATTGGAATCAATTACTCCAATTTAAAATTTGGGTCTTGGGGTAAATTAAATGCAATCAGGGTTTTCCGCATAGATTAGTACGCGTGTGACACAATGTTACATAAGTTTGTCATTGGCTTGTGATGGGGCCAAATTAATCTTTTTGCTTTCTTTTGATTTCTGGAAAGGGAAATTCGGAATTCGAAACCAGCGAGGAAACTGAGTTCAAAATACATTTATTTCACCCATACGGAAAAGTTGCTTCTGTTGTGACGTTTCAACCTATTGAAAGGAAAGCGTGGTTGTGCATAATAAGAGATTTTGCTGTTTTTGCAGCTGCTCGCTGATAGCAGAGATCCATCGTGAGATAAGTTCGACATGAGAGAACATTCGAGTTGTGAAGATTTTTTAAAGATCGGGTTAAATAGAGGTAAATGACTTGTTGGATGAATGCATTTTTCTAAAAATTGAAATTGGAAGTGGATTTTAACAATACATTACCTTTTTTTTAGAGATGGCATGCTTCCTTTGTACTTTACAAAGAGAATGATTCAAAAAGATTTAAAATCGTGATGTTAATATGATAATATTCTAAACCTAGGTTCTTTTATTTTCATACGTGATTGATAAGTAAAGCTTGCCTACAATATTTTTCCAAAAATGGTGATAGGTGTTTTTTTTTTCTTTTTGTATAACTACTGGTACGAAAAATTTGCTTTTAAATATAAAAACTTTAAAAGAAGTGATAAATTGAAATAAAGTTTTTCAGGATATAAATAAAATGGTAATAAAAGCACTTTAACAGAATATTTCATATCACAAAATATTAAAATATATGAATTTTGAAAGAATAAATTTTTCTTATATTTGTCAGGGACAGATGTGTAAATTATTTTCATTACTAATTTTAATTTAATAATTTTTTTATATTGCTGTTTTTTAATTTGTGCAGTAGCCCACAAGAGTGTTCGTATACTTGCCTGTGTCTATAAAATTTAATGCTTTTGACTAATAAAAATTAATATGTTGGAACTGTAATTTTTTTGTAACATCTGCAATTTGTAATTATTAAAACAACATAAGCAACTTTCAAAAGGTTGTAAAACTATTATTTTTAAAAAAGTAATCAATAAAATCCTCTAAAAAATTACACCACAAAAGTCTTCGTACACTGAAACAAAATCTCAACATTGCTTTAAAAATTGTATTTCTTTCTTATTTTAGTACTTAATAGGATTTCTTTTTGTAATCAACAAACACTTTTAAAAGTCTTGGTATAGATTTCATCAGTTTTTTGTAATTTCTGCATCGATATATTCCTCCATTCTTCTGTGATCATTGTTGTTACTTCACAGTTTGTTTTTATGTATACATGTCATGTTTTCTTTTTTAAACTCAAATTCTTACCAAATATGTTTTTCAGGGCTTAAATCAGGTGATTTAAGAGGTTTTTTTAGGGATCTGGGGACTATTATATAGAGGCGTACGTTGAGAACAGTGCATTTGGTGTCATTATCTTATTAAAAAATGAAGTCGCCTACACACAATATCCAAATTTTGGGCGGATAATTTCAAATTGTTCTTTAAAAAATTTAAATAGAGTTAATGATTAACAACAGCATCAAAAAATACCAAATTACCTAATCCTGAAGTTGACATACAGCCTCATACAAAAACACCTCAACCTCCATGTTGAAGCATGCAGGAGAAGGTGTTCTTATTCCAACTAAATTCTTAGGTTTAAAGTTCCTCATTTTTTCTTCTCCAAACTGTTATACGACGTCGAAGCTAAATTTTTAAAATTTCCTGCTATTCCCACCAATTTGTGTCAATGTTGAATTAATCACATTCATCAATCAAAAAAAAAAGATTTCATGATTTACTATAAAAATATATTGTTCTGTACTATGATAGAAAATATAACCAATATAATTTCTATTGAAAAGTGCATTTTTTACTGTTAAAAAAAATGCTTTATTCTGTCACGTCTGCTAAAGAATTTTATTTTCTTTGTTTGCATTTGCGTTATTAATTTTGCTCCTTTCAAGAATTCACAATTCCTCACATCTTCATATAAGTTAACTTGCAAGTGGTACATTTGTGCATTTGATTATTTTTAAGTCAATCAAATCATTTCGTTCATTTTACTCAATACTTATTTTTTACGTGTGTGTGGAAGAAGTATCCAGAAATTTCTCTTCATCAGATTGCTTCATTCATAAAATTTTGATTCTTTTATTTACAATTGTGTTAAGATCAAATCTTAATATTGGTTTTTTGGCCAACTGAAAGATAAATTCCGTTAAAAGATGAAGTTGAGTATGTACATCATTTATTTAAAATTTAAAAAGAAGTGAATTTAAACTAATTTATTTCTTTTCTATAATTACATGTATAAATCTGTTCTATTCCTATAATATAATGTAAAGACATTCGATCATCTTAAAATTTTAATACAAAAATGGATTAGCTAAGAGATATGCTAAACACAAAAACATTATGTCAAAATTAGTTATCATAAGTAAATATATTATTTATCGTAAATAAAATATTATTTACATACCCTGCTTAATGAACTGAAAAAAAAGAAGCCATGATATTTAAAGATTAATTGTGTTACACTCTATCAAACCAATTTGTATTCACTCTTAGCAGTAAAATATGAATACTTTTTTTACACGAAAAAAGGAAATAAAAGATATTTGTTATATTTATTAAAAAAAGTTATGTAACAATTTTTTATATTTTTGAGCTATTAAAAGTTATACAATAATAAAATCAATCACCGATTTGATTTTCCAACCCGTCTATCAATACATTGAGATTATTTGAATGATTTAGCTGTTTGGTGTGGAATGCTAAAAACTCTTTATCTAGTAATATACCTTTTCCAGAGAAAATTTCTTGAAATTAATAATTTAGTTGCAGATTTCAATGAAATTACAGTTTCTTGTCACAGTTACCCAATCTGTTAATTTTGAGATCAAGTTCTTACAGGAACATTTCCAGTTATTTCTCGCAGTCTCAAAAATACGTATGAATCAATATGCGTAACTACTAAGCGCATTTACATACAAATGTGGACTTAGGTAAAATAATCCATAAAAAAGAATTATTTAGAAAGCCGCAGTATCAGAAATGGAAGAATTTAGAGTATTTTTTTAAATAGATGAACGAAAGTTATTTTTAGAAATAAAATTCATCTGGATACCTTCTTGATAAAAAGGTAATTTTATCGTAAAGTTATATTTCTTCTTAGATATGCTCTCGAATTCTCTGTAAAAATTTCATGTAGCTTTTAGAGTATTTCCTTTGAGTTTTAGCTATTCGATCGTAAAGTTACCTCATTAAACTGGAAATTTGACTTGTTTTCATGTTGCCAAAAATCAAAAACCAATATATTTAATGTTGTCACCGCTAAAAGTATTTGGAGTAAAAGTTTTGAAAAATATTTTTCAGATCAATATACCGAATATGGGTTAAGAATTTAGTGATGCTTTTGCAGATGTACATTATAAAAAAATATTACTGTTGGGAGTTTTTCGTGATCAGAATTTTAAAATTTTTGTCTTAGTTTTTTTCAATAAAACTAAATTGGTTAGAGTGGTACTCTCTCACAGGAGCTATATTTTATGTTACTAGTGTTGACCTGTAAGATCAACTCCGATATTTCAATAAGGTAAAAAGAATTATTGCCTTCGTTAAGAGGTAATAAATTATCAAAGAACTGAACAGGACAATGGCGCTTTTGAAACAGTAATTCTGGTTCCTTTTCTGTTTAATTTGGTGTGATACATTATCTTCTTTATCGTTTACTATCATGTTTTCAGACATCTTGTCACCGTAATATGTATGCCCGCATCTCAATCTTACTGCTGAAGTAAGTATCTTAATTTTAAATACATATTTTCTGCCAAATAACCCAATTTTTACATTATTTTGTATTTCTAAAAGAATTTTGTTAGTTCCTTTCTACTTTTCCCTGTTACTTGTAAAATACATGGTGTCCGGACTTAATGTATACAAAAGTTATGGCTTATTATTGCTGAATTACCTATAAAAATGTAATAAACTGTTCATCCGTGGATTAGAAAAACCTCCGAGATTTTTTTGGATCTAGTCCGATCGGCTGCACGTGCGCGCATTGTTCGACAATCGCAGACGATAAACTTATAACAATGATTTCATTAGTTAAGATGTGGACGCCACAGCAAAAGATGCAGACCGTACTTTGGTTAACGGAATTTAAATCAGTTACGCGTGTACAGTGACGTGTTTGAACAGAGTGGAATGTCGTTTCTGGCTTGTCTAATATACTAATCAGGACTCCTACAAAATGAATCCTGCACACGATCAACAGTGTTTTCTATCGCGAAAACTTAAGGATATTTGCCAATTTGAGATACCTAAGTTCCCGTCTCCTTTAAACCTTTATCTGCCGCAGTATGATTGATTGCAGTTTTTTTCATGCAATATTTTTTTTGCATCACTACATAGAAAATTAAGGGATATACATAAACAAAATACTCAACTTTTGGAAATTTAATCCGTTAGAACTAATTAGTTAATTAAAGATATTCAACTGTAAAATTAATTATATATACTGTTCACTTGAAATAAATAGTCAAATCGTTTTCTAAGGTATTCATTAACATACAAAATAAATAAGATACTTATCTTTTAACATTAACTACTTTTTCCGAACAAAAATGACATTCTTCGCAATGCACTAAAAACGCCTTCAGCTGAAAACGCAATTTCTGCAATAAAACTATTCGCCCCTTCCCCGATAAAATACTCATCATAGAACCCGTGCTGCCATATATCTTGGAAGAGAGGATTTAAAAAAATATTTCTGCTAAGTATCGTCAGAGTATTCGTAAAAGTGATTATTCTATGTAATTTAAAGAAAGTGGTACTTATAAATACCCTCGGTAGATAAGGTTTAAGTTCTTTCCCATTGGTGGACAGATTTTGATGTCGGAGGATTGACATTCCATTCTGTTCGAGCACGTTGCTATACATACGTGACTGATTTAAGTTCCGTCAACCAACCACCTTTTGCTGTGGTGCCCACATCTTTACTAATGAAATCAGTGCAACAAGAGTATCTTCTGCGATTGCCGAATAATGCGCGCATGTGCGGCCGATAGGGCTAGACCCAAACAATCTCGGCAGGTTTTCCAATCCCCAAATGAACAGTTTATTATATTCTGATGAATAGTTCCGTAATAATAAGCCATAACTTTTTGATACTTTAAGCCAGGACACCCTGTATTAATCCTAGGAATCACTAAGTAAATGATTCTTTTTTTAAAAATTTTGACTATCTGTGTAAAAAAACTCTCTAAAAAATCAAGTCATTGTTATACAGAATGAATCTGTTACATTTCCTCAGATATCTCTGAAACATTTCACGATTAAACTCCTTTACAATAGAGAATCCTTAAATAGAATATTTTTGAGTTGTGACTTCGACATGCAATTTAAAGTATAAAAACTGCCATGTAAATTCCAATTCGAAAAGTTTTTGGAGCGAATTTTTATTGACTAACTTCTTTCAAATCTTGGCCAATTTATGTTACTAACATTTCTCTCACAAAAATATTTATAGAAAATTGATTTACAATGCATAGACAAAAAGTTGTATATGTGTGACATAATTTTAGTGCATGACACGAACACATTCAATGGAATACTACTTTCTATTATGATTAACAATATCTTATTGTACTCGGGAGACAAACGCTCTCCAGTTTGATTTTGGAGCGTTCTAGGTCCACTATCCTTCAACTTGACCTCCTCGCAATTTTGACACATTCAATTAGGTCAGATGTCGACCTTGTCACAAGGTCAATGTCTGATTTCACGCCGAATTCTCAACATTCGTTTACGCCTATGTATGAACTTTGAGCCCGATAGATTTAATAGGCGTTGAATAGGCGTTTTTCTTTGGGCATCCGGACTGTAAAAACAGTCCTCAATCCCATATCGTGAGAGTCTATGATGCTGGGCGTGACAAAAGTGGTGTTTTCCATTCTGCTGAGTGACATGATGACGATTGGTCGAACGATGGAATCCGAGAGGCGTGGCTATGGTGCTTCATCTGGGTGGAAAGTTTTTTGAGTTTTTTGGCTTGGCTGAGAGCTTAGAGGTTGCTCTCTGACGATAGATTTAAAGCCCGTCAGTCCCTTTATAAGATGAGTCTTTGGGGGGGAGGGGATTGTCTACCACCTAAGGCTGGAATGAAAATTCGCCAGTCCATTGCCGAGATCATTCGGGTAGTATGGCTGTTTGGTAGCTAATATGGGAAATATTGAGAATTTACTTTACTGTATGTACTAAAAAAATTTAGTCTAAGTACGCCTATCTGCAAATGTATCAAACACCAAGCGGTAGAAAATTGTAATTGTTGTTATTCTCCTATACGATGTTTTTATGTTCTCAATTTTTAAAGATTGCCATGCGTTAAACTAGACGCAACATCCCTGCTTTTGAATGTAAAAGACTTTCCAATTACTAAAAACATTTAAAAAAATAGCAAATCAAACATTGAATAAATGAATGTTTAAGGATTATAGCATTTGTTCCTCCATATCCTTCTCAAAACTTTATCATTCTTTTATTTTTCCCATTTTAATTACTAAAGTTAAGGTCCAAACCTTTTTTTATCACGAAAATATTCAGATATATTAAGTGGTCAGCGAGAAAGAGCAAATTTTTTTTCCATTTAATAATAATTAAAATCAGACTGAGATTGGTTTTGTTTAAATTTTTCAATATATAAGCCGTACCAAAACAATAAATACGTTTACGTTGAGGGACATTGTACTTAGAGATTTCATTGATAATGCATTCCTATGTGCAAGAAAATAAATTACCTGTAGGCATTAGAAAAATAATTCTATTTCCACTTACTACTCAGATTGTTCCAGTATCTTCGGCAGTCAATTTATAGTAATTTTAAAACAGTTTAACAACTAATAGTTTCATATAAAACATGATTAAAAAAACGTATAGTTGAAAGAGCTTTTAATTATACAGCGATAAAATTCCTCCTTGTTTTTAAATTGTTTTTCCTATGAAAATTCTTGCTCTAATTCTAAGAAAGAAAGTATTGAATGATATATCCTCACTTTTTTTCATATCGTTATTTTATTTCTTCATCAATTTTTTATTATGTTTATTTCAATTAATATTTTTTCTCTCATTGCCCATCTAATATTGAAGTATTTATTGTGTTAGTATAACGAAATCCAATCTTTGTGTGACATCAGTTTTATGAAAATAACAATAGCTAAAAAAAATATAACCAGAATGTAATTACGACATTAAAACACAAATAGAGCAAATATAAAACAATAACATTAAACTATCTGCTTTCTTTCTTCACAGAAATATATCTTTAAAAATGTATGAAGGATCATGTATGAAGGATCATTAAAACTTATACTAATGCCAGGAATAAATACTGCAGGAAAATATCCAGATGCGGAAGAGTTTATGTAATCAGAAAAAGTATTTTAGTTTAACCGAATACTATTTAACGTCTGTATCTAATTAAATGTGTAGGATTTTATATTACAATTGCACGAAATATCTCGTTAAATGAGCAGATTATATGATCCCAAAAGATAACTTTCACAATCCCAATGGGCTAAGTGAATGATGATCACATGATAAAGATAATCACGTGTTTTCCAATGAATTCAAAATTGATATTAAACTAACTTAAAATTGTTGTTCTATTTGTAAAATTAAGACAAAATTTAAAATTTTGTAATTGGATAGACGTTTAAGTATCATGGAAAAAATTCATCATAAAAAGTTTAAAATTTTTTTAAAAAAATCTTATTTTGTACATGTACTTTAAATCAAATGTATTTTGCTTACTGTTGTGCGTTATTATTGTTGACAGATATGTACTTGAAAGTTTCTGTGCAAAAAGCATAAGTTGACAACAGCGAAGCGCATGAACTGATTAGCTAGAAATGCATGATTGCATTTATCATGTGACTGTGACGCCACATGGATTTATGATTGTAGTTATCATGTGACTGTGACGCCACATGGATTTATGATTGTAGTTATCATGTGACTTCCTGAATTCAGCCATATGATTTGTATTTTACAATAAAAATAAGCAGATAATTTCTTACGCGAACAAAAATTATTTTTCATTAATTTATTTTTACTCATTTTCTGCGGGTTATTTTTTTTAACTGTGTTTAATTGCTTGCGTTTGTATATCAGCAAGTAAATATAAAATGATTTAAGAAAATCGAATCATTCTATTTTAGTCATTTAAATTTTGAATTTTAAAAGTTTACGTTCATTCTCAGCATATTTTTCGAAAATTTATCCATTTGTATTAAAGTTCCGCTAATTATGAGAGAATTTGAAGCTCAGACTCTTTTTAACTTGACTACATTCGAAATTGTAATTTTGAAAAGCGTATAAATGATATATTTGGTATTTAGTATCAGCTGAATTAGAATATATATATATATATATATATATATATATATATATATATGTCTTAAAAATATTATTAGAAGAAAAAATTGGTTAAATCCAATTTTTTGGGAAAAAAGGATGAAAAAATTATATATTATTTGCAAGATCTTTTTAAAAAAATGCTTCTGTAATAATAATATTATGCCGCCTACATATAGCTAGGAATTCTATATTGGGGTTGAATTAAACGTTTTGAAAAATTCACATTATTTTCAGAGTTACGATCAACTGAACTAATAACATTTTTTTGTAAAAATGTATCTATTCTGATACAATAAAATGTGAATAAATCCACTTCTAAATCATACATTTCAAAAATTTAGTACGACCCCGGTACAGGACATTGTGACGGGCCTTTATCGCACCTTCTATTAATCCTCTTGGGAAATCTTTGGAGCCAGAATGGCATTTTCTTCCAACCTTCTCAAGAATAAAACGTGATATGCAGATTAGTGAATGATTATATATATTGGAGCTTTTGAATTTGCGAGGAGGTCGGCTGGAGGCCGGAGAGTATTATAGGAGCCATATAGAAGTCAGTTAGAAGTCAGAATGTTGCATAGTAGCCGGATCAAGTCGGATAATAAGATATATAGAGAAGATTAAAGGAATAGAAGACAAGATATAAAGCTTGATTGCTGATCACCGTGTTATAGTAGTAAGAGCTTGCTTATTAAAGTTTAATTATAGAGCGTACTCTAGTTAGTTAAGGAATCGGAATCGGATAAAGATTCGGAATTAAATTATCATAAAGATAGTGAGTAGGATTTAATGCGTTATTTGCTAAGAATTGTTAATTATGTCATATCACTCCTGATCGTTTTCCTTTAAATAAGACTTGTGTTGCATTGCTTAATATATATTGAGATAAATAAACTAGATTTATTATGGAAGGTTCGAGTGGTCAGTCTTTTATCCCTACAAATCCAGATCGCGTAGATAAAGAGATGATACCCCCGGGCAGGGGGGTATCATAATTTTTATATAAGCATTTTTCATAAAGGGAGAGGGTTTTGAAAATTTGACATTTTTTTTTAGTTTTTTGCCAAAAAAGTTTGATGTGAATAATTTCTTGTAATATTATTCTTAAAACAATTAATTATACGTGTATTCTAATTCAAAATCGACACTAGGTATAAAAAAAAACTCCATTCATACGTTTTTTCAAAATCACGGTTCCGAACGTAGTCACCCTAAAAAAGCTCAATTTGAAACTCTTAGTATCTTATTCACATTATCTCTGTAAACATCTGCATTATTTCGGTATAATTTATAACCATATATAACCGCACAATCCTCCCAAAATAATAACCCTTAATGAACAGCATGGTTTTTTCTTCCAAAATACATAATAAGAATTTATCTTTATGAATGTTTCACTTCATAAATAACCTTACTAGATAGCTTTTACGATGGGAGGGGTAAGGATTAAAATAAATCTCAGAAAAACGATTATTTTAGCACGCTCTGCGTAATCCGATTCATGAAAATTGCATAGAACCAGGAAGAAAGTGTCGCGAAACACGAAGCTTTCTCAGGAGGAACCGTGACATTGTAAATTCGGTTCACTTTGATGAAGTAATTCCTACGAGAGGTCAGGCGCGTTGCGGCCAATGTAGGTCGCCCACCTTCAATTTCATTTCTTTTTTTATTAGGAGTAAGAGGAAAGGATTTTGATCCCGGCCGTTTACTTTCGCTCTTTGGTCTTTTCTGGTCTTAAGGAACTACGTTAAATGAAACAGATCTTTGTTGTTGCTGTATTCTGAATTTGTAATTATACATGGAAACAAATTAATGAACTTTGAGGAAGGATTTATTTTATTATACCGGTATTGGAATTAAATTGTGGACAAAGTATAAATGAATGTTAGATTTTAAAAAATAAGATTTTCTTTTTCGATCTTCGTCTTTTTATTCGAACAGTTTTGAACTTTATAGTCTTAAGGAATTTTGAATGAAACAGAGTAATTGGAAATAATTTTGAGAGCAATATTTTTTTCTGACTGACTGTAGTTATTTTTGAATTAAGTAGTAATCAAGCAGAAATCTCCCTTCCGACCTCTTAAAAAAAGAGAGAAAGAAAGAATGTAGTTAAATTTTAACTTCAACTATTTGTTGTACATCTTTTGGCTTTTCTAATTTGAGGATCTGTACTTAATTAAAATGAATCTTTATCTTAAAATTTGTATTTTGTGAACAATTTTGAAAACCATCACATCATGTGACAAAATTCTTGATTGCATGTGCATTAGAAATAAATTATGGAAAGAAAAAAAAGGAGAAATGTGATTGGATTTTAATCTCATAAAGTCAATAATTTTTAAATAAAATAATTTTTATAATTATTATTATAATTATTGATTTTTATATTATAATTTTTATAATTTTATGCTAAATGAAGTAGATCTTTTTATCCTTTTAGATTTAGGAATAACGGAAGAAACAATTCTCTGCCTCTAAAACCGGGAGTTTAATAATTCTATTTAAATAGGAAGAGTTAAGTAACCGAACCGGTTCCGATTCAGTTTCTGAACCGAAAGGAAAATTTATTAAGTTAGACCATTATAGTCGCTCTCTCTTCTAAGTTCTTCAATTTTGTGCATCTGTATGTTACGCAAAATGTCTTTATTTCTTAATTTATGAATAATTGTACATATTTGTTCATTTAAATTGAAACCAGTGCATGCAAATAATGATAGGCTCATGGTATGTTTTATTTGTAAACATTTTAGTTTTTTTATCTTGAGGAAAGAACAGTAGATTTCAATAGCTTAGAAATAATAACTTTAATTAATTTTAATGATTTTGATAAAGTATCTGTTATAATTTCGCGGTCAAGTAATAACTGAGAACAAATTCAGAAGTCTTAGAGAGTTTCATAATTTCCATACAAATTTTAAACAGTGGTAAAAACCAGAAACTGTCATTGCCAATTCGGATGACTAGAAAAAAAATCTTTTTCTCATCTTTGACAATAAAATGTATCGACAATGTTTTTGAAAAAAAATGATCTAATTTCTGTATATGAATGAATAATTTTTATAAATATTGCCGCACGCATAAGTCCCGATACCAAGTCCCGATAGCCGAGTTGGCAGAGCGTTGGACTGAACTTCCTCAGGTCTCGGGTTCGAATCCCGGCCCCGGCAGATTTATCCAAAGACTGGAATTTTGTTTCCGTTTTTAATGTATTGTTTCTCTCTGGTTCTAGATGAATCCAGATCATTCTTTAGAGTGCATACTGGTTATTTCTCGAATATTCCGAAGTGTATAAAAAGCAGAGTTCATCGCCAGTTGGGGATGTTCTCAGTCCAGTGTTGTATCGAGCTCCAAGCGTTAGATTAAATCTAATTGTTTGTTTAATTGAACTGTGTACTTCTTTTTCGAACTCCGTGACAAGTTTGGTGGAGGCGCCGGGTACAATTACGTCAAACGTGGATAATAGTACAACCTTCGCAGGAGCCTCCGGTTAAGAGGATTATCCCCCGAATTCGGACTGTTAAAAAATAGTAGGAAGAGGACAAAAATGCCGACCGAGCAAGAAGCCAAGCCCGCTGTAGTAACACCTTCGTTACAGCAATGGAGGAGCCCATCGATTCCGAGGAGCGCCTGGGGAAGACCCTCTCAAATGGCTTAAAGAGTACGCTCGAGTAGCCAACTTTAACAATGACATGATGTGCCTGGCTAACGTTTATTTTTTTTCTTGACGGAACTGCGAGACAGTGGTATGTCAACAACGAAGACGCCTTAGATTCCTGGGAAGCGTTTAAAAATGGACTAAGTGGACTTTTCGGTGACCGTCAAAAATATACCAGAAGGGCAGAAGAACAACTAAAATGCCGAGCCCAGCGTTCAGGCGAGAGTACAATCCTACATACAAAGTGTATTATTTTGCCAAGAGGTAAATCCTCTGATGAAAGAAGACGAAAAAGTGTCACACCTAATGAAAGGTGTTGCTGAGGATATTTATCAGGCGCTGTTGACGAGAGAAATCAACGACACAGCAAGTTTTATCAAATGGTGCAACTATATCGAAGATATGAAGCAGAAGAGCAGTTGGTCGAATTTGAAAGGCTTCCAAACGTCGTACCGGTTGCATCCTGACGGATGAGACTGATTTGGTCTCTCTTATTCGCACAATCGTAAAGTCCATCGACTAGTGACGCAAGAATCTTTGGACTCCGATCCCCAATCCTTAGAAGAGATCGTTCAAGACGATTGAAAGGGTTTTGGCCCCAGTGTCAACAAAACCTACAAAACTGACCACGACCAACAAACCAGGAAATACAGAGCTCCTGTTCAGAAATTCCCACCTGCACCAAGAAAAACAGATGTGTGGAGAACGGCTGACAACAGACCTGTTTGTTTCCACTAATATGTAATGCGCTACTGCCGAGAGAGAAAGGCTGTCTTTGACAACTCTCCGAAACCGCCGACGGAACTTCGAACGTTGGCACTGAAGAAGAAATACGCCGACCAAACTCTTCTCGCCGTTTTAAAGTCCCAAAGGCCGATCCCCAATACGTCGAATCCCCGTCGCCATATAAAAAGGAAAACTATAGCGACCTTCCAAGGAGGTGAGGCCGCGTGTACTAAATCCTCCGTCGACCGCCAAGATGACTGGTAACCAACATTCCGATACGTGATAGATTCTGGGGCAGTAGTATTATTTTTAAAGAAAGTTCTGTTTGCTGATGCCAAGAGCGTTATGCTGAAAGTATGGAGTTCGCATTGTGTTTTACGTGTCCGTATAAACAATAGAACTGCCTTTTGAATTTATTGTTTTATCACATTGTAGCCATGACGTCATTAGGATGGGACTTTTTAGAAAGCCGTTATAGACTGTGGACAAAATGAACTTGTTCTAGAAGACATCATTCATGACGCCTAATTTGTATGCCACCAGGGACTATACACTTAAGCCGCATTCTTTAATTAACAGTATCAGGATATCAAACCCGAGGAGACATAAATGTTGCAAAACATTTGCTGAGATGGTATCTATCGTAACGGTGATGTCTGGGTTACCAACCTCGTAATCATCCCTTGTGCATAACATCGGAAGGGCATCAAGACACATAAAGACTCAAAATATTAATGACGAACAGAGAAACAAGCTAAAAAACAAGACCGACAAGTCGACAGCCGCGAAGACGAATGTGAAACACAGGATTTTTACTGGTGATCATTAATCAACCAACGTCTATATTTAAGAGGTCGAAAATGCTTGATGAAGGTATCGTGGAAAGAAAAGAAAAAGACTAGTTGGCGTTTTGCGTCGATTATCTGAATAGCGTCACGAAAAAGACGTTTATCCTCTGCCTCGTATTGACGATATAAAGGTGCCATTTTCTTCCATGAATCTGGTTATTTGCATCAGTGAAAAGACGGGCTGCTTATACGAGTTTAAAGTCATGCCGTTTGGTCTCTGTAAGAAAATGTTTGTATTTTAAATGGACTATTTCTTTGTTACATATATATATATTTAAAAAATTCAATATTCAAATTTATATATTAAAGTATACATGACATACGAAGTTTTTCTTGGCCTTTGTTCATACTTTAGAAGATTTATTAAATGTTTCATATCTTGCTGAAATAGTTTCATTGGGGTCCTGAAGAGGTCAAAATAAGAAAGCACAGGATCCAGTATTGTATTTAATTATTGATTTCCTGAAAATTCAGAATAATGTCGAGGTTTTTGAACTCTGACAAAAAAGCCGAAAAGAATGGAACATCGTATACCAACAAATTACATATCCTTATTCCTTGATGTTTAAAGGATCCTTCAGGAAGGCTTGCCAGATGCACTATGATTTTGATAAAATATAAAACCGGTAAGAAGTGAAAAAATCAGTGGAAGAGGAAAACGGAAACATCAGACAAATTTTTAGCAGTCACGACGAGTATGAACCTTGCGATGGAACAGAAAAGGATCAAGACCTAAATTAAAACTTTTGAGCATCATTTCAGATTTATCGACGGTATCCTTTGCAGGAAGAATTTTGATCCAGATGGAAAGTTGTGGTTACCAGTCATTCCTAAACATCTACGAGTATACATGCAGACATACTAAGGCACTTTCATGACGCCCCCACCGCAGGACACCTTTATGACAGGATTCGAAGAGATTTTACTGGCCGGGATTCGAACCCGAGACATTCAGTAACGCTCTGCCAACTCGGCTATCGGGACTTGGTATCGGGACTTATGCGTGCGGCATTGCTCCATTTGTTTTCGAATAACTAAATGTTAGGTTGCTTTGCGCGGAACTCTAGCTCAGGCCACATCACCAAGATAGCAGCCAGAGCCGAAGAATTAGCCCGAGTGACTCGTTCGTTTAATTAAACATGGTATCCCTACGCTTCTCGAACTCCAGTGAGAAAAGTCGGTCTCTCCGAAAAACTCTTAAGAAGGTATTTCGGACCGTATCAGGTGCTACGCCGTTTATCAGCCGTGACTTACGAAGTACAAGATTTTGATCCTGCTTCACGAAAAAGAAAACTAAGAGAAGAAGTTCGACTAGTTAACCAGACGCAAGAATCTTTGGACTCCGATCCCCAATCCTTAGATCGTTCAAGACGAATTGAAAGGGTTTTGGCCCCAGTGTCAACAAAACCTACAGAAACTAGACCACGACCAACATTTTACAGAGCTCCTGTTCAGAAATTCCCAAGAAAAACACATTAATATTAATATATATATATATATATATATATATATATATATATATATATATATATATATATATATATATAGAATTAGTTAAAAAAAACAACAACAAAAATATAGGAAGAATAGAAATACAACATTTTAATAAACATGGCTTTGAAGATGTTGCGTTGAATATTATTAAAATTGTTCCAAATAAGATAAATAGACTATGGTATGAAAACGTTTACATTGGTATTTATAATGCTATGTATCCTTACGGATTGAATGTGATATGGAATAATAGGAATTTAATACAAGCAGTGAAACAAAATGATAAACTATTTATAATACTAGAAATAATAGTAATAAGAGAAAAAGAGTTGGTAAGGGTGGACGCAAAAAGAGAGAAAATAGAGATATAGATACAGTTAAAAGAAGTAAATATTTTATTACAAGACTTTGAGAATAGTTTTAGTGTTGGAAAAATAAAAATTATTTTTATTTGGACTTAAAAAACATAATAATAGTTTTAAAATTATTAAAAAGTATTAGATTAAAAGATAATCATGGATCACACTTGTTGATGGATTTGTGCAAATATATTGCAAATAGATTAAAAATAAAAATAGACTCTAAGTTTATAATATAGAATATTGTACTTTGCTATACATGAATAAATCATACAATTTTTCTGAAATATTTAGGAAACACATGGAATTTCCGATGAAAAATGTGTTAATAAGGCGAGCGTTCAGGTATAATAAAAAAAATTAGTAGATCAATTTTCAACTATAATAGTATTAAGGAATTGATGGATAAAAAGAATGTTGTTGCAATGAATACAAGAATTACGTAGATGAATATCATGGGCACGTAATAACTGGCAACTTAGAAATTGTAAGGATCAGAAATTGAGAGAAATTATGAGCAAAGGTACTGGTTATCGATTGACTATTTCAAACAGCAATTTAAATGTGAGAAAAACAACTATCAGAAGATATTAATAAATTTATTCTAAATGTTGCAAAAATATAATTTACCTACTCAGGCTTTTAAAGAATATGGTTTTCATGTCCTCAAGGACTTAATGAATTTTAATTTTAGAACAAAAATGAAGATTGTTATAGAAAAATTAAGGGACCAATAAAACTTACAAAAAACACTTTGTGATCGTTTATCTTAAAGTACCAGGAAATTATGCAATTATATGTAAATATTATTATAGTAAATTAATAAATGATCATATACAAAATAATAATGCATATGATGTAAGTAAATTTAGTATGAAAGAAATTAACAACAGATTATTTGCATTTGGTAAACAATTAAATATTTCTAGCAATAAAATTATATATCCCCATATATTTCTGACTCCTAAATTTCATAAGAATTTCAAATTCCGCAGTGTAACAAATGGGTTCAATACTTATATATCAAAATCGGGAAGAATTTTACAGACCATATTACAAGATACAATAGACAAATTTAAGGATACTTCTATTATAAAAAACAGCCATGATGTAATAAAAGAAAGTTGATAAAAGAGGTATTTTCTGTGTATCTATTTAACTCCATTAAAATAGTATAATTCAGGTACTTTCAGTTGCATATTGATTTGAATAATTACATTAGTTCTGAAAAGTTCAATACACTTATTCGTTTTGTTATACAGGAGAACTTCATTATTTTTGAGAACAAACTTTGGATTGCCTCAGGGTGGCCCGGCTAGTAATAGTAGAGAATAGCTAACCTATATTTACACCATTATTAGTTCGAATCAAATACATAGATGATTTAATTATTATAGGTCATGATAGAGAATTTAAACCTAACATTAATTTTTATCCGGAATACCTAAAATTAATACAGACAATTTTAACTCAAACAAAGGAATTTTTGGATTTGGATTTAACTATTATTGACAACAAATTATATAGCAATATATATGATAAAGGGAAGCATTTAAATTCAATGTCATAAAGATACCAAACTTCAATAGTTGTCTTCATATATCTGTATTTAGAAATATAATTTTAAATTTTCTGTTGAGAAATAATAATTTAACAACGCACAATATTGATAGATTCAAAAATATCAGAAATTTATATTAATGTGCATACAAAATGATTATCCCATCAATTTCCTGAGAAAATATATAGATCAGAAATATTTCTTAAAAATATTTTTAAACTCGTAAATGCACAAATCCACCACACAACATTAGGTCCACAAAGTCAGCTTGTTAGTGGTCCAGCTGTGAAAATTTGTATTCCACTATACACATGTTACATTTTAATATACATTCCACACACAGGTTACATTTTAATATACATTTTAATACACACACAATTAAAACAATATTTACACGACTATATATACACTTTAAAATTATTTATTACCAGTTAAACATTTATGAATCAGACAATGACCAATCAATCAAGCAAGTCTTTTGCATGTGATATGGTTTGCATCTGATGACAAGTGGTCATACTCTGGTGTTGGATCAAGAATCGATTGGATTGACATGGATGGATGTTATGAACAAAATATGTGTATTTGATATATTAAAAATGAAATGTCGTGCAATAAGAAATGGATCATATTCTTGATGGGATACTGTTTGGTGAGTCTTTAATGATTTACTCTATTCATTTGTGAATATACTGTATTTTTAATGATTTACTCTATTCATTTGTGAATATACTGTGTTTTTAATGTGAACATTCGGTTTTTAGAAATTTTTAGTTTGAACTTTCAGATTTTTTAACTTGAACTTTCGGATTTTTAACTTGAACTTTCGGATTTTTTAACTTGAACTTTCGGATTTTTAACTTGAACTTTCGGATTTAACTTGAACTTTCGGATTTTTAACTTGAACTTTCGGATTATTTAACTTGAACTTTCGGATTATTTAACTTGAACTTTCGGATTTTTTTAACTTGAACTTTCGGATTTTTAACTTGAACTTTCGGATTTTTAACTAACTTTCAGAAACTTGAACTTTTTGATTTTAGATAATTTTTGATTTGAACTTTCGGATCTCAAATATTTTTTGATTTGAACTTTCGGATCAGGAATTTATTTTTTCTACCTTTACAACTATTTTAAAGATGTGTGCATAATCTTGGAAGTTTGAGGGTTCACTTATATTATGTACTAAATTGTTTTTAAATTTTAATATTGCAATATCTTTCGGAATGTGATGGCGAATAGTTTTATTTTTCAAGTATAATGATTTAATTTTAACTTTTTAATTTTTTTTTTCTGAAATTTGAAAATTTTTCAATTAAATTACCAAGTTGCAATAGGGGGAAGGTTGGCGCCATCAAACTAGTTTAACCCCACTTATCGGTCCTAAGTCCGAGATTGCACTTGGATATTTTATAAATTTTTATTTTATTTTATAATTTTTTAATTTTGTTTGAAAATGATGGAACATTATCTTTTATATTCGCCATTGATATTCTGAAGTGTTTTGGTATTTTGGGATTCATATATTTCAATTTTTAAATTGATAATTGTGATTGTTTTTATATATTTAAATATATATATATATATATATATATATATATATATATATATATATATATATATATATATATATATATATATAATACAAGTTTAACAATAACAATAATTATTGTTTTGTAAACAAATTATTTACTTTTTTATTTTTCAAAATGAATGTCTGTTATTGCTAAGCAGTTTGTTAATTAAAAAAATTTCTGAATTGCGCTGAGTTAAATTAAATACATATATTTATCCAATGTTTTATAAAATAATTAATTTATAATATGCTCAGAATTTCCACCTTTAACAATCGAAATGCGCAGTGAAATAAAAAATCAGAAGCTAATAGTTGGCATGATAGACTCGTTTATAATATGTTAATTTCAGGACCGAAGGCTAAGATGATGTAAATAAACTAACGGAATTTTAAAAAAATAGAGCGTGTATATATTCACATTCATATGATCAAGTAGTATTATAACATATGTACAATATAGTGCATTCTAAAATATAATACATTCAAAACCATACCATAATTGCTTTATTAAATGATTTTTAATTAAAGGGTCACCTAAGTGGAATTTGCTGTCCCAGACGGCCTCGAAATTTTTTTTTAACATCTACGCCATAAAGACTCAAAATATTAATGAGATAAAAAACAAGAAAGTGGATAAATTAAGTCTATATTTATCGGAAATATTGGAGAAAAGCTTATTCTGATTCTCAAAATATAAAGCATTTTCTGAATATTTGCATCAGCTGCATATTTTTTCTCGTAAGAAAATGTTTGTAAATTATTTCATATATATATATTTACAAATAATATTCAAATTTATATATTAGTATTCATATCTTGAAATATGTCAAAATACCAGAGTATTTAATTGTTGATTTCCTGAAAGTTAGGTTTTTGAACTCGATGGAACAATATTAATTCCTTATAATGATGTCAGCTGCACTATGAATTATAACAAGTAAAATGTTCTAATTAAATAATTAACATTTAGTATACGTAACTCAAAGTTTTTATTAAATGAATAAATTGAGTTCACAGCGAAAGTGTAAGGCATATAGGAAAAAAGTGCGATTATAATTAGTTATTGTGCAGCTAGAATCCATTTTGACTCGTTTTTAATTACATGTGTTGAACGGACTCAATTTGAACACATTTTTTATTTTGTTTAATAAATTTTTAAGCCTTGAAAATTTATGGATAAGCTGACAAATAAAAAGTTAGTTAGAATGAAATTTATCAATTAAATTTATTATTACAGTGCAGAGTAAACAATTATAAGATCAATAATGAATTAGTGTATTTTTGAAAAACACATAGAATCTGCAATTTTTATCGCGTGCATTTAAAATTGATTGTAAAATGCTTTCAGCGGTAATTGCAACCATAAAAATAACTTACAATTCATTGAAATGTACCCATTGTTCTAAAAAGAAAAAAATTATCCCTTTTTTCAAACTACCTGAAGAATTAGCATTATCTTATTGGAATATGGCCTCAAGATGATCCATTAGTATTTCGAGAAAGGATAACTTCAATATAAAATATGCAAGTTTCATTGTTTTATCCATACTCACTTAATAATTATAAAACCTACGGTTGTAAGGGATTGATTAAGGTCGCTTTTTTTATGGTTATTTTAATTACAGCCGCACATTTGGAAGAGAATTAACATGGTGGAAAAAGGTTCATAAAACTGTCATTCACAATGTTGTAATCAAAAGAGATGATTTAAACAGTTCACAACAATCAATTGGAGGAAAAAGTTTGACAGCACGTCCCAGATGTCTTCTTCCAAAACTATATTCGACTATAAATAAAAGCAATCATTACTGTTAATAACTCTGAAAAACACATCCGTGCTCAGTTCAGTTGAGGTCAATATATAATATTTCCAACTTAACGTATCCCAAAAGATGAAAACCACAAGTTCCAGTTTCTTATAGATTTTTGACAAGATCATTACAAAATAAACAAAGTATCTTTAGGGAAAAAAAAAAAACGATAAAAATGAGCTTCTGTTTTATACAACATCAATTGAGTAATGAAGACGTCGCTCAAAAAAATCATTTCATTGGTCTGGGCAACGGCGAATGGTCAGATCATGTCGTCGCAAAGCGTGAGGTAAAATCCTGAGAACATGAATTATTTTAAAAGATGCTTCATTTTAATTATCGTTCCAGTGATAGAGAAATTCAAACTTTAACACGTTAACCTCAGATCAATTCCTTAAGATTATTCACATATTGTCTTAGTTGGAATTTCTCTGGAACACTGCTAATTTCTAAGCTGATACGGACAATTCAATTTTTTCACAAAATAATTATGCCTTTAAAACGGAGATTTCTTTATTATCTGTTGAATGACAGCTCCCTTTTTCTTTCCTATTTTGTCCGCAAACTCAGTTACACCGCAGTGTCCAGGGATCCCACTGCAAGACGATTTAGAAAAGAGTACTCAGACAGAGTCTGAACAAATCAATAGTCTTAATATATTATGTATGAGTTTTTACGTTGGACCCCGATTCAGCGAATTCGTCGAGACTGGACATTTTGTTCATTAAATCGAGGCTATTCGTTATTTTTTTGTGTTTACTTTTAGAAATTTTATTTTTTCACAGCTAAAATTTTACACTTTTCATTCGACAGTTAAAAATACTATTAGTTAACTATTTCGCGCCAGTTATAATTGGAAGTTTTAAAATACTGATAGATGTTTGAAAATCTTTTTGATTTCTGACTCGAATGAGTTCTTTTTTCGACTTTATGCACAGAAGAAAATACTGCTTCATTTACATGCTGCTGCATAAGATATGTTTTCACAGATTCCAAACAATGTAAGGCATTAGAAAAAGTAAGTTTTGACAAAAGTTTCAGTATCAATTTCTGCATCAGAATCGCTATTCATTGACTGAACTTCCTGAACTATTTCCTGAACTTCCGTTCCACAAATACGCAGTCCATCATCAAAGGTAACATAAATGTTAAAATCTTAAAATATTCCCTTCATTGTAGAATGGGATGAGTTAAGAAAGGAGTAACCTGTCCCATTCAAAACTTTGCGGTAAGTTACATTCATGACTCATTTGCACCTGTTAATTCTAATAACACTCTGCACCCTAGGCCGTCAAAATTGGTTCCTTGCAAGAAAAATCCTGTATTTCTGTTTTGGACATTTTTTTCTAACTGAAACTAATAAAACAATTCTCATCTGTTGAAATAATTCGTTATTTCGGGGTTTATTATTCGTTAAATATGGGGTTTTCCTTCATTTTAATCGGGGAAAGAAAAAATTCGTTAAATCGCGAAATTCGTTCTTTCAAAGCTCTCCTTTTGCTGTGGTGCAGAAGTTTTGAGAAAGGGTGCTAGCTCAGGCATTGACCTGTTATTTTGAGCGAGACTCAAAATTACAAGGTATGTTCCTAATAGCCTTCATATTGTTCTAAAGAGCGACATAAATTTAAAAATTCATATCAACTTTAGATTTTTCAATCCTTTTAAAATCAATGTTATAGTTTATATATTTTTGTATATTTTATATAATAAACGTGTTCGTTTTTACAAAATGTTTTAGATAGTTAAAACATTACTTTTTGTGTTCAGAAAAATAAAAAAAAATTTCTTGCTAACAAAAGAAGAGTTCTCTTTATACTCTATTTATTCAACTAATTTTAGACAATTTATTTAATAATTTTCAATGTATAAAAATGAAGCAAACAGTCAAATAAAATGTAGTTAACTAAAAGGTAATAATATGTTTTTGCACAACATATACTGGGTTGTCTTATTGTTAGATTTAAAAGAAAATCAAAAGATTTAAATCTAGCTAAAGGCCGAATTTTTGCATCAAATTCTAAGGCTTCCTTTTATATTTTAAATTTGCTTTCACGCGACCACACTTCCCGATTCTAATGGTCGCAAATAAAAGATATACATAGTTGTTCCACCTTTCACTCCCATTTTGTTCCATTGTACAAATATAAGAAAATTTTTTAGTTACAATTTTAGTTTTTATTTCCGGTAATCACCGTTTTAGTATAAGTTTTCTGATTGTGAATTGTGGCATCGGGGAAAATATGAAATGATTTTCAAATAAGCCTGTCATTTGTATACTTTGGAATGGGGAAAAGAGCCATTGGGGTTAAAAGCTTTAGAAAATTTTTGTGTAATGCTATTTGCCAAGATTCTTAAAGAAGTCAATAGAATTTCGAGTATGAAGTACTTTCTATCGCATTTTGTGATTTTAAATTGCATAAAATATACTTCAACATAAAATTTACTATGCAAAATACGTCCTCTTTATGTATGAATACGTTCTCTACATGTATATAGAAAAAAATTCATAAAAGATTCTTTTTTCCCTCTTTAAAGAAATCGCAACGTTAAAAGTGTGTTATACTTGCTGTTTTATGAAGAATGTTATCATTTACTGATTATTTTTACTACTTTTGAATGCGGTTTTAGTTTAGATGCATAAAAACATTACATGTGTGGTAAGAGTAAATAAATGGTACTAAAAATGAGCTTTCCTACGTAAGTAGAAAGCAAATAGAATTTTTATCATAAAAAATTCGGTTTTCAGGTTTTAAACATGTTTAACATTCATTACATGTGCAGTGCTTTTATTTTCGAATTATGTTATTTTTTATTGCTAATTTTTATTATTCGAAAGTTTGTACACATGTGTAATGCTTTGTTAAAATATTTTGATAATGACAATTTATTTGCAGACGATACTTGTTAAAAGTTTAAAAAAGTTATATTTCTATCATATGGCGGATAATTTTAATGATGTAAAGCCCACATTTTAATAAAATAAGTGAATAAATCAAGTTAGCGTATTTAATTATAATTTTGATTTAAGTAAATTCCTTTTTTTTATTTCGTAAACACCATAATGGCGTTTTGATTTTTGTTCTCTAAGGTATACCAATAATTCAGCTGTAAATCTTTTAAAGGCAAACAAATTCTTTGAATTGAAAAATCGATTTTTAAAATGAATGAATATATATGTCGAGATTCACACCTGGCTCTATTAACGGAGAAAAAAACAACAACAATTTATCACAGCTTTACTTTCTAAACGCACGGATGAAAGTTTCTGTGCTTCAGTGTATTTATTTTTATTCCAAACTAATGGTTTTCTACATTCAGAGAGGCTGTGGCAAGATTATTTCAGATTATTAATCAAGCTGACATTTTAAATGTATCTAGTTCACATTTAATTAGCATGGCAGGCATTTATAACTATACAAAAAGGAATGTTTACATAACAGGACGTCTGAAAAAATTTTGGAAGAAAAATTATAAATTTTCCTTTCTATTCCATGTGTTCATTTCAATTTATCAAGCCTTACTTCCTCAAAACGATATTTTTATTTCGAATATTAAAGTTTGTGTTTTTTTGAGTAACATGTTAATTTTTAAGCCTGCATTTTGAAGCCACGTTCGTCGAATGGTTAAGGTCATGAACTAAGTTTTGTATCGTTTCTTTCGAGTCGAATATTCCAGTTCTAGTGCCATTAAAAACTCGCTGGGGCTGATGAACGTTACATCTATTGAAGCTGAAAATCCTCACATTGGCGTAGTCACATGCTACGACAGTGAGATACGAGGTCAAGTATCGTCCGTGTCACGAGGCATATGGAGAGACAATAGTCTTAAAGTATTATTAACGTCGCTATTCGAAGGTAATGCGCAATGGACCGCGTAATTTTGAACTATGGTTAAGTGACGAGGACGACACCCGAGCTTACACCTCGTGTAACTTAAAAGTGCCACGTTCATTAATAATCAATTAATTAAAGCACAGCTCACAAATAAATTCGTAAATATGTCAAGATAAATATAATTTTTTATACGAAAACTTTTAACCTATTCAGAAGAGTATTCATACAAATATGTTTTTCAATCTATGTGGAAAAGGTTTGCCTGTTGGAAATTTAGTGAATAAAAATTTCATTGACTGTGATTAAAATTTTAATAAAATATTTCCTTTAATTATATTCAACCATTTTTTAAAAAAATTTCTAAGAGTTTAATGTAAAGGCTTTTTTTAAAACAATAAAAAAGAGCATGATCAATTATTTTATGAATTGATTTTTTCTCTCTTTTCTTTAACGAAATAAAAGGAATACTTGCACTTTTTAAAAAAAAATTTCAAGAATTTTGGAAGATATTATTAAAGCATTTGCATTCTTGCAAATATCGAAATATGTAACTTTGTAATATAAAAGGTTTAATATTTTTTTTAAATGCTTATGAATTTCCATCTTCTATTAAAATGTATTCAGCTCGTTTCAATTTATTAAAATTATTCGACGGACCTCGTAGTTTTGAACTGTGGTCAAGTGATGAGGACGACACCTGTACTGCAGTGTTTCTCAAACTGTGCGGCGCCCCCCCCTAGGGGGCGTGAACATAGTGAAAAGTCAAAAACAAAATATTATTTTAAAAAACTATTATTTTCCTGAAAGTAAACAAATTACAATACTAAGTTAAGGACAAGTTTAATAATAAAACACTCATCTTGATAATCTATACAGTTTATAATTAATCCCTTAAATGCTTATTAAAAGTTACGCGATTTGCTAACACGTAGTTGAGCGTATGTGGTGTATCGGGGGATAGATAGAAAAGGATAAAAAAGGAATGAATAAGCAAATCCTCCGAAACAAGTATATCCTTCCCAACACTGTCAAGGTCCTTTGACTGCATACCAAACTCTTCGGAATAATTTTATCGATAGCAGTGTACAGAAAATATGGTACTGCGGAAAGGACCGAAAGACGTATATATACATCGGGCAAATAAAACACTGGCTGAGCAAAACGTTTATACACGCAGGTGGCATTTAAAGTCGTACACTGTAGGTTTAGCATCAAAGTATATAGTATTATTGAATTCAATTCATTGTTAATGTATGGAAAGGGCGCGCGATGAAAATTGTGATTGAATATTGGTTCGCAAATATTGAAAATTTGAGAAGCACTGTTGTACTTACATCCCATTCACCAAAGTTCTACGCCAGCGCAACGTGATACTTTGAGCCACAGCAGATTTAATGTGCATCAACCTTTCCTCACGTCAGGTCATCAGTGAGGCTAAGGTTCGAATTTACGACGCATCGACCACGAGTTCGTGACCATGACCACTATACTTGTGACAAATCTATACGGAACTTGATCACTAACCTTCCGAGTCGTCTTTTTTAGGGAAATTTAATTCCCTACCTATTTCCAATCAGCTCCAAAAAGAGGACAGGATTCCTTGTTATGCAGATTAGATAAAGTATTTAAGTCAATCGGAATCGTAAAGTTAGAGCAGTAGGAGAGAGAGATTGAAGCAGAAAGTTATAATAGTGAAGTTAGATTTATAATTGAAGATTTCTTGGTGGATAATTTAATCTCAGGAAGAGTTGAGATTCCGTGTGGTAAATATTGATTTATAATTAAAGTCTCATTAAAGCTTTATATTAGGAGTGAGATTAAAGTTAAATGTTCAATAGGAACATTATTGATTATAATTCTGGGATCTCTTATCGCGGTAATCTTTGCGTGATCGATATTCTAATTGTTAATTAATTAGATCATTAAATATTTAAGAGAAAATCCTTTAAACCTCATAAAGCTATTTAGATATATTTGTTAATAAGTCTTTGATACTATTTGGATAAGATAACCAAATAAAGAAAGTTATTTATAAAAATGGCTACTGGTTCTTATATGACTCCAACTTATTCTCGTTCTCAAAGTGAGGTCCAAGGGGACCTTCACATACTACCATGGCATAACAGTTTATTAAAGACTAAAAAAGAATGGTATGTATGAGATGCCAGACGTCGAGCTGTTTGTTTGTTATTGATTTGAGTGCAAAAGACAACCCATTCGCAATGGTGCCGAGAACATCGGATATTTTCTAACACCAATTTGTTCAGACACAACCATACACATCATTCTAACCATAGTCACAAACATAAAGTACTAAAAAACTTAACAGCTCTATTATTTCAACAAGAAGTATTTATAATTCTTAGCATGGAAAAGAAGAAAGAAGTCTCCAATTGAGGAAAATACAAGATAATTTAGGTAAGAAAAAGAGGATTAAAAATTTTAACTAAAATTCATCTAAGGTTTACATTTAAATCTAGATTCATGGCATTCGAACTTTCAATCCAGTCTCAGCCTTTATAATAAAGGAAGTGAATAATATATCCAACACACAACCTAAATTCAACTCAATTTCTTCTTCCGACTACTTCAGAAGAGAATCTTATACAGCGAATTAGAAGATGCAGGTTCCATCAATTCATAATCCGTTCGCAGAAACTTCTAGAATGAACATGGAAGTAGAAACGTCAGAACAGAATGAAATTACACCAAAAGGGTATTAAACCAAGAATCAATCTCGCAGCATAAATTAACTTTTTGAGGCATCCTGTCAGTCTGTCACATAAATGAGTAATTTTCTTACAAAACAAAACATTTAAAAAATAATTTTTGACGTCAAAAATACTATTACTTATTGCTGAAAAAATGATACACAATGAGTATTTCTTTTTTAACTTAGTATGACTATTTTATCAAGTAACAGAAAAAATAAACCGTACAGAAAAATATTAAAGAAAACTCTACATTAGAACTTTTTTATGCTGAAGAATCAAGAAATTCAAATTATACGAAAAAGAGGCAATATATATGTTAGTAAAAAAAGCTACCACTCACACAATAAAGAATCATTATCTCTAACGTTGAGCTACTATGTAAAAATCACACTTTTTCCTGTAATATTAAAGAAATTTTGTGTGTGTGAATAAAAAATACCACTACACACACACACATAATAAGCTATCATCATTACTAAAATTGAATTTTCACATAAAAATCCCATCCAGTTTTATTATTAATAATAAACGAATACTCTTAAATAAATTATAAGATTATAGCAAATGAATGTTTTCCTTCGAGTTATAAAACATTTGTGCATAAGTTGGGAAAATCAGAGAGTGGTAAGTAAGAGCGTTGTTTTGTGGTTTTTAATTTTTTAAATAAGGAAGCAATATATTGCAATGTCATTGTCCTCGAATTCATTACCGCTAGAGGCTAATGACACAGTTTGATAGTTATTAAACAACATAGTCAACAAACTAAAGAATTGTTTATATGACTTCGATGTTTTTCTGTGTCGTAGATAGTCACAAAATGTGTACCGCTATCTCCTATCCATTGAATTTTAATGGAACCAAATTACCAATGACATTAAGTATAACAGAATAACAAGGTCCTGCGGGAAGGGGATTAATTTAGGCACTCTACTGAGTTTATAATCATTTTCTCTCTTTGATTTTGATATTATCAATTAAACTTGTGTTGTTTTTTACAAGAATCTCCTCTTCATATATATACTTGTAAAAGAAACCGCTTTATACTTCCAACAAATTCAATATTTTTAGATATTTCTTTTTTTATTGGAGTAAGGTAGGTTAAACGTGGAAGTGGTAATTTATGGGCATAAACAGATTTAATATTAGGGGAAAAAACATTTTTACGCATATCTTTTTCTCGAAGAAAAAAATTCCGAACATAAATAAAAGTTAAAGCGGTTATCTCATGCATCTCTAAAACTTTGATATTTTCAACGTACGAAGAAATATGTACAGAACAGACTTATTGACATGCATAGAAAAACACTTATTTTATTTTACTGTACACATGAGACAAAGTATGAAACATATTTTATTCAGAGCAATTGACTTATTCAATCAAAAACCTTGATGATACATTAAAATCAGTGACGCACACAAAGGGGGGTCCTGGGGGCCCGGACCCCACCCCCAAAGCACTTGATATTTTTTCCGTTTGATTGTAATTCTAAGTATATAGTAAGTAAAATTTAATTAAGTATTTGTTATTAATAATTAATTTTATTAATTAATGCTAATTATTATTCAATAATTAGTTTTTTACTGTGTTTTGTTCCCGAAAATCGACAAAATTAAAAGGAGCATGATACAAGAATGGTGAACTTTCGACCCCGACCCCCCTGAAAAATTCCTGTGTGCGCTACTGATTAAAATATATTACTTTCAATACGCTAGTAAAATCAAAATATAATATTATTACATCATTTTATTCCTAGAAAAATCTTCCAAGATTAAATCTTTTTTTAAAAAAGTTTAAGCTTGGGCACAGTAATAAAACTATACATACTAATACATTTCGTGTATTATTATGCCTACGATTCTTTTATTTTCAGTAAAAGGCTATGAGATCGCGTCAGCCTCAATTTAAATTTTAATAAATCATATGCTGCATTTTTAGTACGACAGCAGACTCCATGGTTTATTTTTAGGATTGTTTTATAATAGATAATTGATTCCAATAAAGTGTCTAAGACATTAAACTGAGCCTTTTAATTATTTTTTACGTTTAAATATTATATCTTTATAAGCGAATTTCAGTTTGAAAACCATTTAGAAAAAGCATTGTAAAATTTTAATCCAAATACTTTTAAAATCCTTATCATTCAACTGCACACATAATAATGATGCAATATACAATTAAATGCTATTACAAAACTAGTAATATATAGTTTTTGTTAATACTTTTGAGCTGAAAAAAAACTAATCAAATTCTTGCAAAAAGTTGTTACTCGTAATTCTCTCTGAAAAATAGAAACCTTAATTGCATTTATAAAGCATAAAAATGCTCAATAAAAGTTTTCCACTTTACTTTTTTAAATTATCAGGCGATTGGAACAGATATAAATACCCAACACAGGAAAACCGCAATGTTACATAATTTAATTGGGCATCTGTATATTCAAAAGAATATCGAAAATTATGTCTATATGTTATTACTTAACCACGAAAAACAAAAAGCAACAACTAACTACAATAGGTATTTGTTAGAAATGAGAATTTTTACCTCGGTTTAGCTATAACCTTGATTTACCATTGCACAAAATTTTTTATTCCAGTTCCACAAGGCGGGTGAATGACTTGTGGCTTTACGAAGTCAGGTAACTGTTATTTTGTGTCAAACCGTGAAGTAGGTAATCCAGCAAATGAAATCTGCTACAAAAAATGATTTGATCTTTGATGCTATCTTTCAAATAGTTGTGATTAGTTAGTTTATTTCTAAGTACGTTTGATCTCTTCAGCACCTGGAGGAAATAAGGGTCAGACGTACAGAATGAACAAGACGGATTTGAAGTTTCTTTTTCATTGCTAAAGTTCCAAAAAAGTCCTGACAATAGTTCGAATTTAAATTTAGGCAGAGAAGATTACAGCTGTCATGTTCATTTATGTCGTTATTTTTTATGTGTCTAAAGTTGAATGTAAATTCTGTTGCATCGTAAGCTGCATCAGACTTTTTTTTTCGTTGCGTTCGATCTAATTTTTTTTCTAACAATAAAAAGTTTTTTTATTTATTTATAAGAAATTTTTCTTTTAAGCTAAATTTAATTTAAAACCAAAATTTCTATAATTTATTATTTTATGAAAAAAACTACATTATTGTAATGTTCAGAAATGCGTACATGAAATTACATTTGTGTACTATAACATGAAAATATTATTTTTGGTATTTAATGATTCAGTTCTTTTCTAAAGATCATTCCAAATCTAAAATCTTTTCATTCGAAAAGATTCATTAGTTTGAGATCAATGTCTTGATTTAAATAAAAAATTAAGATTCAATCTTTTTTCTAGTACTTTTTTAAAACAGTATAAAAACAATTACATATTTGTTTCAGTTCAAAACAACAGACATGTATAAAAGGTGTTGAGAAAACGAATTTGTGGAATGAATAATTGTGTTGATTTAAAGCAAAAAAAAGTTGTTTGTGTTACTTAACTTAATATTTTTGTCTTAATTCTTGAGAGATCTCAATAAATTAAAAAATTAGGTAAAAATAAAAAAGCAGATAATTTTTAATCACTTTAAAACCATTAATTTTATTGTTTGTGTGCCGCCAATCCGGTATAGTGTGTTTAGTGACGTTGACTGCTGCACCGTAGAGCCTAGATTTGAATCCCGGTAAAAGCATGGCTGTTTGCAATTGTATAGTACCTTTGCGGTAGGTGGGTACTCTAAATAGCCATCGAGCTACAAGTACTCTCGTGAGGTTGGTGGAAGAAAAAGAGAGGTGGGAGGCTCCTGTCTACCCCTAGAGTGTTCACCCTAAAAATTGGGTTGGAGTCGAGCTAAATCGTACTGTCACTTATATCGTGCGCAGAGCTACGGTTAACGACAGGCGTAAAAGTCTATCCCCTTGCCGCGGGGAATTTCGTGGGCCTTGATCTGATGTTACTGTTGATCAGGAGGCATAACAATTTTATTGTTTGCAATGTTAAACGTGTAAGTCGGTTCTTATTTTGATTATATTGATAGAAAACGAATTGAAAAATAAATTAAATAAGTTTTATTTGAATTAATTAATAAATTATCATTACCTATTTACACATATTTAAAGAATAAATTAAAATTTTTATGATTTTCCCCAATTAATTCCAGTAACTGATTTTACCCAAGTTTGAGAATGTTATTCACTTCGGTTTACCGCCTCTTCTCTTAGTTTCATATAAATTAATGCTTTAAACAAGGCATTTAAAATCCTAACAATCTCATTAATTCTTATGTAGCCTCTAATTTTTAACTAAGATTATTAATTAAATTAATTATTAATAAACATTTTGCGTTTCTTTCACTGTATTTTGATACAACAATAAAAATAAATCAGGCTATCAAAATCATCTTCGTTTATCAGAAGATTTTGATTGTGATTACAGACAAAGGGAAAATAAATTACGTGACAAAAAATAAATTACGTGGTAGTGGTAACAAAATGGAAAAATTCGACTAACAGAGATTTCAAAATTAGTAGGATTTTGAGGGAGACAGTGTCAGCTCAGATGATTATAAGACCACTGCAGACAGCGATGCATGAAATAACTCGTAAAGGATAAAAACTTAAAATAAAAAATACTAGGAAAAATATTAAGTAATTGTCGATACTTATTGATAATAATCTTATTTGTTAAAGGCGAATAAGCTTCAAATTAATCATTGTTGATCGTGTGCTTCGTTTCCAATAATGTGCAATGGTATGGATTTGTAACGCTATTTACATTACTAATTTTACAACTACATTTTTATTTAAATCAAATTTTTTGAATTATATATCTTTCATATTTTTCCTTCCTAATACAGACTAGCTCGTTAAAATTATTGTATATTTTTTTAGCGTTTTTATTTGTTAAAGTATCGTGTGGACATTTTCACAATACTACAATAAAATATTTTCCGCCTTTTTAATTAAAATATAATTAGTACTTCCTGAATTCCATTTTTAATTGAACTACTCATTAGATTTTTATCAAACCATGGTATTTATTATTTTACTAAACCTATGGTAGCACTCGGAATACTTTATAGAAAAAGTTAATATACTTACTATCCAGTTAGAAATGCTGATGATAATGACAAATCGCGATATGTATTGTACATTGTAGTTTACATTTTTATAGTCAAATTAGGTTTTGTATTGGATTTTTAAAAAATAGCAACTGGGCAGGTATTAGATAAATAAATTTTGATTTAATGAAAACTGTGTGTACCTTTTTGAAAAAGTACAAAAAAGAAAAAAAAAGTTTTCAGTCTGCCATTTATTAAACTTCTAATCACAGATACTCAAATTTAGAGTCTACATTTTTTATTAGAATATGTTTACATATATTAGAAATTCTTTTTAATGATGAGTTTCATTTGTATGTGTGCTTTTCTTTCCCATTTTTAAAAATATTCTTATGTCTGTTTTAGTTTATTAGTTAGTTTCGTGATATTTCCTCCTCATGTTGGTGGGGTGGAAATTTCTCAGATTGTTGAGGTTCCCGGAAGATCCGAACGCACAATGGAAGCACAAGAAGCCATTAAATCGGGCACGAAATTATTAGAAACAACTTTTCGGAACAAATTATATGAATTAATTTAAAGATCAGAAGTGAGTACGTGATAAGAGGACAAGACAAGCTAAAGGGTAAAAATCAATTTGTACTTATCTGAATGAGATGCAATCACTGTAAAATCTGAAAGAGAAATCTTAAATCTGCCAACTCTCAAGGTAGCTTTGCGAATATAATTCAAGCAATAGTTGACGTGACAATATTGTTCAGTCATTTCGTGTTCTGTACATCCCTGTGACTATTTATATATTATTTGGTAGAAATGTTCATGTGTTCGGATGTAGCTGTTCTAGCTCAAGTTGCCAATTTGGCTGGACAGAAGAAATCTCGAGTTAGATAAATAGACCTCGAGGATAGCCCGTTGTTATAAACGTTCAAGTCTCTTGAAATGTTTAAAAATGATTTCAAAATTTGAGGGATAAGCATCTGGAATCCTTATTTTGTTTTCTTTTTCCTGTGCACTTTATTATACTTAATTATACATACCAGTCTTGATTTTAGGCAGTAAATGTATGGAAAGTTATTGTACAGGCTTTCATTCAAGGATTTATGATGAGGTGGGAATCTAACAACCAGGTAGTTCATTTCCAGATAGACAGTTTAAATATCCAAGGAAATATTTGATGTTTGTATCTGAGTTTAAGTAATATATATATATATATATATATATATATATATATATATATATATATATATATATATATATATATATATATATATATATACAAGGTGTGACACACACAAAAAACGAGATTCAGTGTGTAGCTTAAAAAAAAGAGAGGAGTTGGCAAAAACTGTTTTGGTGACGTCCTCCCACACCCCTCCTCTATCCATCTGACCAGTTTCACCTTAATCGATCCCGCCAGTTGGGAGTACTGCGTCATTGACTGAACACGTGCAACTGCATTCTGCCGGAAAAATGTCGAATCAACATCAAGTTTCTTGTGAAACTTAAGAAATCATACACGAAAACATTCCAAATACTAACCGAGGCTTATGGAGATGAAACTTTGTCAGCTGTACATGTGTTTGAGTGGTATAAGGGGCTTTCAGGGGGGAGGGTCAGTGTGGAAGTTGATGAACTCAAGCTCAGCTATTACATACCAAAACATAGCCAAAATTCGTGATATGAATGGGTTCCCACTCACATCAGTAGTCAGACTGTTAATCAACACTATTACATTGAAGTACTTAAAGGACCGTGAAAAAACTAGAGAAAAAAGGAATTAGGAGTGATGGATGGCTGTTGCACCAACACAATGCATCCGCTCACATGACCCAAACCGTCAAGCAGTTTCTGACCAGCAAAAACATTGCTGTGATGGGACATCCTCCTTATTCACCTGACTTGGCCCCATGAGACTTTCTTTATTTCTTACAGTCAATTCTTTCTGAAAGGGAACCAATTTTACCTCAGCTTAAGAGGTTCAGGCAAAAATGGAACATCTCCTCAAGGGACTTCCAAAAACCTCGTTTCAGAACTGTTACCAGCAGTGGCAGCACCGAATGCAGATGTGTGGGAATGCTGAAGGGAATTATTATAAAGCTGATACTGTCACGGAGAACTGATTCTGTAAGCACAATGATTTCTTGGACCAGTCTCATTTTGTGTGTGTGTGCCATACCTCATATGTATAGTTTCTTTATCATTCAGTAATGGATACTGAAAACAGTATCTGATATGTATAAAGCGGAGCAGAGGCATATAATATGTATCATGCTTTTCGGCAGTGGCTTTGTAATTATATAAAGAGCGTAACAATCCTAACAACTTTCTTACTAAATAAAAGATAAACTCAGCATTAAATCATAATAGTTTAAGTATGCCACGTAATTTTTTTAAGAATTATTTAAAACAACACATAAATGTAAAAACTTCCTTTTGTCACAGCTCGCATTGTTTGAAGTAATTGCATTCATCAATCTTAAAAGCAGTGCCACCAAAAACGAGGAAAAGCCGGTATAATTCAATGGAGACTGGCCGTCTTAAATAACCAGCGTGTGCTTCAAATTTCTTTTCTTTTATTATATTTGGAGGCGGTATCAGCTTTTCTGTGCCATCTTTACCGGGTCAGCTTATTTTCTCCATATATTTCTATACAAAAGATATTTAAAGAAAATGATACAAATATGCACAAACTCATTCGAACTTTCTTTTGATCTTGTCTGGTTTGACATTTGAACATCGCGTGATTAATGAGGAAAGAAAATCTTTTTAATAGATTGCAATGCTGTGCTTACGCTTTTAAAAATGGGATGTTTTATGTTGTGTTTCAAATAAGAATTTGTTTAAAAGTGTCCAAAAGAATAGAATAAAATTATGCTGTTTAAAATTTACGCGTTTCATGTGATAAAATATGAACTAAGAATATGTTAACAAAATAGATTTTCTGCAAGGTATATTAATTTCGTCTTCAGTGGTATCCAATACTATCAAAACAGTTAACTTGAGATGCCTTTTAAATTCCTACTATTAATTCACTCTCTCCCTATATATATATATATATATATATATATATATATATATATATACCATCGCACGGGTGAACTGAAAAATTAAACAACACAGTTTGAAGGATAAAGCAGTTTTTAATGAGTTAATTTTACGTGAATTACAAATTAAACAAAAAAAGCTTTTTGCATATCTCTGCTAAACAAAAAGAAAGAAAGAAAGAAAACCACCTTTGTTAAATTTTAATTATGTAGATCTAATAGCTGATAAAAAGGATTTTTTTTTTTGTTTATAATTCCCCGTAACACTCTTGAGGGTCGATTTTTGAAAATAACTCCCTAAGCTGATCTCTGCTCACCAAAAGTAACACGTTGTTAAAAGTTTTGCGTAATGAACGCTTAAAGTAGTGTAAATAATTTATATCTGAAAGTGTAATACATTAATATTACTTTCTGTTGTATTCATTTTATGTTAAAATTGTAATATTCGCAAGCAACGTCGTTTCCTAAATTATAATGGCTATAATGGAGATTCAATGAAAAACGCAGCGAAATGATAACGATAGTCAAATTGTCAAATGTCTAGCTATTTTCATAGCTCGAGCTTTATTAGAGCTTTGTAAGACCAGCCGTGTAGAGGAGCGATGCACCTTCATGCTTTAACTGCCACATTATGATTTACAGCAGTTTTTTTCATGCAATTTTTTTTTGGATCACTACATTGAAAATTAAGGGATATACATAAACAAAATACTCCACTTTGGGAAATTTAATCCGTTAGAGATAATAAATTAAAAATATTCCCCTGTAAAATTAATTATATACACCGTTCACTTAAAATAAATAGTCAAATCGTTTTCTAAAGTCTTCATTAACATACAAAAACATAAGACACTTAAATTTTGACAAACTATTTTTTCGGGACAGAAATAATAATCTTTGCAATCCGCTGAAAACGCCGTCGGCTGAGAACGCATATCTGCTGCAAAACTGTTCGTCTTCCCCGCTAAAATACTCATCATAAGACCAGTGCTGCCATATATCTTGGAAGAGTGGATTTCAAAGAATATTCCTGCTAAGTATTGGTAGAATATTCCTTCTAAGTTGGCGTGGTGTGGTAGTTAGGAGAAAGGGGTGCCAGTTCAGGTGTCATCCACGTCACTTAACCATGGTTCAAAATTACTTGGTCCGTTGCCAAAAGCCCTCGTGTAGCTGAACAGTGCGACGTTAATATTCACTCACTCCAAAAAATACAGTACAGTAGTTATAACTATTTTTATACTTAAAAATGCAATATCCGCCTATTCAATTAAAATTATGGAGTTATAATTAACTTCTAACCACAAACTAACTATGGAAATGTGTCCAAATGATGTAGTGAAGCAATAAAAGTATTTATTTTGAAAAAAGATCAATTTCTTACTACCAAATGTGCATAATAAAATCATTTAAAAACATTCAAATAAAGAGAAATTTATAACAATCTTTCCCTTCAAAACTTAGTTTTATTCTGAAATAAAATAAATTAGGGATTATGCTGTTTACAGGAATTAATTAGAAGCGAGCGCCTTGCGTAGCCAAAACAAAAAGAGTTCTTTCACAAACAAAAGATAGATATATGCTGACGTGGGCTTTTTTTGCAGCGCAAGCCAGAATAGCTTGCAGATGGCAGAATTTTTTCCGACTTACTTGACAAATATCGTTATATTTTGGACATTTTTCACAAATCTTTATAAATTATAGCCTATGTGTTATTCTGATGTATAAGCTATATTACTATAAAGTTTCATTAAAATCCATTCAGTTGTTTTTGCGTGAAAGACTCCCAAACATCCTCACAAACTTCCGCATTTATAATATATATCTAGTTCAAATTTTCAATCCTTAATAAAATACTTTCTTTTAATCCATTCAAGTTAAAATAAATTTTTTAAAGCTTCTAGTGGATGACACTTGATGTTAATGCAGTTTTTTCAAACATTAATCACTAATTAAATTAAATTTGACAGGTTTTCGACGCCAACTTATATTCGTTTCCATTGTAGTAACAATGTAACTGTTAAAACAATGACAAAAGTTTGCGTCGAAAACCTGTTTTTCAACCAATTCGGGTGTGCATTGTTACAACAATGCACACAAATCATGCTCTTTTTTTTCATTTCCTACTATATTATAGTTCCCTCTCTCCAATATATATATATATATATATATATATATATATATATATATATATATATATACATTGATCAAATTTTCAATCGCCAATAAAATATTTTCTATTCATCCATTCAAAATTAACTTAAAAATTGGAATTAACTTAATTTTTTTAATATTATTTGTTTGAGAGAAGAAGGAACTAGTTTAATACATAATTCCCATCTCTGTTAAAAGACGTGGATCGCGTAATCAAGTGAAACTTTTAGTCTAATAAGATAAATAATATAGCTTTAATAAATTATGGTAATCATACATTTAGTTTGGCTGCGGTAGCCAAGTGGTCAGAATTATGAACTTGGGGCCGGCATTCTTAAGTAACGGCTTTAAGTTCTGATGCCATTGAAGACCCACCGATGTGTGAGAAGCTGCTGTATATTAAAACTCTTAAGATTAATGTCCTCCCGTTGGCGTAGTATTGAAGTTTGGAGAAGAAGTTGCAGGCTCAGGTGTCGTCCTCATCACTTGACTGTGGTTCAAAAATACGAGATCTATCACCTAACCCTAGTGTTTCTTCGTAATGTAACACAAATCAAACAGTCAATGCCCTTTGTTACGTCGTTACCGGGAAGTAAATGCGAATGAATACTTAAAAAACCTTTTTACAGAATTTCCATTAATAAATATTTGTTTCATTACCTGCTTTGTACTCCAAATTTGAGGGGCAAGGTTACTATTCATTTGTTATCCCGAAAAGGAAAAACATGACAGAGAGACCAGGATATAAGAGTCAGATGAATGAGCTTTAATTATAACCTATTTATATTTGAAGCTATTGATCGATAACATTGTAACAAAACCCTTGAATTTTAAAAAAGGAAGATTTTTTTTGTATTGATTTTAAGATTCGGAAAAAAGATTTTAAACACTTAATGGAACACGTTGTTACTTGACCTCATTCTTATGTTTGTATTCATGAATTCCTTGCTGGAATATTTGTACCATCTCAAATATCAGAATTTGCTGAAGCGTAGGTAAAAAGTCATTTTATTAACAAACAAATATTTGAAACTCTTAAATAAAAGTTAGCTTGAGTAAATACGGCAATTAAAAGAAGGAACTACTGTGAGCAATTAAGTGAACAAACACTCTAGAAAACCATGACACGAGATGAGGGTTGCTAAATATATTGCCTTCACTTTTACAATTATCAGGCTTTCTGAACTATGTTTCGTCATTCGTAATTATATCACCATTAACATTATAATACACGTAAGTGCTCCAGTTTAATTTTTTGTCGAAAGTTACTCCGCATCCCCAACTGTGCTTGATATTTGTTTACGCATGCTTTTTTTCTAGGTGTGACATCAGAAGGGATATTCTCGAAAACTAAGTGTTGAAAGCTTCACTTTGTAAATTTCCTGTTTACAAAGTACTGTTTACTGTAATCTGCCAATCAGCATTGAGAAACAGATACTAGCTCTTTGAACTTCGAATAATAGGGTTCAAGGAACTTTTTCTGCTGTTAAAATCTACTCTAACTAATCGAATCAAAATTGTTTCAGCAATAATTAAATGTTTTTAAGCATTATTTTGTTCTGTTATTTTCAAAATACAAGTAGAATTGGTTGATTTTAATTTGTGAGAGGAAGGGGTCATACTCGTGCATTTCTCCCGGTCAGATTTCGGTAGCATACTTTAAATGTCATTAGAAATAATAAAATAAATTGAAAATAAATAAATATATTTAATTTATTTTGTATGACAAGTGACTTTTTTATGTATACATGTACAACTGAAGCCTGAAATCATTTACAGAAACAGCTTCGAAATATGTATTATTGAAATCTTTCTTATAATTATGGAAAGAATATATTTCTCAAAAAAAAGTGTACAAAAAATTCTTATTCATGATGGAAAAAAAATTTAGTGAATAATAAATATATAACGCATTTTTATCTAATTTTCTAATTCCAAAGATGTCATTATTCGAAAACTAAAGTTTATTTCTAAATAGCGGAGATATCCTATTTTGAATATATTTAACATATTTTTTTTGTAAAATTACTTATTATTTAAAAGAAATTCACATTTCGGGAAGAAAAACTCCAGCTACAAAGTGCATGACAAGAACGTAATAAAGTAATATATTTATATACTAGCAAGACCCGGCCACGCGTTGCTGTGGCTTTGTTTTAATGCGTTGATTCAATATTATTCTAAGCTATTCAATACAGTCAAACTAATTTTTGCATACAATTTTGGAAAGTTAAAATTAAGCATAAAACAACATAGTTTTTTTTAATTTGCATTTTATTCGTCTCTTATTTGAGTATAGTACACTGATGAATTATTTACGAAGTTCTTAGTAACAACATATGAAAATTTAATGTTATAAATGAAGTTAAAATGAAAAATGAAGTTAATGTTATGGATGAAGTTAGCGATTATTAATGTCTAATGGCAGCTAAAATGCTGAATGTGCACTTTGTCCACCATTGAACAAAGTGGCAGCAAGGCCCGAAGATGAAATTGTCAATGTAATTTTCTGTAGATCATATTTTCGAAGGGCTGTGCCTGATAGTTTAGTAGCTATAGGGAATAAAAATAATAACGCGGGACTCGAACTTAAAGCCATTTGACCTCCTTCCGGGAATATCCAGAAAAATTAAGGGAGTTTCTGAAATCCGAATCCATATTTTCGTTCCCCATCCCGAGACACACCTTTTGCCCATTTAAGGCGCATGTACTCCTGCAAGTTCAATCCCTCAAAGGGAGGGGAGGGCAGTACTATCATCCACGGTTATCCGGCCAAGTTACTGGAGTTTCTAAATTCCGATTTCAGATTCTTGTTCCTCACACAGAAAAACATCGGGAGCACACTTTGCACATTCCAAGAATTTTAAGGTAAGCCACTGCCACGGTTCACTTAAAATACGATCGTCTGGCATTATTTAAGATAGTAACGGGAATTTCTCGAATTGGATTGAATATTCGGATCGGCCTTCTCAAAATACGTCAGGAACCCACTGTTTGCGTCCCTACGCCTGTAAGTTAGACTGACACAGCTGTCTGCGCATGTTACGGTCGTCCGGTATTATTCGATAAAGTTACCGGAACTCCTATAATCCGATTTCAGATTTTCCTACCCCGCTCCGAAACATCCTTGGGACTTAATTTCGGTGCCCTAGCGCGTGCAAATGCAACGGCTAGAGGGAATGAAAATTCGTAAGTGGGACTCTAACGCGAAGCCTTTCCACCTAATTTCAGTAAAATCCTGCAAATTTATGGGAGTCTCTGAAATCTGATTTCAGATTCTCGTTTCCCATCTCTAGACGCAACCGGAGACTACTTTCGGCTCCCCTAACCTGCAAGTTCAGTCGCTGAAAAGGGGTATTCGGGTCGTCCGGCATTATTCTCTGTTATTGGAATTTCTAATATTCGATTTCGGATTCTCGTTCATCATCCCAAAAATGACCAGTTATGTACTTTTCACGCTCCAAGACTTTTATGGAAAGCTCCTGTCACGGTCCGCGTAGTAAACAGTCATCCAGTATTACCCAGCAAAGTTGCGACAATTTCTCACTACGGATATCAGATTCAGATTGGTGGTCACAACATACGTCAGGGATAGGGTTTTCGTGCTCCAAGGTTTTTAAGGTAAGGCCCTGCCAGGGTAAGTTTAAAATACGGTTGTCCGGCATTATCCAGCAAAGTTACGGATATTTTGGGGATTCAATTCGAAATTTGGATTCCACGCCCCGAGATACACCAGGCATTGACTTTTCATGCACCTTAGCCTACAAAATCCGCTTCCGCAGAAACACACGCATTCCGACATTTTGCGCATTTTCCCGTTTCCCGGAATCTACGCATTTTTGGTAATAAAAAAATTACGTCAAAAATTGTGATAAAAACTATCCTATATTTTAAGTTGGACGAAATGACACACAATGTGCAAAGTTTTGTCAGGATCAGTTGAGAAGTTTCGGAGTCCATCGCGGACAAACACTGTGACACGTAATTTTTATATATAAAAACTAGCAAGTATTCCTTCTTGCAAAGGTGAATTGAAAAATATAACAACAGATATAGAAGGATAAAAAAAATTTATTATCTCAAGATTTAACTGATGTTTTTGAATAATTTTAAGTGAATAGCAAATTACACTCCATGGAAAGAGAACAATTTAGCAAATAAAATAGCAATGACAAATAACTAAATATCGCTGAATTTGTAGATATTTCCCCTGTTTATCCGTCAGACAATATGTAAGTATTATCAAACATAAGTCAAATATTCAAATATTATCAAACATGTGTCAAATATTATCAAACATAAGTCAAATATTATGAAAAAATAAGTCGAATATTCAAATATTATCTCTTACGGCGCTATGGAAGCCGATTTTTGCAAAATCCTTTCTTAACGGTTCTCAACTAAAAAAAAAGGAACATGCTTGCCAAATATTGTAGATTTAATAGACTAAAAATGAGAATTTTTGTCTGAAACACCCCGCAATTCCCCTTTGATTTCTTCAAAATGCGTTCTTTGTGGAACTCTACTGAGCAACAAAAAGAAAACATGCTTGTCAAATTTGAAGTATGTGGATTTAATTGTTCAAAAATAAGGATCTTTTTTCCCATAACGTTCCCGCAGTTCTTCTGGGGAATCTATTTCCCCAAAATCCATTCTTTGTGGATCTCTGCTTAATAAAAACGAACATGCCTGCCAAATTTTAAATGAGTTGAAAAAATTTAATCATTCTCCGAAAAAAAATTTAAGCTTAAATTAAATTAAAATATTAACAACGTAATATTAAATTAGTGTGGGCACTTGAATTACACCAATCTGATACTATTGAAACATAATGGTGTATAGTGAAAATGTGAAAAGCAGCTCAGCATTGTTTATTTTAACAATAATTATACATTGTCACAACCATGGCGCAAAATTTCTATAATTCACCAAATGACTTATCCTTTTCTGACGACCCTAATCGATGTTAAATGTGATAGTCACTAGATTTCCAACAAAGAAAACCGATCCAACGAACGCGTTTAAAAATTGCGTTGCTCTAACCTAGTTGTGATAATACGTAAGCGCAATTCTTAACTAACCGGGCATCCTCCAAATAAATTACAGACATTGCTTCGCCCAAAGAGCCTGTCACTATTACGCAGTGTCCAAAAATGGCTGTTTGTGGTAACCTAGTTCTCGTAAATGAGACGTTTATCACTTGGTCACATGAAAGCATTGACCTTTTCCTCACCGACAGCCCTTTCATTTTCGAATCTACGTTAGAATTTACTATACGAGCACCAGGCAATCAAGAATTCTTGTCTTCTTTTCCAGTGACCGACAAAAGTGAATAAGATTCACCAACTCTTAATGACGAATTCTGAAAGGTACTTTAAAATGGAGATAATTGCTCCTAAAAAGCCGTGATTTCAATTTTCTTATTTGGAAGGAAAACCTACATGATATGTTTTTACTTGTCTCCAAACTGCGATAACAGCTTCGGGGTATCTTTCGGTGGAGCTATATTTAAACTTCTTGCACAATTTATATATTTATATATAGATGTGGTTTTTCTTTCATTGAAGTCTTCTAAATATTTAAACTATAAATTAACTTTTGTTTTATTGATAATTATATTATTCAAAATAATATTATATATAAAGTTTAAATGTTTTTTTATACAAGGAATTCGTTAATAGAGATTTGAAATGGTATAAACTTAAATTTAAATGTTTGGATTGACAGAACTTTAATCTACTGTTTGAAAAAATTTATTAATCTTGCTAAATCCTTTAAAAAAAATTCCTCGAATTTTCAAAGTAAGTAAAAGTTTTAATGTAATTCTTAAAGAATATCTTTTCGGGCTTTATACTTTTTGAGATTTAAGAAATTAATTTTGTACTTTTTGAAGATGTATTTTGGGGAAGAAGCTATTTTTTTATATCCTGTTACTTTTATGATATATTTCCATCGTCATATCATATTGAAGTTATCATCATTTTATAATATATAAATCTATTTTACGCGATTCCTTTATTCTATAATTTTTTTCTGGAATATTTTTTATGCTCTTGGTTCATTTGTAATGCATTCCATGCGACCCAACTACATTATTTTATATAGGGTGTCTCAGGATTCTTGGAACAAAATTTAGGAAGTGATAGGGGATATCACAAAGATTCAGATAGCATAGCTTCCTGTAGTATGACAAGTACAGGAAATGAAGAGACACAAAACTGAGATCATCTGAAATATTTAATGAACAAAGATATTACATGTGCTGTGGCGGTTCTCTTTGAAGATGGTATGGTACGTTATGAAACACGATGAACACTATTCCGAGATCCTCCTACGACAGCAGCGACGGCTCGTGCTCTGGTACACGGATTCCTTCGAACGGTATCCAACACGTTTCGTTCCATGGTGGGAGTTCGAGTCACTCATGGGCCACCCTCACTATGTCTAATTCCTTGTAATGATCCATTTTCACACAAATTGTGATGCAAATTACCAAACATCTGGCGGTCCGGTGCATCTCTCTGTGGATACCATTCGCGATACAATCTTACGCTACTCGTGTATTTCTTTCTGGCAATTCGTAAATCAAGTGCATATCTACCAGCTTGGTGTTCATTAAACGTTCCATTCTCCTCTGCGGGCGATTATAGCTCGACATCGGATCAAGCTTCATGTTCAAGCAGCAAAAGATGTAAAGTACAGTATGGAATAGGACAATACGCTTTTTTCTTTCAAAAAAGTAGCCAGTTTTTGCAAAGTCGGTTTCTTAATTTTTTTAGGGTAAACTTGAAAAATATGGGCACAAATACCATACCATACTCGTAATGGTTTTGAGATTGTGAGTTGTACTATGGCATTGGCAATGCTCAAGCCTTATGAAGAGTGTTTTTTTTCAGGTATAGAAGTTTAAGTTGGCATTACTTTCAAGATGGCGACCGATTTAACAGCTGTCAAGTGATTTATTCTCAGTTTGGTTTGGCAATTCATCAAAACTATCATCAAGGGCGTAGATTCTTCGAATGGGCCCAAAACGAGATTGCCGTTGTTCCCGATTTTCATAAGCAAATTTTGTTTAACGAAGAAGCGCACTTCTAGTTGAATGGCTACGTCAACAAACAAAACTGCCGCATTTGGAGTGAAGCTAATCCACAAGTGTATGTCGAAACACCGTTACATCCAGAAAAACTGACTGTTTGGGGCGCTTTATGGGCTGGTGGAATCATTGGTCCGTACTTCTTCAAAAACGATGAAGGCCACAACGTTACAGTCAATGGTGATCGGTATAGAGCCATGATTACTAACTTTTTCATTTCTGAATTGAACAATCATGATGTCCAGGAGCTGTGGTCCAACAAGACGGCGCAACATGTCACACAGCTCGTGCCACAATCGATTTATTGAAAGACACGTTGGGTGACCGCCTAATTTCACGTTTTGGACCTGTGAATTGGCCTCCAAGATCTTGTGATTTAACACCGCTAGACTATTTTCTGTGGGGCTATGTAAAGTCATTGGTCTATGCGGATAAGCCACAAACGCTTGACCATTTGGAAGACAACATTCGCCGTGTTATTGCCGATATACGGCCACAAATGTTGGAAAAAGTCATCGAAAATTGGACGTCCAGATTGGACTACATCCGAGCCAGCCGGGCAGTCATATGCCAGAAATCATATTTAAAATGTAATGCCACAAGATTATCTTTCGAATAAAAAAAATTCATGTCAATCGAATAATACATCGTTGTTTTAATGCAGTTTAAAGTTCTATACCTCTAAAAAAACACCCATTACCTTGTTTGTGATGTTGTGCGATTCAAACAGAAATGCAAGCAGATTATTTCTAATATGTATAAGAACAACTACCTGATACTTCAAACTGGGGTTGTGAGAAACCCCTGGGTTCCACCCTGGACACTAAGATTGAATTGAGGCAAAGAATTACCAGACGCCATTTTTAGAATAACAAATTATATTTATTCAATTGATTCAATTAGCAACCTTCTAAATAAAAATATTAAACAATATTTCTACGTCAAAGGGATTTACCTTTAATATTACTTTAAATCACAAATCAATATCGATCGGGTTTACCAGAATAAGAGGACCGAGAAATATACGCAACTTGAATTACTAGCATTCATTAAATTTGCACTGAATTTATTATATATTAACTCTTGTGGTCAGAGAAACTAAGTTATAAATATCACCTGGCTGTAATGTCGTTCTCTCCAGGTAGATCAATCCTTCCAATGGTATTTCGCTGACTAATAACAGTAAGACTCTAATCCCGCAATCCACTTGAATCTTCTTAGCTTCGTCACTACTTCTCTTGGCTCAATAGACTTCCATCTGCTAACTTACAACGCTCTCCTTAAATACCTTAATTCATTTTGCATATCCCATTTTCTTCTTTTAGAGCTGGCTGGAAATATACACGAATTTACAATCCCCAAAGACGCCCAAGAAAATTAGTGATAATGTTCCGTATAGATTTGTCACAGGGTTGTTGTTATATTTTAGTTATCTTACTTAAAGCTTAACAAGGAAAAATTTTTTTACATGAAACCTATAAATGGCTGTAATATTAGGCGTGTGGTGTCCATTGGCTGCAGCGGGTGGTTTCGTTCTTTCTCTCTTCGACAACAGTAAAGCCAACTATTGAATAATGTAACTAGAGCAAATATGGGCAGTAATATTAAGGGCAATATGGGAAGTACCGAAATTTGATGAATGCTTTCCAACCCTCTCCTCGACCATCTTCTCGTCCTACACATCCTTTTATTGTTCATCTTCCTTCCACAAACCTCTTCCTCATAATAACTTAGGTCAAATTACAGCAGTCAGTATTAGCATGAAAATCGAAGACATTGAAGGGTGCTATGTTATGGCTATTGTTCATCCTGTTTCCATTAGCAATGTGTCGAGTTAGAGGGGGACTCCTTCTATTGTTATGGGTGTAGCGTAAGATACAAGGGGAAGTGCTCATTAAATATTGTTTTTTTTTAAGTTTGTAATGATTTATATTAATTTAATAGTTTATCTGATTTTCACCATTTAATTATTTTTGATTTATAGATAAAAACTTAAATTTTTATTTTGTGATACAATTTGTTCAATTAACAAAGGCTTATATTAACTTCCTATCATTTGCCAAACGTGTAATTAGGGCACAAATGCATTTCCATTTGGAAAAGATAAATGTATAGGGATGACAGTTTCTTTTATCTTTTTTATAACGCAACCTGCCCATATTTCTGGCAGCTGTGCCCATATTACCTAAAGGTTGAATCAAATTTGGACAACTGCGAAATTTGAGTTATGGAGCTCCTTTATACAAACAGCAACAAAAAAGTTAGAGGTTTGCTCATATGCGATTAGAAAAGCAATAATCTGAAGTTTAAAATATCTTAATTTTGGAAAAAAAGGAAAGTGTTTTAGTGTAGAGCCGGAGTGGGCATTGCGTTGATCGCGATTGACCGGTGGACCGCCAAGACATTTTGGAGTGACCGCCTGAAGATTTTAGTAATTAGTACGGAAAATTCAAGATGGCTGACTGTACGCAGACTGTCTTCTACTGACTATAACAACAAAAACTAAATTAAGATAAAAATGTTTTATTTTCTAATGTATTCTGAATTGTTTCATAATAAATTCATAATTTGATATAATTATATTTGTGGCTATTATTATTAAGTTTAGATCTTGCGCTTTCCTTTAAACGTGGTGTTGTTTGTTTCTTTTAGTTCTGTAGGTAAGAACATATTCTGTATATTTATTAAATTATAATACTAACCTTTTTCCTTGCCTCATCACACTTACGACACTGGGCAGTGGCGCACGCAAGAGTTTTTCAAGGGGAAGGGGCGTCAAGTGTCGAAGGTCTACAATTCTCGTATCATACCCGAATACGCAGCCAAACATTTTTTTGTTTTGTCGATTGTAGGGAACAAAAACAGAAAAAAATAAATTACTGAATAAATAATTAACATTAATTAATAAAAAAATTACCAATTGCCTAATTACATTTTACGTATTATATTACATGGAATTGTAATGAATCGGGGGAAGAGTCAAGGGCTATGAGGGAGCGTCCGGGCCCGTGAACCGCAACATCTTGAAAAAATTAGAAGTAGTCCACCCCTGGTGTAGAGCATTTTCAATTAAGTGTTTGGGTGCCCATATTTGCCACGTTTATCCTATAGACAGATTTATGCCTTCATTAAGTAATTTTCTGAGGAGTGTCCCATCAGATAAATTACTGTAAACTATGTATTCTCTAATTTTCATTTTCATGTAGTAAAGGCTTTATGCCTTCATAAATTACGCAGTATTCCTTTGCTTAAGGGTATTTGTGGGCAGTTTATTTTCTGTTGTATTACCAAACAAACAATACGTACAAGTGCAAAGCAATATTTTCTGAGGAAATATTCACACTTATTCTTTTTTCTAATCCTGTTCTCGATAACCCGGCCAATTCACTAACTCGGCCACCCTTCCATCTACATTAGAACGAGGTTTTGAGACTCTACTGTATTAATAAAATTACGAAAATCAATGCTCTTTGTTTTTTTAAGTAAGAATTTCTTCTTAAAAAAGAGCCATTAAGAATAAAATTGATATCAGATGAAAAGCGGATATTCCTCTTTCCCACTCAAAACTAGAAAAGTTAGACCTCAAATACACAGAAATGACAAAACTTTTAAGGTACCGGACTACGTTCGGAACCGTGATTTTAAAAAAGCGCATAAATGGATAATGTTCATGATATTTAGTGTCACTTAGATTAGAATACATGTAAAAAATTGTTTGAAGTACATTTTCACAAAAAAATTTATTTAAATACAATATTTCGGCAAAAATTAACTTAGAATAATCTTTTTTCAAAATGTTCTCCTTTTGTGAAAAATGCTTCTACTATAATAATATATTAGACTTATAATTTATAAAGTAAAGACTTCTCCAGAGATTCTGAATTAGGATTTTTAAAAAATTCACATTATTTTCAGAGTTACAACCATTTGAAATTATTATCGGTGTTTTTTTTAAAATTTCTCTCCTCTGTTGTCGTAAAACATGGATAAACCCACTTCTAAGTTATATGTTTCAAAAATTCTAGTTGAGCCTCTGTAGAAAGGTCTGAGCTATTTACATGCGAAATGTTAGTTTAATAGAAGCATTTTTCACGAAAGGAGAATAGTTTGAAAATGGGTCATTCTATGTTCATTTTTTTTGTCAAAATATAGTACTTAAATATTTTTTTATTGTAATACTATTTTTAAAACAATTTTATATACATTTTCTAATCTAAGTGACACTAAATATCATAAATATTATTCATTTATACGCTTTTGCAAAATCACAGTTCCGAACGTAGTCGGATACCTTAAATCATTTCATTGGTGGTGTTTCACTTATTCACATCAATGTGATAGAACCGATAAGCAATTTGTTTTTAAAGTTGGCTACTCTAGTTACTAAAATTGAACTTTTAATCTGGATTCTCTTTCTAAGGTCGGCACATGGACAGCCCTCTCCCCAATCTAGACACGGGACCATTTAAAAACTTTTCTATAAACCCCGTAGTTTGTGAAAGTGTGTCAGATACTATCTAATATTCTTTAAATAATTGCGTGTATAATGAATCAGCAGAAATATTTTTAATAAGTACAGATATGATGTATTCAGAGTAGAGAACACGGATATTTCTAATGTATCATATTAACTACTTCTCTAATTGACTTCGTTCTAAAGAAATGGGGTCTTTTTTCTGTAGACGAAAGAAGTATAAAGATAAATAACGCATTCGATGATGTTCGATCAAAACCGAAAAAAATTGTTGCTGAAGACGTAATTAAGGAAATATGAGCAAATATTTTAAAAACAATTTAGTTTTTAATCAAATATTATTTATTATTTTTCATTGATCTTACAAAATACTTTCTTTTAAAGTAAACATGAAGTTTTGTGTGATATTTTATTATTTTTACTTTGTGATACTCCGCGTGCTTGGGGTGTCATCTCGTCATCATCCACACGACCTATGTTTGAGGGAATGAAAAATGGACCACTTAATTCTAATTTATTATTATCTTAATTTATATACAATAAAACAATACTAGTCTAGGAGGTTTATGATCAGGAGTGATACGAAGCAAACCGTAATTCTGATAAATAGCGCACTGAACCACTGAATCTATATTTTTAGATTATTTTCTAACTTAGTAGAATCTGCACTAGTTTTAAAGCTTAATCAAACAGTCTTACCGCTATTCCATTGGCGAACAGCTACGGTCCTTAAATCATCACTATATTTTTCAATCTGACTTGCTCCGGCTAAGGGAATAAATACTCTTCTGGTTTCGGACCCACTTGTTACTCAGCTTCACTGGCACTCACAGAACTCAGCAACCGACTCACAGAACTCATAGAATACACTAAGACTCTTCTAGAACTTCACTTCACTTTACTTAGCGCTCCACGCGAATACTAACGTTTCTATATATAATTCCTAATCTACATATCCACGCTGTCTTCTTCGTTTGGTTGGAAAGAATTGCCATTCTGGCCCAAAGAAATCCCAAGAGAACTATTAGTAGAAGTACCGATAAAGCCCCATCACAACTTACTGTAAAATCCGGCGTATAATGCGCATCCCCTTTCTTACAAAGGCACTTGAAATATACACATGTAATGTTCTTATGATTTGAAATCATTTATTCGAAGTATTATTCCAAGCTTTAGAAAACCTAGTATATTTCTAGAACTACAACCCTTTAAGTTCCTAAGAAATGTCATTTCTTTTAAAGAAACAATATTTCGGTACCTGTAGAAGTCAAATTGGTTTCTATGCTCTTTTTTTATTTTTAAAGCTCTTATTCTTATACACGGCGTATAACGCATCCGTAAATTTCGTAATTTTTTGTTTTAAAAGTACGCGTTATACGCCGGATTTTCCGGTAAGTATGAATAATAAAGAATAACTAAAAAGTTCACTATATGTTTACAATGACCATTAGAGCATCAAACTATTTTCTAGATTGTTTTAAATTTCACGTTCCTCTGAAGGGTAGTCGTGCATTACACACTTTAAAGAAATGTTACAAAAGTTATGTCATCGTAACTTCAATTGATTTGTCACGCAAAATTTTCATCAAATGAGGTAGGAATCGTTAGTATCTGACTGATCTGTTAACTAGATTCGGAAATATCTCTCTCTGCTCTGTTTTCTCTCTCTTTGTCTTCACAAAACTATTCATTTCCTCATATTTTGAATTTTTGGTTCTTACATTTTTATTCCTTGTTTTTTTTAAAAAAAATGTGACTGCCAATATTGTACTCTTCTTGTTACATTTCTTAGATTTTTTAAAAGAGAGTTCAAGGTATACGATTTACACAAAAAATATATATTTAAATTTAAGGTATCCGATTACGTTCGGAACCGTGATTTTGCAAAAGCGTATAAATAGATAATATTTATGATATTTAGTGTCACTTAAATTATAAAATGTGTATAAAATTGGTTTAAGAATAGTATTACAATAAAAAAATTATTTAAGTACAATATTTTGACAAAAAATGAACATAGAATGACCCATTTTCAAATTTTCTCCTTTTGTGAAAAATGCTTCTATTATAATAATTTTTTGCCTGCATAGAGCTCAGACCTCTCTACTGAGGCTAGACTAGAATTTTTGAAATATAGAACTTAGAAGTGGGTTTATTCATATTTCAACAGAGGGGAGAAATTTTAAGAAAAAAACGCCAATAATTATTTCAATTGGTGGTAACTCTGAAAATAATGTGAATTTTTTAAAAATTCTAGTTGAGCCTCTATAGAGAGGTCTGAGCTATATACATGCAAAATATTATTATAATAGAAGCATTTTTCACAAAAGGAGAGCATTTGGAAAAAAAGATTATTCTAAGTTAATTTTTTGCCAAAATACTGTATTTAAATAAATTTTTTTTGTCAAAATGTCTTTAAAGCAATTGCATGCATGTATTCTAATCTGAGTGACACTAAATATCATGAAAATTATCCATTTATGCGCTTTTGTAAAATCACGGTTCCGAACGTAGTCGGATACCTTAACGATTTTCATAATTTTTTTTGGTGTCCTCCTATGTGTATGTATGATGTAAAATAGATTTTGTGTTCAAAATTTTATAAAATCTAAGCATTTAATTTTTTTTAAGGAAAGAAACTAATGAAGTGATTTTAAAAGGCTACGCCTCGTACAAAAACTGACGCACATACATGAAATTTGATTTACGAGTACCTCAAATTATGCATAATGAAAGTTGGTATGTGTTTTGTGATAACATGATTGGTATTGTACAATTCTTCTTTTTATGAATGCTTATTGAAAATTCCTTAAAAAATGTGTAAATTCTAATTTCGATTATTTTTTTCAAAAATATTGCTTTGACTGAAAAATGTATACCAACTTTTGTTCCATGTACTATTAGCAACAAGTGAAAAAATTTCCAAGTATTTATTAGGCACAACAGAAAAAATGCCTTAGCATTTTAAATGAAGACAAACTATTTATTTTATCTTTCTGAGATAAGTCAGTTTAAAGTTTTGATTTGCCATTGAGATGTAAATAAAAACAAACGTAAAAGTTATCACAACTATGCGTTTTTTTAAACTTAGAGCTTTCAGATTTTGTGAGTTTGTAGAAAAGTACCTGTATAAAAAATAGTTTAGGCTAAAAAATTAGATTTGATTTTTTGACCGATTTTTGTTAATTGAATCACGTATTGTGCATCCTTAGTATTATTATTGTTTTTTTAGATTGTTAAGGCAAGTCTAATATTTTAAAATTCATTTTTTTCTTTAAATTCTTATATAGTCCATGATCTTTCTAGGTGTCTCATACTTTTCTCCGATATATTTTATTTTCATCTTTCAAAGAAATTTGAAACTTAATGCGTATCTATTTGACGTTCTTAAAAAGGTACACGTTTCATGGAATCCAGTCTTCTCCCTACTTTACATGCTTTAATAAAAAATTAGTGATGACATTTAAATAAAATTTTCTTTATCAAAATCGTAAAACAGTTCCATGAGAAGTTTATGCAATATCAGTTAAGTTTCTACAATGTACCTATATATTTTCTGTATCGAAACATTTCCTCACGTTATCGCTATGAATATTTTCTAAAAAAAATTTTAAAAGCAACATCAACACATACATAATATTTAATAGATCCATCGGAATCTTTTCTTCCCTTCGTTTTAACTACTTCATAGTAAAAGAAATTTATTCGATAGGTTTAATTTAAAAAATAAAAACCCATGCATTTTATTATTTTTTCTTCTTAAAATTGGCTTAAAAAACTACTATTTTTTCACTCATTTAAATTATTAGCGGAATTCAGAAATGCTTTTATAAATTTTAAAACTAAATATCCTTTAACTAAATTAGGATAAAAGTTTTTAAAAATTGTCAGTCAAAATTACTTACATTTTATACATTTTTTATTGGTGGGGGGTTAAAAAATATTTAATAAGGTCTAGAATTAATTTTATTAACCTAAGTAGGTATTGCGATGAACATTCAAGATGAATTAAGAGCAAAATAGCTACATATATTTAAATAATTAACAAATTTTCAGTTTAAAATGTATAAGAAAAATAAGAGTCGACTTGAGGTAAGGCGAATAATAATTTTAATAGAAATGAGAACAAAATTCATTATTCAAATAAAATTCGTGAAATCAAAAGTCTAACATCTCCTTAAAATTTATAGCGATACATTTAAAATGCGTGTCAAATATAATGAAGACCCGTAATGTATTTACTGCGAAAGGAAAGTGATTAATCTCTCTTGCCTAAAAAATTAATGTTTTCTAAATTAGAAATGGCATGAAATCCAAAATTGGAAAATATTGTTAATATTGTTGATACACTTGCATCCACATTTTCGGGAAAGAACTTAAGCTTGCTAGAAGAAATAAAAATTTTATATCAGAATAAAACAATAGTGAATCAATCAATATATGTAAAAGCAAATCTGACAGTTTAAATTTCATCCTAACGCAAACTTTTATCTTAAATTAATTTAAGAAAATGAAGCATCATTGTTTAATGTCAAATACTGAAGAATAGCGATTCAAATAATAATAATAGCAGTAATATGTTTCTGGTGTGCTTCGTAAATTAGTTCTTCTTTTACATGTGAAATTTTTGATGTTCATCTAAGACCGGGGTGGGCATTACGTCGATCGAGATCGACCAGTGGACCGCTTAGACATTTAAAGGGTGACCGCCTGAAGATTTTAGCAGTTAGTAATTATATACGGAAATATTCAAGATTGACTTAAGTATACAGACTAAGTCTTCTACTGTCTATGACAAAGAAAACTAACTTTAGATGAAAACGTTTTATGTTTTACGTATTTTGAATTTTTTGATAATAAATGCATCATTTGTGATATTATTATATTTGTGACTATTTTTATTATTTGTATTTTGTGTTTTGCTTTAAATCCGGTTTTAAAAGGGTTAGTTTTTAAAATTTTAGTTTTGTAAGTAAATACAATATCCCGTATCAGTAGCGCACACAGAAGTTTTCCAAGGAGAGGTCCAGGGTCGAAAGTCCACCATTCTTGTATCATGCTCTTTTTGATTTTGTCGATTTGGGGGAACAAAAAACAGTAAAAACTAATTATTGAATAAATAATTTCTGTTAATTAATAAAATTAATCATTAAAAACAAATATTTAATGAAATTTTACGCATTATATACTTAAAATTATAATCAATCGGGAAAAAAAATCAAGGGCTTTGGGGGGGGTCCGGACCCCTAGGACACCCCCCTTGTGTGCGCCACTGTCCCGTATTTATTATTAATTTATTATAAATATTGTAGGCCTTTTCCCACCTTACAGCACATACGACACTGGACATTGGCACACACAAGAATTTTTAAAGGGGAGAGGAGGGGGTCGAGAGTTAAAAGTCTACCATTCTTGTATCATACCCCAATACGCATTCACACATATTTTTTTAATTTTGTAGATTGTCGGGAACAAAAAAAAGAGCAAAAAATAAATTACTAAATAAATAATCAGTATTAAATAATAAAGAGTGTTTTTTTTCCAGGTATAGAAGTTTAAGTTGGCATTACTTTCCAAGATGGCGACCGATTTAACAGCTGTCAAGTGATTTATTCTCAGTTTGGTTCGGCAATTCATCAGGAATAGACTCACGTCTGAACAACGCTTTCAAATTGTGCAATTTTATTTCGAAAATAATGGTTCTGTGCGGAATACGTATTTTGCGAATTTTGTTTAGCGATGAAACGCACTTCTGGTTGAATGGCTACGTCAACAAACAAAACTGCCGCATTTGGAGTGAAGCTAATCCACAAGTGTATGTCGAAACACCGTTACATCCAGAAAAACTGACTGTTTGGTGCGCTTTATGGACTGGTGGAATCCTTCTTCAAAAACGATGAAGGCCACAACGTTACAGTCAATGGTGATCGGTATAGAGCCATGATTACTAACTTTTTCATTCCTGAATTGAACAATCATGATGCCCAGGAGCTGTGGTTCCAACAAGACGGCGCAACATGTCACACAGCTCGTGCCACAATCGATTTATTGAAAGACTCGTTTGGTGACCGCCTAATTTCACGTTTTGGACCTGTGAATTGGCCTCCAAGATCTTGTGATATAACACCGCTAGACTATTTTCTGTGGGGCTATGCAAAGTCATTGGTCTATGCGGATAAGCCACAAACGCTTGACCATTTGGAAGACAACATTCGCCGTGTTATTGCCGATATACGACCACAAATGTTGGAAAAAGTCATCGAAAATTGGACGTCCAGATTGACTACATCCGAGCCAGCCGTGGCAGCCCTATGCCAGAAATCATATTTAACATGTAATGCCACAAGATTATCTTTCGAATAAAAAAAATTCATGTCAATCGAATAATACATCGTTGTTTTATTGCAATTTAAAGTTCTATACCTCTCAAAAAAACACCCTTTAAAACAAAACATTAATAACAAACAATTAAATTTTATGTACTATATACATGGGATTATATAATCAATCGGAAAAGAAATCAAGGGCTATGGGGAGGCTACGGACCAGTGGACCCCTCCTTGTGTGCGCCACTGACATTGGGTGGACCGCAACAGCTTGGAAAAATTAGAAGTAACCCGCACCCTGGAAAAGTCTGCCCACCCCTGATCTAAGATGTCATGCAGAACACTCTAAATCTGAAATCTCACAGAATAAACGTCAGTGAAACTAGAACATTAAAGATGTAAGAGCCATCACCAAGTTTCTCTTCTTCTATTATGTGGATACAAAGTAATTAAATTCACAATGAAGCAACTCGTTACGTAATAAAAGAAAGCACACACACAGAAAGACTGGTGATTTCTCATCCTAACAAATTACTCTGGAGAATCATTTCCTGTCCATCAATCATAGATGAAAGGTAATTGTGTCACAATGGAGATATCTGTCCTGAAGACCAGGATCCCACAGAAAGATACAAAATCTTAGAAAACACGCGATTAAAAAAGTACCTTTCCTAGAAAAAATTTCAAATTTGTGACCGTTATCCTTTTCCTGTTAAACCAACGTTCTAGAAGGATACGGGTCATTGATACTTCGTGGGATAAAAAAAAAAGGAACACACTATAAAAAACGTCTGGGGTGTTTTTATAGGAAGTTGATGACAAATTAATGAGCGATATGCTCTTAAATTGATTCGAGAAAAACATGAAATAAATCGATTCGGGACACAAATCCTGAAGAACTTACTTTAGGTGGGATGGAAATAGAAGTGTGAACTATGTATTTTGAAGATATTTTTAAAACAATACCGATAATAACCGACAATAAGAAATATAGACAATGTTGCATAATGATATCTTGTTACACGCTCTTGCGATAAAAAAAATATTCGTATTTTTTTAGATCTTTACATTTACAAGTCACAAAGAATAAAAAGATAGTTAAAAGTATATGGTAACATGTAAGCCAAATCGGGGAAAGTTACCATATTTAAAGATTTTTCGATTAGTGCATTGAAAATTGAAATAACAAGATCATGAAAAAATACTTTATTTTTTAATATTTAATTGGTTATGTATACAAGGTTATTCTCTTCTTAGCATGAAAATAAATAAGAAATTTAATGTTAAAGAAATTCTCCATATATATGGTTAAGATGCCTCCAGTCATGGAGTAAGTTGCAGCAACTCCACAGTAAACAAAAAAATAAGACAAACATTAGCAAATTAAATATGAAATAACAATAACTATAGAAAAACAAAACAAAATTAAATTCTTTCGTAATTAGTGTACTAAAAACGAATTTTCTTGCATAACGGTCTATAGCAGGTTGAGTAGTAGTCGACTTCAGCCCTGCACATCCTCGTCCTATGGAGATTCCCTGTGTTATCCTCACAGCCTAATTATTAATTGTATTTATATTTTATGCAATAATATGCAGTGCTATAAAATGAAAAAAAAATTCAAGTTTATTTCATTTATTACTGAACCACGTGGCATCTCCCCCCAAGTATAGGATGCAAATGTATACACGCTTATTTCCTTATTGTTGCAGTGTTATGGCCGTTTCTACATGCATCGTATGTGTAACATTATGCGTAACTCACTTATATTGCAAATATCTTATTTAAAATAATAAATACGTTTTAACTTTAAATATGAGGAACGAAATAATATAAAAATTGTACTCACTACTTTAAATGCTCACAAGATCGAAAAATAAGGCCGATTAAAAAAACGATTAATTCAGATAAATTCACAAACCACACTTAATGTCGGACCAGACTCTTTACTCAAGTGGCTCGAAATTGCCATCTATGGACACATAAAAGTACAATTAACAAACTAACATCTTCCCCGGAATTACCTTCAACTTTTAATATAAATGAAGTAAATAATGTATATATATATATATATATATATATATATATATATATATATATATATATATATAACAGACATATAACATTCAAGACATATTATAACATTCAGAATTTACTTCCTCGCAGAGATTTAGTACTTATAGTATCTGAGGTTAGTAAAAGTTGTACTTCACGTAAAAAAATTTCTGCGTTTAATTATTTGAATAATCTTATGCTGTTATTACTGATGCCACCTAATCGGAAAAGGTCAGATCGAGTCCATTATAATCATATGGTCAGTCGAATTATAATCATAGCAAAGGGCTAAGAGACGCATGTCGTTAGCCGTAGCTTTGAGCACCATGCAGGTGACAGTAAGATTTGGCTAGATTCCACCCCAATTTTGAGGGAGTACACCTGGGGGTGGTCAGGGGTCTCCCACCTCTCTTCCCCTTTCATCAACCTCAAGAGAGGACTTGCGGCTCGACGGCTATTTAAAATACCCCCATGCCGTGAAGGCACTATACCTTTACAAACATCCATGTCTTATCCGCAGTAGCGCACACAGGAATTTTTCAAGGGGGCCGGGGAAGTGGCGTAACGTACACCCCCGCAACCCCCACATCGCGGGGGCCAGGGCTCTAGAGGGCCCACAACCTGACTATCGCCAAGTACCTACCCTTTGTAAAATCCAACTTGGGGGCCCAAAACGTGACTTTGCAGGGGGCCCCAAGTGTTCTCCGTTACGCGACTGGTCCGGGGTCGAAAGTTCACCATTCTTGTGTATCATGCTCCTTTTGATTTTGTAGATTTTCGGGGGAAAATTTAAAAAATAATTATTGAATAAATAATTAGCATTAATTAATAAAACTAATCATTATTAACAAATATTTAATTAAATTTTACGTACTATATACTTAGAATTATAGTCAATCGGAAAAAATCCAGGGCTTTGGGGGGTCCGGACCCCCATTATTAGACTTTACAGTTGCAGATGAGTCATGAGTGTAACCTATCACGTGAGATTTGAATAATACAGGAAAAATTCCTTTCTTACCTCATCCCATTCCACAATGCAGAGGATACAAGAGATTTTATCATTTGCTCTCTTTCTTGAAAGAAATGAGGTTTATTATACGTATGATTTTGAAGTACATTTTGTTTTTGAAATTTATGAAGCATGGCAGGTTTATCGGAGTCAATGACTAGCGTTTCTGATGAAAATATTCATAATGAAACAATCAAAACTGTTGCCTTTCCTAATGCTTTACATTGTTTGGAGAAACCGAAAGCATACCTCCTGCAGTAGGATATAAATAGTGCAATATTTTCTTCTCTTCATAAAAACGAAAAAGAACTCTTTTGAGTCAGGGATCAAAAAGATTGCCAAACACCTATTAGTCACTATTCTAAAATTTCTAATTAACTGGTACGTATTAATTCACTAATATTACTTTTAGCTACTGAATAAAAAGTTTGTAGCTTTTAACTCTCTATATATTTTGTGTAGTTGCTTGCAGAGTTTCCAAAAGGTAAAAGCAATAAATTTGTATTTTTTTGGACCCCGATATTGCGAATAGTCCCAGATTAACGAATAACATTTTCGGTCGTAATGAATTCGTTAAATCATTGACTGACTGTAAATATTATTATTATTATTAATCATCTCCAAAATCTAATTTCTGCCCGATTCAAAGGCTCATTTAATCCAGCTAGAACCCCGTGTATTCTTGAATCATGTATTTTAATTTGTGTGAATGAGGTTGACATTTGAATTGACACAGTAATTCCCACATCCATTTCACGTCAAAGTGAAAATTTGTGTCACAACTTAATAAACATGCATGACTCTCATTATTGTCTAACAATTTTTACTTAATTTTAAGACTAATTTTGTTTTAAGTATTGATTTCCCTTATTTCTTCTTAAATTTTTTTTTTTTTTCGATTTTAAAGAGGATTAGGTAGTAAACTTTTGAGAATTCACGGTACAGTTACTAAAAATAAATTTATATTTGGTCACTACTGAATCCCTGCTAAATTTCAGAAATTTTCCTGCAGTATAGAAAAGTGTAGGAGTTTTAAAATATAAAAGTAATTGAGTGTGTGCGTTTACATCATAAAATATTTAATCGTATTTAAGAAATCGTCCTAAATAAATAACACTTAACTCAAAAAAAGTTCATTCGGAGCTATTACTTTCAGATAAAAGAAATATCTGTATTTAATAATTATAAATATCCACTTCTTTTCATAGTATCATCCATGAAAATTTCCTATCAGGAAATATTTCGAAAAACTTTAGACAAAAGCAAACTAAACAAAAGAGGTTCAAACCTTTTTAGTTGGGCGCTAAGAGAATATATTCAAAAATGAAAGAAATATGAGGAAGATTAAAGATATATTTCATTCAACAACGAGAACATTTGGTTTCGAATTACAAAACTTAGAAGCAATTTTACAAAACCTGCATAACCTAATTTTATACTTTTTAATCCTGCCGCCCCAAAGTCATTTTCATTATTGCATTCACTGGATTCTTGAAGTCAATACATTACAAGATCATCTTCACCATCAAAGGAAGTTCTATTTGATAACCTTTTCATTCTCATTATTATGATACTTCGTAATTATATACTTTCAAATGAGACATCAATTTTAAAAATACGAACAAGGAAAGATTTCGTTATTCGAAATTAGGTTGATTCTGTTTTTTTAAGATATGTTATCAAAGGTTTTATTTTTCTCTCTAACCTTTATAGCTGCTTTTTGTCTGATTTAGAGTTATACAAATTATAGATAATTGTTAGATATATCTTCTTTCTAATTTTAGATCTCATCAAAAAAGGGAAAATTAGAAATCTTGTGATACATTTTTATCTTTTAAATAGAAACTATAATTAAGTTATAAAAACATTCTTTACTGTCTTACGATTATATGAAACAGTAAATTTTTATTATTTAAGGTATCCGACTACGTTTCGAACCGTGATTTTCAAAAGCGCATAAATGGATAATTTTCATGATATTTAGTGTCACTTAAATTAGAATATATGCATAAAATTGTTTTAAGGACCTTTTGACGAAAAAACATTTATTTAAATACAATATTTTGGCAAAAAATTAACTTAGAATAATCTTTTTTCCAAATGTTCTCCTTTTGTGAAAAATGCTTATATTAGAATAACATTTTGCCTGTATATAGCTCAGACTTCTCTACAGAGGCTCAACTAGAATTTTTAAAAAAAATTCACATTATTTTCAGAGTTACCACCAATTGAAATAATTATTGGTGTTCTTTTCTTAAAATTTCTCGCCTCTGTTGTCGTAAAATATGAATATGAATATTTTGCCTGTATACAGCTCAGACCTCTCTAAGAGGCTCAACTAGAATTTTTGAAATATATAACTTAGAAGTGGTTTTTTCATATTTTACGACAACAGAGGGGAGAAATTTAAGAAAAAAACGCCAATAATTATTTCAATTGGTGGTAACTCTGAAAATAATGTGAATTTTTCAAAATTTCTAGTTTAACCTCTGTAGAGAGGTCTGAGATATATACAGGCAAAATATTATTATAATAGAACCGTTTTTCACAAAAGAAGAACAGTTGGAAAAAAAGATTATTCTAAGTTAATTTTTTGCCAGAATATTATATTTAAATAATTTTTTTTTGTTAAAATGTCCTTAAAATAATTTTATGCATGTATTCTAATCTGAGTGACATTAAATATCATGAGAATTATCCATTTATGCGCTTTTTTAAAATCACGGTTCCGAACGTAGTCGGATACCTTATAATATATGCTTTAAAATTTGAATCACTGTACAGTGATTCGGCAGAAATTGAAATAACTAATTTTTATTTATGGAATAGTTAAGGCTGATTATTTTTGCTAAATTCTGTAAATACAATTTGTAATTTAGAAACTACGATTAGATGACGAGGTCGAAGATCCAAGCAGCACTACTTTCTCCCATAAACTCCACGTTAACATGAGAATTAACAGATTAAACTTGCATCTGTACTCGCAATACAATGTTCTTCGCTTAGAATATTTTCAGACCCAAAATTCATTTGTTATGAGTTCGCTACTCTGCTGATGTCATGCTTTCCAATGAAAAAAAAATTGATTGTTTTCCTATGTTTTGATACATTAAAACAACATGTAATTCCTATCTCCAACGTTTAAGAATCATTATTAGAATGATAGTAGAACATTCTCCTAATAGTAACTGGTCATATTGGTATTATTCGAATTTTCAAGTTTTCTTCTTCACAATAAGTACATATTAACAAACTGCGGCAAAAGTCTGCCCCTAATAAGACAAATATTTTATTTTATCTTTGCTTCTTTGTGTTGACATTGTAAACATTGAGCCATTATTCTAAGAATAAGCAATCTTAGACTCATTGGCTTAGGGTTGAGAACTCTAACAGTTTCATCTGATAGTTGATTTTAATACCTCTATCAGGCTCATTACTTTCAAATATTTTGTGAACACCTTCCAGCTCTTCATTATCAAATTATTTTCGAGAATATTTAGTCAGGGGATTTTTTACGAGTTCTAAATGTCCAAACGGTACCTAGACTTCAGCTTAATCAGACTATTTGATGGCATATCATTCTTAAGAGTTTATATTTTGAAGAAAACACTTTCCATTCTTAGATTTCTATAATTAGAAACATATTCAAATTTAAATCATCAGAAAATTAATATATTTATTGACCATCTGCCAAAATTATTTATTGAGTCATAATTAATTAATTATATCTGTATTGTTGTTCGTTAAATACACCCATACTTTATAATCCTAATATCTCTACAATGAAATTATATAGAAACCGTGTGATACCTCGCGGCCCGGATGTATCATCTCCTCATCCACGTGACCTATATTTGTAGGAATAAATGAATGATCACTCATTCATTTGTTCTCCATAATAAATCTAATTTATTATTGTCTAAATATATATTGATCAACGCAACACAAGTCTTAATTGAGGGATATAATCAAGAGTGATACTACATAATTATCAATCCTAAGTAAATAGCGTCTGAAATCCTACTCACTATCCTCAGAATCTTTATCTACTGTAGATTCCTTAATAAGCTAAGTCCGTTATATAATCAATCTCTTACCAATATCTCACGGCGATCAGAACCTCGGCTTTCTGTCTCACTTCTATCTTGTATTCTTTTCTTTAACTATTATTCTTCCATTCTATTACCATCCGACTTCTATTCTACTATACGATTTCTACCCTGCTAACTCGGGCATGCTAAAGCTGCAATATATATCCATTAACTAATCTGTATATCGCGGTTTCTTCTTGAGAGGATCGGATTGAAATAATGCCATTCCGGTCGCAAAGATTCTCCAAGAGGGTTAGTAAGAATATCCGATAAAACCCCGTCACAACTTTTGCTTGATACACCTACAGGGATGCTTTAAAGCAGGAGTGTCCAACCCAAATGACCTTGCGGGCCACTTCGTAAAAACATTATAATCTTGCGGATCGCACATAAAAATATGTACATTTACATCAGTTTTAGAAACAAAAAAAATTTATTGAGTGAAAATTTAAAATAGAATGAATTATTATTATTGTTTTCATTATTTTTCATGTATACAGACATAGATAATGTAATAATGTTTATATAATATATAATAAAATGATCAAATAATGTTTAAAATATTACAATTGCCATTTTTTTGAAAATTACGAAGTTCCTTTTGAATTAATCTTTCCATACTCATTGTTGAAATTTGATTGGTCAGTCATTTTCAAATGATTAAGTATACATTGCCTTTTATCTTAATCATCCTGAATAATTTTTTTAACATTAAAAAACATCTCTGACTGTCTCTTGCTTTTGGGGCACTCCAAAAAGAAAAGAGGAGGAGAAATTAAAGTCGCACACACAAAGAATTATGTACTATCCATAGTAAAGGATACGCATAATGCAATTCGGAATTTATTAAAAAAGTAATTTATCATAGTAAAAGCAAACGTAACTGTTGGATAAAATATAAATCTATTTTAATCTAAAGTACATTTCTATTATCAAAAAGGATTTATTTTAAAACAAGAACAGTTAACAGGCAAATACACTGTATACACTGGTGTGCAAAAATTAAGGGCGAAGTCGAAAAATTAGCATATCAGCTGAACGAAGAGGCAGAGCGGAAAGAAAGACCAATCAGGAGATTAAGTAAGGTGATGTACGGTAGCACATGTGCAGATATGCAGGTAGACGTAATGGGGGAGTGTCTGAGTAGTATAAAGCATGTTGTCGGTGTAAGATCAGTATTTCTGGCAAAGAGATTGCACGCCGTATAGCAGTTAAAATCACACCAAGTTGCTGCCTCAGCGAGAAATGGCGAATAATCAATCTGTTAGACGACATCTGGATGCTTTTACCCGAGGTCGAATCATTGGGAAGTTGGAGGAAGGCCGCAGTGTGACAAGTGTGGCTGCAGAGTTCGGAATTGCTCACAGCATCGTTTCACGACTTTGGAGACAATTTCAAACTACAGGAACAGCTATCCGGGGGTTCAGTAGTGGTCGTCCACGAGGAACCACACCCGCAGATGACCGGTACATTGTCTTACAGGCCAGAAGAAACAGGCGGCAGACAGCGGGAGAAATCGCTAGACACACGACACAGGCGACTGGACGACCGATATAGTGTTTTACCGTGGCCAGAAGACTGCAAGGTTGTGATCTGTTTGCACGACGCCCTGTACGGTGTGTACCTTTAACGCCTGCCCGTCGGAGAAGGCGTTCTCTGTGGTGCCGGGAACACCGGAATTGGAGAGACAATGAATGGGGACGAGTACTCTTTACAGATGAGAGCAGATTCAGTTTGAGTAGCGATTCTCATCTGGAGAGAGCGGGGAAGCCGCAATCATCCCTCGAACATCATTGAAAGGGACAGGTATGGAGGTCGCGGTGTTCTCGTTTGGGGAGGCATCATGCTTGGTAGTCGTACAGACCTTCACATCTTCGACGCAGGTTCAGTCAACGGGACCCGTTATTGTAACGAGATTCTTCTTCCATATGTGCGTCTTTTTAGAGGCGCTATGGGTCTGCAGTTCCTTTTCATGGACGACAATGCACCATGTCATCGCACAGTAGCTGCCGAACAGCTCTTAGAGAGTGAGCATATTGAACGTATGGATTGGCCGGCACGATCTCCGGATCTCAATCCCATCGAGCATGTATGGGTTTTCTAGGCAGACGCTTGGCAGCTGGTACCTTACCACCAGTAACGATTCGGGAGCTTCGATTGGCGCTGCAAGACGAATGGGCAGCAATGCCTCAACAACTCATTGACACCCTCATTCTCGGCATGGGCAGACGCTGTGAAACCTGCCTAGCAGTCAGGGGAGATCATATCCCCTACTAAAGACCGGATGTTTCTTGCTGGACACCCATCACAGGGATGTTTCGGCCTTCAGTCGCATTGCGCTCCATGCTACTTTTTCAATAAAGCTTCTTTTTTATCCCTCTGATTTCTCTTTTAGTTTGTTGCTTACATTACACATGTCCTTACGTATTGGGGATCTTACGGTATTAAATGTGTTGAGTCTGAAAGCTTTTGTACTAAGTTATATTGGAAAAACCGTCTCGTCCTTAATTTTTGCACACCAGTATATATATATATATATATATATATATATATATATATATATATATATATAATTAAATTAGATTAAAAATTAAATTAAATTCCTATCTAGCACTTGACTCATCTTTCTCAGTGCCCATCTTCAAGTATCAAACTAATCACCCATTTATTTCTTCCGAACATATGGCCTAGCCAATAAACATGTCTAATTCCAGATCGTTAGATTTAATAGTCAACATATGTCAGCATTAACTTGCAAGCAACCTCTTCAAAGCAGCGATACTTACCATATGTTTTTCAAGTGTTATCCACTTGAAACCACCACCATGGCGTGCTTTTTCCTCCCTGCTCTCGGTGGCAGAACAGATGTACAAATGAAAGAATAAAGGTCGTCTTTTCACTTTTCTAAATTTAATCTGATTCTGTCTTAAAAATCATGACAGAATTAAAACCGGCAGGATTTACTTGCTAATATAGTTCGAAATGTTTAACTTAAATCAGTTCTTAAAGTTAAAGAATTTAAAAAAAAAACACGAGCGCAAATTATGCCAGCTATCGAAATAAATGCTGCGAATAACGATTACGGGACTCCATCAAACGATATTTCTCTCTTTGCTGAGGACGTCAGATTGCCGGAATAAAAAATAGTACGGAAAAAGAAAAGCGCTAGTAATCCCCGAAAGAACATCGCTCTTAACACCGAGAAGAATGCAGTGTTTACAGCCAAACGATATTCTGTTTTTGCTGAAGAGGCCATCCAGTTTACCGTGAATGGAAGAAACATTCTAATGGTGAGAAAAAGAAAAAAAATGGGGAAAGCGTGAATCCCCTAAACTCCATGATGAAAGACATCAATCCCTTCCGCCAGAATAGATAAAAAATATGTTTTTCTCCGAATGGTATTGTGTGATTTAGTTCCAGTGATACAATGATGGAAGGACCAACAGTACCAGAAAAAAAATCTTTTTCGCCGGAAAGTCTGTACGGTAATACTGTGAAATAGTGAAGCAACAACATTGAAAAAATTAAATTTTACTAGTGAAATAACGTGACAACAGCATCTGGATTAATGTTCACCAAGGAGTTCTGCCGTTGCAAAGTGGAGGTCAGTTAAATTGTATATTTCCAATTTTAGTAACATTGAAGAACTGAGTTTTGCTGAACAGAACTTTACGAAAAAGAATAATATATGATATGATATGGTATATAATTTTTATAATATAGTTGTGTTATAAATGAGATATTTTCTTTATATTTTAATTGAGAAAACAAAGTATATAGGTTTAATCATACAAAATTTTGAGAAATTTTAATATACTTCTCATAATTTTATCTTAAGATGTCGAATGAGATAAGAGTTATGATAGAAATTGGTGTTTTAAAGTGAAAGATATAAATTAAGTTTTTAGAAAAATGACTAATGAGAGAACTAATACTAGAGATATTGATTTTTATAAGAAACAAAAGTAAAGTCAAGTTGTATTCTTTTTTCTCCATTGAATTCAATTGTTTTGTTAATTATTTTATTCAGCAGTAATCTTATTGCATGTCATTTAATTTTTATTTTATTTTGAAATTGTGTGTTTTGATATACCGGCCATATATCAGGATTCACTATTTCTCGAAATTTTCCTTATCTCTAAAATTAAAATTAATTTAATACCTTGAAGCTTATTTTTGGATATTACACAATGGATAAGCGAGAATACAATCATTATAATTTTGTATATGTCTCGAAACATTAAGAGGACAAACTTGTTTAGTTTGATATGTACACCTCTCATTGTTTCTTATCAGCATCCCTGAACATCTGTGAGTTGATGACGCAGATTTCTCAGAGAGATGTGTTCAAAATTAAGTAAGGTGATACAGTTTTATTAGTGAATGTGTGATGCAAGAGAAACTCAAGAATTTTTGTCTATGAAACGTATTTTTAGAAGGTTACGGAAAGATTTAAAATATTGCATGCGATATTAAGTTACAATGAATATTGTGAAAAATTTTCAGAAATACTAAAAGTTATTATTGAAGTGAGTCCACTTTTCCGACTCAAAATAATAAAAAAGAGCTCTTATATTCTTATAATTTTTATATTTTATAACGCATATGAAATAAATCATTATTTATTGTGTTGGATAGTGCATAGAAGTTGTGTGTTATACACCGTTTTCATATTATTAATAATTTCATTTTATTAGTGTCTATATTTTTTCTTATCTTTTTAAAAAATGGATTTCATATATGCAAAATGTGTGTAACAATATAAGGTATTACTACGATGGCACCAGAGTAGATTTTTATACAAAATTATTATTTTAACATTTGTATGATTTCATGTATTTTTATATTTACTATCTTATTGTTTGATATATTATTTTCCAACATAATTTTTTTGAAAATATCTACCAGCTATAATACGAATCTATTATTATGAAGGAATAGGATGAAACGCGAGCTCTTATTCTAGATGTCGAATATATTTGAACAAGCTAATCTTCATTTATATGTATGGAAATTCATTTTTATCAATTAATATGTTGGAAGTGTCCTTACTGTGTTTGTTGTTATAGTTTCGTTTATTGTATTGCTTTTTGATTTTAGTATTACTATTGCTTGAATATTTCTACTGTGTTTAATATGTCTTTCTAAATAATGTTATGTATTGTTTTGTGTTTATTGAAAATTGATTAAGTTTGTAAAGAGAGAAAAAAACCACGCCATGACTCCCTTTTAAAATTGGGGGGCAAATGTAAGGATAATTAAATTAGATTTAAAATTAAATTCCCTATCTAGCACTTGACTCATCCTTCTCAGTTCCCATCTTCAAGTATCAAACTAATCACCCATTTAATTCTTCCGAACATATGGCCTAGCCAATAAACATGTCTAATTCCAGATCGTTAGATTTAATAGTCAACATATGTCAGCATTAACTTGCAAGCAACCTCTTCAAAGCAGCGATACTTACCATATGTTTTTCAAATGTTATCCACTTGAAACCACCACCATGGCGTGCTTTTTCCTCCCTGCTCTCGGTGGCAGAACAGATGTACAAATGAAAGAATAAAGGTCGTCTTTTAACTTTTCTAACTTTAATCTGATTCTGTCTTAAAATCATGACATATATATATATATATATATATATATATATATATATATATATATATATATATATATATATATATATGTATGTATATATATATATAAAAAGAAATAAATTTATATATATATATATATATATATATATTATATAAACTTCCCCTTAAATAAATTTCAAAATGAAAAAACTTTAAAACCTGATATTTAAAAATTTTTTAAAAAGAGTTGGTGGGCCGCAACATACGTACTGGCAGGCCGCGTGTTGGACACCCCTGCTTTAAAGCACGGGCCAAGAGGACCCAGGGCTTAGGTTTCATTTCGTTCTCGACTCGGCTTCAATGAGAGCACGATCTGAATAACTTTAATTATCGGATGTTATTCTCGGCCATATTCTCCAAAAAATGGAAAATTTTCAAACTATATGTAAAGTCCGAACAGTGGCAAAGCTGCTTTAAGTCATGTCTATCGTCCATGACTTACCAGGTTGTACTATTCATTATTTAGTTGACAAGCAGAAGTTTATCGAGTCGATTTGTGCCTAGAAAGTGAGTTGAGATAGTGAGTTAATTGTTAAGGATTACCATTTATACAAGTATTTGACATTGTATGTTATGTAGTATTTTTTAAAAGGGTCGCAGATGGGACATACTTTTGGATTGAGCCCAAGGCCTCAAGAAGTTTTAAGACGACTTTGTAAGTATAGCTGACTCCTAAGATTGATTTAGAGTAAATTTTGCTTTTTTGAAAAAAGCACACACTAGTACTTTTACGAAAAATTTCATGTTCTTTTTCAATTTTCTTTGATATGACTTTGCTAAAGTTTTAGAAATCAGATTGGTCTTATGAAAGAATAAAAATTTACAACATCTGTGTGTTTTTGAATTTTTGTCTATTAACCTCTTAAGTGGTCAATTTTTTTGCCCAAAATGTTCCAAAAAAGGTACATTTTTTTACTATTTATAACTAAGTATAATACTTAACAGAATGCGAAAATAGAAGAATTAGATTTTATTTTTCAATTTTAAAATTTTTACACTATTATTTGTTTATGATTGTGGAACACACACAAGAAATCCTAAATGTTTGCTTTTTATAAGTACATTCTGCATACCATGAAAAAGGTTTCATATATTTTAAAATAATTTCTATTGCACTTACAAAAAAATGTCATGTTCGTACCTCTTTTTCAAACGGTTGAGGACTTTGTGTGTGTGTGTACATATATATGCACACACAATTTGAAGCATGGTGTAATACTAAGTTCTACACTGCAATGTAGGCAGATATAATATCGGCATTTTTAAATTATATTTTCTTTTTCATTTATTCTCAAGCAACAAATTGCACATTGCCTTGCCAAGCCCTGTTTTTTATAGAATATTTTCAAGAATCTAAATTCCTGACTTCGATGAAAAATTCCCACCTTCACCCCAAAGAAAATCCCGGGTGAAAAGTTTTTTAGCAACATGGACAAACTGCATTTGCTAAAAATATTAGCACTAATAATCTCACTATAAGAATTAAAAATATGTCTAAATCAAAGACAGAAAGAAGAAAATATCAGTGCCTGTACAATGTATGGGCAAACCAGATGTGGCCAGCCTTCGGTAGCCCATACGGTGTAAGGGCAAACCAGTTAACCCTTTAACGGGCACAAAGCTAAAATACACTTTTCTGTGATAAAGTACTTGATAAATGTAATGCTCTCATCCCCTATAAACATTATTTAGTCATACAAAAATATCTGATCAGGGGTTTTATTCCTGGGTGGCGGCTAGACGTTATATCTACTGCGCACTTACGACACTCAACTTACTTTTCAGGACAGAAAAAATAAATCATTTTACAATAAACTTTTTTTTTATGAAAAATTAACATTTAAGCTAACTATTTCAATAACAATTAAATACAAAATAGAAGTGAAATAAAATAATAATAGAATATAATTGTACAGCATAAAATACTTACTTAGAATATACATTGAAATTGGTATGTATCCACAGTTTATATTTTATTTAATTTTAGTATAAAAAGTTAGAAATAGAGTAATATTTCTGAGGATTTAAATTAGTTATTTCACAAATTTGATGAGCTATTTACTGTGGAACTTTATAATGTGCAAATGATTTCTCCGATCAGAAAAGCTTTAATGAAAATTTTTGAATCCGAGAATCTTGTACCACATATTTTAAACAAAGTTTGTTATTATTTCCGACCCCCAACATTCTTACATGATTCTAAGTGCTCTTTCTCGAGTACAGGAAATAGGTCATTTTTCTGTTCTATGTGGGCAGTGGATAGAGCCTCTATCCACATATAAAAGCTTTCCAAAAACCTTGTGATGTTCCCAACCTTGGGAGCATATCTCTCGGAGTGTCAGCGTGAGCTAGAGGTGTAGGATTAACGAATGAACTAGAAGGAATCATTATCTTAATATGACTTTATTAAGTTATTCAACTTAAACCTTTAACAAATTAAATTATAATAATTAATGTGAGAGAATCTACGATTGAAAAATACGCAGCACTCAATATATATAGATAATAAGCGACTTAATCTAATTCAGACCACTATCAATAACTGAACCGCCTTAACTCGATTCTAATTCAATCACTGATTATAATAAATAGTCAACACTACCTTGTTGCATTTTGAAGAATCAATAAAGGCAGCCTTGTATTTACTTGCGTGTACTGGTATGCACCTTTGCTCTCTATATCTTTGTCACTTATAACTTGTAACAAACACCACGTATCTTAACTTGAACCACGAACTATATTAACTTTTCTTTACTTGCCATCAACTGCCACAAACTACCATCAATTGTCACACATTGCCCTACATTGCCATATCGTTTACTCTAAGTTCCGATATTTAAAAGCTTGTTCATTTGCATCTTTCATTCACACTTCCCTTCTTGGATTTGGTTGGAAAAGAGTTGCTATTAATTCTGGCCCAAAGAACCCAAAGGACATGTTAAAGAAAAGACGCGTGAGCCTGTCACAACTTAAATAAAACCTTTTTGTTTAATTTTACAATTGCTTTATTCATTCAGATGAGAGAAAAGTATACTTAAGACATGTCGAAATTTTTTTCAAAGATCAGAAATTTTATTTATAGTAATCAAAATACAATTTGTAGATCCACACTGAGGAAAACTGTTTTTAACTACCCATCAGAGGACATGAAATGCAAAATAAGGTATCGTGCTGCCATCCGTATTAATTTTTATGTGTTTTAGCTTCAATCAACGCATATGGATAGACTAAATATCCAACACCCGTTTGGAGAAAAAAATTTATTTGTGCCTAGACCTATTAGCCACAGGTTTAAAGGGTTAAGATATTAATAAATCCATTATACATCTGAATGATTAAAGGAAACAATTAATAACTAATTATCTATCATCAATTATGAACACACAGAAAACACATGTATAAATTTATGAAACTGAGACAGGCAAATAAAAAATTAACTTTTTATCGATAATTCTGCATTTGATTATTGATATCTCACTTTACATGCCTTCAAAAGGATTGCATTTAAAACAAGTATTATAAAATTATTTACTTTATCACACTTACTTATCTTTCGGAAATAAATCACGAAGATTATTATATTTTTACCCTTATGAAATAAAAAATAGCACCACATAACAAAGAAAGTGAAGAAAATTAGGATGATTTATGACTTTCACACAACAAATCCCACACGCGGAAAGAGATAGCATTTTCTCATCAAAAATTCCATCTCTAAAAATAATTATTCTCAGAAATAACTACGGTGGAAACTCCTTTGTTATCAATGGTCATTGCTCTTTATTTTTTTAACAATAAATCCCCAAAATAAAGTAAACAAAAACAACCACAGATTTTCGAATGCTGCATTTTCTCTCAAACCACAGTCGTAGAACCATAAGACGCGAAATGAACTTCCAGCTTGTAGATAGAGAAAACAAAAGAAACCAGTTTATGGACACTTCTATATAAAATCATCTCTTAGATCTAATTCCTATTGATATCGAGATTAGATTTTGGCTAGCGGAAAGAGTTCAATTCGGAACGCCTTTATGAAGGAGGTGACTTTAATAGAAATCGTTCCAAAAAAACTATTTATAACGCTTGAAGAATGACTCTATCTAAGTGAGATATTGCCAAATGATGATGAATGATGCTGAAGTAAAATTTTGCTGTAACACTTCCTGAATTTCAGAAATTATGTTTTGTAACATCGTATACAAAGCATATGCACTGGTGTGCTGGAACTTTAAAGTAAATTTCATTTACTAATTCTATTCTATTTGCTTCCATTTTATTTGAGATTTGAAGGTTAAAAGTTCAATTCCAATCGCTTTACACGAAACTGAAGGGACTAAATTATTTTTTCATGTTAAAAGAATTCGTGTTAAAGGATAGTGTAAAGAAAACCATTTATCAACAAAGTTAAATTTATTAGAGATTATTTTATTTACATAGATATGTCTATGTACATGTATTTAATAAGAAATCAATGGAACAAAAACATTCACGAGAACTTAATAAAATTTTAGACTAAGCTTTAAAGATTTTGAAAAACATTTATTGAGTTTTTGGAAAATAATCTGATATTTTTCTTTGCATTGTCTTTTTTAGCATTAAATTGTCAACAAATTCTTAGATTTTGTCCATTTTTTATTCATTTCAACATTGGAATGCGCGTCTTAATAACTGCGATAACTTTTCATAATATTTCTCATTTCGGATGACGTGAGAACAGGAGCTACATTATTCATTTCATTTTCATCATCGGAATCTGCATCAATGGTATTTTTTTAGCTTTGAACCATCTCCCAAATGCTTTTTTCTGCCATAATTGTGGCTGTATACACATTATCATCAACTACTGTAATGAGTTCTTCCGATAATACTATAGAACCGTCCAATCTGGCTGGTGTTTTTCGCATTTTGTTCATTCATAGAAGGAAAATCTTTTTCGTGTTAAGAGTAAAAAATGCATGGAAATGCATAGTAGTTTTTTGGGACCATTGTATTATTTTGTGCTAACCGAATTTCGTCTTAAGCGTTTTCGCGTTAAACGTATCTCACTGAATATATACGAAAAGGAGGATTAATAGGTTATTCCCATTTTATTTACAAACGTATTACGATAGGTAATTGAGTATGTATAGAAATACAGCATTTTATCATTGATGATCACACACACACATTCCTAAATTTCTTTAGTTAATAGATATACTTTTATTCTTCAGTTATAGATATTTATGATGAGCAAAAATTATGTTAACATAGTATAAAGTTAAATAGTCAAAGAGAAGATTTTGAATAACACTGATTTTTTTTTCGTTTTACAATCTCTTGGATGGCTATTTATTCTTCTTCGCAAAAAAACATCAATTTTTATATATAAGTTACGTTTTTAATAAAGATATTTGTACAATATGAAAAGTGTAAAATTGATTTCCCTTTAAATTTGTGAAAAATTTATTCTTGAATGATTCAGCTTTCCATCAAGATTATTCTATTATATTAATGGAATTATTTTTTTTTGTATTAGTGTAATAGAAAGTCGAAGATTAAAAGATGCTTTTGAATCATTATAAGTACTTCGGAAAAAATAAGGAAATATTTCTAAGATTAAACTTAAGAGATTTTAGCGACAGCATATTAATGTCCATAATGAATAGATTGCAAAGATAAAAGAAACAACTTTATTCTTTTGAAGAAATCTAGAAAATAGGAGCGAAATTTTCAATACTCATATATATATTCAAACTAATTCTTCAATACCATTTTTTTCCAGCTTGAAAAAATTCTACAACCCTGTTAGCGCAAAAAATTCTATTTAATCATAAAGGGAAATACCACTTAAATCTCCAAAATTTTCCTTAATTCTCTCCTTTTTTTACGAAAAGAAATATTATTATAACATTTCGTCAAAACTATTTTCAAATTTAAATTCAGAAATACTTTAAAATAAAAACAATAGAATATTTTGGGGATTTTTTATAGTGTTTAGTGTTATAAACTCCATGATTATTCCTCTTTAAACGCGTTCCCTGAATTAACTGTCGAATAATTTCTTTCAGAGTATTTAAAAAACTCCTTTGCTTACAGACAATCTTATTATTCTTTAAAACTTTGGATAGAAGTTCAGAAAATTTAGAAGAAAGGGATTCAGTTGTGCTAAAATACACAAGGCTACATAAAATACTATTTTATAACTACATTTATATATGTATGAAATAAGTATAAAATACTTCAGATGCTTTTAAAATCAGCTTGGCTAAATAACAAAATATATTCGAAATTAGTTTTTACTAAATTTATGATGTAGTTTCAGAAAATCTAAAGAAATTAAAATAACTTATTTTTGTATCGTATTTAATCTATTTCTAAGCTTAAATAAACATAGAAAAATTTAATGTATTAAATAGGCACACACACAGTTCTTTATAAATTATTCAAGAAACAATCTGAATTTATTTCTTGTTTTTTTAATAATCCATATATGGAATATAATCCTAATATATTTGTGTATTCGAATTCCAGAAGTTTCTTTTTCTAATAATACAGTTAATTGTAAAATCCGTCAGATTATGTAAAATATAAAGGGTGTAACAGTTTGTGTGAATTTTGTTCTGTATAGTATAAGTCAGGGATGTCGAATCAGTGACAAACGTGTCATTGATGGCCCTCGACACAATATTTTGGGCACGCCAGAAATCAAAATGGTTTTCATTTTATTTCAAAATAACAAAGTTCTCTATGAAGTATGTACGAACAAACGCAAGTGCTCGGTCGCAGGGAGCACATTTTTTGTTATTGCTTGTCTTAGTTACGTCGTGGACTACAATTGCTTATAATACGAAGTTCATCTGCATCTTCATTGACCCAAACGTATTTTAAAGTTTATTTGTGTTATATATACGATTTTTAATTGTTATTTAACATAGCTAGTTCAGCAAAAGAACAAAAAGTGCAAGATAGTAAGTGTAACAGAGTATTTCAAATTTGGTGAATCTACAGAAATATAGCACTATTAGTTTATTTTACAAATGCCAGGCCATTGACCATCAGGTCATTAGGCAACGGGCTCTCCAATACCTTTTTACAATGCAGTTAAGATCATTCAGTGCAGAGCACTCGTCCAAATGAGCGGCAGTCATGTCTTGTCCAGTGTCACACAAAACGCAGATAGGTGAAGTCACTAAATTAAAACGAAACAGATGAGCACAAAGGCAGTCATGTCCGGTTAAAAGTCTAAATTTAGCCACAGCAGCAGCACGAGGAGAACTTGGAATACCGTGGGATTTCTTACATAGTGTACTCCAAGGCTTATCACGAGCAACACGAGAAGCTGTAAGGCGAAATGATTCCCTAAAAATCCTTTTAATTTCCAGTTTGGCAGAATGAAGTGTCAGGTCTCTTCGAAAGTTCTGAAGGATACCCGTTCCCTTTTTTGCCAAAAAGTCTGCCCTCTCATTTCCCCAAAGACCACAGTGGGATAGTACCCATTGAAAGACGATCTTTCCTTTTATCTTTCCCAGGAGTTCTCTACAGTTCTGCACACGTAAACAATTATTCTCATTATAGTTGGACAAAGCCTGAAGGGCAGAAGTAGAATAGCACTATTAGTAAAAGGCGACAAAGCGGTGTGTGTGTTTTATGTTCTTCAATAGTGCTATGCAGTACATCGTCTGTAAAACGACATTTTGAAACAAATCACAAATCCTCTGGTCAAAAAAGCGAACCATAGTAAAATAAGTTAACAATATAAGTTGTTTATCATCTAACCTGCAACAACAGAAATCCCACTAATGTTTACTCTAAATTGAATTGCACGTATAACTCAAACATTTACAACTATACAGTGAAAAAGTATTTTTTCGTAGTAAATAATGAATTTTATGTTAATTAGTTTTATTATTTTTACATTAATCACAAATAAAAATTATTTGACTGCACATCTATACGTCATTAAGTACTACTTTAGAAAAAAATGGCACGTTGATTCATAAAGGTTCGCCCCCCTGTATAAATACTAATGTCAAACAGGTGAATATATGTTTCTTTTTTCCTCTGTCCTTAGCAAATCTTTCCAATAAAGATGTAAACATTCTTTAATTAACTTGAGATTATTTGTGGTTTTTCCCTCGAGTCAAATAAGCATCTACATTTCTCGTGCAACAACAACAAACTGTTCCAAACCTCATGTATTTCTCCACGTGAACTTTTCCTGTAGTGAATTTATCTCATTTGGGTTTGTTTCGGAACTGTTTTTCTAACGGAACAGAGCAACGCCTAATGTGATTGATCAACGAAATATGCATGATCAAATGTAGCTGTTTTCAAAGTATGAAAATAACTTCTATTGTGACGCAACTGGGTTGTATAAAATGAGAATAACCTTTTATAAAAAAACCTCCAAAATGTTTGTTCACTGTCTTGTTTACATTTTTTTATTGTTGAAAATATTGCTCTGGATTAAAAATATATCTTGTTTATAGGAAGTCAAGTTATATTTTTCAAGAAAAATAGGACCAAATATTTCCCTTGGTTAAAGTAAAAAAAATAGGAAATAGTAACTAAACTCATTGGAAATTGGAAGTCAAAGACTATATTCTCTTAATGGATTTATATTTCTAACTTTATTTCAAGGTCTTCCAGAATTAAATGGGAAAAAAACTTCACATGAAAATAAAAATAAAATTAAAATGTGAGTATTAGGCTACTAATAATGAATTTTATTAAGACTTCAGAGTTTACTTTCTAAAAAACAAAAGTTTGAAATAAATATGATAACTGTTTCGTAAATTAATTTAGAGTTAATTAATTAAATTTAATTTTGTAATTAATATTTTAATTTTGTAATTCATATTTTAATTTTGTAATTCATATTTAAATTTTGTAATTCATATTTTAATTTTGCAATTAATATTTTAATTTTTTTAATTTTGTAATTAATTACTCTTTTAATTTAATAACTAATTATGTTAACAGTGAAGTGAGATACAGAATATATATTGTATTATATACAAGTATTATACAGCTTAACTCTAAACATTTTATCTCATAGTTGACTACTTTAATAACTTAGTTATTAATTTATCACACAGACTAGTATGAAATAATTTAATTTTCAATTTCGAATGCAGTACACAAAATTATAGATTTCCATACATACTTTTTATTCCAGTACTTATAATGGAAAATGAAAAATTAATAGTAATAAGCTGTGGTATACCACAAAATCAAATATAAAGTTTAATAAATGCATTTGTTCATCATATAATTTCACTTTTGAGTGCTTTTAAATACATTAACATGTAAATTAAGTCACTTTATATTGTATATTTTAATTTTTGTATTTTTAATTTTAAGTTTTTTCAGTTGTTATTATTCCCATAGTTAATTTCAAACCAGAAACTGGTAAAAAAATGCATTTGCTATTTTAAGTAGCGAGAGAGAAAACAATTAATATCTAATATTTCTTGTGAATTTTGTTTTTTGTAGCATTATTAAGTAGTTTCTCACATATTTGCTACATTTAATCGTTAGAAATAGAAATGCGAAAATATTTTTCAGAAGTAATCTTAGTAAGTTATATATCATTCTGAAACAAGAATGGTATTAAGAAGGAAATTAAGTTATTTTATTCTATAATACATTCAAATGAATTCAAACGGTAATCACTACCGGTAGTTATGTTTTTTAAACACAGTAATTATATTCTAACGAAATAGAAACACTAAGAACGCAGTTGCCACACTTACGCAAAAGAAACACTTTAAATTAATTATAATGGAAACGCGTATTCGACTCGTACACGAGTCATTGCAATTTTCTACACATAAATGATATGATTCCATTGTCCCCATTTCATATAACCCCCTTTGACCCCTAAGTTTAGAAGAGGCTACCTTGAGGGTGTTAATGGTATCTCTAGGATGAACAGTACTTCCTTCAAAAAGCGAAAGAGAGAAATTAACTGAGTCAGACCATCACTTTTCGAAAATGTTCCGGATGAGTGGCATCACACCTGAAGCAGAGAAAGATAATTTTTTTTCTTCCTACCTTGTTGATCTTTTTTTAATGATTTTTCCACCTTCAGGCGGAATTGAATAACACTTACATTTAAAGCGCATATTAGTAGCTTACTTTTTTCTTGTACTTTCTTTTTTCTTTCGTCATCTTTTAATGTATCCAGGCTCTACTTTTCCCTTAAGAGAGAAGATTCCGTGGGAAATTTTATCAACGCGGAAAAATACATCATTGTCTGAGGTAATTCATCTCAGAGGCGTGGTAAGGTGGATTGTTACACATAAATCTCCAGAACATTGCTTTCACTCATCGTTATCTTAAAGTGTTCTGCTAAGGTATTAGTTGAAAGTCATTACGCGCGGTGACTGTAAAAGAACGTGTCCAACTGTTTTTTGATATGGGCGATTTTTCTGGAAAATCCTAAATTTCTGGGGAGACAAAAAAACGCCCACAATTCCGGACTATGGAATGTTTTGACACAACCGGTAGATTATCCACTGTACTTGCAAAACCTAAAAAATGTTTACAAGTGTAATGTATAACCATAGGAACTGGAGCATGAAACATTTTCTACATCTCTGCCCAGTGTAATTTAACGTTAAGCATAATTTATTGAGTTCGTCGGCAAGGAATTTGCTTTTAATTGTTTTTTAGGAAAGCAGCCAACATTTTGAAACATAATTCACTACAATGTTTAATTATTTAGGTCGTTTCATCCCATACATATCAAGAAGAAAAATAAGTAGAAACGTTTTCCGAAGTTTGAGAATTACGAAATAAAAAAAAAAGTGCTCTCACTGTTTTTTTTTTTGAAAAATCTGTTAAATTTAATATTATTTCCGATAACATTTTGAGTCTTTATTTGCATGTAAATTTAGTCGCTATATATATATATATGTCACTCTATATGTTAAAAAATACTTCATTAATTCTCATTTTTAAAGACATACTTTTTGCATACAAATGCAAAATGTAACATGGATTTATTGGTTATTAGTTAACGTCTCAATCTTAATTAACTTAACTTGCAACATAGCTTTTAATAGTATACACCACAAGAGGGAAATATGCTATTTTGAGACCTCATGGGGCCTCTACGAGTAACTTGTTAAGCCTTCCTAAAATCTAGAAGTATTAATTGATATTCATTTATTTAGAAAACGGCAGTTTGAAAAATTTATAGATTTAAATAAAGAACGATGTAAAAGTTAGTTTCAGGGTTATGGTTATAACCAACTGTATACTTCACATGATGAAATACCTTCTTTTGAAAAACAGCAACACACACATTACCAGAAATTTTATTTGATCTTTAGACAGAAACTGTTTTCTTACTATTAATGCTCGTTAAAAAGGCGATTGTGACTTGTATTTTATCAAAAGTTTCTACCTTTCTAGTTGTCATACGGATATTATTCATACATTTTTTGCCACTCTTTTCTTAAGTTTAACATTTCCTGTTTTCTGTTTGCTTACAAATTACGTTCAAGCATGAAACAAATGCAAACATCCTATTAAATTAAATTTTCCAACGGACTGTAAAACTATTTTTTTGAATTTTATCCAAATTATTCAATATCTAATTTGTATCAAAGTGAACATAATAAACAACATACAATTTTTATTATTTAAAAACTATTTAAAATTAAAGTCAATCTCATTAAAAAGAATGAAAACGTTTGTGAAGATTCGTAAATTTCTTTGAAAACGTTCATTCAATTATTTATATTTATCTTGTCAGTAACAAGGTTGCAGTTTAAGTTAAATTAATGTTATTCACCTCTTTATCTAAGTTTAGTTCTTTATTTTCATTTGATTTAATTTTAACTAGTTATATGCTTTTAGTTTGTTATGTACCATTTTTCTCAAAATATTGTATAAAAAAATAAATATCCTTATGCAACGCTGGAAATTTCCTGATCAATCAAAAATTGCTAACTATTTTTCATGGGACAGTTCAAGAAACCTCAATTAAATGTTTAGAAATAGCTTTTTATGCACTTGTATTTGCTGTACTTTATTGTGTTTTTTGTAGTATCAAATACACAGGATCTTTATTCTTATATCCTATTAATCAAAGCATTATTTTTCTACAAACAGCTTTGATAATGGTTCATAAGATAATCAAACCAGAAAATCCTTATACTTTTAAAAATAGATATAAATGTAAATCGATCTATACTTACCCATTTGTACGAAATAATGCGTGAATTCTTTTAAAATATTTATATCCTTTTTTATTATTTTAATATTTTATTTTTAATGTGGATTTCCTGTATAAAGACCATAAAAGCATTGAAATAAAATGATTAGAAGGATAGAATTTTTTAGGTATTTTTCCGTTTCGCCGGCTCAAATCTCGCCAAGTTGGCGCTATTGACGAAAACACGCAATATACACATAAAAAATATTAATAAATATCAGTTCTCTCTCATTGGTTTTTCATCCATTTGTGATTTATTATTAGAAAGACGCTACTGATAAGAAAAGATCACAACTTGTTTTGAAAATGGGGTGCTAAAAGGTTACCAGCGAGTATATTTCGTTTGGTGTCGGTTGTATCATTTTTGGCGACTTTTTCGCCTGCGCCAGCAAAACGGAAAAATACCGAAATTTCTTATTGTTTTTTCAATTCCTACTATTAGCTCACACTCTCTATTTATTTCTTTATCTTGGTAGAATTTTCAATTGTTAATAAAACGTATTTTAAAGCGCTCAATTGAGCTGAAATTTTATATACGTGATTAGTTTAGATGACAATACAATAATTTAATTATAATTAATAAAAATTAATTGATTAAAACTAATTATTTAAAAAATTAACAAATACAGCCACGTTGGCATCATTTTGGTGACTTGTGTCAAAACTTGAAAAGATTTTTTTCTCACGTTTTGAAGCATTCAGTTGAACTGAAATTTAATACTCACGATTGTTTTGGAAGACAATACGATACTTAATGATAATTAATAAAAATTAATTACCACTTAATGTTGTGATTCTGTCATATTTATATACATATTTATATTAATTGTAACTATTTAATAAGATGTAGCTAAAATAAAAATTTTCTTTGTTGATGTAAGTAGAAATTGACTTAATTTTTTTTTATATTACTTGTTTTTTCCTGTAGACTGGATAGGCAATGCACAAGAGTATAATTAAACATACATGAAATGCATATTTACGTTACATTGTTAAGAAGCCGAATTTTTATATATAGTAGTAGTAATTAAAAATTCTAAACCGCAAAATATCTAAACGCCATCCAAGAAAAGTATTTGAACCTTGAAAAATAAATTTTAAAAAGAAGTACATTATATGCGAATTTGAAATAATTAAGAGAATTTGAGGAAACAATTTTTGATATCCCCTCCTTTTTTTTAAAGGTGGCAAGGATGACAAATATATTTTGATCAGGTATTCATTTCCCAAATTGAAAATGTTTGATTTCCCTTATTGTATTTGATACTTTTCTGCAGGAATATAATTTCAAAAAAATAATAATAAAGTTCAAAGTTTCAGTTCTAACTTGGTACATTGTAATTCTTTCAGAGAGCAACATTTTATTCAGCAATTCTATGTTGCATTTTTTAACACTGAATAAGATAATTTAGGAAAATATGTTTCTGTGTATTTTGAGTTATTGCTAAATGCTATTGTTTATTATCAGAAACTAAAACTGAAAAAACATAATAATGATAATTTTCTTAAAGTATATCTCCATTAGTTTCAGTAATGATTATATATGTAGATTTTAAACAAATTAAATAAATGACGAAATTTATACATCATCAACTGACTAGTTTTTCCTGAAGGATTTACTTACATTAGATTCAAATCAATTATTAAAGCCGAAAGATATGAGAAAAATCTTAAAAGGAAACTTTCGGAAGCACACATCCGAAATTAACATGTTAAAAGTAGCAAATTATAGTAATTTATGTTTTTAATCATTAAATGAAAACAAAAGAGTGTATTATTAGAATGAAATTTTACACGAGTATTAAAAATAATTGAATACGGAAAACTTAGAAATCTGTAAAATTCGAAGCTTCTTTTTTTGCTTGGGATCATGTTTCTAATCGAAAAATACCAAAGTAAATAAGTGGATAATTATACGTTTATCGGTTTAAAAACATCTTTAAGGAAATTCGGAAATAGCCGGGAAAGTGCCAATGAAAAAAAAAAAACTTCAAAAAATAATCATTGTAAAAAAAGACTAAAAAGCCCTTCAGATTTATTTAGTCAGCTTGAGGAATTGATATAAAGACAAACAGTACATCTGTGATAGAAAAACTTAGTTAAATTATTGTAAAGTAAGGATAAATTTAAAAAAGAAACTTCAAGAGAAAAAAATCAGGTAAAAGGAAAATTAACCACTTCCGAAACGTTACTTGTAAGTAGCTTATAAATATTTCCTAGACATCAAATTGGAATAATTTTTAGTTGCTTAAGAAAGAATTAAACTAAAACAAATTATATATATTCCTTTTTTAGCTTCATTTTAAATATTTCTTAAACAAGTAATATAAAAAAAATTTAAGTCAATTCCTACTTTGAATGGATGAATAGAAAGTATTTTATTAACAATTGAAAATGTGAACAAGATACACACACACACACACACACACACACACACACACACACATATATATATATATATATATATATATATATATAATAATTCCCTCTAGCATTCTTTTAATTAACTCTTTTAATAATATTGAAATAATCTTTTAATTATTTGGTTCTACACTAACACCCTGATTTTAATCTTAATCGAATACTCTTATTGCATCAGACATCCCAATCCCGCCCATTCTATCCAATCAGAGCTGTTATTATGTCATAAGTACTTGTACTATAAAAGCTGAAACCTTGTGTAATCTCTCTCTCTTCGATCTTTTCTCTGTGGTCATGTAGCGGCTGCAGCGTGCTCTGTGTGTGTCTTTGTCTGTGTTGTGTCGTCCATGTTTGCTTCTTGTATGTGTAATGCCGTCTCTACTGGATCTTAATGTGTTCCCGCATGTGAATAAAAAGGAATTTCGATTTCCATGAGTGCCTCTTCGATACTATCGTATTAGACCATGCTCCACGTAACATAGAAAATCACACCACCGGCCACGCCTAACCATTGGTTTTCCATTATTTAATCAACCACTCGCCACGTCTTAAAAAATACTTACCACTCAACGGAATTGTTCCAGAGGCATTTCATATATATATATATATATATATATATATATATATATATATATATATATATATATATATATATATATATATATATACATATATATAGGGAGAGAGTAAACTAATACAGTAGAATGTCGTTTGTCCGAATCAATTGGGACCGGACGCCGTTCGGATACGCGACTGTTCGGATCACCGAAAGCTGAATGCGATCCATGCAGAAAATGAAACCGGACATTATACGAATATTAAAAATCATCACATGCGGGAAACGTACGTGAAGAAAAATCAAAATAGGTGCACAATATCACAATTTACCTTTATTGTGTAAATAATAACTTATTTTTCGCTGTACCATTGTACACATTCATTTTTTCACTGCAAGGTCTCTGACTCTCTTGAGCACAAGTAGTTGTGTAGGACAGCACTCTGATTGTTGTTCGTACCAGTTTATAGCTGTCTCTAACGCAGAAAACGCGTCAGCATATGATGGATCCATGCCACTTTCGTTGTTGTTGTTGTTGTTGTCTTCGTCTTCATCCGTTTCATCGTTGACAGGGTCGGATTCTTCTTGCACGGAAGTCACAATCTCGTCATCATTCAGCTTTTGAAATCCACAGTCTTCTGCATTGCATACCATCCATGTTTCAACATCTTCATCGCATTCTTGAAATCCTGGGATTGATTTTACAAAGTCGGTAATCTCCTCCCTGTGGTCGTCATCGAAGTCTTTATTTTTCAGTCTCTATCTTTCGGGCGAGTCCCCACACTGTTCGAAAACGTATTCATATAAAGTACATGTAGTTGACAAACAAACAAAAAAACCTGGTCCGGGTATTTGACACTCCGGATAATAAACGTTCGGATAAACGACGCTCTACTGTAGTAGGAATTGAAAAAAGAGCATGATTTGTCTGCATTGTTGTAACAATGCACACCCTGTTTGCTATTTTGGCTGAAAAACCGGTTTTCAATGCCAACTTTTGTCATTGTTTTAACAATTATATTTTTACAACAATGGAGACAAATCTAGGTTGGCGTCGTAAACCGGTAACTGATTTAATTAATTTAATTTAATTAATAAATTAATATTTGAAAAACTGTATTAACATCAAGTGCCATCCACTACAAATTTAAAAAATATATTTGAACTTGATTGGATGAATAGAAATTATTTTATTACGATTGAAAATTTGAACAAGATAAATATATATATAAAAAATAAATATATATAGAGAGAGCGTGAGCTAATAGTAGGAATTGAAAAAGAATACAATTTACATAAGAATATTTTAATATTAATGATATTCACCTAAAAAGTACCATTTAATTTAATACATAAAATTTATAGAATCAGTAACATCTTTTTAAGCTTTTAACTAAAATAAAATTACGGTATAAATCACCAAAAATTAGTATAGAAATAGGTTGAACTTGGTACCCAAATAGGTTTTAATATGAGGGTTTAATATGGGTTTTATAATGAGTATAGGTTGAACTTATACCCAATAGGGGAACTCAAATAGGTTGAACTTAGCTAATTGCTGGTCAAACAAAACACAGTACAATAAAATAATCATTTTCTTAAAACTTTAGAAAATTTTAATTTTAATTAAAAAATTACTTTAAATTTTTACTTACTAAATTAAAATGTATCTTCTAAAAAATCTAACACACTAGCAAACAGAAAATTTGAAAATGTTGAAAATCTCTATCAGTTCCTTTCAATAATGCTAAAATACGAGCATATTAAACCAATACTGAAAAATGAGCAGAAAGAAATGTATTCATATGATCAAGTTATATTTAGTTAATATTATACAAGTGAAAATATTTTTTATGATCTCCATTTTAAAATCTTATCGTTTTAAAACAAAAATGCCCTAACATTATTACACTCAGCGATACAAAATCAATATATTTTGCTCACATATCAGGAAAATAAAGAAAGATCTGAAACCGGTCTTTACAATCAAATCTTTACTAATTGTGGTTACAATTTATTAATATAATTTTTTTCTTTACTAATTGTGGTTACAATTTATTAATATAATTTTTTTCTTTACTGATTGTGGTTAAAATTTATTAATATAATTTTTTTCTTTAGATTTAAGTTTAAAAATACGGGAAGAATAATTATATAAGCAGAGTTCTACACTTAATGTTAAGGAATAGCATTAGTTCATAAAACTTTTTCGATAGAAGATATACTTTAAAATATTAATGAAAGTTAGCATTATAATCAATCACAGATACCTATAATATTTTGTGTTTCCTGAAAGTCTAGAAAAAAAACACTCTTTTTTTCCATTTTAAGACATAAAATTCAATTAGTATTAAAATAAAAGACTGAAATATATGGAATGTATTCCACAAAAGAAAAGAAATTTATTTAAACTGAAATAAGGTTACTTTAAGTATGTTTCTTTTTTTAGGATAATAAAATGTAAAACTTAACATCATTATTAAAATATTTTCTATTCGGAAAAATATTTTTAAAATATTTGGGTTTTATTCTTTAAAAAAAATAACCAAAGACAACCTTAATACACAACTTGAATTATTTTTAAACAAATTCTATGTTTAACAGAATGGTATAATTTTAAAATAAATTCTTACTACGCGCATATATATATATATATAGTATTTATAATAAAGAAAAATTATATTTTATTGTCCGCTGACATATGAAGCGGAAGTATTGTCTACGTGACTTTCTGTTACCTATTTTTCAACGTCGTTTTTAGAAAGGCAGAAACAAAACTCGCACTACACTTTCTTGACAGCTGAATTGCGAAAATAATAATAAACAGTGTAGATTAAATGGCTATATTTTATCTTGAAATACATCTCTCATTCATAATACCGATACACATCGTACTACTAAAAGGCTTAAGCTATTAGATACATATGGCTGCATTCACAGAGTTTTTCTTCAAAGTGATAACAATACCTTTCAAAAAGAATAAATTATGCGGTCATTTTGATAGATGTGAAACAATTGTTTGATTGGCAATTGAAGTTAGTATTCCATGTTTTTATTCTATGCAGGTGACTGCTTCTGCGAATTCCATTTACGTATATCTACAAAAGGAATATAACGTATTCTATTTTGTGAATCCTGATTAAAAGATTGCACCGAATAGAACAGGATTATTAAAGAATAGAAAAAAACTACTAAAAAAATACGCAGTATACAGGTCTATTTCTTTTGTCATATGCATCTATTACATAGAAAAATTATTTATATCATATTCAAAACACTTTTTTTCTTAATTATTTAGTGCATTCGAAATTGTTCCTACATTTACAGTGATTCCAAACGACATTTAAATTCTTCAAGTTTTAGAAAGGAATAAAGTTAGTTTTGTAAATACTTTGATACTGATGTAATAAAAAAGAGGGAAACTATAATGTTGTTTTAGTACTAGTCTGATATTTCATTATTTTTAATTCTCCGTAAGAAATTTATTGATATTTGAGCGTCAGTAATAACTGTGATTCAAATAGACTTATCTGCTAGCTAAATGGCTGTTTTACATAAGTACTTGTTTTCAAATACTAAGCTTTTGAAGTATTAAAGATTCAGCTTCAATAATTTTGTTCTAAAACGCACAGTTAGAAAAATATTTTTAAAAATTCACAAAGAGAAATTCTTAAATCCATTTTTAGTTCATCTTTAAAAACAAACTGTTTAAAAAAAGCATTCGATTGGCTCATATAATCTAATCGTAATATGCCTGATCCAAGTTAATGTCCTTTTAAATATGTTAAACAAAAGCTGTTTTATTGGTTAAAAATTGTGAAACGCAATGCTTGCACTGCTATCATATTGCCTTATAATATTTCTTTAGATAAAACAGGTTTTTATTTTACAATGCTACAACGTTCAACATTTTTTAACCTTCTCTTAATATGTTTATCGTTTAAAATTTATTGTCTGATGTTGAATTATAACTATATTACATTTGTATATATAGAGAATTTCTTTTATAAAAACTATACACTAGCTGAATCATTTGACATTTAGTCGACAAATCGTTAAGTTAAAATAATTTAAATTGTAGAACTGTAACTTAAGCAGTAAAGTTCTATTATATCAATATGGTGATCACCACAAATATCACCTATAAATTTAGATAATAGGGTATCTGGATATATAATATTTTGTACACAATTTGATAGACTGAAATTTGTGTGCCCTTTAATTCAAAGGCCTTATTATTGGAAAAAGTGTCATTCTTTAAAATAAAAGGTAACAAAAGATTCTCTGCACCGAAATTCCTAAAGACAAATTCGAGTTAAGACTCCTGAAAACCGGCTACTTTGAATTCATGAACCTAATAACGTAATTCCTCTCCAAATTTTGACAGTTTATCGATTTGAATGTAATAAAATGCATCTGAAATAAAAATAAAAGTTTCTATGAAATTATATATTTCCTCTAATTAATTAAAATATGCTTATGTCTATAATAGGATATTTTGAGAGTTTACAAAACTTTAAGATATGTTTTCAAATATTAGAAGTAAAATGTAATTTAAACTTTATCATTTTTTTATATTTCTTGCTATCAATGAAATATAAAAGACCAAAAGATATTTTCTGCTTTAAAATAACTTTCAGATATCTGTCTGGAACGATTTCATGGCTTACACATCATATTTTGAAACTATACTTTAAGGGCGTTTTCCTCAATAAAATTCAAAAAGAATTTTTATAGTTAGAACGTATAAATTACTGTACCTACAGGAAACATATTATTAGTACTGATTTCCTATTATTAAACCTCGATGCTAGGTTTTTATTCCAATTTCTGAGTTTGATGGAGCATAAGGGATAATGAAGAAAAGTCGTTTATCTGTCTCTTTAGAATGCAATACGGACAGAATCAGCTGCTGGCAAACTAATTTATTTTTCATTCTGCTTCACAATAGGAAGAGAGTCTGCTCTTCCTTTAAAAACCACAAAGACAAAAAAAGGAATGCATTGGTGCTATTATTACATAGCCAACAATAGACAAAATCGGATCTTTTGAGTTCTTTGTAACTAATTTTCGTACCGAAATTTCACTCTGGATTTTCATATATATGCTATTTAAAGAGTATTACATATTGTTCTACTTTTTGATCATTCTAATTACATTTTATTACGAGTATCCCCATTTTTTTAAAAAATTTTGGAATTTATGTTTTATTTTTATTTATTTTGCATCATGCACAATTTACAGATGATGAAGATTGTAAAATATGCTTGAAATTTTAATTTATAACGATGATAATTTCAAAGCACAATGCCAATTGAGAAATATATCGAAAATCATTATGAAGATTCAAGCACATTAGTGGTCTTCAAACCGTGTTCCACGTAAACCTGGGGTTCCACGAGGCATTCCCATTGGTTCCACAAGTTGCAATTAAAATTTGGAATGAAAATTATAAACGTGCATGTGTGCAAAATGTATTCACGTTCCGTATGAAGTTTATACTACCACAAGTACTTAAAGCTTAAGCAAGTCATTAAAAATAAATAAATAAATTAATTAATACATAACAATCTTATTTTATAATTCTTTTTTTTACTTCATTAAAATGGCATATTTTTATATTTATCATTTTGATAAAAGAATATTAAACTTTTTTTTATTCATATGTATTTCCTGTGTTAGACTGTGAATATCACCGTGAATATTTAGTATCACGAGTCCCTTAGAATAATTTTAAACTCGTAAGTACAATGTTTTGCAAAACTGATTAGTTTTCTAATGGAGTTCTAAATTTTTATTTGTTGGAAAAAACACCTACAATGAAAAGGAGAGAAATTATTGACGTATCAAGAGATTCCACGCTAAAATCTAAAATTTAAGCAAGGACAGCTCCTAAATTTTAGATTGCAAATTTACAGGATTTCTAGCGCAGCTATGAGTAATTTAATGCGATTCAGAACAATTTATTGAAGGAAGACATATTTCTCAACTTTAGGGGCTACAAAAACAAATATAAAAGTAAATAGAAAGCAGAATATATAAAATGCGAGTTCAGACAATTTCAATGGACCTTGACTTCGATATTTTGAGTTACAAAATGCGAGCACATGTTCTCATTACTAAATATAATACATTGATTGGAGATACTTTGACCATAAACTAATATTACAAAAGAGAACATTATATTAAAATTACGTTAATTTTTTTTATCAAATATAATACTTTTTTAAAAAATTAAAAATATTTACATGAAGTATCTATAGCATGTCAATTTTCTTTAAATATTATGTAAAAATGTGTTCTTATAAGTGTGTTAGTGGAATAGAGTTCACAGACAACACATAGGGTTCTAAGAGTTCCGTAAGTCGAAAAAGTTTGAAGATCTCTGATATACATAGATAACTTAGAAAAACGTCTCCATTTTTTAAAATTTCAGTAAAGCTATAGACTAAACTCAGGATTTCGAATAGTCTTTGCTAAAAAAATATCTGCTTCTAAGTAATCCTTAATGTACGACCAAATGTATTTTAATTAAACTTTTGTTTTAAAAATTTCCTTTATTTTATTTAACGCATGTTTGCTTGGCGGCAAATTCATCAGCATTTACTCGAATATCAAATACAGTTTAAAAACACGTGAATATAGTTTGACTGATGATTTGATGAGCTCGGTTTCCATTATACATACATCAATTGAATCTTTGAAAATTCCAAAATTAGTGTGAAGCAAAGAAGTTCAGAAATTAATGTAAAGAAAAAAGAGAATAGCTATAATAAAATATTTTAATGCATCAAATCGACTATAAATTCACAAAATTTTAATTAGAACAATTAGTACAAAAACTGTATAATAAACACATTTAAATTTATTTTTATGTCACTTTTTAAAGAAAAATAAAATGTAATGTTTTCTTTCTTCTTTCGTTATCATCTGTAATTTTGTTAAGAAATTTTAGTAAGAGGATTTTAGATTAAAAGTATATCTCATGGATCATGCAGCATAAAGGTTCTAAATATTTGATTTTGTTCAGATTCTCTTTTCTTCCTTAGAAACTCTACAAAATATTTCACCTCGCAATAATATTCTTGTGAGAATTCACAAGAATATCACTTTTCAAGAATGAATCCCTTTTTTGTTCAAAATTTAAGAAAGAAAATGCTTGAACCCTTAAATTGACCTCCAAATCGTTTTTCAACTAGTTCAAGTAAGGATTCGTTCACTTTATTTTGTATCTTTATTAATTTGATTTTGTAATTTTTTCATTTCTCTGTTTTTGTAACTATTGTATTGGTTTTGTTAAGTAATTGTTTTATTTTGTAATGTATTTTTGTCTTTTTGTAACTTATTTTTGTTATTTCAATATATTTTTCGTAACTTTTTTTTGTTTACTTATTATTTTTATTTTATTTTGTTTTATTTTTCTTTACTTACTTACTTCAGTAAGCCTAGTATGATACTTGTGGTGCACGAGAATTATTTTATCCATCTTCAATAAAAAAAATAAAATAAAGTCTCTCATAGTAAGAATAAGATCACTCTGCATCAGAGAATAGCTATTATATCATTCATATAATAAGTGTGAATTGGTGATTAGACTGTAGCGTGAGTTAGACGTAAAATTCATATTCAAAATTTCTAGACACATGATATCACACTGAAGTGTAATTAAAATATTTTCATTTCAAGTAAGGTTGGACTTTTCTCTCGCATGACATTTGTGCATTTCGTTCACCATAAATTATTAGTGCGACATTAATATTCACTCACTAAATATCATAGTTGGTGTGCGATATTCCTTTGACTCTTTATTGACTATCATTCATTTATGTGTATTATAAGCCGAAGCTTTTTGGAACTTTTTTAAAGTTAAACTAAGGGATTGGCTTATATACGGAGCTGCTAATCTTAGAAAAAATGCAGGTTAGTAAAATACTTTTTTCAACATTTTCCTTTTGTGATGCGTAAGCCATTTTAATCTTTTAATATTTTTGGAAGTTTTGAAGGGAACTTTATTCTAAGAGGAAAAATATCACATAAATCCTTCAAAGTCCGTGCCAGGATTCGAGTTTCTGAACAGTTCGTAAAATTCGCATTCACTCATTTGGATGTCTGAGCGATAATGATAACCATAATAATGATTCATTTTCCTGAAGGGCATGAAACATTGATAGCTGATCACTCACCGTAGACGAGAGTTTCTCTTCCCGCTCATTTTCCAAACTAAAAAGGGCCCAGAAAGCATGACTAATGCAGAAAAGAAAAATATATTAGTTTCAGATATGCTTACCAGAAATAATTGTCATTGACGTTTTACGTTGCTGCATTTGATTGGAAAATATTTCACCATTTTACCCACTTGCCAACATTTTCACTCTCATAGCGATATGTTTGAAAGTTACAGGTGTTTTTTTTTTTAAAAATTCGACTTATATATGAATTTCGAATATTGAGCAAGTTCTTAAAAAAAACGCACTTTCAATTTATACATCGATTGATTTATGTTCGGAAACATAACAATTTAGTCCTTAAAAATACTTTTAACAAGTAAATATTTTTACGTGCCTACAATGAGGCAACAGGTGCATTGATTAATAATATAATATTCATACATTAAAAATTATAATTCTGCTGTATTGTGATAGTACTATATTTGCGCTACATAAGTATTATGAAATTAATGAGTGAGTATTGAAGTCGCACTGTTCACCTATACGAGGGCTTTTGGCGACGGACCTCGTAATTTTGAACCATAGTCAAGTGAGGAGGACGATACCTGAGTTGGCACCCTTTCTCCTAACTACCACACCACACCAACGGGAGAACGTTTCAGATCTCGACAGATTTAACATGCATCGTTCTCCTACACAGGGGGTCTTTAGGAGTACTGGGCTCGAACTCGTGACAAGCCAGCCACAATCCGGTACCTTGACCACTAGGCTACCACGGTCACATTAGGAAATTAATGCAGAGTTTCCTAAAATTCTACATTGGTCTAAAATGAGATTAACATAACTATTATATGTTACAGATAAAACATTATCCACAAAGAAATGTTTTCGTTTACTTGCTCGTTTCGACGATATTTCATATTAGCAATTCATTTCTATTTCCCTAAACACAAAACAAACTTTTTTTTTTATCTATAACACTTCTCAAATTTTTAACTTCGTATTATCTTTCAGTGACCTCAAGCGTGCTATCTTCTAATCTGAGAATTATACCCTCCGGTCTTGTTGTATTCTTTGTAGATTATTTCTGCTTTTAAAGTTAAGTAACCTTTATTTATCTCTATTCGGCGGTTATTTTTGACAGTGTTAATAAGTCTAAGCGTGTGTTGGAGCCTCAAGAAATGTATATCGCAGGCATCCCATTTATACTGTTGTTTATGAGTTTCCATTCTTAAAAGGTTATGAAGGAAGGTTCTTAAGTCATGTATCTTAAAAATTATCTTTTTAAAATCAAATTTGCAATTTCCTGGATAATCATGAGGAAAAACGACAAAAACAAGAGTCTTTTTATTAATTTTTTTGCCACAAATTTATCTGAAACGAAACGGAAACTGAGGATTTTTTAAAAGAGATTTAATGTTAATGTTAGTACTGTCGCAGATATCTCTGTCGTTATTTCAGTACTTATTTTAATTCCAGCCTTAAGGGTTTTGTTAAGATCACACAAACATTTTTAAGTTTTTAATTTATTATTTTTTACGCAATCAACTTCCTAATAAATTAGGGATATTGTGACTGAGGCATGGAAATAAGAAAATTAAAAGCTCTTCTTATTTGTATGTTTATTCATTCTAATAGAAGGATAATTAAGAAATATATACAATGTGTTTTTATTCTATCAAAATTGCTGTGCAATTTAATAATGATTTTTGAAAAATTCACATTATTTTCAGAGTTACAGCCATTTGAAATAATTATCGGCGTTTTTTTCTTAAAATTTTCCCCCTCTGTTATCGTAAAACATGGATAACCCACTTCTATGATATATTTCAAAAATTCTAGTTGAACCTCTGAACAGAGGTCTTAGATATAGACAGGCAAAATATTATTATAATAGAAGCATTTTTCACAAAAGGAGAACATTTGGAAAAAAGATTATTCTAAATTAATATTTTGCCGAAATACTGTATTTAAATAGATTTTTTTTTCTCAAAATGTCCTTAAAACAATTTTATACATGTATTCTAATCCAAGTGACGCTAAATATCATGAAAATTATCCATTTATGCGATTTTTTAAAATTACGGTTTCGAACGTAGTCGGATACCTTAAGGATGTCAAATTTCGTAACAGAATTTATAATACCAAACGATTAAATATCAGTAAATAAAATAAACAGTAAGAAAAATTATAGAGTTAAGTAAATTTTTAAATCAAAGCAGAAGATAATAGAATGAATTAGAGAATATTTTCCAACGTTAGTAGATATATTAAAAATAATGTCAAAAAACGTATTTCATATATTTGCATATCACATATATTTTAATTTATATTCAAATCTAAATCAACTGCGTAATTTCTTCTTTTATATATAGCAACCTCCTCAAGTACAGGTGGTAGTAAAATGCCATAGTAGGCTGTCAAATAGTGTGAGTTATTGCTGTTTCAAATTATTTTTCCCACAATAGAAAGAGGCTTAAGAGTTAAGAGTTATAACATTTATAACATGTTATAACACGCTTAAGAGTTATAACATTTATTTACCGGGGCTGTATTCAATAGGACTTTTTGGTAATTGTGATATACTATCGATGTGATCTAATGTCAATTGCATAATGTATTTTACTGATGAAAATCCAGATTATCTATAAGCCACACTTTTTCCTAAGTTGAATCTTGAATGTTGCTTGTCAGTTTTTCGTACCCTTTTTACGATGTAGGAAGTGTTCTCTGCTCAATACGTTTTTGACGTTGAATTTTTCTCTTCTAAAATTTCTCTTTGTACCTTTTAAAGAAGAAATATAGTAAAACTAAAACCCTCCTGGATGTGATAAAAACATTTCTGAAAAACTTGAACTACGATTACAATATTTTAAAGTATTCCACAAAACAGAGTATGTTTAAAGAATTTCTTTTCATAAATTCAGAAAAGTCACAGAAGTTTATTGACATTTTTATGTTTCACATTAAAGACAAAATTAAATTTTGTAAAAAAAAATAGCGAAAATATTTTTTATTAAAAATAACACGAGTAAAATAAATATACATCAGTGGGGAAGAAAAAACTACATATAAGTGAAATGGAATAAAGAAATGAAAGAACAATTTCCTTTCACACATAAAAGATAAGCTTATTATGTGAAATCATACACATAAGTAAATTATTTCCATTTTATTCAAAACTTCTTTGACTTCTGCTTTGCATTTTAAGTACCTTTAAAATTCTCTCTGTTGAATAAATTTCTTATAAGAGACTTATTTCTTATTTCTTTTAAGAAAAAGTAAACTTAAATATAGTTCTTTTCATTTTCATTTAATACTTTCTATTCCGATTTCAAAGTAAAACTAGGGATATTTCGAATATTTTCTCAAAACCAATTGCGTGTTCCACAGCATTAAACTAAGAACTTATCAGGAAAATATTACCCTTTTCACACATAAATACACACCTCAGATGTCTTATCATGCAATCCTTTGTCTCCAATCGGATCCGTTCATGTTTCAAACAACACACGCGTTAAAAACACCTACAAGCAATTTAAATTCCTAAGTTTCCTCGCTTGATTTCAAAAAGCAAATTAATCATCTTTCTTTCGGTTCGAAACCTCGGCGTTCCAAACTAATATGCAAACGATATTCCTAGACTCAATTAGCAGCAAAATAACGGTGATGGCAACAGGAAATGACAAACTTGGAATCCTTCGAAGAATGACTAGGGGCAGTGGCTCGTAGATAAAAGGAAAGTGGATGCAAAAAAAGTTGTTGGAACAAAAATGAAGAATGATGGTAATGACGGGAGAATCCTTATTTCGCCAAGATCCGGAAAGGGAAGTACAAGTGAAATTTGCTATCGTAAAGATGCTCCAAAAAGTTGTAACAAGACAAAGGAAAATGGAGCAGATGGGTTCGAAATGAAGCTAGGCCACTTGTCGTAAATGACAGATAATTAATTGTTTTGAATAGACGTTGCAACAGTTTTGTGACGGGGGGTTATTATATAATTTTGTCCAAAAATAAATTGAAAAAAGAACCAAGTCATTTAAAGAGAAAAAAGATCCACCTTTTCCTGCTTAGATTATAGGTGTAACTTAATTTTAAATCTGAATTCAAGCACTCCAAATTTTTAATTTTGTCAAAATAAACTTGAAGAATATTACGAAAAGTATTTGGATGTATTTTATTAGTTTTATGTATCAAATATTTTAGAAATCTCTCTTGCATAAATTGATATTCTATTATTTAATTTTTCAATCACAAAGAATTAGTCAATATTTTCCAATTTAATGATCAAGAGACTTTCTCAAGCATACTGCTGTTGTAAAACATGAAGAAAGAATCAGATAATTAAAATCAAATAAAATTATAAGTCTTAAATATACATTTTATTAAATACCAATCTTTCTTTAATTGTTTACATATGTTATTCTCTTTCTTTCTCTCTATCCTTTTTTTTATTTTTCTTAAAACTTTTATTCAAAATTTTAACTTTTAAGACGTTTAAACTAATGTCAATTACCTAAATAAATATACATGATTAAGTTAAAAGAAAGAGTAGAGAGTTTTATTACTCTAAGAAGCACTTCAAGAAGTCCATATATATACTTATTAGTTTTTCAATTGATATTATCAATAAACTCCCCTGTTTATTATAATAATATAAATAGTATTAATTTTTATAATTATAACACACAAAAATACCTCCACAAAACATTTTTAATTTTGTAACCAGCTTTTCAGAAAAATATTGTGATGTGAATAAATGCTTTTTCTAAATTGTGATTTATTAAATATATGAATTTCATCAGAGAGAAAATTTAAGTATTAAGGTACTTTTTCATTTCATGAGGTGAAACTTAAATTATATTGATTAGGTTATATAATATATTTTTTTATCTTTGAAGAGCTTTTCTTATCTTAATTATTTTGGTTAATTCCAAAGAAATTTTATTGGGGTTTTTTTTTGGTAGCATGAAAATTTTTTTTAAAAATATTTTTTTAAAAGCCTAAATATGAAAAATTATTTAATTTTTTAAAAATTTTATGCATTTTAGGGGAAGAACTTATAATTTATTTTGATAAAATAGTTGATATATAGGAAAAGTTTTCAATTACAAATATTAAAATACTTTTATCTGCTCCATCATATCAAATATTCACGTATTCTTGGTAGGGATGTGAAAACTTCCTTGTAAAATATAGTAATAGACATTTTTCATATCCAAAATTCTGGTAGTAAGGCATTTTGAATCATTTATCCGCTTTAATATAGCACTATTTTAATTTTTAACATAAAAGCTTAACTAAAAATATAATATATGTGCTAAAATAGAGAACAAAAAATTGCTTAACTTTGCAAATAAATCCAATTGTCTCAAGGGTAACAAAAAATGAAACAATAAAATACTTATATTTTTATTATGACGGGGCTGTAAATGGTATGATACGATGTTAGTATAAATCAGAAATGGTCAACCCAAAAGACCTCGCGGGCCACTTCGGAAAAACATTATAATCCCGCTGGCCGCATATAAAAATATATACCCATGCATAAAGATATATATGTATCTTCGTACTAGATTTAAACCCATTACAAAAATTTATAGGAGTGAACATTTAAAACAGATTGATATATTATTATTTTTTTCATTGTTTTTCTTGAATATAAACATTGATAATACTTGTATAATAATAAAATAATGCAATGATTATGTAACGTTTAATTTATTTAATTAGTGAGATTTTTCTTTCTCAACTATCTCACTTAGTTTTTACAAGTCGATCTCAATGCATGTATTTGCGTATTGGAATTGATGTTGCAGGTTTTTGTCCGTTAAGTTTCAGAATGATTTATGTTTGTTAAATTTTAATTTCGAAAAAAATAGATTCGCAGTAACAGAAGTAACGTGATAAAATAGAAACAGATATTGGATTTATTTGTTTAAAAAAAACTCTAAAAACAAAAATATTGTACAAAATAGTCGCATTTTGTGAAGTTGTAATAAATCTCGCTTGCCTCAAAATTATTCAAGGCGGGTCGCGGGTTGTCCAACCTAGGTATAAATTAACAAACTATAAAAAATTTCGCTACCAATTGTTTTGAAAAAGAGGAAAAACTCAGAATATAAGAAAACAATTATCAAGACATTAAAAAAATCCAAAGGAAAGGATGCTTTAGATTTAACAACAAATTATAACAAACAGTACAAGTTCAATGGGTAAGAGAATAATCAAAAAAGCATAAGCAAAAGTTTCATATCACCGAGACAGAAACAAACTTAGACGAAACACTTTGGGCCTACATCGAATTCCAAGAAATTTCAGACATAATAATTACTTGTTCTAACATATTTTTCACATCTGTTGTGGACAGACTTCTGAAGATGACAATTTCACGGTCTTATTTGGTTATCTAGTTCTCTTTTTAAAAGTTAACAAACTTCTATTTTATTTTAACTTGTAGAACGTGATCGAGATCTTATATATAAGCCTTAAATAACAATTTTAATGGGTAGAAATGAAATAGATGAACGCGTGTTCCAAAATGATGGGTGTCATTATCCACCAAGAAAGTTTTGTACGAATTAGGTTGTTGGGAAGGAAGAGCTGTAAGCAACACAGATATATAACACTGAATTTTATAATTGCAAAGACTAATTATATATAATATATATATATGTAATTTTTATTTAGCCATTTCTCTTCTTTAATTAATACTTAAGTTGCATTTATATGCTATATAACCATTAAAGTTTGATAAGTGTTTATATATTTTTTAATGTGCGGTATAAGAAAAAAAACTTTCCAAAAGTCATATTTTTTATTTAAAATATCTTATGAAAGCTATTTAATGTCAAATGGGAAAAACTGTAGTTGGAAAGTAAAGTCTTATTTCGCGGTAAAGATCATTTTCAGAAGAATGAATATGTCTATAAATCCTCGCTGTCATTGACTGCATTAAGAGAGAAAGAGAGTTCTCTTTACTTTTTTTTAAAAAAAAAATTCTATTTACTGTATCAACCGGTTTATTGTCTTTCTTTTCTTTTTTTTTAAGATTTTCATTTCCACTTCCTGAGCGTGATAGTTTAACAACTAACTCTGATCGGCTTAAATAGTCTGTCACTGGTATAACTATCAAAATTAATCATCGAATAAGGAATGATCATGTAAGTTTTAGTTATTTCTCTTTGCCCAGTTAGGAAGGCAAGGAAATAAATGCCACATTCACGATTTGAGGTATTAAAACATGATTAATGAGTTGTGTTGTTTCTAGACATTAATGCTACACTAGTTTAACCACTATCCAATAATTTAACTACAACTATTAATCTAATGAATTGATTTCATCGTAAGAAATCAAATGAATCTTTTTTTTCCTTTTTTGATTTGGTAGGAATTAGAATTTATATAAAAAAGATATATATATATATATATATATATATATATATATAAATCTGTGCGTGTGTTTGTCACTAAACTCCTTCTAAACGGCTGGACCGATTTCGATGAAATTTTTTGCGTGGGTTCAAGTAAATTCGAGAATGGTTTAGATTCACTATTCGGTCTAATACGCAATTAGTTAAAAAGATATTAATAAAAAACACTCAAAAAATACAACTCAACATTCACCTGCATTGTTGTAACAACGCTATTGTTATAAACAAGAAATATAAAAAAAATTTTAAATCAATTCCTACTTAGATCAACCAAGAAAAATTTATTTTAACTACTTTTTATTAAATAGTTGCAATTAATATAAATATGTATATACATATGACAGAATCACAACGTTAAGTGGTAATTAATTTTTATTAATTATCATTAAAGTATCGTTTTGTCATCCAAAACAATCGTGTATATAAAATTTCCTTTCAACTGAATGCTTTAACACGTGAGAAAAAACCTTTTCAAATTTTGACTAAGTCGCCAAAAGGGTCACTAAGTTGCCAACGTGGCTGTATTTGTAATTTTTTAAATAATTAGTTTTAATCAATTAATTTTTATTAATTATAATTAAAAATTATTGTATTGTCATCCAAAATAATCATGTACATTACATTTCAGCTCAATTGAGCGCTTTAAAATGTATTTTATTAACGATGGAAAATTCCACCAAGATAAATGAATAAATAAACAAACAAATAAAATATGTATAGAGATCGTGAGCTAATAGTAGAAATTGAAAAAGACGTAAGTTGGCGTCGAAAATTGATTTTCAGCCAAACTGGCCAAACCCGGTCTTTATTATGAAAATGCAGACGATTCACGCTTTTTAGCGTTTTTAATTAATATCTTTTCAAATAATCTTTATATATGTAATTTTTCTGTGCGTGTGTATGTAACTGAACTCCTCCTAAACGGCTGGACCGATTTTGATGAAAGTTTTTGTCTGTTCCAGTGGTCTCGAGAATGGTTTAGATTTATAATTCGGTTTAGAAATGTTTATTTAATTAATTTTTTATTTATAAATTGTTGATCTTGGAATGTTTTACATAGGATTCGGCAGACTGCGCTACGATCGCAGTATAGAATATTCAAGACATTTTTATTATAATTCAAGTTGGTCCCGACAGTTGGTGTTGTGATCATTTCAGGAAAATATTTTGTCACTTCGTGTTATTATTTTGTTGAAATAAATCGTGTGTTAATTAAATTATTACATTCAGATGTAATTAGTGTTTGAAGAGTTTTGAAGTGTGCATAAAAAACTATACATTCTCCAAATTTAGTATGCAATTGAAGTGAGTATTTTACATGATTTTCTATTGAATTTACACGTGCGTTGACAACAATTATCCTAACTTACAAATCTATTTGTGTAGCTAATTGATTACACACATTATTAAACTTTTTTTTATAGAAAATTATTTCTTATCGGAATTAGTTTGTGTGTGTTTCACTTCTAAGCAACCCAGATATAAAACTTTAATTACATTGTAATAACTTTTTAATACAAATTTTACTCAAAACGGTCCAGATTGAAAAATTTGGAATTTGAATTTGATGTTTCAGGACAACGTCTGTCGGGTCCTCTAGTATGTATGTATATATATATATATATATATATATATATATATATATATATATATATATATATATATATATATATATATACACTCTGTCGCAAAAATATATGCACCCAGAAGAAATCATAAATCACGAAACTCGGCAAGAATGTAGTCTGGTAAGAGATATGCAAATGAATTACATTGTAATACTAGTTGCGCAACTGGGAGAGTTTAAAAGCATGAGTACAGCGCCGTACGGCTATCCAAACGAATCTGATGACTTTGATAGACGATATTGAGACTTAGGATTGCCTTAAGACGTAACCGGCGGCAGTACGAGCAGCTGACGGACTTTGATAGGGGCCGTATAATAGGTCTCAGAGAAGCAGGTTGGTCGAATAGACGTTCGGCCGCCACCTCGGTCGGAGCGATATGGTAGTTGCTCGGTGTTGGCAACAGTGGATCACAGAAGGTAGAGTGTACCGTCGCGGAGGGTCAGGACGTCCCAGGAACACAAATGATCGCGAGGATCGAATGAAGAGTGGCCACTTCGGCACCAACAACAACGTCGCTACATCAATTCAACGCCACTTACCTCCTTCCAGACATCCAGTGCCATCAAGAGAATCTATTTGTGACCGAAGGGCTTGAGGAGCCGACGTCCGCTAAGACGCTTACCACTGACCCCACATCATAGGCAGTGTCGACTGGATTTTTTGCCGACCTCGGCAACTTGGAGTGTGACAGACTGGAGACGTGTCATCTTCATGATGAATATAGTCTCAGTGATGATGACCACTGCTGGACCGGCCAGCGGTCCGATCTGGCATTTATTGTCGAGCGGCATACAGCAATTTCACAAGGTGTGACAGTGTGGGGAGCAATTTCTTGGGACACATCATCTTTATTGCACTTTGACAGCTCGCAGATACGTGGACGATATTTTAACGCCGATTGTGCTACCCATGCTATCAAGTCGCCCAGGTGCCATTTATCAACAGGATAATGCTCGTCCACATACTGCACGACTCTTCCAACAATGTCTTCAGGATATGACGTCCTCCAATAGGTCACCAGATCTGCCACACTGGACGCTTCAGCCGTCCTGAGATACATTAACTGCGCAGATAAAGAATATGGCAGGATCTTCCACAGGGGGTCATAAGTGATCTAATTGAATCGATGCCACGCCGAATTTCGGCTTGTATAGCTGCCAGAGGTGGCACTACTTACTGATTTTTAACCTTTTTGCAAGCTGTAACCGCTTAATAAAATAATATTTTGTTCTGAATTTTTAATCATTTGTTTATTTTCATATACACTACAAGATACCAAATTTCGAATGTAGCTCAATTTCTTCTGGGTGCATATATTTTTTGTTCATTTGATAACATTAAGCGTGACCTAGTAGGATAAAATATAGTTGCCAACTGTTCAGACATTAGAATAAAGAATATTTATTGTTCTGGAAAGTACAAAAAGCTGTGATCTGAAAGAGTGTTCATTTGATCTGCGTACGGAGAAATGGAACAACGCATCTAAAAGTCAGCAGGCACCTTAAAGAAAGGTATCAGTACGGGATATGTCCACCGTGGAGTGTGATTCAACATTCCACACGCCGTACCATACTTTGCACAACATTATCCAGCAGCTGTTGAGGCAATTTATCCCATTTCTCTGTGAGTGCACGGATTAGGGTGTTCTTGTTTGTCGGAGGATAGTTTCGACCAGCACCTTGCCCCCCAAAGCATCCCACACATTTTCAATGGGGTTTAGATCTGGAGGAGAACGCGCTGGCCATACGAGACGTTGAATACCCTCGCTGTCTAGACAATCCTGAACAGCGAGTGTTCGATGACATGTTGCGTTGTCGTCCATAAAAACAAATTTATCACCGACAGCACCACGGAAAAGACGAACATGAGGAAGTAGAACTTCATCAATGTATCGTTGGCCCGTCATAGTCCCATTCGCAACCACATGTAGGCGCGTGTGACCATTGATCATGATGCCGGCCCACACCATGATACTGCATGTCGGATATCGGTCCTTTTCCTGGATATTTTCTGGACGATAAGCAGTACCACTCTCGCGTCAGATCAGTTGGCGTCTACAATCCGATGACAGACTGAACCTACTCTCATCTGAGAATAGTACGCATGCCCAGTCCTGTTCAGTACAATTGTGATGCTCACGACACCATTGCAAACGGGCAGTACGGTGCTGTCTGGTCAATGGGACACACACAACAGGTCTGCGTGCGTATAGTCCTCCTCCCCCTCAAACGTCTGGCAACAGTTTTTCGGGAGATCTGCTTTCTTGAGGCAGCAAGAAACTGATTTGCCACCTGCTGAGCTGTGGTGCGCCTGTTCCTTTTGCTGATAGGACGATATATCTGTCTTCTGCAGGCGTCGTACTTCTAACACGACCTCCCCGTGCCGTCTACTACACATTCCAGTAGTTTTAAATGACTTCCACAGCCGTGAAACAACGCTGTGAGCGATGTCGAACTCCCTGGCAACATCTGTTATTTTTCGCCCTTCTTCGATCTTTCCAATAATTCGGCCACGCATAAAATCATCTATGTGATGTCGGGAAGACATGCCAAAAATTTTAAGTTCGTCTATTAAATCTTTCCTCTAAAACTTTGACTTGAAACAACAACTGTCCACACGCGTCAAAACCTTTAAAGCTCTTATGAACGCTATCACGTGATGAACAGGCGTGGAAAAAAATTTGCATACTCATACTTCTTACTAATATCCCGCAATTATTCTAATTTTTCACATTTTGCTTCCTTTCATTTTGTGGTTGCTATGGATGATAGTGTTATCCGTCCTTAGCAATTGTCCAGCAGCGTATATGTATATATATATATATATATATATATATATATATATATATATATATATATATATGTATATATATATGTATATATATATATATATGTATATATATATGTATATATATGTATATATATATATATATATATATATATATATATATATATATATATATATATATATATAATATTAATTCTGAAATTTACTCACAGATGAAAGGAAATAACTTTGTCTCATAATTACTCCGAAGTTAAAACTTGCTTTGTTTATTCAATATCAAAACTTAGTCTTATTTTATTTACGAGAATCTTTTTTTAGTTCTTAAAATGCTATTGATTTAAAAATCATCAACTAAAAAAATGATTTGATTCTCTTGACATATATACTTTGCAAGTATATTCGAATATTATTAAAGTTACTAGAGAGAGAGACAGAGAGCTCTCTCTCTAAACGGATTATACATGTATGAATATTTTAGTAACCGCAGTCCACAAGCGCACACAATCCAATTTTTTTCTATCAAAAATAACCTTATTAGCATAAAATAAATAAATAAATATAAAACTGAGATAGTTTTATTTGATAATTTCTCAAAACTCTCTTCATAATTACACATTGAACCAATATAAAGGGTGTTTTTTTGAGAAGTATAGAACTTTAAATTGCAATAAAACAACGAAGTATTATTCGATTGACATGAATTTTTTTTTATTCGAAAGATAATCTTGTGGCATTACATTTTAAATATGATTTCTGGCATATGGCTGCCACGTCTGGCTCGGATGCAGTCCAATCTGGACGTCCAATTTTCGATGACTTTTTCCAACATTTGTGGCCGTATATCGGCAATAACACGGCGAATGTTGTCTTCCAAATGGTCAAGCGTTTGTGGCTTATCCGCATAGACCAATGACTTTACATAGCCCCACAGAAAATAGTCTAGCGGTGTTAAATCACAAGATCTTGGAGGCCAATTCACAGGTCCAAAACGTGAAATTAGGCGGTCACCCAACGTGTCTTTCAATAAATCGATTGTGGCACGAGCTGTGTGACATGTTGCGCCGTCTTGTTGGACCACAGCTCCTGGACATCATGATTGTTCAATTCAGGAATGAAAAAGTTAGTAATCATGGCTCTATACCGATCACCATTGACTGTAGCGTTGTGGCCTTCATTGTTTTTGAAGAAGGATTCCACCAGCCCATAAAGCGCACCAAACAGTCAGTTTTTCTGGATGTAACGGTGTTTCGACGTACACTTGTGGATTAGCTTCACTCCAAATGCGGCAGTTTTGCTTGTTGACGTAGCCATTCAACCAGAAGTGCGCTTCATCGCTAAACAAAATTTGCTTATGAAAATCGGGAACAACGGCAATCTCGCTTTGGGCCCATTCGACGAATCTACGCCTTGCTTGATGATCGTTTTGATGAATTGCCAAACCAAACTGAGAATAAATCACTTGACAGCTGTTAAATCGGTCGCCATCTTGGAAAGTAATGCCAACTTAAACTTCTATACCTGGAAAAAAAACACTCTGTATAAATAATTGCAGTTATTGCACACAGTAAATTTGCTATTAGAAGTTCATTTTCCATTCCTCGAATAACTACTGTTTGAACTGAATTGTAAATATTATTTGGAAACTTTTTTAATATTTTAGAAAACCGCTGTACAGCCTATCCAAGTAAGATGGTATTAATTAATCTAGAACCTACAAAGCATAATACAAAAAATTACAGTTAATTATAATTAAGAAATGGGCATAATTCTGCAAAAAAAAATATTGCATTGATTTTAAAATTATTCAGTTTTTATCAGATTTGAAGCAGCGTTTCATTCAGTTATAGGATAATCAACATATATTTTACTTTCACTTACTAATAATAAATCATCAGCTTTAATCTTAATTGAAGATAGCACAAAATGTATTACTGTGATTCATATAAATTTTGGTTAAACTGATAATAAGATAACATTATTTCGATGATGAATAAAAAACGAATAAAACTAGTATAATTAAAATAAAAGGTTTTTTTAAAGAAAAAATTATTATTTATTTAAAATGCCACACTTAATTCGCAGGAACTATATCTACACTTAGCATTTTCTCATTGTGAACTAATCACATTTTATGTAAGATCTTTTGGTAACAATCTCTACTACGGTGAACTCATAATGAGTACTTTAATTGTTCTGCTTTAAAACCGTCATATACGATATAAAGAAATAAAAAGTCTTCGATGCGGATCAATCCTAAGAATCTGAGGTATTGTGTGTTATCTGTATTTAAAAAGTGGAAACGTCGCCCAACCTGTATAGTGGTTAGCGATGCTGACTACGGTACCGTAGGGACTGTGTTCAAATTCCGGAGAAGACATGGATGTTTGTAAATGTATAGTGCCTTTGTGGCAAGGGGGTACTCTAAATAGTCCTCTCGTGGGGAAGGGAAAGAGAGGTGGGGGAGGAGAGGGGAACGGGCCACCCCCAGAGTTTTCTCCCTCTAAATTGGGGTGGAACCGAGCAAAATCGTACTGTCACCTGTATGGTGCTCAAAGCTAAGGCTAACGACTGGCGGAAAAATTTTAGCTCTTAGCCGCGATGAATTTCGATGGCCTCGATCTCACTTTGTCAGGCAGGTGGCATTAGTCACAACAACACACAGAAAGTAGAAAAGAGACTCACTCATCACGATATCTCAGGAATTATATGAACCACAGACTTGGAATTTGGCAGGCAGGTCCTTATTATGGAGTAGAGATCCATTCGAGACCGATCCTAGGATACCCAAACCTAATGTGTCACCCATCAAGAGAATTTTTCATATTTTGACTAATACTTAATGTTAACATTATAAACTCGTCTACCTATATAAAGTAAAACGTTAATAAAAATGCAAATAGACGCAAAAATCCCTTCGTTCCTCCATTATTTTCTAATTTGTAAGGCAGTTATTTAACAGTTGAAAGCTTTTGATTTTCCCAAATGCATATTGAATTTAAACACTCCTATGTCTTAGATAATAATAACCACATTATAGATATTTTCGTAATTCAACTTTCGCAAAAATGATTTTTGAGACGCCTTTGTTAAGCATCGATTCACAGTGTGCCTCCAGTGCCACTGATAAGCAAGAAAACCTTTTCTATTGTGGTATTGCCAAATCTGCCACGAATTTTGCTGTCAAATGAAGGATGCGTTTAAAGAGTAGACATTAATGGACAATGTGGATCAACACACTGAACACTAACATTCTATTTTTCTTGAACTATGCTACGCTATCAGAAATCGGGACTTATTTTGATTTTTCAATAACTTTTTAAAATTCGGCATAATTATTTAACTTATTATAAGTTTTATTTTTAGATTTCAGTAAAAAAAATTGCTTGATTAATAGAAATGTGGCCGGCGGCTGCCCCTTGTTTGTGCCGCTCGGGGATACGAAGCACACCTGCTAGAAACTGCTCAGGATCCTCTGAGAAGGTTTTATCGAAAATCGACCACCAAGGTGGGCTGCGAGGGGTTTAAAGGTAATTACTATATATATATATATATATCATTTTTTTAACTACTCTAGACCTACAGATCTGAAATTTGTCAAGAAGGTTCCTTTCGATACTAAAGAGATTTTGCGAAAACCAACCCCCAAGGGGATTTGCGAGGGGCTATGGAGCTACATAGATAAATATATGTATTCCCGTTTTTGAACTATTAGACCTGCTGATTTGAAATTTAGCAAAAAGGTTACTTTCATGCAGTAGATATCCGCTACGAAATAAGTTCCATGAAAATAAAACCCCAAGGGGGTTAGGAGGGGTTAAAAGGTGTTAAAGATAAATATTCCCATTTTTGAACTATTAGACATACTTGAAATTTGGCCAGCATGTCTATTTTGTAGAGTAAAGATCCACTAAAAAAGGGTTTTATGGAAATCCTCTTTTTGTAGGGGGGTACGGGAGCATAAAAGATAACTCTTTTTTAATTTTAGAGATTCAAGTCTCTCACCTTTTTAAATTAAAAGGTGAGAGTTATAAGAATATGTTTTTCAATACAATCAAACGTTTAATGCTAAAACTCATAGATATAAATAATATTTGTGTATACATAAAAAATATATATTCATACAACATTATGAAATACCCATCAATGCGCGGGCGGCTAACGTCTAGTCCAGGGATGGCAAACCTTTTTGGATCAACGTGCCATTTTTTTCTAAAAGAAATGTTTAAGGAAGTATAGACGTGCCGCGTCAAATAACTTTAAATTGGGATTATTGAGTTAATAATAAAACTAAATACTAACAACTCAAAACTCTTTATTTACAACGAAGAAATACATTTTGCACTGTATAGTATTAAATGTTTTATTTATACGTGTAATTCAAATTAAAGGAACATTAGTGTGAATTCCGTTGTGGTAGATTAGATGACAAATAACTTGTGTTAGGATTGTAAGATGTTACTTTTACCAGAATGCAAGCTGAATTTGAGTCATCTTCCAAACGGTTTCTAAGTGAGTCTTCAAAGTTATTATTTTCTGAAAATGACTCGCAGGTATAGGTAGATGAAAATATGGATAAAATAGCATGAACCAGCTTCTTCAAACAGCTAAATGTATCGGGAATTGAATTCCGTGTTTCCAAAATTTCATTACTAGCATTTTTACCTATATTGTTTGTTAATATTTCTATTTTAATCAATTGCAACGTTTTCCTTTTTTCAACAGATTTTTGAATCCATATTGAACTAAACTGGAAATCAATCACACTCAGAGTTGCATTTCAAATTTTTCAATTGACAACCAATAGAATTAGGACGAACTCAGTTTATTAATTTAAGTCACATCAAGAGGTACATAAAAAACTTGAGCGTTTCCGATAACTCTTTGAACTGAAAAAAATCTGGCTGAAAACTGCGACCGATCACATTCGTTTTTCGTAATACTTCATATTGAACTTTGTTATTTTGAATTAAAATGCAAACCATTTTTATCGGTGGCGTGCCCAAAATATTGTGTCCCGTGCCACTGGTTCGCCATCCCTGGTCTAGTCTAATATAAAAGAGCATGTAGTAGGATAATGCTATCTTACATGCAACAAATTTTCTTGAGGAAACCTCTTCCACCTTAAAATACTTTCTTATGATTAGTGACAGTCAGATTTTCCGCTAATCTTGAGCAGCCGAAATGTCAGTTCCATTAACCTAGGAATGTATGAATTTGTCAAATGTAATGCTACAAAGAACCTAAATATGCCTAATGCCCCCAAATTGGTCATATTTCAACCAATGTGAAATAAAAGCAGACCAACAAGGAATGAACTTTAATCTTATAGTCACTAACATGTATAAATTCAACACATTTACATATATTAGTTTGGATTGAAATCCAGGCCTCTATAATTTACTTGTTTATTCTAACGAGGAATGTAACTTTAAGTGATGTTTTCACAACGAAAGAATTTTATTGAAACCTGAATGCATGTGTATTATGATACTGTCTTTTCCCATTTATTTTTCTATGAAATACTCTCACGTTACCAAACTCATTTCATTCTTTTTTTGCTTCGTTTTAGCTTACTGATTTGCTTTTTTTCAGTCCTAGAGAAATAATAATCCTGTACTTATATCATTTCAAAGCTTCAATCTTTCGTCATGCAATTTCACAACATTTTTGATTTTGTAAAATATTCTGTAAGAAATTTGGAAGAATTTTTAAAGGAATTTTCTTATAAAATCATAGTGAAATTTCATATCAGGGATAATGATGAAAACGAAAATAATTACGAGTTTAGAAAGGAAAAACAATTATCAACAAAAGTAATGGAAAGCTTAAAACTGTAAAAAGATTCATGTCTGTATATGAAATAAAAAAAATTCTTTAACTGTGAAAAACTCATTGATATTGAAAATCTAACTCATAATATCGAATTGTATTCAAATACAAAAAATGCGTTCTTAGGTTCAGCAACAAATGTAAGGTCAAAGACAAAGCGAATGTATTTATTTTAGTTTTCTCGAAATTTAAATTTAGAGTTTCAGCTCGATTTTTTATTCTTGTCTTTTTTTTTCCTATTTTTCTTCCCTCATATCTAATAGTCAACGTAAAATCATCGTTACGATAAAAGTAAAAAATATAAAAAAGTTATAAAAGTTGCAACTACCACTATCAATTATTACTTTTCATTCTGGTGTTCTCATTCGAAAATAAATGAACGAAAATCTATCTTTATGCCATGTGGTCTTTCACAATTTCTTTTTTTTCATTTTATTAAGGTACCCGACTATACGTTCGAAACCGTGATGTTGCCAAAGAATACAAGCTAATAATTTTTTTATATTTATTGTAACATAGATTAGATTATAAGTATAAAATTGTTTTAATAATATTATTATAATAAAAAATATTTAAACGCAATATTTTTGAAAAAAATGAACGTAGAATTACCTATTTTTAAAACATCCAGTGATATGGGAAATGTTTCTATAATAATAATATTTTGCGTATATATAGCTAAAACCTCTATACAGAGCCAGAACTAAGATTTTTGAAACATATGACTTAGAAGTGGATTTATCCATATTTTAATACATCACCACCTGATTGGGACCTCTGCTCATGCAGCTCAGCGCTCAATGGTCACATATACTGGGATGGGCACAGTAGGCCCTGGGTCTCATGGGCTGTGGCGCAACTGAGTTTGAGTTTAATACATCACAGTGTAGAAATTTAAACGTAAAAATACTGACAATTATGTCAATTGTCAGTAACTCTGAAAATAATGTGAATTTTTCAAAATTCCTAGTTCAGGTTCTCTGGAGAAGTTTTAGCTGTATATAAGCGCGAAATATTATTATTATAGAAGCATTTTTCATAAAATGAGAATGTTTTAAAAATAGGTAATTCTGTCCATTTTTTTTTTGCCAAAATATTGCATTTAATTAATTCTTTGTTGTAATAATATTTTTAAAACAATTTTTTTACTTGTATTCTAATCTAAGTTGCACGAGATGTTCAAAAAATATTCTTTTGGGCGTTTTTGCAAATTCATGGGTCCGAATGTATCGGATACCTTAAAGTTCACCAATAAAACTTCCACAAAATTCAAATAACCCCAAAATAGACTAAAATTTTACTTTAGCATACATTCCCTTGTACCTATTATGAATTGAACTAACGCAATTTCGTGGTGCCAAAAAAAAATTGTGTTTTAATGGAATAATCTGTTGGCTAAAAAATACATTTATATTTAGTTGAAAACTCCATTTACTCTCAGCTATTCACAGCCTAAATTTTTCTACCTTTGTTCTGTCCAAATATCATTCCTTTCATACTGTTTATTTCAAGTATTTTCTTAAAGCATTTAGCACGAATTTCCTCCACATTCTTGTAACTTTGCAACATTTCTAAGCCCGTACTTCCTGAAAGCCTTTTTAAATTGTAAAATTGTAGCACATTGGCTTTAAAAATGTTTTTAAACAAAGATAATTCTGTGTTTTCTTTTTTTTTTACCCGATTAAGATGCATTCTTCCAGAACCTGATTTGTGCTTTACATGTTCCGAAATGTTTAACTTCATTGCATTTAAATTAATATTGATTTCTAGTAAAATCAAGCTCTTTTCTTTATTGTCTGTTTCAACTTTTATCTTTTTAAAAGTAAAATAATAGACCATTTTTGTTGCAGCGAAATATCCAATATTTTAATTTTCTTTTGAAAGATAAACATTTTCAACTTTTCAAATGAAGTCTGAAAATGAATCTAAGACCTGCAGTTTAAGAACTCTTCATACAAAAGGTAAAATAGTAATCTATTTAGAAATATTTTGAAAGAAATATGTGTTATTCGTTAAATACTACTCTATGGGCATAAATTGATTACATAATTGTTCCTATAATTTTAATTAACAATTGTTAAATATTTTTCTACACTAAATGTTGATAATGCAAAAACCTTTTAACAGATTTAAGAATATGAAATATAATACACAATACACAATCCCTTATAAAATTTTTAATTCTAAATTTTTCATGCAGTTATTTTAGTGGATGAAAAAAGAATTTGAATTAAATTTAAATTTCTATTCTATTGAAAAATAAAGCCATTTAAAGGCAAGCCTAAATTTACATCAGGTTTTTCTCACGTGTTTTGTTTAGGAATTAAATCAAACGCCGTAACTCTCTTCGCGACCTTTTCTTGGCTTTACATTCTTAATATGAATTTTCACACGTAGGAGTTTATTTTAAGAAAAGTATGACTGATAGGCTTTTTATACTTTTAGAAAACTATTTACCCAAATACATTGGATAACGTTAACACCCGACTCGACCCCAAAGTTCATATGCATTCAGAAAGAGATTCTTCTAAGTAATATGTTTCTAACTTAAATGTAATCGATTCGAATTCCTTTTACGCACTTTACTTGATTATTTTGTGGTCAGGATTCAAATATTAATGGCCATATCTATTTTTTATATTCTTTAATACCTCGTCATTTTCTATTTCAAGTCTATCTTGGATTTCATTCCCGAACAGAAACTAATTTTAGCGTCCACATCCAGGATTGTTTGCAAAACTTCCTAAGTACTCGTATTAAGCTGATTTTGCTTATATTTTCCAAAATACTTATTTGTGAACTATTCAGTTTTTATATATGTTCCAGAAAGGGTTTAAAGAAAGACTATGAATAGGTGTCGTGGGGCTTTATTTGTAAAACTTATGTCCCCTGTGTTGTCACAAGATGTACATGATTTTAAACAGGTCATATATACCTACTAAGTGTCCTTTCTCTTAAGATAACACTTGAAATCCACAAAAATATATTTTGATATATAAATAACTAGCTGGTATACCCGTTCTTCGCACGGGTGAACTGAAAAATTAAACAACACAGATTGAAGGAAAAAGAAGTTTTCAATGAGTTAATTTTATGTGAATTGCAAATTAAACAAAAAAAAGCTTTTTGCATATCTCAGCTAAACAAAAGAGAAAGAAAAAAAACCTTTGTTAAATTTTAAGTATGTATATCTAATAGCTGATAAAAAGGATTTTTTTTTATTTATAATTCCTCGTAACACTCTTGAGGGTCGATTTTTCAAAATACCTCCCTAAGCTGATCTCTGCTCACCAAAAGTAACACGTTGTTAAAAGTTTTGCGTAATGAACGCTTAAAGTAGTGTAAATAATTTATATCTGAAAGTGTAATAAATTAATATTACTTTCTGTAGCATTTATTTTATATTAAAATTGTAATATTCGCAAGCAACGCCGTTTCTTAAATTATAATAGCGATTCAATGAAAAACATAGCGAAATGTTAACGATAGAGTCAAGTTGGCAAATGCCTAGCTACTTTCGTAGCTCGAGCTTTATTAGAGCTTTGTAAGACCCGCCGTGTAGGGAAGCGATGCACGTTAATACTTTATCCAACCGCATTATGATTTACTGCAGTTTTTTCACACAATATTTTTTTTTTGGATCACTACATTTACAAATTAAGGGATATACATAAACAAAATACTCCACTTTGGAAAATTTAATCCGTTAGAGCTAATAAATTAATTAAAGATATTCCACTGTAAAATTAATTATATATACCATTCACTTAAAATAAGTAGTCAAATCATTTTCTAAGGTCTTCATTAACATACAAAAACATAAGACACTTAAATTTTGACAGACTATTTTTTCCGCTAAAATACTCATCATGGAACCCGTGCTGCCATATATCTTGGAAGAATGGATTTCAAAGAATATTCCTGCTAAGTATTGGTAGAATATTCCTTCTAAGTTGGTGTGGTGTGGTATTTAGGAGAAGAAGGTGCCAGCTCAGGTGTCGTCCACGTCACTTGACCATGGTTCTAAATTACGTGATCCGTTTCCAAAAGCCCTCGTGTAGCTGAACAGTGCGACATTAATATTCACTCACTCTCACACTCCAAAAAATACAGTACAGTAGTTATTGCGTTTTTAAGTATAAAAATAATTATATCTGCCTATTCAATTAAAATTATAGCGTTATAATTAACTACTAATCACAAACAAATTTTGAAAATTTGTCCAAATGATGCAGTGTGAAAGAGAAAGTTTATTCACTTTAAGTACCAGAAGCGATAAAAGCATTTAATTGGAAAAAAGCTCAATTTCTTACTACCAAATGTGCATAATAAAATCATAAAAAAAACATTAAAATAAAGAGAGATTTATAACAACCTCTCCCTTCAAAACTTAATTTTATTCTGAAATAAAAAAATAGGCATTATGCTGATCAGTGGAATTAAATAGAAGCGAGCATCTTGCGTAGCTAAAACAAAAAAAAAGTTCTTTCACAAACAAAAGATAGATATATGCTGAAGTGGGCTTTTTTGCAGTGCAATCTAGAATTGCTCGCAGATGGCTGAATCTTTTTCCTACTTACTTGACAAATATCGTTATATTTTGGACACTTCATACAATATCTTTATAAATTATAGTCTATGCTATAAATTATAGCCTATGTGCTATTCTGATGTATAAGCTATATTACTGTAAAGTTTCATTAAAATCCATTCAGTAGTTTTTGCGTGAAAGACCCACAAAGATACTCACAAACTTTCGCATTTCTAATATATATTAGATAAGAATTGATGCATGAACTTTCGTACTTTCACATGGAGACCAAATAGAAGACATTTGAAAAAGATATGATAAAACAGGGGTTGGCAACCAATGGTTCGTAGTGCAATTCTCAGTGGCACTCTCCATCACTCCGCAATATTGTCATTATGTTAGTGCTGTGCTTCTCAAACTTTCAATATGCCCGACCCAATATTCAATCATCATTTTAATCGTGCCCCCTCCATACAATAACAATGCATTGAATTCGATAATACTATATTTTGACACTGAAGCTACAATACTACTTTACCCTCTTATATACCACCAACGTATATAAACGTCTCGCTCTGCCAAAACATTAATTTTCTGGACGTATATATATGTCTTTCCGAAGTAGATCTTTTCCGTGCACTGCTATCCATAAAATTATTCCGAAGGCTTTGGAATGAAATAAAAGGACATTGACAGTGTTTGCGAAGGATTTACTCATTTCAGAGGAATTGCTTTTTCATTCCTTTTCTCCTCCCCCAAAAAAGCACCAAAATACCCGCTTCTTTGTGGAAAACGGTAGCACTGAGGAGCGAATCGCGTAACTTTAAATCGGCAGTTAAGGAATTAATTATCAAGATAAGTGTTAGTACAAGCCCATGGGGTTACTGATAATTATCAAACTTGCTCTAAACTGAATATTGTTAAATTAATAATGAAATGCATAGTAAAGTACTGATACATTTATAAGTATATTATATCAGTATTAATGTGTATTTTATATTTTATTACATCAGAAAGTATTTTATTTGTTTACTTTCAGTAAATTTATAATTTTTTAAATAATCTTTTGTTTTCGACTTTTCAATAGGCTCGCGCCCCCTTATAGAGTTCTCACGCCCCCTAAGGGGGGCGTGCCCCACAGTTTGAGAAACGCTGTGTTAGTGGATGGAAGTTGATAAATTTGTAATAGACCTTATTTGGCAACATCTTTAGAATTGTGGACATTTACGGAATTACGAAAAATTTGAAAGATAACTTCGAAAATAAATTTACAGACGTTTTGTAAATTATATTGAATGTCATTGCTGGAGAGATTTAATTGTTTGAAGAGAGAGAAATGCATGTAATCTGCTTTCCGCTTTTAGCTTTACATATCTAAGTAAAAAAAAAATTTCATTTTAGGAAAAGTATTTTGAGTCCGCAAAGAAATTGTTTAACAACTGAATGTTCAGAATCATGTCAAATGAAAGTCACACAAATTATACCCCTGATTTTACGATATGAAATTGTGTGTGTAAAGTGGTGCAAGCATTAGGCCCGCGTTAAAGTTTTTATTTATCTTTCTATTTAACTAAAATGAAGGGAAATACTTATATTTTATGTGTTGTCTAGTTCTTATTTTAATAAACATGTTTAAAAATACTTAATATTTGCACAATTTTAATTTTAATTTTTGTTGAAGAAATAAATATATTTTCTGCTATTTATTTTTATATTAAGAAATATATCTATACATGATACAAAATTAATATATAATAAAAATATAAATATCTATATTATTGACTTCTACTATCTAACTCTGTATACATTATCGCGGGAATCGAAATGTTTCAAACATCTCCTACTGTGTGGAAGGCTGAATCATATTGTTAGATTGGTTTGGCATGCCAGAGCTAAACGGTTGCTGGCCCCTGTGATAAAATATGTACAAAATTAACACATTTTTTACCTGAAAGTTTTGAAAAATGATGTATTGAGTTCTTCAGTTAAGAAATGATTTAGTTTTTAAATATTCCCCTTTGTAGCGGATACAACAAATATTAAATAAAAAAAAATGTAAATTTGGAAAGATGGGTAGAACTATAAATAGTATTTTTCGTAAGATTACAAAAAACTTTTAGAAAATGTATTTTTAAAATCTTATTGGAGTGGGTTACACACACACAGTTAAAAATTGTAGAGGATGTTACATTTCCTAAGTAAAAATAACTATCTGCAAAATTTTAACATGCAAAAATAAAGTAGTACCCCGAACTTACGTGATAGGTGGGAAAATTGTAAAATTTGCTTAAATTAAAATTAATGAAATTTATAAAAAAACTGGATAAAAATAGAACGAAATTTTAAATACTTCAGTTAACTTAGTCAATATTTGTCTTAATAGGATCAATAAAAAATAAGAAACTGGTTCTTTAAAAAAATTTATAATTACTTGTTAAAAAGCTAAAAAAATATATAAATTTTCTGATAATTGACCCGAAATGAAACAATATTTTTTTTCTTGTAAATAAACCTTTTTCAACATTTCTTGGTTACAATTACAACTTTACGAACACTAATTGATATTAACTTTAATTTTGGCATAATTATATTATTGTTTTAATTAATTGTGGTGAAGTTTATTTTAAATAGATCATTTCAATCTAATAAATAATGTTGAAAGCTATGAAAAAACTAACAAAATTTAACTTTTGATAAATATTTATTAATAAATAAGGATCCAAATTCATAAATATTTGTTGGTATATAAAGATTGGGATTTCCTCTCTATGTAATCAAACAAGACGGGTATATAGTAGTGCTAATTTAAGCTCATTTCGGGCCCTGGGTGCAGAAGATCTACAGGCCCCCTTGGCACTGGCAGATCAAAATTTATAACCCTAAAATCTGGTTAAGTCCAGCTTATCTGGGCCTTTCCAAGACCCGGGCTCCTAGGCGCCCACCCCAAGCGCCCAATGGATAAACCGGCACCGGTATATAAGCTTTTAAACAGTACTATTATTCCTCATTTGATCCGTAAATAACTTCAGTGCAGAACTTCACATGAAACGGATTCTTCTTTTCAAAGTTGGGTGTGTTTACGGCGATGAGAATACTATATTTCGGTTGAAAATGTTATTAAATTTTTTGTCTTAGCTCCTAAAGATTGTATTTGATTACTAGTGCACATTATAGCATCCTTTGACTTTGTGATGTTGATGGCAGGAACAGGCGTATCAAATGCTAAATAATTTCAAATGATGTTTCTCGGATTTGCGTAAAAGAGATCTGATTATTTTGTAGGTTTTTGGTGGAGTGTTCACATGATGCTCTACCATCAGAAGTTATAAGTTTTTCTTACTTGCGACGATTTTTACCTGTCAAGTATACATACGAATATTTTATCATACATTTAAAGGAAGGATTAACGTTTGCTTTAATATTCTCTTAGTATATTTTTAAATATAAATTAAATTTTGAAAGAACTTTGATAATAAAAGAACCGCACACACACATATGGGGTACAATGTTTTCTTTTTTTTATTTTATAAACCTTAATGCTGAAAATAAAACTTATCTTAAACCAGGAATGGATAAACTACGGCCCGTGGGACAACCCAGACTCACCGGAAGGTTCTATCCTGCCCACGGATAGAATTTTAATAAAACCCACCGAACATTTTTTTTTCTATTTTTGGCCGACGGCAGAAAAAGTTTACCCATTCCTGTCTTAAAAATCAGTAAGCTTTTACTTGATTTTCTTATGGTAAATTGTTCACTAAATTAAGGGGACATGGTACAATTTACGCAAAAATTTTTAATTTAAGGATTTTTAAAATTTTTTTGGTTGCCTCCTATGTATGCATACTATGTTAAACAGATTTTGCGCTCAAAATTTCATAAAAAGCTGGCCATGTAATTTTTTAAGGAAAAAAGCTTGAAATTTTTGAAGTGATTTTAAAGTGCTACTCCTCCTACAAACATTGACGTACATGCATGAAATTTGATTTACAAGTACATCAAACTATGTATAAAAAAAGTTGGTATGGGTTTTGCGTTAACGTGATTGGTATTCATACAATACTTCTTTTTATGAATGTTTAAAAAATGTATAAATTCTGAGTTAAATTATTTTTAAAAAATAAATATTGCTTTGATTCAAAAGTGCGTACCAACTTTTGTTACATGTACTATTGGCAATAGGTAAAAAAAAATCCAAAGTGTTAGGCGCAATAGAAAAAATGCCTTAGTATTTTAAATGAAGACAAACTAGTTATTTTATCTTTCTGAGGTACGTCAGTTTAAAGTTTTGATTTGCCATAGGGATGTGAATAAAAACGAACGTAAAAGCTATCATAATTCTGCATTTTTTTAGTTTAGAGCATTCAAATTTTGTGAGAATATAGAAAAGTATATAAAGAAAAATTTAGGCTAAAAAATTGAAATTTGATATTTTGACCGATTTTGGTTAATTGAATCGTACTGTGTCCCCTTAATAATGGTTGACAAAACTAATTTTTTCTTTGTCAACATCACAAAACTTGAAAGTGAGAATTTTTATTTTGTTTAACCTTCTATTTTTTCAATGAATCTTTTATTGCTTTTACAATTAAATCGTTAAACGAGAATTATTTTCGACTATAAAATCACTTACTGCAATAATTTTTTTATTAAATTGTCAACAGTCTAAAAGGGATTCGAAGTCCACACTTAAATAAACCCTTCAAATTTTCTAGATTGGAATTCTTATAAACTATAAACTGTTAACCCATTGTTGCATCACATCCACTTAGTAGACTAAAGTTAATTTTTTTTATTCTTCCGTAAATGCCTCAATAGATTCCATTTCCTTGTTTATTCATTTTACATAATTTGCAAGATCGTAGCAAAAAGAATTCAATCATAAACAGCTAAATAGAGTTATTTTGGGGGTCTGTATATATATGTCAGTTGCAGATTTACCATTTAAGAAATGGTATTGGTCACGGCAATCAAGGCCGGAAGTTATTTCAAATGTAATGGGCTCAATTCATGAAGTCACATGATAAAAACAAACACATGTTTTCCATTGAATTCAAAACAAACATTAAAATAATTGTACTTGTTGTTCTATTTGTAAAACTCAGTTAAAATTTCAAATTTCATATTAGGGTAAAGATTTTTAAATGATCTTTCACAAAAAGATTTTTTAAATTAAAAAAAAAATCATAATTTTTATGTTTATACTTTTAAATAAAATGCATTTTGTATACATATGTACTTTTTAAGAGAAAGTTTCTGCAAAGAGCAAGACGTGGCAACACCGGAGCGCGTGAACTGATTAGCTGGAAACAGATAGTTTTTATCGCGTGACTATGACGTCGCATGAGTTTTTGAATTGATTGGCTAGAATCACGTGGCTTTCACTATCATATGACTATGACGTCACATGAAGTGAGTTCATTACAACAGAAATTTGCCCCTTCAGGCAAGCTTAGTTCTCATGGATGTCCTCTACGTTGGAGATGAGCATTTGCCTCGACAAACTGCTAATACATTAATACCCCGAATTTACGCGATAGGTGGAACTGAGTGATACCCGTGTAAGTCGAATTCGTGTAAGTCGGGGGTAGAATTTTGCATTTAAAAACATATAATTTTTAGTTAGGCCAGAGCCGAAAGAAAATAATAATTTAGGGAAAAAAATGTTTAATAAAATATCAGATAACACAAATACAAAATCTCAAACCGAAGTTATTTTGATGTAGAAGGTTTCATAAAGTGAAACGAAGAAGTCTACCGGTTGAAATATTTTTTCTCAAAGGAAGCTAATAATTTTTTATTTCCTTAATGTGAAAAGGCGATTTTCATTGGTGTCTGTATTTTTTTAATTTGTAACCCCCCATTTAAATTAAAGTGAGGACTTCTGTCAAGTTCCCAAAAGTCATTCGATCTTCTGATTGAATTTGGTCTCAAGACTCAAGTTCAAGTCTTGCTCTTGCTCATGTATTTCTATGAGCTCATCAATTGTCAGCTCCTGATTGTGGAAATCCAGCAGTAATTGAACGTCATCATTATCTACTTCTAAATTTATTTACCTGGCAAGATCAACAGTTACTTCAATCACATTACCAATTTCATCTGGCTCTGGTACTAATTTCATCTAATCCAGTGTTTCTCAAAGTGTGGGGCGCGCCCCCCTGGGGGGGCGCGATGACCCTACAAGGGGGGCGCGAGCGTATCGAAAATTTAAAGTTTTTTTTAAAAAAAAAATAACCGGAAAGAGAAGTAAAACAAAATGCTTTCTTCCATAAAAAAAATACACACAACAACACACTGACATAATTTATATTTATTATCTGGCTTTTTCCGTCATCAAATAGCTATCTTTGATCCCAAAACCAAATTAAAGAAAAAAAACATTTTGTTTTATTTGCTGTTTTTCCTCAATGAGAGATTTTTTTTTTTTTTATTACGTTTTAACATAAAATATTACTCGTTAAAAGAAAACGAAACCCAGACCCTGAGAAAAATTCTAAGAAGATAAACAATTCACCGCTGTAACTATTATTGAAATACTGTACATTAGTTGTAGAAAAAGAAAAGGAAGTCATTATTCACTTTTCAGCCAGGCTGCATAGTACGTTTGCTAATCATTTGATTGACCTTCAATCTTATGGTATGGTTATTATCAATATTAGAGTTCCCTCCCATCTTTCATGCGTTTGCTTTTCGCTTAAGGAAATTGTAAATAATTGAGTTTTGCGATATTTGGAAAAGAATTGATTGGTTTAACATTTCTGTAGGATAATTGAAAAGTCTCTGATTTGCGTCCTATATTATGGTCTTGTACTTTTGAATCATTTTAGTTCAGTTTTATTGGGTTTTTTCTCAAATCATCAAAGAATTGAATAGTCCTTGAAAGAAGGTAAGCATACTTTCTATAAATTAAAATATTCACTAGAATTCCGATTTGTATCGTGTACAGTAAAAATAATTCTAAACAAATGATTAGGGTGACTGAGTCCCCCACACTACCATTAATGTTAGTATCGAGTACGCGCCTGCTCCCGGGTTAAACTTTTTGAAGTCTTCTCGCTTTAAATGTTAAAAAGTAACACAATTATTCTTCATCAGAATTTTATATTCTTTTTCATAATTTAACATTAATTCTAAATGCTAATTGTGTGAGGTTTAAAATTACAGTTCTTTTAAACAGTTATTTACAATTATAGCATTTATCTTAAAAATCATTTTACATTTTTGTATACAATGTCGTGCACACAGTTTTACTCTCCTTACAGTTCAGCTATTATATCAAGAATAATGTTTTATTTTTTTAAAAAATGAACTCGTGCGAAGAGTCGGTGTTTCAGCCAGTATACGTTTGATGTATCAGTACTGAAGAAGGTATTTTATAAATAATTTCTTATTACTGAATTTGGCCGCGGTAGCCGAGTGGTATAGGTATCGGATCGTGGCTTGCCTTGTCACGAGTTCGAGCCCAGTACCACTAAAGACCCGCCATGTAGGGCAGCGATGCATGTTAAATCTGTTGAGAGTTGAAACTTTTCCCGTTGGTGTGGTGTGGTAGTTAGGAGAGAAGGGTGCCAGCTCAGGTGTCATCCACGTCACTTGACCATGGTTCAAAATTACGTGGTCCGTCGTCAAAAGCCCTCGTGCAGCTGAACAGTGCGACGTTAATATTCAATCAATCAATCTTATTACTAAATTAAGAACAAGTTTAATAATTATTAGGGACTTCTACGGGCTTGTCTTGTAGAGGAAAGTTTTTCAAAGGAAGCTTTAATATCAGAAATTGACACTTAAAGAGTTATTTTTCTATATTTAGCTGAGATCTATATTTTGTCTTCAAGGCATCCACTGCAGAAAATCCGGTTTGCAAAAGGTAGGATGTTGAAAATGGTAATAGTATACGAAGTGCTTTTGTTTTCAGTACAGATAATTCCTCATCCACCTCTACCCCAAATTCAAAGAGAGATTTATTACAAAATTGCCCCTTTTAATTTTTCACTGCATGTGAAATCTATGAAGATTTCTTCTTCGGAAGTTGAGAGCCCTTCTGGAGTATCTTGAAATAGATCCCTAATCCACTCGTAACTTGCTACCAAGCTGTCCTCATCCAGAAAATACTTTTAAAAATTCTTTGCCAACATAGCTAAATCATTTTACATGTTTTAAAAACAACTTTCACATGTTGTTCTACAGATTTGTAAGTTTTAACACATATCGAGCTGGGGCTTTTTTCCATCATTTACTTCAGTAGTGGTAAATCCAAAATTTAAGTATTTTTGAGAAAATCGCCTTGATTTAATTTTCGGAACCATGCTCGTTCGTCTGTGTACTTGTTGATTTTTTATTATGGTCGAATGTTTGCTTACGACTTAAAAATGTATGTATGATATTGTTTTAATCTACTGCCTTAAATACTTAATTACCGTGAATTACAATTAACGTGGAAATTTAAAAAATGTACATTCAAGCTAGATTCGGTAGCTATAGGAGTATCGAGTCGACCAAAACTGACTGGAATTGTACGAGGAAAAGCATTTTTACATGTTTTGCGCAGACGTCCGATAGGTTGCCCAGACTCACGCAAACGTACCCTATAATGCCAGATGTGTGCGACATTGACTAGACTATTTTTCGAATGACATTTGTACATTGAGAAATGAATGCTGAAGGAAATAAATCTTTAATTAAATACATCATTTTGCGATCTGTTCCAATTTAAAAATTAGAGAAAGAAAAAAATAACATAATTCTAAGTAATATATATATTTTAAGTAATTTTCTTAAAATATATATATATTACTTAAAAGTTACATATGCACAAAATTTAATATACTTATCGTATTAATTTAAACGGTTTATAATTAAGATCGTATTGTAACTTTAGTGTCTCTCTCTCAAAGTGCATTTTTATTGCAGTAAATACATTATTGTTGTACAGGGGGCGAGACAAAAATTATGATTGAAAATTGGGTCGCCAGTATTGAAAGTTTGAGAAACACTGCTTTTAATGTATGAGTGGCGCACAGAGTATTTTAGGACTAATTAATTAATACTAAATTAAGAACAAGTTTAATAATTATTAGCTACTTCCATGGGCTTGTCTTACAGAGCAAAGTTTTTGAAAGGAGTTTCAAGATAAGAAATTGACCCTCTGAGTTCATTTTCTATATTTAGCTGATATCTATATTTTGTCTTCTAAGCAACCACCGCATTTTGTAATATGTTCCAATTTAAAAATCAGAGAAAGGAAAAATAACTTAGTAATTATCCTATTACTTAACTTTTTTTGCTTAAAAGTAACATATACAAAAATTTAATACTTATGTCATGAATTTGTACGATTTATAATAAATATTGTTGCTTTATCGTAAAAGTGCATTATTATTGCATTCAGTAAATTATTATGTATAAGGGGGTCGCAATAAAAATTGTGATTGAAAAGGGGGCGCCAGTATTGAAAGTTTGAGAAGCACTGATCTAATCAACAAAAAAGACGAATGGACGAAATTTAAAAATCGCGTAACTCCGGGTTTGCGTAAGTCGGGGTATCGCAAGTCGAGGTATTACTGTACGCAATTTAGAAAGTGTAATCAGTGTACAGTTTTTGTAGCTCAACTTTTATGCTTAAACTTCGCCATTAAATGAATCACTGAACAAAATAGTGTCATCTTAGACTATTTCATTTGTACTGATTCTCTTACATCCTTGGATTCTCAGAAGTGTATTTCTTTGTCTAACAACTTAATCGTCGAGTTTTAAGAACGACTTAAAAGCTTGAAAGATAAAATTATCTCGATAGTTTTTGCATTTGTTAGTGGACATACGGTCATTTTTTTTTAAATGAGCTGGCCGATTGGCTTGCAAAGGCTGCTACCAACGCAAAATTAACATCACCGATGATATTCCTAAATCCTTTTACGAGAAGATTACGTAAGAAAGAATGGTGAAGTCTTGGAACCAAGAATGTCTAATTTCAAATGCAAGGGCTTAATAAAGAAACTTTTTCCAACCATTAATAAGAGACAGTCATGCCGCCATTTTCTATCATTTTTATACTTATTATAAAAAGTTCTCAATTTCTCACTGGTCATGGTAACTTTAAAAATTATTTGAACAAATTTAATTTGGTTCCGTCATCTTCCTGCGACGAGGAAAATGATGAACACACATGTGCTCTTTCTGTGTTCCAAGTTTGTCAGAGAAAGAAAGATACTAAGACTGGCTCGAAAGGGTGTTAATATAAATTGGCTTCCAGATTTTTACCAACTTATTGCCACCAGAAGTGTTTTTGAAAATTTCTGTAAATTTATTGTAAACATTTGTAATCCTTCATGAATTTAATTTTTTTCTTTCCTTTGCAATGTGTGTTTCATACTTACATCTATAAGACTCGTGGGATACTTTGTGATGTACGGGAATTTTTAAACTTTTTCATAATAAAAAAAACTAAAAATACAGTTCAAAGGTGAAAAATTGAGTTATGCTCCAGAAAATCCATATTCCTGCATCGAATGCAAAATGTATTTATGCATTTATAAAAAATCTGACTGTTTTTATCGTTTTCATCTCCAAGAAGGTTTTAAAAAGTAATCATGAAGATATGTTCATATGCATGTTATGTATGCGAAAACGATCCTCTGTATAGGAAGAACTGCAGCAATTATTTAAAACGAAATATGAACAAATTTAATTTTTTTATTATTTCTAAGGCTTTTTAAAATGGGGAAAAAAACACAAACATTTTTTAACTTCTCCAAAATGTCCTAACCATTTTGGTCTATATCTTCCAAAATACTCCAGAGATTTTCAATTAATTCAATTAATGTTTAAATGAATGCTTTAAATAAATAAATATTTCACAAAAATATCTCCACTATCTAACTAAAATTAGATAACTTCGACTATTAAAGCTCCAATCACAAACTAAAAGTATTCATTTATAATCAGCATAAATAAAAGATGTTTATAAATCTTAATTTGTTTTTATTTTGTCTCAAACTTATCGCTTCCACAGTTGAAACATAATTTACCTGTTTTCTTTTTATAGTCTCTAATAAACACAATAGTAATTTAACTGTAATCAAATTGAATATTGTTTAATATGATAAATCTAATTTGCATCATTAACTTCTTTTAGATGAACCTAAAACTATTTGCAGATTATCTGTGAAAATTTTACTCTTACGTAAATATATTTTCCCCAAAGAGAAATAATTCCTTAAATATTTCTTCTAACTGTACAATTTAAAAATAATTACATAAAAATAATTTTTTATGTAGTATCTTTTAATTGGAACACATTCTTCGATTTCTGTTTAATATATGCTTTTCTTCTAGGAAAAAATATTTATATTTAAAAATAGAATTTTGAAAATAATGCAAAAGGAAGTAATAAATTAAAGCTTTTTAATTACGTCATTTTAGTTCATATTTTCTAGTACTATGTTTGCTTTTTACTTGGATGTATTTCTCAATAAAAAAATTTATTACTTTATTTTTATTGGTTTCTGAATATAAAGCGTTATTAATTTAAAGAAATAAAAACTTCATTTCGTAAGTAAGCTGCAAATTCATCCATAAAATGTCTTAACTATGTATTGTTTTTCTTACCAATGATAAGAGCCTTCAAATATAACTGCTATGAGTGCAAAATAACTATATTTTCTTTTACAAAATGTTTTCTTTGTTTATTAATAAGAAATTGAAAAATCAGTAAAAAAGTTTATACAATCTTTTCTCCCGTTGAAGATTTTTCCCTACTGTTTGAAAAATCACACACATTGTATGAAAATTCTTATCAATCACTATTTAAATGTAATTTATTTCGTGTTCTTCATTTATTAAAAGTCAATACTTTTTCCTTAAAAATATAAAATTCTAAAAAATTAAGACATTTTGCCCTTTTAAATTATTGCAATATTTAATGAAAAGGAAGAGTTTTTTAATTTGTAAAAGTGATTTGGAGAAAGCAAAAATACTTTTTTTAAATATCCCCCCAGAAATTCCTTTTTTAATTTATTCCATTACTGAAATTAATAAACTTATAAAAATATCTAAAATGAAAAAAAGATATATCATGCTCAATAAATTTGTAAAAGAATTAACTTTACTTCTGAATTTCCAGCACAAACTTATTTCCACCGTAGAATCTCTTGATATATGTTAAAAACGAAGAAATACAAAAAAATTCGTAATATATTCTATAACATAAAAAGTGTAAAAGCAAGAAGTTATCTGAAGTCACAAAATTATGTATGCACATACCTAATGATTAAATACACAAATAATTAACTTTTGCCGCTAATACACTCATGTCCATAAATTAAGGATAATTCAGAATCACACAGAAATTGAACTCTAAAATAAAAATTTCACCTGTAGAATTATCACACACATCTTGAAGAAGAATATGCAAATTACAGGAAACCACCAGATGGCGCAGATAGTACGTCACAATGACGAGAGTGATAGAGAGGGGTATATATGGAATGGTGGCAAAGAAGTAAAATTCTTCACACGCGCTTTAATAGCCTTTCAGTGCAATAACCGCATAGTTATGGCACAAAGGAAGCATTTGGATGATTTTTTACGTGGTAGAATTATTGGACGACTGGAATGTGGACGATTCCAGCTGGAAGTATCCGAGCAACTTGGAATCGCCCAGAGTGTCACCTCCAGGCTTTGGCAACGATTCCAAGATGGTGGTAATGTGAGTAGATGTTACAGCACAGGTCGCCCCCGAGTTACAACGCTGAATGAGGACCGGTATTTGGCAGTTACTGCCAAGAGAAACAGATGGAGCACAGCGATGTTTTCCGACGAGTCCAGGTTTAGTTTGCAGTCTGATTCTCGCCGGACTTTCATATGGAGAGCGCCAGGTACCCGTTACCACCAAGAGAACACCATTGAACGATACCGTTACGGTGGTGCAGGATAGCTCGTTTGGGGAGAAAATAGTCTTTGTTCCAGAACTGACCTGCATGTTCAGAGTGTAACGATGTCAGGCCGCATCTATCGGGATGTCATTCTGGAACAACATGTACGTTTGTTTCGAGGCGCCATGGGTGCTGAATTTCTGTTTATGGATGACAACGCCCGTCCTCACCGTGCAAACATTGTAGACGAATGCCTTCAATCGGAGGATATCACCCGTATGGATTAGCCAACATACTCACCGGACTTGAATCCAAAAGAGCATGTGTGGGATATGCTTGGCCGACGAATTGCACCCCGTCAACCCCCTCTTACCTGTCTACCGGAACTTCGGAGGGCATTGCTTGATGAGTGGTGTAATATTCCCCAAGATCATATTGATAATTTGATACTCAGCATGCCTAGGCGTTGTAAGGCCTGTATTGCATCGTTCGGGAAACATACTCCGTATTAACCCTCATACTAACCATGTTATACTGTTTTTTGTAAATAGGTTCTTTTTTGAAATTTGCTCTAGGGAGTAAAAATCGCAATTTTTATTAATTATGTCAAACATATAACATCTTTTTTGCTCTTTACCTTTTGTTTAATAAATAAACTTTACAAATAAGTCAAATTTGTTTTGCTTCTGTCTCTTTCTTTGCCTGAACTTCATTATCCTTAATTTATGGGTATGAGTGTAACTAATTAGCTGGAGCTCTTACCATTGCAATAAAACAAGGATGGGCATTAAGTCAATCGCGATCGACCAGTGGATTATGAAAACATTTGGAGGTGACAGCCTTTACTATGACCTAAGATGCCCATAGTAAAGAAACATATTTATAGAACATCGACGCCAGCTGGATTGGAGAATCGGCATTTCACAATCGATGCTACTATGCTTACTTCAGCAAATGATTTCATAAATGTGTAAACGACACACGTACTTTCAATGGAAGCATACGATGTTGTTTAACGCATTCACTGCAACTGTAGGGTAAAATAGAGATCACTGCAATGCTAGCGGTATAAATTAATTTTTCCCCACTCGCCGACCGAAGACGAGAATGAATGTTGTCTCAGCTCTTCATGGGATTGCCTATTGAGACATGATCCCACAGTCCACACTTACACGGAATTAGGATCTGGAATTGATGTCATATCCCACGATGGCGTGGGACACGGCAGCAAACAAACTAAATACATACGTTGGTTTCAGATTCATCAGTTCACGTGTATGTTGTCTGCGGGCTGCATTGGATACGTAAGCGCTCCACTGTCTAGTAGTAATCTGTCATATTTTAAAAGACGGGTATAATGTAGTAAACAAATGTTAAGAAAAGAAAACATATTGTTTTAACACAGGATGGCCACTGGGTGGACCGTAACACTTTAAAACATTAGAAGTAGCCCGTGCCCTGGAAAAGTCCACCCACCTTTCCAATACTCCAGTGATTTCCAAGGTGGTCTATATCGACCCTCAGGGGTCTACGTCAGCGAAAAAATAATTTCGGGGCCCATGATATGTAAATGGGGGTATACGATTGTGGTTCTCATTTAATCAGATAGTAACTTTAATTTTAACTTTCAATGAATGGAATAAATATCCCACATATTTACTTAAGTAATATTTCATTATAGTATAAACATATCTATATCTATATCTATGACATGTTTAAAATTAACATGTGCTCGTTTTCTAAAGTCATACTCTACACTTTACTACTGCTAAAATTTAGCTCTTTTAAAGTAACTAGCTCTATACCAGCTATTAAAAACACATTTTAGTTGATGGATTTGTAAAAATCCATTATTAAGTAAACAGGGGTCTACGGAAAGGGGTTTATGAGACAAAAAAAGTTTGGGAAACCCTGCAATACTCCAATCGGATGGTGTATCAAACATGGGACACTCTTGTGCTTAAGCATAGCTTCCATGCGAATAGGGCTCCGTCTGTTTTATTGCCTCGCCGACATATGCGTGAACAGTATGAACAAATGTGTTGTTACTGTACCCATTTTCATCTTATTCGTATAAATTTTCTTAGCGTGTCGTTTTTTATGCTATATAATACGGTGGTATAGTCACTCTGTTTCAAGTTGGTCGTAAAGACAACTCAAGGGAAAATTTCATATGCTATCTAGTTAGACTAAAAAGACATCAGACTATTTTTAAATCATTAGAAACTAAGATGAATTAGTCGAACAAAATTAATATATTTAATTTATTTGACGCTTCCAGCTTCTTTATTTCTGATCAGTTCGAAAAAAAAAACAATTAACTCTACCAATACGCCTTGTAAATTTGAACCAAAGTTTCATGACGAGGTTTTTCATTTATGCTGGCACTGCATATTCTACATCCAAGCTCTCGTCAGGATTTACACACTCGACAGATTTAACTCTTTATTCCAGCTATATAGCTCCAAAATTGTTTTTCAGATAGTAAATAGACCGAAGGAGTCTGATAAACAACTGTTAATTTGCCATTGACGATGTTCAAATCGATTTACAAATTCGAGTACCAAAGAACAATGGGACACTGTTTTTTCTTAAATGAAATCAGGTCTCAAAAGTTTATTGTGGTGCAATTTGTAAGATGAGAGAAAGAAATACAACTCAAATATCGCTATCGTTCTCACTCGACCGTTACTAGGAATTAAGGAATCCATTTTTAATAGCACTTTAGAATATAATATTAATTCAAATTAAGCTAAATCAGTAAATAAATAAATGTTTCTAAATTATGTATTTTTCCATTTCATTTCTTACGTTCAATACTTAGGAAAAACAAAGCTACTAACTGTGCTCCTCCGGATTATATATTCCAATTACACATGTTGTGTATTATAAATCTCTACAAGATAAATTGCTACTAGATAAAGGTGTGCTAGTATATATATATATATATATATATATATATATATATATATATATATATATATATATATGTGTGTGTGTGTGTGTGTGTGTGTGTGTGTGTTTTTTATTACACAAAACGTATTTTTGAAAAGTAATGTAGATTTGTAATAAACATAAGCAATTAGTCTGGTTAAACACACTAACTAACGTAATTTTTTAAATATTATTCAAGTTTATTATTTTTCCCGGTGATTGACATACCACTAAAAACAAGAAAATGGGAATAAAATTAATCTCACGTGATCTAATCTTTTATTTTTACTATAAATGTATTACAGTTAAAATCTTCTACGGGATCAACTACCTGATGCAAATAAATGTACATTACACATAGAAAAATATAAATTTAAAACTATGATTTCTAATTTAAAGAAATATCTCACTTCTATTACAATGTTTCGTTATTGTTGTGTAATAACTGTTATTGTATAATACTGTTTACGTTCATATGTTCTATAACGCTTATGTCTATGTTAAGATCATGAAGATGTTCCGAATGTTAAAGTTTTTCTGTGCTTAACTAATGATCAACTGTTACTTCCTTTTACTGATTTTTAGCAATTTTGGTTGAATTATTGTATGATACACGTGGAAAGGAAAAATCTGAAAGCATTGCAGAGAATAATTTTTTGAGAAAGTAGTATTTACTTCTTTTTCATAGAATCGACTTGGTCTCTCGCAGTACTAAATTTCATTTTGTTTCATTGATAGCAAAACCTTTGATCGAGGATTGAATGCAAAATCACAAAGCATTCCATATTTTTTGCTAATAGGAAAATCTCAGTAACACACCTTGTTTAATACAACAGGAAAATAACTTAAATTTAGAATGCATAATCGAGTGAAAAGGCAAATTTATTTAGGAGAATTTTTCTCGCTAAATATACGAAAATGTATACCTCCCTCAAAAGGTATGTAAAAATTGTAAAACATAAATAATCTTAAGTAAAATATTAAACTGAACGAGATATGTAAACAAAAATGTAAAAGAAGTTATTTATCGGTGCACGAAATTAACGATATTTTTTACACGATTTTTTTATTCTAGCACCAATTCCAAAAAAGTTTGGGAACTCGTGCACTTTGGATGAGGATGATTTGAGCGAGTTTATTTCAGTTTATGATTATAAAGAAGTTCATACTATCAAAGTCGAAGGTGAAGTTCGGCTATTAACAGCTGATTAAATTCGAGAACTTTAAACTTACTACAAGTATGGAGCAACATTGTATTGCTCATGATCCTAACATAGAGCGTGCATTAAAATTTCTACGTAATTTTGTATAACCACTTTTGTCTTTCAAAAACTATATAATCAACTTGAGAAATCAAAAAAATACCGCCCATAATGACTTTGTAACGACAAAAAAACAAATGAAGCCCTTAAAGCGAACGAAATTCTTCATTTGAATCAAAACCGACTGATGTGTTAGACATATCTGACATATTTACTGATGATAGCATTTTTTATCCAATTCGTAATAATGTAGCTTGTTATCAAGTAGTTATTAGTAGTTTTATTCCTAGTTTCAATTCGAATTTTTATATGTTGTACATACTTATTGCTTGAATTTTTTCTATGTACTAATTTTAATTTTTTGTAACGGTAATGAATTGTTTGTAAATATGTAACATGAATTTTATTATTACATTTTTGCACGGTTTTTTGGGAAAATATTTAGAGATTTTTCATCTTCGACGATTTTTATTTATATTGTGGAATATATCCCCAAACTTACCATAAGTTGCATATATTTTTACATGATTTTTTTGCACTGTATTCTAAGGAATGTATCTACCATGTAATGAAAGAGTTGGGTGTATTTGAAACAAGTTACTAAGATTTTAAGACATATTTTTTTCAATTCACAATAGTGAAAATTTTTGGTTTTATTTCTGAGTTTTATCAGCAAAAATTTCATCTTACAAAATAATTATATATTAATAATTTCTAAAAAAATTCTAATTTTTTCTAAAAAGTTAATTAATTTTAATTTTTAATATAAATTTAATTGTTTCTAAAAAATTAAAGCTGTATTGGTTTTATTATTATTTATTACAAAATTAATTATTTAATAATAAATTCGTAGATTGTCTGTTTTCTTGTGAATAAAACTGGATTAGCTTTGTAAATTATTAATCGAAAATGGAAATTTGAAGAAAAAAATCTTATCCCTGGGAAAAAAGATTTTTATACTTGAAAAAACCCGTGCACAGCACCAGGCTGAACAAAGGGAAAAGAAAAAAGTGGAAAAAACAAATTTTGAGGAAGAAACGCCTGTCCGAGACAAAAAAAAAAGTGGAAGAAATTTTGGAAAAGGGAATTTAAATGGCAAAAATTAAGAAATCCCTCACATCGCGCATGACACACACCTAAAACAGCTGTCGACCAGAGAAAAAGGGAAAACTTCCACGGGGATAAAGTTATAAACACGAAAAAAGCCCGGGCAACGCCGGGCTAAATGGAGAGTAAACAGAACCGAACGACGAGGTAAAGGGTGGGAGAACCTTCTAAAAAGAACATTAATGACTTTAATACAGAAGTCACACACACACAGATACCAGGAAGTGCTAATACTGAGAGGGAGAGGGAACATTTTCAAGGCGAAAAGCTATACACTTGACAAAGCCCGTGAAACGCCGGGGCATGCAGCTAGTTGTTATTTAATAAACAACTTTCTACAGTTTAGAAACATTTCATTTTCTTGTTTTATAACCTTTTGTTATACCTCATTGTTTGATGCAGGATGACATCAAAAACTTATTTAAGTATCTTATCCATTTTGTTCACAAATTAAAGTTTACACAAACACATTTGCTTTGAGAAAAAAAATTTTTTTTTCAAGCCTGATCACACACACACACATTAAGTAACAGAAACATGCTAATAAGATTTTCATGACTGTTGCATTAATAATCAGACTTTTGAGGCGTCAAAGACCATACCCTTTCGCATGAATTTGCATTAAAAGATGATTTTGAAAGAACAAGTAGAAAAAACAGTATTTAAATTAATTATTCAAAAACCATTATACTATATTCCATGCATAGTGTAAAAACCTTTTTTTTTGTTTCGCAATAAAATAGACAACACTAGCAGAGAGAGAAAATCAATAATAAAGTATGTTAACTCTAGTAATTCAACATTTTAAAAAGAACAATAGAAATATGTATTTGGTTATCGTAAATATTTATTATAAATCCGTCGTGAGTATTTCTACTAGCTTTCCTTTCATATTTGGCCCTGTAACTTTTTCGCACCACACAACTGAAAAATCGGCTTCTTTTTGTGGATAGAATAACATCGTTCCTATGCACACGAGCACCCCTAAATATTGCGGGGTCCTGTCATTTGACATCATCCCGGCTACCAGGGGTGGATCTAGGGCCGGACAAACCAGATCCCTGCCCGGGGCAACAAATTTTAAAAGTGGCATTTGGATAGAATTTGGAGAAAAAAAAATTTTTGTTGTTGTTCAAGAAAATTTAATATATTTTCTGAAATATTATTGGGGTGAATTTTTTTTAAAAAAATGTATTTTATTTCCTTATTTTGTACTCTGTATGTTTAATGTCAGTTTTCTTTTATGTTGAAACTTGAAGGGTTTGAGGCAGGAACGTATCTTAAATAACGAAATTTAATATTTTTACACGTCTTTCACAAGTATATTTCTCCCCATCCTGGAGTTGGGTCACAATGGAAATTCCTTCCACCCACACGATATTTGGTGTCAGCTATCCAAAAGGGGACAGAGGTAATAAGTTTTTGGTGGAAAGTCACAGAAGATGTTTTGTTTTAGTTTTGGGTGTAGTTCAGTGCTTCTCAAACTTTCAATACTGGTGCCCCCCTTTTCGATCACAATTTTTTCGCGCCCCCCTTATACATTAATAATGTACTGAATGCAATAATAATGCACTTTGACGCTAAAGTTACAATAGGTGATCTTAATTATAAACCATACAAATTAGTAACATAAATATTAAATTTTGTATACTACTTTTAAGCAAAATAAATAAAATAATAGGATAATTATTATGTTATTTTTCCTTTCTCTAATTTTTAAATTGAACATATTACAAAATGCGGTAGCTGCTTAGAAGACAAAATATAGATATCTGCTAAATAGAGAAAAATAACTCAGAGGGTCAATTTCTAATCATAAGCATTCCTTTGAAAAACTTTGTTTTCCAAGACAAGCTCATGGACGTCATTAATACTTATTAAACTTGTTCTTAATTTAGTATTAATTAATTAGTTATAAAATATTCTGTGCAGCACTGATACATTAAAAGTATACCGTCTGAAGTGCCCGCTCTTTGCTCGAGTTCATTTATAAGAAAATAAAACATTATTGATATAATAGCTGAATTGTAAGGGAAGCAAAGCCAAGTGCTCGACAATGTTTACAAAAACGTAAAATGATTTTTTTTTAAAATCGTTGCTCAAATTATAGTTTTAAGCGAATTGTAATTTTAAGCCTCACAGAATTAGCATTTATAATTTATGTTAAACAGTAGCACACACAGGAATTTTTCAAGGGGGTCCGGGGTCGAAAGTTCACCAATCTTGTATGAGGTTCTTTTTGATTTTGTCGATTTTCGGGAACAAAACACAGTAAAAAACTACTTCTTGAATAAATAATTATCATTAACTAATAAAATTAATCATTAATAACAAATACTTAACTAAATTTTGCGTACTATAAACTTAGAATTATAATCAATCGGAAAAAAATCAAGGGCTTTGGGGGTCCGGACCCCCCTGTGTGCGCCACTGATGTTAAATAATGATCAATAATATAAAATATCGATGAAGAATAATTGTATTATTTTTAATATTTAAAGTGAAAAGACTTCAACATGTTTTAACCCGGGAGCAGGCGCGCACTCGGTACGGTCGGGGTTATTGAGTCACCCCAATCCTTTTTTTTTATAATTATTTTATTGTACACGATACAAATCATGATTCCAGTGAATAATTTAGCTAAGAGAAAGTTTACTTACCTACTCTCAAGGACTTTTCAATTTTCTTTGGTAATAAATAAACAGTTTTGCCAGAATTAACGATTTCGTAATCTATGTGTCCCGCGCGACCACTTCCGGGTAAAAAGTATTTTCATTATGATAATATGTATGTTACTGCTAAAAAATTGTGTGAAACGTTTTTCGTTATGCTTTATACATTGAGAATATTTATAAAAATATGTCTTGGCCAAGTAATCCTTCATGTGCTTGTGTGTGTGTGTGCTCTCCGTGGTTTTCCAAATATCATAAAACTCTTTTGCATGAAAAAAAGTGCAACAGAGAACACGTAAGAGAGGGGTCATAACTAACTGTACCAATAACTTAGAAGGTCAAACAGATTACAGCTATAATGTGCAGTATTTCAAAAATAATGACAGTGATGAATTTTTTATGTTCCTAAAGTTTTTCGATTCTGGGTCCGGGATCTGGTTTTTCTCTGAAAGAGTAGTATGTTAGGTTAAAAAAAAAGCGTAATAAAAAAAATCTCTCATCACGGGATGACAGCAAATCAAATAAAAGTTTTTTATTTGGTTATAGGATCAAAGATAGCTAATTAGGTATTGAAGAAGTTTTTATTTTTGATGGCTTAATATCGCCTATAAATTATATCAGAGTAAAAGTGCATTTTTTATTTTATGCCTGAAAGTATTTTTTAATTCATTCCAGTAAACTAATTATTTTTTAAATCTTTTATTTTCGATATGCTCGCGCCCCCCTCGTAAGGTCATCGCGCCCCCCCCAGGGGGGCGCGCCCCACAGTTTGAGAAGCACTGGTGTAGTTACTATAAGTCGAAATAAATACTTGTGATCCTCACCATCAGTAGACTCTTTTTCGAAGAAATTGGCCTGCTGGAATGGGCAATTCCTCCTCTTACTTTTTTTACTCGTTTGAAATAATGACAGATAATTATGTTCTTAATTTGGAATTATTGTATATTTTTAAGACTTAAAATTATATATATATATATTTAATCTAATTCTCTACAAACAAGAGATAAGCATCCATCAATCACATTCGAAAAACACAAAGACAGTAGGAAAATCACACAATGATGGACACATGAGTAACTGAGATTAAAAATTATAAAATAGATGCTGCAGTATTATAAACATTGCTGTCTTAGGACAGCTAATATATAAAATAATTTATATAAAAGTGGGGTTGAACCTGTTTTTGAGCAGCCAAACTTCCCCCCTTTATGTAAATAATACTGAGAAAAAACCTATTGAAAGTAATGGATATGAATATCTTAATCCATTACGAGATAGAGGTAACTTACCTAAAAATTGCACTTAAAAATGCAGAGCTCGCGCTAAATCAGAGTACAATAAATAAGTAATTGCCAGATTCTGGATCCTAATACAGTTTCAAAGCATGTGAATGGCTGAAATGTAGCACTTAACAAAAGTATAAAAAGAATAGAAATTAAGATTAAAAAGAGAGTTACAAATTATATATACCATAAAATTATAATTTTTTGCTTTGGAGAGAGAGAGAGAGAGGCGGCATTTTCAATTTTGGTCCGGGGTGGCAAAATTGCTAGAGCCAGCTCTTTGGCAACTTATGACCCTGAGAAAATCCAACGGCTGGACATCCGTGAGCCTGAAACTCCGGGTGTAATTCGAGAAGGAAACCGTCCCCATCCCAAGATGGAAAGTAAATTACATGGAAAACACCGAAGAGAACAATTGTGTTGCGTCCTCTCTCGCAAATAACGCATTCTGAAGAATATATTATGAATGACTTCAATGTCAATGTATGTACTGTAATTAATAGCTATGACGTAAATAAACGAAATATTTAATTTCCTAACTCTCTTGCTACCATTAATTTTCTCTAACGTCACAGCTCCGACCACTGAAACTAGTTCAGACAGTAAATAGTTAGATACACATGAAGTCATGAATTTACATTTCAAAATTTATAACGAAATATAAACTTTTCAATATAATAATAATCACTGATAAAATTAAATTATTTGAATGAATGTCACTAAATTCTGAAAATTTCAGACTTAAATGATAAAAATAAATCAACTGGGACATTGAAAACCTGTCTATATATTTCAGTTTTCAATTCAGATTAATTATTCGAAAACTATTATTCTACTCCATGTACAGTGTAAAAAACTTTTACCTTTCCTCGTTTTGGCTTTAAAATTTATGCTTTAAGTTATTTCTAAAACCAGAAATGCAATAATTTGTTGCAAAACAAATTCAAAGCTCTAAATGTAACAATGTTGCTCTAAATGTTGGTTTTGAAAACCTGATTTTATAAATAGCAATCTTTTAATCTTTCTTGTTATTTTACACAAATAATTCTTTTCTTCTTTACTTTGATACAAATATAAATAACAAACGTTCTTATATAAACATAAATTTCATCGTTTATGTTATCGGTTTTAAATAAAAATCCCATTTATAACTTTGAACCAAATTTTACTCAACTGTTTCAAGTAAGATTTCAGTTATTTTTCAACTGAATCCAGTTTATTATTAGCATAAATATTTAAAAAACATATGTTCATGTTTTTACAATTACTAAAACTTTTTTTTTTGTGCAGAGGCAAAAATGGAACAAGAGGAATTTTTAGTTCATTGCCTCACTCACTCAATATAATAAAAGTTTTGTAGTAATAAACAGATTTACTGAAACGAAACGCAGTGATTTTCATTTTGTTCTATTAAATCATTCTAATTAGAAAAAATTTCGAAAAAACTAAAACATTTAAAAGGAGGGTGAATTTTATGAAAATATATAAAAACGTAAGAAGAATTACAGAAAAATTTAAGATAGAATTTAAAAATTATTGTAAAATTAATATATAATTTAAAATGACATTTGCTAGAGTCACATACTATTATAATAAAAAAACGACGTCTGTACCAATCAGTATGCAAAAATTTTGTGATTGTTTAAATTTTGAACTTTGTAAATATTGATTAATAAACTAAAGCCGGCTAGGTGGCGTGTTGGTTAGGCGCTGGCCTTGTACTCCCAAGTTTGCGGGTTCAACCCCAGCCCATGTCGGTGGATTTTCATGATGCAAAAAAACGACAGAGTCCATGTCGTATGATTATGTGGCATGTTAACGATCCCTAGAGTTCCTATTTGGCTTAGGTGCTCTTGGCAAAATTAAAATTCCTAGTGTAATTTCGCATCGTCTGAGTTCAGATGCCTCTCTGTGGGGAGGAAACTATGTCAAAATTACATTGCGGCAATTGGTATCTACCTAGAGCCGATTTAAGCTCAATTCGGGCCCTGGGTGCAGAAGATCTACAGGTCCCCTTGACAATGGCGGACCAAAATTTATAACCAGAAACTCTGGTTAGGTCCATCTTATCCGGGCTCCAGTGCCCTGGGGGCCTGCCCCAACGGATAAACCGGCACTGTATCTACCTATATGGTGCTGCACTAAATAGTGATAACAGCTCCCAAGGAAAGTATTTGGTCATCAATGGTAATCATTCATTTGCAGTCCCATTGGAAATAAAAAAAAATACTATAATAATATTAAATTGATAGCTCCGACATTCAATTAAATAACCTTTTAATTTTCAAGACCTGAATTAGTTTGTAAAACAATTTCTACATTTGAGTTTGATTAATGCGTCTCGCGCAAATTTATATCGACTGATTATGGATTTGATTTAGTAAAGGATCTTTAACGTGTCAAGGAATATAAAAGTTTAATCATTAAATAAATGTTTTTTTTAGAAATCCTGATATTTTCATTCGTGTTTTGTAAAAAAAAAGACCTGCGTTTTCTGAAAGGTTATACGTTTCATTAGGTTTTAATAAAAAAATTTTTGAAATATTTTAAATGAGCCTACTGAATTACGTAGGAATCATCAGGCTTTTTTACAAATTTTTATGCTGTTCAAAACACTTTGCATAAATGATTACATGCTGCAATAGTCTTTTCTATATAGCTTAACTTTAATAATAATTATATATATATATATATATATATATATATATATATATATATATATATATATATATAATTTATAAGAATTTAATAATTTTGTGGGAAGAACTGATATTTTTGTTAAAACATACAGTAATACCCCAAACTTATACAATAATTGAGACAAAGTGATGACCGCGTAAGTCGAGGTAAGATTCCACATATAAATACATATAAATTATTTTATTTGGGGCCAGAGACGAAAGGAAATTATAATTTAGATAAAAAAAATTAATTAAAATTTTAGATAACACAAATACAAAATTGAAAACTAAAATTATTTTGATGTCAGGGGCAGCTCTAGAGACGGACACACCGGACCTCTGCCCGGGGCGGCAAATTTTAAAGGCGGCATTTGAATCGAATTTTAAAAATTAATAAAAACATTTTTTTGTTGTTGCAGAAAATTTGATATATTTTCTTAAATATTATTTGGTGTGAATATTTTTCGGGGAAAAAAAGAGTTTTATATATACTTTAAAAAGTCCGTGCACACACACAACGCTGGGCGGAACAAAGGGAAAAGAAAAAATGGAAAAAGCAAACTCTGACAAAGAAAAGCCTGCCAAAATAAAAAGAAGTGGAAAAAATTTCGGCCAAGGGAATTTGAATGACAAAAATATAGAAATCACTCACATCGCGCATGACACACCTAGAACTGCTGGCGTCCAGAGAGAAAGGGAAAATTTCCACGAGGATTAGGTTATACCACCGAAAAAAGTCCGCGCAACGCCGGGCTAAATGGAGAGTAAACAGAACCATACGACGGGATAAAGAGGTGTAAGAAACTTCGAAAAAAATTTTTAATGACATTAATACAGAAATCCCACAGACAACGGAAGTGTTGACGCTGAGAGTGAAAGGGAAAATTTCCCAAAGGTGAAAAGCTGTACACTTGAAGAAGCCCGTGCAAGGCCGGGCCATACAGCTAGGATAAAGCTTTGGATAGAATTTGGAAAAAAAAATTTGTTGTTGTTGAAGAAAATTTAACATATTTTCTAAAATATTATTGGGGTGATTTTTTTAAAAAACATATATCTTATTTCCTTATTTTGTGCTTTGTATGTTTTATGTCAGTTTTCTTTTATGTTGAAACTTGAAGGGTTTGAGGCAGGAATGTATCTTAAATAATGAAATTTAATATTTTTAAACATCTTTCACATGTATATTTCTCCCCATCCTGGAGTTTGGTCACAATGGAAATTCCTTTCACCCACACGATATTTGGTGTCAGCTATCCAAAAGGGAACAGAGGTAATAAGTTTTTGGTGGAAAGCCACAGAAAATGTTTTATTTTAGTTTTGGGTGTAGTTACTATAAGTCAAAATAAATACTTGTGATCCTCACCATCAGTAGACTCTTTTTCGAAGAAATTGGCCTGCTGGAATGGGCAATTCCTTCTCTTACTTTTTTTACTCGTTTGAAATAATGACAGATAATTATGTTCTTAATGTGGAATTATTGTGTATTTTTTAAGACTTAAAATTATATATATGCATATATATACACTGGTGTGCAAAAATTAAGGACGAGACGGTTTTTTCAATATAACTTTGTACAAAAGCTTTCCAAATCAACACATTTAATACCGTAAGATCCCCAATACGTAAGGACATGTGTAATGTAAGCAACACTTACTAAAAGAAAAATCAGAGGGATAAAAAAGAAGCTTGATTGAAAAAGTAGCATGGAGCGCAATGCGACTGAAGGCCGAAACATCCCTGTGATGGGTATCCAGCAAGAAACATCCGGTCTTTAGTAGGGGATATGATCTCCCCTGACTGCTAGGCAGGTTTCACAGCGTCTGCCCATGCCGAGAATGAGGGTGTCAATGAGTTGTTGAGGCATTGCTGCCCATTCGTCTTGCAGCGCCAATCGAAGCTCCCGAATCGTTACTGGTGGTAAGGTACCAGCTGCCAAGCGTCTGCCTAGAAAACCCATACATGCTCGATGGGATTGAGATCCGGAGATCGTGCCGGCCAATCCATACGTTCAATATGCTCACTCTCTAAGAGCTGTTCGGCAGCTACTGTGCGATGACATGGTGCATTGTCGTCCATGAAAAGGAACTGCAGACCCATAGCGCCTCTAAAAGACGCACATATGGAAGAAGAATCTCGTTACAATAACGGGTCCCGTTGACTGAACCTGCGTCGAAGATGTGAAGGTCTGTACGACTACCAAGCATGATGCCTCCACAAACGAGAACACCGCGACCTCCATACCTGTCCCTTTCAATGATGTTCGAGGGATGATTGCGGCTTCCCCGCTCTCTCCAGATGAGTATGCGATGAAAATCGCTACTCAAACTGAATCTGCTCTCATCTGTAAAGAGTACTCGTCCCCATTCATTGTCTCTCCAATTCCGGTGTTCCCGGCACCAGAGAGAACGCTTTCTCCGATGGGCAGGCGTTAAAGGTACACACCGTACAGGGCGTCGTGCAAACAGACCACCATCATGCAGTCTTCTGGCCACGGTAAAACTCGATATCGGTCGTCCAGTCGCCTGTGTCGTGTGTCTAGCGATTTCTCCCGCTGTCTGCCGCCTGTTTCTTCCGGCCTGTAAGACAATGTATCGGTCATCTGCGGGTGTGGTTCCTCGTGGACGACCACTACTAAACTCCCGGATAGCTGTTCCTGTAGTTTGAAATTGTCTCCAAAGTCGTGAAACGATGCTGTGAGAAATTCCGAACTCTGCAGCCACATTTGTCACACTGCGGCCTTCCTCTAACTTCCCAATGATTCGACCTCGGGTAAAAGCATCCAGATGTCGTCTAACAGATTGATTATTCACCATTTCTTGCTGAGGCAGCAACTCGGTGTGATTTTAACTGCTAGACGGCGTGCAATCTCTTTGCCAGAAATACTGATCTTACACCGACAACATGCTTTATACTACTCAGACACTCCCCCCCATTACGTCTACCTGTATATCTGCGCATGTACTACCGTACATCACCTTACTTAATCTCCTGATTGGTCTTTCTGTCCGCTCTGCCTCTTCGTTCAGCTGATATGCTAATTTTTCGACTTCGTCCTTAATTTTTTCACACCAGTGTATATGCATATATATATATATATATATATATATATATATATATATATATATATATATATATATATATATATGGGGGAAGCCCCCTGGGTTCCACCCTGGACACCAAGATTGAATTGAGGCAAAGAATTACCAGAAGATATTTTTACAATAACAAATTATATTTATTCATTTGAATCAATTATCAACCTTCTAAATACAAAGATTTATCAATATGTATACGTCAATGGGATTGAACTTTACTATTAAATGAAATCACGAAATATGATACGAATCAACTATTAGACTCAATATCGAACGGGTTTACCGGAATAAGAGGACCGAGAGATATACGCAATTGAATTACTAGCAATCATTAACTTTCCACTAACTCTATTATATATTTACTTTTATGATCCGATAATTGAAATTTAAATATCACCTTACTTTTACTACTTCACTCCTTTCCAGTCGGCTCAAACTTTCCAAATGTAGATCGCTGCCTGATAATCAGCCAGAAACTAATCACACAATCAACTTGAATCTTCTTAGAACTCCTTCAATGTATCTCTTGACTCAATAGCATTCTACCTGCTAATTTACAACTCTCTCCTTAAATACTTTGATCCATTTGCATATCCCGTTTTCTCCTTTTAGAGCTGGTTGGAAATGTACGCGAATTTACAATCTCTAAAGATGCTCAAGAGTATTAGTGATAAAGTGCGGTACAGATTCGTCATATATATATATATATATATATATATATATATATATATATATATATATATATATATATATATATATATATATAGTGTTATGCAGCCTTTTTGGTCGTTATTCGTTTTATATAAGTGTGTATCTAAACTCCTGTTTGTGAAAATTGCAACACCATGAAGGAAGCCTCATAGTTGAATGAAATTTAATACACAGTTGAGTGGTAATGGTACAAATAAATGATTACATTTTCAAACCAAACAAACAATTAAAAGAGACAGAAATTAGTATTTTGTGTGGCCACCACGCACCGCAATAAGAGCTGCTACACGACGCGGCATGGAGTTAAACAAATTTTTAATATCTGTCTGCGGAAGAGTATTCCATATTGTTTGTATGCGCAACCAAAGTTCGTCTGTCGAAGCAACAGGACGAAGATCACGAGCGATACGCCGCCCAACGATATCCCACTCATGTTCAATCGGTGACATATCCGGCGAATACGCAGGCCAAGGAAGAAGCTGTACCTGCTGCGAATCAAGATAGAATTTGACAGTCTTGGCGACATGTGGACGTGCATTATCCTGCTGGAATACAGCCCCTGGCAATCTTTGCAGGAAAGGAATATCTTAGGGCTGTAAAACTTCGTTTATGTATCGAGTACTGTTCAAATTTCCCACAATTCATAGCAATTGTGATCATCCATGATATGCTATAGCACCCCAGACCATAACTCCGGGTGTTCGTCCACTGTGGCGTTCGATAATGCACTCCGGAATGCACCGTTCACCGGCACAGAGCCTGACTCGAATTCGGCCATCATGGTGCCACAAATTGAAGCGGGATTTGTCAGAAAAGACGACCTGCTGCCAATCATCACGCCAGCTCCTATGCACATTGGCCCAGTGTAGTCGCAGGCGGCGATGGTTTTGCGTGAGAGGAATCCTGCATAAAGGAATCCTTGCGCGCAGCCCACGTTGCAGCAGACGTCTCCGAATTGATGAAGCACACAATGAAACACGTGTAGCTGTTGACCACTGTGCTGCCAGTTGTCTAGAAAAAGCTGTGCGGTCCGTCTGAGCCATTCGCACCAGGCGTCTGTCTTCGCGAGCTGACGTCACATTTCGGGGTCCACTCACGGATTTCCGAGCTGTCTGACCCTCGTCCGTCCACTGCTTCGAAACACGCATGATTGTGCTGCTGTTACGCTGCACACGAGCGGCTACTGCACGATAAGACAATCCAGCTTCACGAAGGCCGACGATTCTGCCCCGTTCAAACTCCGAAATTTGCTCAAATTTCACTCCCTTTCATCGACGAGGCATAGTAAAGATTCAGTTAACGTTTACACTAGCATATAACCACCGATAATAATACACGCCTCGCTACAGCTGTCTATTTATATTCGGTTCGATTTGCCCTTCAGAGGGCGCTGCTCAGCATACGCATACGCTACCGGTCTGCAATTCTAATTATTTGCATATCATGCCCTACTTTACACACACATTTCCTGAAAATTTCAGCTCACTCGCGTAGGTCCTTCGTGGTGTTGCAATTTTCACAAACAGGAGTATATATAAAAAAAATTTATTTTTAAATTATAATTTTTTTGCTTAGGAGAGAGAGGCGGTATTTTCAATTTTTGTCCGTGGTGGCAACATTGCTAGAGCTGGTTGATGTAGAAGATTTCATAAAATCTTACAAAGTAGTCTGCCGACTAAAATATTTTTTTCGCCCACAGAATTTTCTCGTAATATGCTAAAAAAATTTTTATTCATTGTTTTGTTGAAACAATATAGTCATCGTTGGAGTCAATATTTTCTAAATTTGTAACCCTTTCTCGATTAAACTGAGACCTTTTGTAAAATCCCCAACCATTTTCGATCTTTAGATTGAATTAGGTTTAAAGTTTCAAGCTTTTCAATGTCTTGCTCTTGTTCATGCATTTCAATGAGCTCATCAATTGTCAGCTCCTGATTAGGGGAATCTATTAGCTCTTGAACGTCACCACTATCCACATCAAAATTCATTTGCCTGCCAAGATTAATAACTTCTTCAATCAAATAACGAATTTCACCAATTTTATTAATTCTTTTTCTCAAACAAAAGACGAATCGACGAGATTTGAAAATCGCGTAACTCCGAGTTTGCGTAAGTCGAGTTATTACTGTAATCCCACACTTTCAGATTATTTCTTACTTTTTTTAAAAATTTATATATAATTCAGACTTTGCAGAGATTTTTTAAAAATAATTTTCACATATATCTGTGTTTGTCACCCCGAAAAAAGGGAAAAAAGTGTGAAAATTTCATACGAGAACTTGCACATAAAAAATAATAATTCGAGAAGTATAAAATTTGGAAGTAAATCTTTTTCTTTGTAATAAAATGTAGATATAACATCCGTACATGAAAACATTTTCAATTTCATTTATTTAAAATGTACTTTAAAGTAAAAAAGGAACTGTATTAACATAAAAATAAAGATTTTAAATAAAATGACATTCTCTTACGTATCGTGCTCAAATTTTGCTAACAAAATCTGAAATTTTTTAAAGTATTCATACATGTTGATAAAGCTACTTCGATGAAAAATAACTGTTTGCCAAAGTTTTTAGCAATTACAAAATTATAATTATAAATTTTTCCGAAACAAAGAGTAATATCGTCAAAAAATAATTTCTTTTTATTTAGCTATTTATAAATACACACACACACGACGGAATTCTTTCTTGACTTTAATCAAATTCGTATGACTTAATAGAAAAACAGTTATCTTTCATGACAGAATAATGTTACTTACATACGAATAAAATTAATATTACTTATTTTTATCTTTTAGTATCTTAAATTAAATTTAAAGAAATCGCCCTTTTTGTTTATGAATGCATTATACGTCTATGAACGGTCTCAATTATCGTGTGTAACTTATGAGAAAATGATTTTTTTTACAAACGTTCTCTCTATATAACATATTATGCCATATTAACTTTGAGTTTGAATAATTTGTAAGTCCTTCTTTAGCATAATATCAGACGACACGTTTATTACTTTAAATTGCATACTGATCCCTAAATTTAGTATATAAGAATGTATAAACATTATTCATAAACTTTAACCGCCTATCATGGCATGTCCTTTTTATTCTTTGAATATATTCTTATCATTTTTCTAATAAAAATTACTGTTAATATAAGAATTTACAACTGTTTATGATAGATTAACAATAAACCCCTAAACTTTTGCCAACTTATGTTTGATAACATAGAACTAGTCTTTACTGAAACTATTCTGTCAAATGTATAACTATTTATTGAAGTATTTAAATTCAAGTTTTGGGATTTACTGAAATATAGAACTCTCATATCGGGGGCTAAATGTATTTAGAATTGTAAATATAATTAGAGAGCATATCATTTTTATATATAAACATAAGAAAGATAGAAGAAAGAGGATAAATTAAAATCATTTAAAAAAATTTTTTTTTGAGTGTGATATTTTTGGTCACCGTCATCTAAACATTTCTCAATTGACCAGAGAGTTTTGATATTAGGTTGGTGAATATGAAATGTTGGAATTTTTAAGGGAGTATTTAAAAAAGCATATCTTTTTTCAAAAGTTATTTATTTAATCAAAATATGCTCTATTTGCTTCAACACATCTTTCCCAATTAGATTTTTATCCATAGACATACAGACATAGATATAATTATAATGAAATTAAACTGCTGCACTTCTAGAGGTTCAATATTTTTTCAAATGTTTGGAATAATACCTCGAATAAATGACTCCAAAACATAAGTGAGTGACTATTAAAGTCGTTCTTTTCAGATATACTAGGGCTTTTGGAGACGGACCTCGTAATTTCGAACCATGGTCAAGTGACGAGGACGACACCTGAGATGGCACCCTCCTCTCCTAACTACCACACCACACCAACGGGAAGATTTTTGAGCTCTTGACAGATTTAACGTGCATCGTTCACTTACACGGTGGGCCTTCAACGACACTAGGCTCGAACTCATGACAAGCCGGCCACGAGTCCGTTACCTAGGCCAATAGTCTACCGTGGCCTCAAAACAGTATTGAACCCGTGCATTTCAGGTTTCTTCGGAAAAAAGGGAGTACGCGTTATACGATGAATATACCTAAAAATTAAGAAATCCAATTGGAAAGTATAGGTGCGCGCCATACACGCCGGATTTTACAATAATTCTCTCTCACTCACTCCCTTCACAGAACTAAAGAGTGTTTTTTTTCCAGGTATAGAAGTTTGAGTTGGCATTACTTTCCAAGATGGCGATCGATTTAACAGCTGTCAAGTGATTTATTCTCAGTTTGGTTTGGCAATTCATCAAAACGATCATCAAGCAAGGCGTAGATTCGTCGAAGAAGCTAATCCACAAGTGTATGTCGAAACACCGTTACATCCAGAAAAACTGACTGTTTGGTGCGCTTTATGGGCTGGTGGAATCCTTCTTCAAAAACGATGAAGGCCACAATGTTACAGTCAATGGTGATCAGTACAGAGCCATGATTACTAACTTTTTCATTCCTCAATTGAACAATCATGATGCCCAGGAGCTGTGGTTCCAACAGGACGGCGCAACATGTCACACAGTTCGTGCCACAATCGATTTATTGAAAGACACGTTTGGTGACCGCCTAATTTCATGTTTTGAACCTGTGAATTGGCCTCCAAGATCTTGTGATTTAACACCGCTAGACTATTTTCTGTGGGGCTATGTAAAGTCATTGGTCTATGGGGATAAGCCACAAACGCTTGACCATTTGGAAGACAACATTCGCCGTGTTATTGCCGATATACGGCCACAAATGTTGGAAAAAGTCATCGAAAATTGGACGTCCAGATTGGACTACATCCGAGTCAGCCGTGGTAGTCCTATGCCAGAAATCATATTTAAAATGTAATGCCACAAGATTATCTTTCGAATAAAAAAAATTCATGTCAATCGAATAATACATCGTTGTTTTATTGCAATTTAAAGTTCTATACCTCTAAAAAAACACCCATTATATAAATTACTCAAAATAAGGCTTACGTTACGTAATTCCGGTTATGTATATCCTTATATTCATCCCGTCAACAATAAAGCGTAATTAGTTTCATTTTTCAAAAAAAATATATAGATCAAGTCTTTTTCCTTCGACATATTATCCTACACAAACCAATCTTATAAATATCCCCGATAAAAAGAATACCTTATACCCCTCACCATCAAAAGAGAGGCCGAGCACACACATCCTCTATAACTCATTCTAAAATAAGATTACTTGATAGAAAGGACAGAGAAAGTGTGACTATTAACGGGAGAGAGGAAAAATCATTGATTATGTAAACGAGGTGATATATCATACGTTCTTCTAGGGAAACGACCATTTGATCACTCATGCAAACGTGATGGGCGATCTGCATGAAAAGAGATACGATAGTGTAAAAGCCTTTTCCATAATGGAGAAGTACGAGAAAGTGTTCTTAAATCATATTTTTCTTCGGTGTCTAGAAGGAAACTTAAGAAATTGGAGTTTTCTTTCTTGCGGTGGCTTCTAGTTATTCGTTCGTAGGAGTATTAGAACAATTATGGTAATGAGTTCTTTTTGATGTTCTTTTTTTTTTATACAAGATTAATACGAACTTTCCTATTTATAAAAGAAGTATGAAAACGCCCATGTAAATGCAAATGCCATAGCTTACAAGACTCGTTATGACCCGTTGTCTAATAAATAATTACAACAATAGTGAAATTCATTAACAGCGTCGTTAAATATGAACCTTTTACTTGTCAAAAACTTATATTTGAAAGGTGGAAGCTATTTTTGCTCAAAATTAGAATAATTAAGTAAAAACTAAAATACAGTTGAACCTCTATATAACGAACCTATATTGCGAATTTTTATATATAGCGAACTTTTTTTCCTGGAACCTTGAACATTTCACGATTTTCTTCGTAAAATAACCTCTCTATAGCAAAGTGCATTGTCTATATTACAAACCTTTTGTTTTGTGATTTAATTTTTGTTCTCTCTTTTTTTAAAGTATTTTGGAAAAAAATTTTCATGTTATTCTCCCTCTTCAACACATTTTATGGTGGTCATAAATCTTGAACTGGTTTTATTAGATACTAACTCGCCGAGAGCAATAGAATTCTGGACGTTTCATCCAAAAAGTGCAAACTTTACTCCCCCTATTGTGCAGTTCACTAGAAACATCTTCGATATCCTCTTTCACCCTCACTGGAGTTATCCCGTGTTCTAATTATAAAATAATGTATGTTTAATATTACTTGTATGCTTTAAATTATAAAATGCCTTAGAATTCATTAATTTTAGTGTAAAACGATTTTCTTAATATTGAAAATATAGTGAATCCTTCGACATTCCTTTTCCTTGTTTTCCTTGCGGTTTTTCTTTCTTTCTTTTTTTGATGGATAAGATATATAAATAAACATACATTAATTTTAAAAAAGTGTGAATAATTATTTTTTTAATCTATAGTGCTTATGAATTTAAAATTTGTTTTATGTGGTTTATAAAGTATATTAAAAGATGAACCTTTATATAACGAATTTTCCTTATAACGAACTTTTTCCGGGATTTAGCGACTTCGCTATATAGAGATATCCGACTGTATTTGTAAAAGATAAGTATCACAAATTAGTAAGTGTTTATTAGAGTAGCGCTATTGTGCTACAGGCGATGGACCTCATAATCTTAAACCTCGGTCAATCGATGAGGACGACACCTGAGCTGGGACCTCTCTCCAAACTACCAACACCTCGCAAACAGGAGAACTCTTTGAATATCAACAGATTTAACATGCATCAGTCCCTTGTACACTACGAGTCTTTCATGATACCAAGACTCGAATCCGCGACATGCAGGCCACGAGTTCGTGACTATAACCACTAAGCAACAACGGCCGTAAAATAAGTGCCAAACCTTTTTCAACAGAAAATATCTGAAAATATTACTGCAGATATATCGTCGCCAAATTATTACTTTTAATCTTACCATTTCTTCTTATTTTCAAGATTAGTATTTGTATAATTTAACTGTAGATAATATTCAAAACTAAAATAACTCACATTCAGAAATAAATTTTGTAATTTGTATATGCAGCCGTATTATCCTTCAGGCTGACAAACATTTGGCACGCCAAATTACGTGTGCATCAAATGATTCATTAATAAGCTTATGGTGACATTTTGCTTAAATAATTGAAAAGACCTAAAGTTATCTGAAGTACTAAAAGGTTTTAGATCCTTCCCAAAAATCAACGCTGTCTTTACATATCTTAGAATTCCGTTCAGAATTCTTGCAAAAAAAAATATGCAATTTTGTTAAAAAAAAACCATTATGCCTTTCCTTAGCTGTTTTCATTTCTTGAATTTAATACGTGGGACGTTCCGAAAGTAAGGTACACCAGGTGAAAAAACAATCGTTATAAGAAATCACATCCATTACTCGTTCAGCGGCTGAAGGATCATCAACATAGCAGGAATGACGAAAACATTTGAAGAAAAGAGAGTAGCAGACCGGCGTGCCCGAGGTTATCACGATGACAGATATATGTGTGCTGACAAAGCGGTCATCAATGGAATTACATGCTGGAAAACGGTATGAATGGGTATATGGAACTCGTGTGTCCATCATCCATGAACATCTACAGACCTTGCATGGTAAAGAAATATTGTCTCGTCAAATGGCTAGTAACTGGTGTTGTATGCTTAGGAAAGAAAGGCAAATTGTGGAAGATGAAAATCGAAGTGGGCATCCCTCCAAATCCACGAATGAAAACAGCATTGACCCATCGGATTTTCATCTGCTCCCTACATTAAAACTCGCATTCTCGGGAAATGACTTTCAAAACAATGCTGAGGTAGAGCAAGCTGTGCGACAGTTTCTTGCATCACAGGGCAGTGGAATTTACCAGAGTAGTTTCTTCAAATTGATTACACGCGCAGTTCATGATGTCATGGTGGGTTTTTTTTCTGCCAATAAAGCTCTCGAGTGAAAAAAAAGGCGAACATTACTTTCGGAACGTCTCATGTAAAACCAGGTCTAGAGTACAAATTGAGAATATTTAATGAACCATTATATACAGTAATATATAACGATTCATCAAATAGTGTCTTAAGCTACTGCATTTAAGATATTATCGATAAAAAAATCTGAATGATATTTATAAATTTAAAACAGACTCCGAGCAAATCAAGATATTAGTGACCTTAATTTCAATTCGTGCTGTAGGGCTATTGTATTTAATTATTTAATATGAATCAAATTTTGCATTTTAAGCACACATTCATCCATTCAATCATGAGATCAATTCAACACGTTAACGATTGAATAGTGGATGATTATATAGTGGATAATAAACTGGGTATGTGTACATTACTATAAAAAAATATATGGTTAATGCATACTTCTATTTTTAACATGTTTTATTGATTAAAAAGATAAAAGCACTTTGATGTGATTAAGGAAATCATTTACAATGCAAGTGATAACGGAAGTATTAAAGTATGTCGAAACATATGTCTGTAGTATTGAGTACAGAACTTAATTCTTTGCTTAAATTTTATCTGAGTATAGTAAATACTTCATAATTAAAATACCTCCTCTACAGATCAGAGCTTTAGAGTTCGTTATTTCCAATCCAAACTTCTATTTTATGATCTATGTATTAAACGACACATAAAAATGATTTATGAATTGCTAAGTGACCATTATATAGAATTCAAGGGAAAAAATGCCCTGTGTGTTTAATAATTCTTAAATCTTGCTTTAGTTGCTTATGTGAATAAATATTCAATAGATAATGTTCATTTTCCTTTGAGTAATTTTGAAAAAATATGACAACGAAGATTAAAGATTTTAAAAAACTATTGCTTAAATTATACGTTTGATTAAACCTTTTTCTTGATTTCCTAACTGCAATTATATGAGAGATAATTGTTATGGTAATACATCAAAGTTAAACTTTTTATGAGGCTAAGTATTGTTATTAGTTAACTGATTCAAAATGGAATAAAAATACAATTTTTAAAAACTAAATATTGTGTAATGGCCGGAATTTTAATTTTTAATAAAGGTTAAAGACTTTTCGAAATAATTAAGATTTGGATGTCTAGGTTTGGAATTTCACTAGTTTTGCCATTGGAGTTGACAATATATACTCATATAAAGTAAGATATGTCCTCAGAAACATTTTCCACGCCAATAAAAGCATTAATTGAAAAAGACTGCTATCAAAGTAAAATAGAACGAGTTTAGGAAAAAGAATTACAAAATGTGATAGATGTCTTAGTGCACAGTTGTCTTCTACAAAAAGAAATCCAGAATATAGTCAAATTTTTTTCTAAATATTTGATTTTTGTATTTTTTTAGTTAAAAAAGACGAATTATGGTGTTGAAAAGATTATAAAATTAAATATTAGAGATTTAATAATTGTAATTTAGAAAAATCTATATATAAATACTAGATGAAGGTTATGAAATTCGAATCAGCTGGAGTTGAAGTATTATAGTAAATGCGAGATTCTCTCATAAAATATTTGGCTCAAAAGGTTTTAAAATTGAATTAACAATTACTCCTGTAAATAACGAAATTTTTCCTTAGAATCTCGTTCCTTTTTTAAGATGGAAAGAGATTAAATTTAATCAAGATAAAGCACAGACATGTTAATGCATGCGCAATACTTTGTAAAAAATACACATTTTATAGTCGCACAAGAAAACTATAAAAATCTTTTTTATTTTACAAAATATCTACGAAAAGAAATTTGCTTATCATTCGAAATTCTATCAATAAGAAATTTTGCGGATCTTTAGCAATAAGAAAAAAACCGTATTTCACCAAATTTGCAAAAGAAAGAGTACTTTACATGATATACGGAAGGTGTTTAGTCAGTGGAGTAACGGAGAATATAATGGTCTGAACCCTACGCCGGAATTTAAAAAGAACTGCAAAACCATGACCTTTAGGCCCCCTATAATTCTGAAATGCGTGGTTTTGCGGAGGTGTACGTTACACCCTTGTCTTTAGTTCACTAATTATTTTGGAATGTCTCAACTCAAGAATTGATTTATAATGTAATATTTGGTTAACCAAAATTGTGTGTTAATATCTAATACTTGTGTGTGTGTATTTCCTTTTTTCAATATAAAAACATTCGACAAATAGAAATGGAAAGAATTATAACAACAGAAAAATTTTACTTGCTTAAACTCAACAAAATTTTTTTAAAAATATTATTTATTTTCACGAATGGGCAATTAAAATAGCTAGCGCCAAATTTTAATTCCATTCCTGGATTCTCGCCATTTCTTTTCAAGTTCACGAAAAACAGTAATGGGGTCAAGAATGCGAAAAAACAATGTTTCTAATCAAGATAATATCGCGTACTAAAATATGTTCTTTTTATTTTTCAATTTAGTTTTTTTTCAGTTGAAGTTCTTGTTGGAAATATGATTACTTTTGACCTCCATTTAGTTCATGAGTTTTCCTTCAAGAGAAAAGGAACGACGTCTAGACTTCAAATGTAAAGTTCATGACCTTCAACGTTTTATAGCATTTGAAAATAAATTTAATTGCTGATAGTATTCTCTGATTGGATTAAGAATAAACCATCGTAAAGATTATACAATTAGATATTGATTATATAGAGGAAACTATTTTATGGATTTCATACATATCTGATTATTCAACCGGTTACAGAGCCAAGTAAGATCGAGTATTTAAAACTAGAACTAGTAATAAAAGTAAAAGTTATTGATAAATCACATTGTATAGTAATGTTATCTGAAAATATATAACAATATTATCTAAAACCAATCTAATAAAATGATATCATCTAAACCAATACGTCATTTGAAGTAACGTAACAATGGGATTTAAATAAATTTTTGTAGAAACACATAACTTTTAGTTTTAAAATTAGAATGTTTAGAATATAAAATATTATTCTCTTATTTATTTTTTTAAAATTTATTTTGAACAAAAAATTATATACTGCTACCTTATTATTTATTTTTATATACGGGTAAAACTTTTCTTGCTTGGTCATAATATTTCTATGTATCTATTCCAGAAGAATTACTAGTTTTTAAAACAAATAATGCCTATAAATAACGACAACGAATTTTTTATTAAAAAATTAATAATAATTTTTTGCGTTTTAAATTTAACGATAAAAATATTTTACAATAACCATAAATTGTTATTAAATCCTATAGTAGTCATTAAGGTTTTTGTCGCCTTTTCGGTAAATATGAAGAAAAAATTCATGACACTTTCAGTTCAAATATGTATTAAAATGATAACAATAAAATTCTCATACATTTACATATGATAGATTTACCTTCAATCAGTTTTCCTTTATTTTCAACTTTTGGTAAAATGTTTTATTTTTCTAAAAACAATGATTTCTTTAATGGAAATATATAATTAACTTATTTTATAATTTTTAATTAAAATTCCATGCAGTATACAATTATAGTACTTCTATCAAAAAACTCTCTATCTTTTATCTCATTAAAAAACTTTCTGGAGGATTACTTTTACTTTAAATAATTTCTAAACATCTAAATGAATTTTCATGTGCTGTTCTAAACTCATATTTTAATAAAACATAAATGAAGTAAAGTCATTAAAAATTTTAAAAATATTATTGAAAAAAGGAAATTTAGACATTAAAAATGGCAATCATAGTTGCTCATGCAGTGTTTTTCTATTATGAAAATTATAATATTAACAAAAATTTTAAAATTAGAAGCTAGAAAATTTTCCAAAATTGATCCCAATTTATTGATAGTAAAATAAAACTTTGTTTACACAGATAGTAAAAATTGTTTTTTAAAATAGCAAAATTTTCTTACAGATTCTATATACAATATATAATTAACATTAAAGTTAAAGAAAAGTTCATTATTCTATTTTTTAAAGACCACAGATATTTTGTTTCTTTAAAACTATACTAGATTCCATGCATTTTATCATGAAATAAAAAGCAGGTCAAATTTATTATTTCTTTTGTATTAGAACTATAGTTTTAATTGTAAAATGAACGAACTTTTCTATTAAATAACTTCAATTTTAGAAATCTTTTAAAATTAAGTAAGATATTTTTATAATACAAAATTAAAGTGTTTGCATTACTCTACTGCATTGTGAATAGTTTTAAAACAAATATAATCAAAACTAATCATCAGATAAGCTTAACGAAGAATATGCTGAGAGAAATATGATTCAAGTCGAAGTTTTGTTTTTAAATGTTTGTTAAACTTGAAAATAAAATTGAATCGCGCTTTAAACTTTTGAATTATGCTGCTTAAGGCAAAAAGTAATTCATTAACATTATTACAAAATTTGTCTGAATATAACTTCTTTAATAAAAAGAACAAATGTTATATACTTTATAATGGATTAAATATATCTTTTTTTCCTTTCTTGTGCTTTTATAACCATTGAGATTCTAAATAATTTTTATATATATATATATATATATATATATATATATATATATATATATATATATATATATATATATATAATTAGTTTTTCCTAAAAATTATTATTTCCCCTTGGAAGAGAAAGTTGTACGTGATTCGGAATTGGAAACTTTCTACGACATTTTGAATTTCAAAAAGGGTTTATTAGAAGTCTTTGTCAACGAACAAAAGCATATGCAATAAAAATTATTACATAATAAGGGGAAAAATTTATAATTTTTCTTACTTCTTCAAACTTACATTGATCATTTCAGTGGCTGTTTCATCACTGATAAAGGTGTGCCATAAGCCAGTATAAGCAGAATGAATCCAATTGTGAATTTGGAATTTCCATTGATAAACATTATTCAATTTTAAAGGCAAATTCAATCATAGTGATATTTTTAAAAGGGAGACCGTTTTATTTAAAAAACTGAAAGATAAGATCTCTATAACTATTCCAATAAAGACTTGATTTTTACGACTGCTGAACCCAAGCGTAGTTTTTCAAAATATTGCATAGTTATCGAATTATCAAGCTTCACAGAGTCACTAAGATGTTTATCCAATTTAACATTATTTTTCAAAGAAAATATTTGTACCAAGACTTAAATGTAGGTAAAATTATGAGCAAGATTATATTGAAAAAAAATCAAAGTTAAGAAAATTACATTTCTGTTTTTCCTTATCTAAATATTAATTCCTTATTGTTTAATATTATCATATAGTTTTGAATGAATACATTCGTTTCGTTATTCTGTATAAAAAAAAATTCTCAAAAACTTTTTAATAATATATATTGGAACTTCCTATACATTGATTTTCGGGACCTTGAAATTCTAAAGATGATTTTTCTTGCTGTAGAGTGAATTTTCATCAAATATATATTCCTTCTTTAGGATTTAAATAATTTCCATTTCTAAGGCCATGATTTGAGCATTAGCAAATTACGGAGACTGAAAAAAAACCAGAAAATTAATAAGCATTTAAGATATTTAAAAGTATTATTAATCAATGAAGATTTAATCGTCAGCATTAAAAAACTCCAAAATGAAAAAAACACTACACTTTTAAAATTAAACATATAAAGTACAAGAGTATTTTAACTGATAATTCGTAGTTAAACTACAGGTTTATCAAATTACTTCCGTTGCGTGCATTCTGCTTTAAACATTTCCCTCTTAAATTTTTATTGCTGATCCAGGCAACACAATTCGAAATAATCTTTAAACGGGTACTTGAATCTTTCCAAAAAACAAAATAAGTCCAATGCATTAAAGCAGACAACCATCTAAATCGAAATGGTGGTAGAAAACTTTTCCTGCCGAGTGAAATTACGACACCAATTGCACCATATCCAAAACAATTCTATAGCAACAGCTTATCACGCAAATTGGCAATTTTCTGTTTTGTGCATTTAACGTTAAAGAAACAGAAGATGCCAAGCGTGTGGTAAAAATTCTTCTAATAATTTATTTTGTTTTAAGTGAAAAACAAAAAAAAAGTTAAAAAAAATCGCAAAGATAACAAGGTTTAAAACTAGACCAGCCGACGAAAAATTTTAAATTTCAATCTCTATTTACCTCAAAAAATGATGAACTTATTTAAAACATAGTATTAGAAAATAAACAACCAACTCGTCATTATCTGAAAGAATTATCACCACTAAAAGAAGCGCAAAACTTCTGAAATCGTGACTTAATTTAGGCAAACGCTATCAAATCGACTCCCTTTGGGATTACCGTAACAAGTGCAATAAAAAACGCTGAAAAAAAATCGAAACAAATTGCTAATATTAGCTTTCTGGCGTTTGTTTTATTTGATTTGTTAATTCTTTTCCACCGCCTCCGTTCGGAATCGTGACTAAACTTTTCAACGATCTACCGTTATTTTCGTACAGTACTGCCATTCCAAAAAGTAATATCACAAAAACTGCTATTGACCCTAGACCAAACTTGCTTGCCCGCTCACTGTGCTTTCCAATAAACACCGAATAACAAACACGCGCAAACTGAACGGACGTGCAAATAAACATAAACCTTTCCTTTCACTTTGGAGAAGGGAAAATAAACTAAAGCGCGCGCGCTCACACACTTTTTTTCTTTTTGGAACCTCAGGCATCAATTCATCTTTTTCTACGATCTCCCAAAAGCAACGGTCTACACAATTAACCCGGTTATAAGAATCACTTCGAAAGAAGAAAAAGAAAAAAAGAGCAGAGGATAGGAAGGAAATAACTGGTCTACCTGTCTTCTTTTTTTTTTTACTTCCATCTTTTCCCCAATGAAGCGAAACAAAGGAAAAAAATGGACTCTCATCTTCATTGGCGGATGACCGAAACCAGGACAGTGTTGTGTCCAGTGGCTGTCCCACATATATATAAGGAGCCGCTCGCTTGTTGGAAGCACATTCAGAACTGTGATCTCCTCTGAGCAACCAGAGCTATCAGATCAGTAAAAAGCAGCCTCCTTTCAGTTTTCACCATGGCATCCCTGAAGGTAAGTCTTCGTAGTTTTCCATGTGTAATAGCTTCTGGTAGAAGTGTTTTGCCTAGCCTTCAATCATATTTATTTGGAAATCATCCATAATGGTTGAAAAATTCAGATGGTTAAGCTATAACGCTCTTGAACATTTGGAAAGAGGAATTCAGCAATATTTAATACAAAAAATAATCTGTCAAAAGTAATTAACAGTGCCAAGTGTTTAACATGTGTGGCTTATTCATTTTCAATGCTGCTTCTTCACAATAGAAATTTTGAATAAATGTGAGGATTTAAAGAATATTACTTAACTTAAAAATATTAACTGATATTTTTATAACAAGTAGTCTAAAATAATGCTGGGATTATAAAAATAGTGTGATATCAATAAGTATCAATTTTTTAACGTTTTACGTATTGCATGATTTTGCCCTCTTCTTCATACTGGAATAAAATAAAATTTTCTACATATTTTGTTTTCTCTCAGCTTGTTTGATTTTTACTGTATAGATTTCTTGATTTTTTTGAATCAATTGAAGAGGAATAGTCAAGAATATTTTTAATTGGAAATATTAAAATCTTAAGGCTTATAAAAAACATTCGAAATATATTAAATTCTTTTCTATGTCTAGTATTTAAGTAAAAAAATCATTTAATTTAATTTTAAATATAATTGAACATCAACCAATTATTTCTTAATAAAAACTGTTATTTTCAAAATTTTCGTCTTGTAGTTTTTACCTCACGTAATTCTGCAATAATTTTTTCCAATCAATACAATTGTTAAAAAATGTAAAAGAGTTGTAGTTCATTCTATTTAGTCTACTTTTGCTTTTTTTAAAAAAATGTTTATATTTTAGTTATGATTAGATAATTCAAAATGGAGAGAGAGAGAGAGAGAATAGAGAGAGGAAATCAAATAATTAATATGTTTTATTCAGGGTAGATTATCATTCAATACAACATTAAAATCATATTATTTGTTCTTAGCAAAAGAAAAAAATATCTTCATCTGTTTTAAATTAAAACAAAAAAAAATTCAGAAGTTTAATACAAAAAAGAAGTTATCTTACTAAAATATTTTTCCTTAATAAAGAGTTTTACAGTATTGCTTATGATAAACATAAATTTAATGCAATTATAATCCCATTACAGACTTTTTTTGAAGAAAAAGACTAAGAATTCGAATAAAGTTACTATAAACTCGTGTAGAAATTATTATGAAAAAAAATCTTAAAAGTTAAATAAAGCTCCACCAGGTGGCGCCTTTTTAAACGCAGATGAACGATTAAAGTTTTTTTACAGTACCTCTTTCACAAAAAGTTTTATTTCCAAAAAACAAAAAAACTTTCCAGTAAAATTTTGTGCAGTTACAGAGGTTAGTTGGTGAAAGTGATTGTATAATGATTTTATTAAAATCTAAAATAAATTAACAGGTTCAATTAATTACTTTTTGATTTGTATGCGTATTTTTATTTGTTTGTTTGAGTTTTCTTACAAGGTAATGCAATCTGTATTCTTTCGAAAATTATATAAATTTATGTAACCTTCTATTTTAAAATATATCGGAAAATCAATTAAAATGATTTGAGCAGAAAAAAGCAGTCCAGTAAATTAATTTAATCCTGAATAAATAAAAATATACTTTACTGATAAATGCAGTTTTACATGTCAGGGTAATATTCTAAAGAGTTAGGCTTTTTGTTTTTCTTTTTTCTCCTCTTTATTTGGATCGGAATTTTTATATCTGATACAGGGCTACAATATGTATCATATTTTTATGAATAAAACCTTTCAAATTCATGCTATTCTTTTTAATATTTTCCTGTTCTAGTATAATCCTGATTCAACTTATCTTCAACAAAAACATCGTTTCATCGTACCTTAGTTTTAGGAAATATTTCTTATGATTTAAAATTAAAATAAAGAAACTTCATTTTAATCTTTTAAATAGCAATGACTCTAAAAGGAAATTTAAAACTTTCGAAAGAATAATTTATTTCCCTGTATGTAATTACTAAAAGCTTTTAAACAATTTTATTGTGTATATCAGAAAATTTCAGTATAAAAACAAAAATCAGTTCCTATTTCTAGAAAAAAAATTCTTTAAATCCCCTACAGATAGAAAGAGAATTTTATTTGCGAATTGCTATTTCTGGTTTCCGATGAGCTGAAAATGGAGTTTTTAAAGAGGTCAATAAGAATTGTATCCGAACAAAATGGGTGGCAGCATATATGAATTTTGATGTCAATGTCTTTTTGACCTTGTAGTAATGTTCTACTTTACGTGAATACAGAAACAAAGAAATCAGAAAGAAATAAAATCATTTCACTAAAGAGTAACTCCAAATGCATTAAGAAATCTAAAAATGTATTTATATAAGCTGAATAATAAACTTATTATGCTATTAAAAATTAATGACTTGTTAAATATTTGTTTTCTTAGAATTTGTTTTTTTATGCTTAAGCATTATCCTTTGTTGCCAGATTGCCTAGATTAAAAACTAAAAACAAAATTTTCGAATTTTCTACTTAAGTGTTTTATTTTTGTAACTCGTCCTTCAAACATCTGTTAAATGCTATGATTTTCTTTCTCGCAATTTTTAATTTAGAACTCTAATATTCTTTCTCATCTAACTCAATGAATATGTTTTACATTTGATAATTTTATAATGAATTTCAATCACGCACTTATAAAGTTTGAATGTAAGTAAACATCTTTTATTACACTTGAATTAATACAGTAACAAAAGGCTTGAGAATATTGGAAAAAATTGTACGCATTTTTGTCCCCCAAAAAGTAAAGTGCTTTTAAATAAGTAAATTTTTGTATATCTACAATTCACTGCAGCACAAAACATCTCAACATATTTCACTCTGAATTTTATTGATCACAGAATTTATCATTTCAAAGATAATGATACAGTTAACTAGCAGTTGTGGTATTCGCCTTAATTTTTTTTCAAAATGCTTCTTTACAACCTCACTCAATAATTTTATATTCCTTTTTACATACTAACTTACATTTTACGAATATATTAATTTTTATTTTAAGTTGAAAGAAATTTTGCCAAATTTAATTTGAATTTTTTCTACTGTAGTGTTGGGAACAGAGAGTTCAAGCTAAATTTTATCGTAACTGAGATCTAATTAACTCTTATATTAATTCAAGCCCATTAAACCAGAGAGAGAGAGATTTCGCTTAATACGGACAGCATTTTAAAATCTTAATGATGTAAAAACACATATAAAATTTGGACTTTTTCATGTCTTAAGTGGAATTTTTTTAATACTTATTACGTAATTAATGCATTATTTTGAATTCTCTCTTGTACAATTATTTACTATTTTTCTTTGTCTTACTTCGAAGTACATGTTTTCATTTGTACTGGGTGTTAAGTTATGTGTCCGGAACTCCAATCAGGCCAAATTAATATAAGGCTTTACTATAACTTAATAATTTTTCTTTAGAAGAGATATTAGCTTAAGAATAATTAAGTAGTGGGTTCAATACCTTATTTGTGCATATTACAATCATATTTAGATGGTACAATAATGATATTATTTTAATTTTTCCTTTTTATTTCTTTCAGCTATGGGTATTGAGCTGCCTCATTTTGAGTGCAGCAGCTACTAAGGTTGAAAAGAAGAAAGCTATCACCTCTTCAAAGGATCTCGTAGCTGCAGCTACTGGCTACGGAGGTGGTGGTGGAGGCGGCGGCGGAGGATATGGCGGAGGTTCTGGAGGAGGAGGTGGTGGTTATGGAGGAGGTAGCAGTGGTGGTTATGGAGGAGGTAGCAGTGGTGGATATGGAGGAAGCAGCGGTGGAGGAGGAGGGTACGGAGGTGGTTCTGGAGGTAAAGGAACCACAATCCTCTTAGCTATCCCAGTTTCTCTGAACGGAGGAGGTAAAGGCGGTAGTGGAGGAGGAGGATATGGTGGATCTTCTGGTGGCGGAGGAGGATATGGTGGATCATCCGGTGGCGGAGGAGGCTACGGAGGTGGTTCATCTGGTGGAGACTACGGTGGAGCTTCATTAGGAGGTGGATATGGTGGTGGCTCTGAGGGAGGAGACTATGGTGGAGCATCCATAGGAGGTGGAGGATATGAAGAAGCATCCCTTGGAGGAGGATACGGAGGTGAATCAATTGGTGATCTTGGAGGATATGGAGGTGGAAAAGAAGGCGGAGACAGTGGATACGGTGCTGCTCTTAGTGGTGGATCTGGAGGATATGGAGGTGGATCATCTGGTGGATATGGAGGTGGATCATCCGGTGGATATGGAGGTGGTTCCTCTGGTGGAAAAGGCATTCAAATAATCACCCTTGGTGGTGGTGGAGGAGGTTACGGAGGAAGTAGTGGAGGATATGGTGGCAGCAGTGGTGGCGGTGGAGGATATGGTGGAAGCAGCGGCGGAAGTGGCGGATATGGTGGAAGCAGCGGCGGAAGTGGCGGATATGGTGGAAGCAGCGGCGGAAGTGGCGGATATGGTGGTAAGAGTTCCGGAGGTAGCGGAGGATATGGCGGTAGCAGTGGAGGATACGGAGGAAGCAGTGGTGGTGGAGGAGGATATGGAGGAAGCAGTGGTGGTGGAGGAGGATACGGAGGAAGCAGCGGTGGAGGTGGTGGATATGGAGGAAGCAGCGGTGGTGGAGGAGTAACTCTTCTTGGCCTTAGTATCAGCAGCCTTGGGGGTGGTAAATCAGAAGGAGGAGATGGAGGATATGGAGGCTCAGTAGGAGGAGGTTATGGTGGTAGCAGCGGTGGAGGTGGAAGTTATGGAGGCAGTGGTGGTGATGACTACTCCGCAGCTTTAAGTGCCCTTGGAGGTGGTTATGGAGGTAGCAGTGGTGGTGGAGGATATGGTGGTGGACTCGGAGGAGGCAAAGGAGGTAGCAGTGGTGGATATGGAGGTGGTGTTGGAGGAGGCAAAGGAGGTAGCAGCGGTGGATATGGAGGTGGACTTGGAGGAGGATTAGGTGGTTATGGAGGCAGCAGCGGTGGTGGAGGATACGGTGGAGGACTCGGAGGAGGTAAAGGAGGCAGCAGTGGTGGATACGGAGGTGGTCTTGGAGGAGGCAAAGGAAGCAGCGGTGGATATGGAGGTGGACTCGGAGGAGGCAAAGGAGGCAGCAGTGGTGGTTATGGTGGTAGTCTTGGGGGAGGATTAGGAGGTTATGGAGGTAGCAGCGGTGGTGGAGGATACGGAGGAAGCAGTGGAGGTGGAAAGAGTGGTGGATATGGCGGAAGCAGCGGAGGTGGAGGTGGATATGGAGGAAGCAGTGGAGGTGGTGGTGGATATGGAGGAAGTGGTGGAATCAGCAAGGGAGGTTTCGGTGGAGTTTCTAGCTATGGAGGAAATGAGTGGTCTTGGTGATAAGGTGAGAATATTTCTCCTACGAATGTCTTTCAAGCGATATTATTTTAAATATAATCTTGTTAAAATAGTTTGATTTATAGAGAAAAATAAATAATTTATAGAATGCTCTGCTTCTCAAACAAAAATAGAAATACTTTATTACAAATATTCTATAAATTACTTGAAGTATGAGTGATAATAATGTTCATGATTATATAGAAAAGCTTTATTATTTTTAATGTAACTATGTTGCGATAACATTATTGATCGTTTGAGCTTCTTATTATATAAAATATTTTCTCCATTGTGACTTTACATTTGCATGTAAGGAGAATAAAAGGATGTTTTGGTATAACATACACCAATTTCCCGATAATTAAAGAAATCAGTATTAATTTAACTTCTTAGTACTCTCTAACATTTTTATACATGTATCTTTAAGATAATAAGGAAACGTAGAATAGTTCCACAGTATACTTATCACTTTTTCCATTTGCAATTGTGGCTGTGGTTGCCGAATAATTATGGCTCGAGCTCATCCCTTGCTTTTGTCGAGTCAAATCCCGTTTTGTTCAAATTCTGTTACAACAGATGTCCTGACATTTAAAGGGATTTATGCACGTTAAATCTGTCGAAGCTTAAAGCTCTTACGTAATGTGGAAGTTTCGAGAGTTAGGTAACAGTTCATGTATCTCTCTCGCCATTTTACCGAGGTTCAAAATTATGAAGTCTGACCCCAAGAGTGCATGTACGAAACACAACGTTGATATAAACAATCAATTTATTTCAATCAAACCTGTATATAATATAATAAAAAGTAGCTTATATTTGAAATTGAAATTCTTTTTCTGTTCCAGGTAACTGACCCGGAAGACACATATCTCTTATTGTGAATATTTTGTGCTTGTATAACTAGAAAGTGTCACAATTGCCTTACAAATGAAGTGGAACTGTTTTAATTGCAAATGAAATTGGAGCGACAGCCATACTTGTTGTAAAAGCTCATTTACAGAGGCATTATTACAAGTCTTGTACTACAGTATGTAGCTGTAATTACTTGTACACTACAATCGAACAAAATGCATTAAGAACGTTCTTTCAACACTAGTTTCCATTCGTGCAACGAATGCCTGAATCACTGGTGATAAAGTTAAAAGCCATACGTTGCGCACGAATAATGTTACAGGTTCCACACTCACCGATGAAGTTCTGTTGTCCATTACCTGAGATTGAATGGAGAACTGTAACTTCATTTTTCTTGTACAGCAACTTTGAACCTGAAATAATATTTGTATGTTTATTTTTGTGATTCCTGATTTACATCAGATGCAAACACTGCACATGACACGCGCCTTGTAATTTTCTTTGCGATAAATAAAAAATAAATTATTTTTGTAATATTGTGTTCATTCTGTTCTTCTGTAAATTAGATATCCGAAGGATGAATAATGAGGTATATTCAGAATTACAATTCAAAGGACATACTTTGAATCAGTGGTTCTCAAACTTTCAATACCAATATTCAATATTTTCAAATTCAATAACAATGTATTTTCATCGCTTTGATGCTAAATCTACAATCCATTCAAATCTCTTAAGTTCCACCCACGCATATAACAATAAAACGTTCTTTTCCCCGAATTCAATAATATTTTCTATACACTTTTAATACTCCGCAGGCTTTGGAATACAATAAAAGGACAGTGTTTGCGAAGGATGTACTTATATTTCAGAGGATTTGCTTATTTTTATTTTTTTCCCTCCCCCAATACATCACATAAGCACGCCTACGTGGAAAACGGTGGCATTGAGGAGCGAACCGCATAACTTTTAATCGGCAGTTAAGGGATTCATTATAAACCGCAAAAATTATCGAGATAAGTGTTAATTTTTTTATAGTGACACAACCATGGTGATTATTATTATACTTATTCTTAATTTAGTATTGTTGAATTAAGTATGAAATACATTATGCAGTACTGATACTTTTATAAGTGTATTATATCAGTGTAAATGTGTATTCTATTTTTTTATTACATCAGAATGTATTTTTTGTTTGTTTACTTTCTGTAAACTAGTAATTTTTTAAAAATAATCTTTCGTTTTCGACTTTTCAATATGCTCGTGCCCCCTTGTAGAGTTATCACGCCCCCCAAGGGGGGTGCGCCCCACAGTTTGAGAAACGCTGCCTTAAATGCTTGTGATATATCTGACTAAAATTTAAAAACATATAAGCATAACTTAATAGATCTTTTACATTTGAATTTTACAGATTTTTTTTTCTGGTACACATAAATTTCCAAGAGAAGCTTATGCTAATTGGATTTTTTCTGTCTTAGATTTGTTTTCTCTTATGATTTTGGAATAGAATAAAAATTATGTGTATTTTCACAGTTATCAAATATTAAGAGCCATCTCTTCGGAAAATTATTCATTATCTCTTTGAAAAAATTCCTGAAGTAAAATGAGTTTCAATTGCCATTACTAGTAGATAATATTTACAACTACGTTTTAAATAATCTGAATTAAATATGTATGCTTGTATTACGCATTAATAATCATTATAAATTTTGATTTTCTCATGTATAATATTGTTTTGGCTTCAAACGAAAAAAGACTAACTCTTTTGTCAAACTTGATCCTAAAACGCGTAAAAAGATATTTTTTAAAAAAATTCACTTATTTGAAGGTGCAGGAATATATTATTTTATTGCATTCAATATTAATATTTTAAATTTGTGGATACAAGTAGAAATTCTCCAATATCAACGTTGGGCTAACGAATTCAAAATGTCTGATAAGGGGAGAGATGAAAAATGTTAATATTTAAATAACCACAAACAGTTTTCAAATTCAAAAGAAATTTTTAAAAGAAGCAATAAAAGTCCTTTGTTTAAAATTATAATGAATATTTAAGTAAATTCTTTTATTTAAATTTAATAGTTAGGTGAAATCGTTTTGATATGTATTGCAAGTTATAATATTAATTGAAGTTTGAAATTCTTTTATTTCCAGTCATTGTAATTTAAATAATAATTCAACTGTATTTTAAGTATATAAGAAGTTTTAGCACAAAATCCTAAAAGAATTAACTTATCTGTAAACGAGAATAAAACTAAATATTTACCTTGTTTAAAGTCCAACTTACAACTTAGTTACATAGAAATCAGCAATTATAAATTTGAAAAAGTTAACAGTGTTACTTATTTGGAAACGAAGATAAATAATAAAAATGCGCTGGCCCCAGAAATTTATAAAATAATCATTGCTGCAAATAGATGTTTTATGCCTTGAAAAGTTATTTAAAATCCAGTTTACTCAAATGAAGAACTATAAATTGCTTCTTTACAAAAGTCTTATAAGATCTGTCCTGACTTATGCATCAGAGACTTGGCCATTGACTTTACGTGAAGAGGAAGGCTTGGTAATTTTCGAGAGAAAGATTTTACGCTGCATTCTTGGTGTAATCCAAGTGAATGGATCATGGAGAAGAAGATCTAACATAGAACTTTACAAAATTTACGAACAACCCGATATTGTAAAATTTGTCAAATTACAGAGACTTAAATGGGATGGTTATCTGGGTAGAATGAATGAGGATTTTGTTGCTGCAAGAAAATCTTTCAAAAAGTCCATGGGAAATAGACATCGGGGCAGACCCCCGGTAAGATGGATTGACTGTGCTGAAAAAAAGTTAAAAATTTTAAAGTTCAAAAATTGTAAAATCCCCTTGCCAAAAGTAGGGACACCTGGAGAAGACTTTGGGAGAAGGCCAGGGCCCACCCAGGGCTGTCGAGTCATTGAAGAAGGTTTAACACAATTAGAAAAAATCTCCCATTTAAGTGGAAGTCTTCTATATTCACCTTAATTAAATTCGTCAACTTCATTTGATTTTTTTTCACCTTTTCTAGTTATGCGTTTTATAGACATCCGTGTATATTATTTCGAATAGACATTCAAAATGAGATGCATTGCAAATGAAATAGATTCACTAAAATATCAATTGCATTAGTGAACCATATATGTATGTATATTCCATCTATTTATATAATCAATTTTGCTTAGGAACTAAATTATTAAAGTGTCTAGATCATTGAAAAACAGATTTAAAAAAAGAATAAAAATATTAATAAGATATATTTTTATCTCACTATTTATTAAAAAAAAGTTTTTCGTGATGCTGTAATAAAATTTGTTGCTTACTATCGCAACAATGCCAGCTTTCAAGCTAACTCACCACGTTGGCAACCCTGATTTCGCATATGTCGTACGCGCTGAGTTGGCAAATGTGCTTCAATTTATATCATGTCGCTAATACGGTTGAGATAGTATATTATTGCAAGGTCTCACAGAAAAATATCGCAAGGATTGCCTGGACTGGAATAGTTCCGTGAAAAAAAGTGTTGTCACATATGAAGACTTATTGACAATTAACAGAACTAAATACTCGACTTTCCAGGAAGCTGCAAGAGCTTCAGGTTTATCAAAATTTGTGGATAAAATCTATGGACAACTACCACACCGACATTTTCAGTTTAATTTGATATTTCTCATTATTACAAAATACATAATTTCTGAGAGGGTATTTTTGTTGTTGCTGTTGTTGTTGAGGTATTCCATTCAATATTTCAACCATTTTACTTATTTATCCCCACAATTATTATACACTTATTTTTTTTCTAAAATTCTTAGTTTTTATTAGTAAAAATATTACTTTATAAAATAATCCTTAGTAAATAAAATGAAGTTTTTTTAACATTAATGTAAATTAATTACTAATATCTCAGGCATCCTTTCAAATTTATATTGTGTGGTTGATCTTCGTCTGATGTTAAAAAATTAGATTAAAACTCAAACAGAAGAATATTTCACTATTAACATATTTTTATTTTTCTGTTTTATAAAACAAAGATCAGAGAGAGAAGAGAGCATCTGTTTCCGTCCCCTTATGTAATCTTTTTTTTCCAATTCCTACTATTAATTCACTCTCTCTCTCCTTGCATATACAGTCGGACCTCTATATAACGAAGTCGCTAAATCCCGAAAAAGTTCGTTATACGGAAAATCCGTTATATAGAGGTTCATCTTTCAATATACTTTATAAACCACATCAAACAAATTTTAAATTCATGAACATTATGTATTAAAAAAAGTAATTATCCACACCTTTTTGTAAATTAATATGTATTTATTTTGTATATATCTTACTCATCAAAAAAGAAAGAAAGAAAAACTGCAAGGAAAACGAGAAAAAAATATCGAGAAACACACTGTATTTTCAACATTCACAAAAAAAATTTTTATATTAAAATAAATGAATTTTAAGGATATTTTTTTTCATTTAAAGCATGCAAGTAATTTTAAACATGCATTATTTTGAACTAGAAATTGATGTTTGACTTTTCAAGGACACGGGGACACGAGACAACTCCACTAAGGGTGAAAAGGGATATAGAAGTTTCTAGTGAACTGGACGGATAGTGGTGCACGGATGAAAATTTTATTCTTCTCGGCGAGTTCGGCACCAAAGTGCAAGATTTATGAACACCGTAAAATGTGTTAAAACAGAGAATAACTTGAAATGCCCAAAAATACTTTAAAAATAGGGAGAAAAAAAATTGAATCACAAGAGAAAAAGTTCGTTACGTAGAAAATGCACTTCGCTATTGGGAGGTTACTTTACGAATAAAATCGTGGAATGTTCTTGTTTCCAGGAAAAAGTTCGCTATATAGAAAAATTCGCAATGTAGAAGTTCGTAATATGGAGGTTCGACTGTATATAGTTTATATATATAGCTTGTTCAACTTTTCAATCGCCAATAAAATACTTTTCATTCATCCACTGAAGTTCAAATACATTTTTAAAAACTTGTAGTGGATGACACTTGATGTTTTTAGAGATTTTTTTAAAAAAAATCATGATTTTTTAAAATTTTATTTTTAAATTTAAATTTATTCTGCGTTATTTTTGACGAAATTAGATTTATCTGCAACAGATGGTGTCAGTAAGTTTTTCTAACGAAGTAGGAATTGACTTTAAAAAAATTATATTATTTGTTCTATATGTTAAACTAAGGCGAACTGTATTAGATGTATTTCAAATGTTAATTTTTTTTCACTTAACTTTTCTTTGGAAGTGCAATTTTATTCGTGATTTGTATAATAGTGCTTTTTGAAAGTATAATCTTTTCAGTCATATTAATTGATTTATTGTGTATAATATTTTATTTTTGATATTCTTTTAATAAAAACATTTCATTTTCCATTTTTCTTGACATTTTCTACCCTTCCCGCCGAATTAGTTTCTACTTTTTTTTTACTTTGATAGCAATACCTTAGAGATAAAAAAAATCATTGAAAAAAAATTTATGAAATTAGATAGCCTTTTAATGATTGAATAGTCGTTAATTTCTTGATAATCGAGTATTAATTGCTTAAATGTTTCAAAAAATACCATCTATTTTAAGAATTCCCAAGTTTTTTTTCTTGTAGTTTATGGACGTCAGAAATTCTTATCTTATATATGATGAGCCTCGATAAACGTACATGTAATATTTATAAATGAAATATTCATTTGTAGAATACCAAAAACTAATAATCACAAAGTTAAACAATTTCTAAATATAATTTTTATTTTATGCTGTTAAAAGATAATAAATAAACAATTTCAATACAACACAAAAATTGCTAATTGCAAATTTTAAAAATTGTAATTGATAAAATTAGACATATTTTTACTTATAAAAATAATAAGAATAATCGAATATACTATTTTAAGCAATGTGTACAGACGAATTCTTAAGGCTGTTCTGCTAAAGAGATCCTTTTGGTTGAAGGTTTAATATTAGCATTTTAATACCTGGGTCAAATTTTGAGAAAATCAGACGACTTTTACCTCTTTTTACATAACGTTACATTAAAAATGCAACACCAAGAAGGAGTGCTCAGAAAGTAATGGAATTCGACTAAGAGAGGTAAAGCAGTGATCAAATTATGCTTATTTTGAAATGAAACTCTAATATAGAGCGAAAACAATGTCAGTGCAGTAGATTATAGATTTCTGTGAACGGCGATTCACCAAATATGTCCTTGTACACAATGTGTCCTTGTCAATGAAAGTACGGATGACATTCTGAAGGATCCATTTCCTGTAAATCATTTACCACGGTTCATCTTCTGAATGTGACTGTTATAGTGCATACAATTGGCGTCCAATCACGTCCCAGACGTATTCCATTGATGATATATCAGGGGAGAATGATAACCTGAGAAGCATCTGTACATCTTGAAAAGCATGTTAGCTTATGCGTGTAATGTGCAGTCAAGCACACTGCATGCATATACCTGTCTTGTGGATAGACATTCGGCACCTCAAAGGAAAGGCAGAATCATTTGCCACAGGCCATCGAGTTCTGAATATAAATCTAAGGGGACATGTTGCTGTATATGATGACACTCCATGCCATGATGCCACGTGTCTGCGCAGCGTGGTGTTCAACAGATGCGACCGAATTGGAGGTATCTTCACGATCCCGCCACTCTCGCGCACGATGGACAATCAAAAGAATGGCTTGTCGGAGAACACAACTTCTGTTCAATTCTGTCATCTGCGTCGCTCTACCCGGAACCATTGCAAACGAAGTCGTCATACTGTAAATTTTACCGAGCATCTTGAATACAAGTCAATAGAAACTAATGAGATTTTGGTGGACATGAGAACATTAAGGGTGTTCTCGGGCTTCAAAATGGCGCCAGAAGTGTTTGCGTGTGCACCATCGCTTATCACTGGATGCATTAAACCATGCGAGCTAGGCCGCATCAATACCCCTCAAACTTGTTACATTTCCTTGTTTCAACCGTACAGTCAAGTGCATTGTGATGTCTAGCTAGCTGTCAAACTGAAAATTGATATATGGAGCTACTTGTCCTTCTAACTCCAGTCACTATTCCGTCGTAAAATCGTTTTCTGGTATTCTTAGTTATAGCCACGTTTCCTCTGAATCAAGGAGAATTTCTACAATAATCTTAATGGGCATGAGTACCGTACATCCTGCATGTTCCTTTTCTTATATTCACCTCCACGCGTATTGGTGAGCTACACATTTCACAAGGTTTACATAACTCAGTGAAGTACGCTTACCCTGAAATAAGCATTCACTCCTTCTTGGCGTTACATTTTAATGCCAAGTAGTAGATTATATCAAGTCAATTACAATTTTTTGTTAATATCTGTATTACACAACTAAAACTATTCCACTAAATAAAATGATTGAAAACAGTGACATATACAGTTGAACCTCTATATTGCGAATTTTTCTATATAGCGAACTTTTTGCTGGAACCTTGAACATTTCACGATTTTCCTCGTAAAATAACCTCTCTATAGTGAAGTGCATTTTCTATATAAAGAACTTTTTCTTTTGTGACTCAATTCTTGTTCTCCCTTTTTTTAAAGTATTTCTGAAAAAAATTCAAGTTATTCTCTCTTTAACACATTTTGTGTTGGTCATAAACTTGAACTGGTTTTATTAGATTCTAACTCGCTGAGAGCAAAAGATTAATGGACTTTTCATCCAAGAAGTGCAACCTTTAACCCCCATTGCCCAGTTCACTAGAAATTTCTTCGATATCCTTTTTCACTCTCAATGGAGTTGTCCCGTGTTCTAATTATAGAATAATGTATGTTTAATTTACTTGTATGCTTAAAATTATAAAATATCCTTAAAATTCATTAATTTTAGTATAAAATTATTTTCTTAATATTGAGAATACGATGAATTCTTCAACATTCTTTTTTCTTGTTTTCTTTTTGCAGTTTTTCTTTCTTTCTTTTATTTTTTCTGGGTAAGTTACATAAAATAAACATATATTAATTTTTGATAAAGGTGTGAATAATTACTTTTTTTAATATATAGTGTGTTTATGAGTTTAAAATTTGTTTTATATGGTTTATAAAGTATATTAGAAGATGAACCTTAACGAATTTTTTCCATATAACGAACTTTTTTCGGGATTTAGCGACTTCGTTATATAGAAGTCTAACTGTATTTTAGAATTTCTACTTCTATCATTTGCGTTATGGATAGATATTTTTTTCCGAAAACCAAAGAAAATTCCAGAAAATACGAGTCTTTTCAAACCTCGAACTTCTGAACCTTTCTATAGCATTAGTTCATTTTTATTATTATTAAATTATTATGATGAGCACATATAGTTCACACTGTGGATCCTCGAGAAAAAAATTTTTTTCTTGTGGACCCTAGTTAGGAAATAGCGAAAACAAGAATGAACATTTTCAACCTTTGATACCGAAAAGGGGAAATTTTTCCCTTGCCTGAGAATACCTTGCTCTTTTTGTATGGCTTTCAACAACTATGAGGGGGGTAAAAGAGAATGTGTACAAAATCCATTTTGTAATAAGTTATGTATTTTCTGAATATATCTAAATTTTAAGTAAACAGTCCCATGCGTTTAACTCGTATAAGTAATACAATCACGAGAACTTATATTAAAACCATAACGCGCGCGTTTTCTACTTTTTTAAAACTCTAAATCCTATTTTTCATTACATTAGTCCAGTTATCTTTAAACTATGTTCCACTGAACCTTAGAACTCCACGATTCACAATAAAAAATCGAATAGAAAATTATAAGCGTGAATACAAAAGCGATTCATATTCTCTATGAAGTTTGTATAACCACAAGAATATCAAGCTCGTCCCAGACATTAAAACTAAAAATTCTACTATACACATAATAATCTTCTTGTGTAATGCATTTTTTTAAAAAAAATTATAATATAATGTAAGAATATTAATACATTTATTATATATACTACCAACTGTATTATAAATATTTTATTGTTTACTATCCCAGATAATATTACATCCTTTAGTACAATGTTTTTGAAACCAGAAGAAACAAGAGAAGAAGAAGCAGACTCCGTACAGAATGGCTATACAATACAGAAAAATCCTAGTTAAAAACCCAAATGGGAAACAATAGCAATAAACAGATCAAGATGGTTTAAACTAATTGCGACAGCTTTGGCTGGAAATTGGCTGTAGTGCTTAAGAAGAAGAAAAAGAGTACAATGTTTTTCAAAACTAAATAGTTTTCTAACGGAAAATGCACCTTTTTTCCCTTTTGTGAAAGAAATATTTATAATGAAAGATAGGGAACAACTTAACGACAAGTCACAACAGATCACACGTTAAAATATAAGTTTAAGTAAGATCAGCTCTCTCCTAAATTTTAGGTTGCAAATTCTTACAGAATATATATAGGATTTCCCGTGGATCTATAAGCGTTTTATTGCCATTCGAAACAATGTATTAAATTAAACGTAATACTTAAAAAATTGAAGTCAATTCCTGCTTTTATTGGTGGTGCCATCTGATGCAGCTAGTTTTAACTTCTTCAGAAATTACGCAAAATAAATTTGAAATTTAAAAAAATAAAATTCAATTAACAAATTAATATTTGAAAAACTGTATTAACATCAAGTATCATCCACTACAAGTTTAAAAAATGTATTTGAACTTGAGTCAATTTTGTTGACGATTTAAAATTTGAACAAGATGTATAAAAAATAAATAAATAAACATAGGGAGAGTGTGAACTAATAGTAGGAATTGAAAAATATTTCTCAACGTTAGTGGCTACAAAAACAAAATATAAAAACAAATTAAAAGCAGAATATGAAATGCAACTGGAGATAATTTCAATAGACCTAGAATTCAGCAGTTTATATATATACATATATATATATATATATAATGCAAGCACATATCGCAGTTACTAAATATAATGCATGGGTCGATGATACTTGGATCACAAATTAATATTATTTATATATAATGAGTAAATTATATTAAAATTACATTAAATTTTTTAACAACAAATACAATACTTTTTTAAAAGTCTTTTTTACACAAAGTACCAATAACACATATTGATCGACTTTAAATATCATTTTAAGATATATATATATATATATATATATATATATATATATGTGTGTGTGTGTGTGTGTGTGTGTGTGTATTTAAGAGTGTGCGTGGAATGGCGTTTCCCGAAAACACCTTATATTTCTAAGGATTTCGTGAGGGAAAAATTTTTAAGACCACTGCGTTAATCAAAAACAGCTCTAATTTATTTTTTTAAAAGAAAATCGAACTTTCGAAAGAGAATTTGTTTTAAATTGAAAGTAGTTGTTTCAAAGGAAAACATTTAAGTCTTAATTATAATCTTCCTTTAAAAAATTTGAGATTTTTTTGTTGTAAGAAGATGGTAAAGTGATAGTTTTTCGAAATTTTTAAAGTAACATTTTCTCTTTCCTCTTACAACAGGTTAAGACCATTGACTCTCTCTGGAAGGTGTTTAAAATCAAGCTACAGTGTAATGTGATGACATCTGGTGGTTAGACAGGAAAACAGATTATATTCCAAGATAGATATATATATAGATATTATTTCCTTTTATCTGCCACTTGATACCTCATATTTAACACAACACAAAATTAACAAAGTTTTCTTAAAATATATTCCTGCAGCATGTAATTTTGAAGTGAAAGAACTATTTAGGTTAAAAAAAGGAATTACATTAAAAGAAAAGAATCTTTATTCGATTAAGATATAAATAATTAAACGGACTTTTTTATTTAAAAATATACGACCATGAAAAATTTTGTAAAAAGAAATCTCTCATCCTCAATAAAAATGGAAAAAACGGAAAGCATTAAACAATATAATAATAAAATAATCGTCTTCAGAATCATAAAACTTCAGTAAACTAATTCTATCCAATGGGAATGATAGGAAATAATATCAAGTTTTTCATAAAACTTCTGATTAAAAAAAGCCTCTAAGTTCAATATACATACTTGATAAAATCAAAAGAAGTTATTCTTACGAATTCTTCTGCATAGAGAAGGAAATATTCAAACACAACATAGTTTTTGTTACCAAGAACGATATCAAAATAAATCGTTACGGGATTACATAAAGAAGCAGAAATAGCGCATTCGGAATTATAATGAGTGTTCCAACAGCGTTTTCTGAATACAGATATTGAAAATATCTCTTACTAGCTTTAATATATATTTTGCCCCCTAACGAGCGCATCATTTAATTTAATGATGTTTTTAAGAAATCTTTTATATACATGTTTAATGATCTAGATATAGATCGTTAAGCAAACATAATGAAATTTCACTCAAAAAAACGTTTGGAGTATACCATTAAAGTCTCTCAGCGGGGTTCTAAATCCTAAAAAAATTCAATTAACTCTAATAAATTACTATAAAAGGAAATTATATAAGTACTTGTATAGGTGAATTTAAAATTATAACAATTACCCAATTTATTACTTAATTTTAAAACTTAATTATTAATTGTTCTAATTAATAATTAAATTTTATTTTCAAATCAATTTTTGAAAATTTATTTTGTAATTTGTTCAAATAACAAATACATTTGTTACTTGAATTATAAAAAATTATTGCATCCACAAAAATATACAGAAACAAAAAATAAAATGACTAGAAGAGTTCTTGAAATTTGTACAGTCCTTGTACAAATTTGTTGTATCATATTTCATAAAAGTATTCATATCCTAGACTGGAATTTTATTTTATAATGTGTTGCGTTTTTTTAATTAGTTATTTGTCTGACTTTAATGTCATTTCCTTGTGAATATGCATTTTATTTCTATCTTAAATATTGCACCTATCTCTTATAAACGTTTACTAATACGAATAGCCTCATTGAGTTTTAAAATTCCAACAGGTTTCATTATTCACTTGTAATATGCATTGAATCAATTTTGTTCATTTATATATGTGTGTGAAGTTGACGGCGCTACTCGCTACTGCAAGCCTACCATAGCATCCCCTTCGAGGTGGCTGTGAAAGGAAACAAGAGGGCAATGACTCCGAGGGAAGAGAGGACGGGAGAAGATGTTGAGAACGCAGTAGGAACAGACGCTCATCGGAAGAGCTTTAATAACTCTTAAAAAATATTGAAAGCCAATTAGGCAACGACGTTTAAATGTTTCACTTAATTCATTAATTGTTATTCTTCATTTTATTTATTCTTATTTTAAAAATAAACAGATTATTCTGGCAAATCCCAGTTTACGAATTCATCCCAGTAACAACATAACATATATGTTACCGGCAAAGTATGAAATGCCGGCATTGTATAGAATGCCTAGGCAATGTATAGAATGCCAGACGTTTTTAGGCAAAGTATGAAGTATGATATTTATTATACACTTTGCCTAGGCATTCTATAGAATGACCACAGCTATTTAGGAAAAGTATGAAATAAGGTCATGATAAGGCTATTATATCGATGATGTACATTCCTGAAAATACAGATGTTATTTTGACAAAATAATGAAAGTGCCACTAAAAAAATTATTTAAAACACGTAAAAGAAAATGAAAATTGTACCAAATAAAATTTATGTCTTTCTTATTAGGAAAACAAAATTTTCATATAAAAATTAGGAAATTAAAATTAAACTACTTGTTGCAACATGGTAAGCTTGAATGACATTTCATATCATTTTTCACGCAAAAGTTATTCTTATGTTGGTACTTTGTTTTATACATGCATTTGACGAATCCTTGACCTCTCCTATTGGACTGAGCAATTGCAATCGACAGGAGAAGAAATTCGTGGTCAGGGATATCTTTAAATCTGAGCCAATTCTTAGGGCACAAAAAAAATTGTGATCGGGAAAAAATGTACTTGTTTTTAAATTCCTTCAGAAGTTTCAAGTCGATAGAAACTTTCCCACTCATTACAAGTGCCAATATATTGATATTCAGAAAAAAATCACACACACAGGTTTCACAACAATACCTTTTTTGTAATAATTTTCTGTTTTTTCTGGAAAGGTTCACAAAGGTGGATGTACAGTTCAATATCATAACGTGTAACATTTTTGTATTAGATTGAAAGTTTTTTTTAGAATTCTATCACGTCCTCAGAATCCGGGACGTAATACTGTTAAGCAATGCGGCCCAACCTTTTAATCTTTCGGACCGGTCAACGTTTGATAATTTTACCGCGACCCGCTGAGGGTGGGACGTTGATTATTTATATTTTAAATTGTTTTGATTTAATAATTTAATTGTGTTTAAACATGCCTTCAGAATAAAATTCATTTGCACCAAAAAATGAATATAAAGTGATTTTACATGAATTATAGACTTCCATGGAAAGTCACACAAACAAGAGAGAAATACACCCCAGTAAATAAAATAGAAATAATTTAATGCTCCTTGAGTGACCCGATACCACTGGCTCCACGGACCGGGGTGCAGATGCGTTCTTTAGCAAGTTAAATGAGTTTATTTTTCATAAACATCACATCATAGCTATTCAGCAACCAGTAGTCCCTGGGTTCCTTTTTAGTTGTCATATTGGCATTTTGTGCCTCAATTATTAACTTCTAGTAAGTAATTTAAATTAAGAGAAAACTTTTTTTGCAGTATTGACTCGATTTTTGGCCTGCTCGTTGTCGAATAGTTGTTTTAAGTCTCTAGACCAGGGGTCGGCAAATTTTTATCTGTAGCGTGTCGAACCAATCTACAAATATGATTCAGCGTACCACACAGTAGGGCCTTTTTTAAACAACTCAAAAATTGATAAAGTTGTTGAGTAGTGCAAAGTGCCACTGAGAATTGTACCGCGTGCCATATGTGGCACGTGTGCCTTAACTTGCCGACCTCTGCTGTAGGTCATGACTCATTCTCCAACACCATAATTTTCTCCTCCATTTTCATGCAGCACAGGAAAAAACAATTTTTTTGTTAAAATAGTTTAACTAAAATTGAGTATTTTGACACTCCCGAACAAACTGCAATATGCAATGGACAAATTCTGAGCCTGAGGCCCGAGTTAAAAGTCTCGTGTCTTGCCACTCAATATTCTAAGCGAATTGGAGATGTGTTTCATACTTTGCCGGTTTCTCATTAGGCATTCTATAGAATGCCTAGGCAGTGTGTGAGATAAGAATTATTTCATACATTCCCACCTAGTTTTAGCATTATAGAGAATTCTATAGAATGCCGAATTTCATACTTTGCCGGTAACATATATATCTTCATCACGATATTCAATTTTTTTCTTCTCCCACTACGATAAACTTTTTTCCACATACCATTTTATAGCTTCTGCAATCAATCCATTAAGATTTGCATCAGCAAAAGTTAAAACTCAAAATAAAATACTATAGTCGTGTATTTCTGGGAGCCCTTTTAGACAAACTGAAAAACTCCTACCGCAATGCAAGTCATTTGAGAACTTTCAAAAGCGATAGGTAACGTACAGTAAACATATTTTCCTAACCCTTTAGCGGGCACAAAGCTAAAATACACTTTTCTGTGATAAAGTACTTGATAAATGTAACTTTCATATCCTCTAAAAACATTATTTAGTCACAAAAAAAATATCTGATCAAGGGTTTTTTTGTCCTGGGTGATGGCTAGACGTTATAGCCACTGCTCACTTAAGACATTTACTTACTTTTCATGACAGAAATAATGAATCATATTACAATAAACTTTTTATGAAAAATTAACATTTATGCTAATAACTATTTCAATAACAATTAAATACAAAGTATAAGAGTAATTAAATAGTAATAGAATAATTGTACTTAGAAGAATATACTCACTAAAATATACATTGAAAATGGTATATATCCACATTTTATATTTTATTTAGTTTTAGTATAAAAAGTTAGAAATATAAAATAATATATTTTTGTGGATTTAAATTTGTTATTTCACAAATTTGATGAGCTATTTACTGAGGAACTTTTCAAAGCAAATAAGACCATTTGCTTGAAGGTACAGTAGTACGTTGCAGGACCGACACAGCTTTCGAGAGCGATGAACGTCTTTTCTGGTACTGCAGAGAGAGCATCTCCTGTATAGATTACCTTATGTTTTGACTGGGATATGTTTCCGTGAATTCTGGAGGAGATCTATTTTTTTTTAATATAGTTTACCCCCATTTTACTTCTGGCTGGGAAGTAGAAGGACACTGTATCTAATTAATTTTTTCATCATCTGAAGAATTATTTTCCCCTTGAGCAACATTTTCAACGTAATCTTCATCATCAAATATTAGAAATTTTATTTATAGTAATTAAAATACAATTTGTAGATTTACATCGAGAAAAACTGTTTTTAACTACCCATCAGAGGACATGAAATGCAAAAAAAAGGTATAGTGCTGCCATCTGTATTGATTTTTATGCGTTTTAGCTTCAATTAACGCAGGTGGATAGACTAAGTATTCAACACCCGCTGGAGAAATTTTTTTTAATATGTGGCTAGACCTATTAGCCACTGCCCGCGAAAGGGTTAACGATACAAAGTATATAAATTACAGACCAAATTTTATACTTAGAACTCTAGAACATAGGTTAAAACTGACTAGGCTGAATCTTACTGGAGCAACAGAAATTTATTGTTTAAAAATTTATTTTACTTAATTGCTTCGTATTCATTTATAATAACTGAATAGCAAAGATCGGGAAAACCCGAAATAAAGAAAAGGCTTTGGTATCCGCAAGAGGAGGGTATGACCATATACTTCTCAACAAAATAGTTATTAAACAAAATAAACAAACAATGCAAAAGTAAGAATAGGCTTCAATGATAACGCTGAATGTTAAATTGTAGAAAGAATTTGAAAAGTGAGAGAAACCATCAATTTATTTTATATTTAAAGGGAAGAAATATACGCTAAAACAGAGTTCGCCAAAGTGGTGGTCCACGGACCACTATTAGTCAGTGAGAAAATTTCACTGGTCCCCAGAAAAATGTGGAATATACTTACTTATCACGTTAGGTTATGTTTTAAGATGCATTGAAACATAATTCAATTCATAACAGTACAGGAAAAGTTATAAAAACGCTACTTCATAGAATAACGCCATTCATAGAATATACACTCACGAACATTAAAAATAGCGACCCAAGAAGAAAGCATCGGATTGAAACGGTGAGAGATTCATTTGATCTAAAAAACAAGACAATCAAACGAATACAGAGTGTGCAACGACACAAATAATGGGCAACTTCAATCGCGAGTTGGACCACCTCCAGCCGCAATACATGCCACCACACGGTCCGGCATTGAGTTGATTAGACACCTTATGATGTCCTGAGGCAGATGGGCCCACAAATCTTGAACAGCCAACTCCAAATCATGTACAGATTGACACGATGGCATCTGCCGTTTTAGCTGATCCCACATGTGCTAAACAGGAGACAAATTGGGGGAGCGGGCCGGCCATGGAAGAGTCTGAAAATGGCGTAGGAACTCTTCAGCAACGCTTGCTGTATGCGTACGAGCATTATATTGCTGCAAAATTGTCCCTGGGAGACCACTTAGGAAAGGTCCTACATGAGGTCGAAAAATATCATCAACGTAACGTTGGCCCGTTAAGGTTCAACGCATCACAATTAAAGTGGATCGGCTATCATAAGCTATGGCCCCCCAGACCATTACACCAGCTGTGTGTGTGTGGGGAAGAATTGTACCGCTCACCAGGGCGCCTCCCCACCCGTGCACGGTTATCATCTGTCCCCAAAACAAACCGGGATTCATCTCTAAACACAACCTTTTGCCAATCTGTGACATTCCACATTGATCTGGCTTGGCACCACTGTAGACGCAATTGCCGATGTTCCGGTGTTAAAAGGAGTACACGGAAAGGGCGCTTGGATTTAAGATTTGCTTCTGCAAGGGGTCTGAAAATTGTTTGTGGAACAATTGCTACGCCTACGTCTGCTCGTATCGTTGAATGAGTCACTGTGGGGTCCACAAGGGCAAGCCGCACGATCCTTCGATTCTCTCTCCTCGTGCTCTTCCTGGTCGCTCCAGATCCGGTTTTCCGCGCTTGGGTACCTTCTCGTGTCCACTGCTCCCAACAATTTCTAACGGCACACTCCGAACGATCCACCTGGCTAGCCACACGCCGCGTCGACCAGCCTTCAGTTTTCATCCCGATGATCAGGCCTCTCTCAAACTCGCTGAACTGTGAGAAATGTCTTCTAGCACGTTTACCTGGCATGTTTCGCTTACCAAAGTCTTCCTACAATCGGCGGGTAATCGTCACGTTTATGAATCTTCGAATTTGCGCTGGCTTATATAGCACCCTCTTCCTGATTTTAGCGCCACCTGGGCGTGTATGAGCATACGTATTGGCACAAAACTTGGATCATTTGCACATCACATTACGCTGTACTTATTTGCAATGTTTCGCGATTGTACTTAGCTTCCTTCTTGGGTCGCTATTTTCAATGTTCCTGAGTGTATTTAACACTTAAAAATCCTATTAGTGGTCCATGGGATTTTAAATTATGAATTTACTGGTCCGTGAAGTCAAAAAGTTTGGCGACCGTTGCACTAAAATATGTGGATTTAAATTTTTTTAATGAAAATTTAAGATTTTAATTAATTTAATTCGGAAGCTTATTTTTCTTTTAAGTTTAAGTATAGCAAAAAAAAAAGGGTGTTAACATTCTTTTCTTTGACACAATTAAGTTAAAATATCTTTCAGAAAAATCTTTTTTCTCTCTATTTTCGTCTAAATTTTTCTCTACAATTAGAATTAAACTGCTACAAAAAGATCTTGATGCGGCTTTTTTTCAAACAAATATGAGACCTTCGATTTGACATTTCAGTTATTATGAAAATTATGCAGTATTTTATATCTTGTAACAGAATTGTGGTTTATGCTGCTCTTATTTTATATGTAAAAATAAAAAAAAAGGAAAGCGCAAGAAATTGTTGTTTTAAATATCTTTAATATAAAATGAAATTTGTTTAAATTGCCCATTACTTATTTAAATCAAAATAGTTTTTCATATTGCTTATTCATATTCCACTAAAAAAACTTACAAACATAATCATTATGCTCCAAACATATAATTTTTTAAAAAATTTACAAGGAATACAATAGTTGGTTTAGATATAAATATAGGGTGTTTTTTTTTTCAGGTATAGAAGTTTAAGTTGGCATTACTTTCCAAGATGGCGACCGATTTAACAGCTGTCAAGCAATTTATTATCAGTTTGGTTTGGCAATTCATCAAAACGATCATCAAGCAAGGCGTAGATTCGTCGAATGGGCCCAAAACGAGATTGCCGTTGTTCCCGATTTTCATAAGCGAATTTTGTTTACCGATGAAGCGCACTTCTGGTTGAATGGCTACGTCAACAAACAAAACTGCCGCATTTGGAGTGAAGCTAATCCACAAGTGTACGTCGAAACACCGTTACAACCAAAAAACTGACTGTTTGGTGCGCTTTATGGGCTGGTGGAATCCTTCTTCAAAACGATGAAGGCCACAACGTTACAGTCAATGGTGATCGGTATAGAGCCATGATTACTAACTTTTTCATTCCTGAATTAAACAATCATGATGTCCAGGAGCTGTGGTTCCAACAAGACGGCGCAACATGTCACACAGCTCGTGCCACAATTGATTTATTGAAAGACACGTTTTTTAACCGCCTAATTTCACGTTTTGGACCTGTGAATTGGCCTCCAAGATCTTGTGATTTAACACCGCTATATTTTCTGGGGGGCTATGTAAAGTCATTGGTCTATGCGGATAAGCCACAAACGCTTAACCATTTGGAAGACAACATTCGCCGTGTTATTGCCGATATACAGCCACAAATGTTGGAAAAAGTCATCGTGAATTGTACGTCCAGATTGGACTACATCCGAGCCAGCCGTGGCAGTCATATGCCAGAAATCATATTTAAAATGTAATGCCACAAAATTATCTTTCGAATAAAAACAAATCCATGTCAATCGAATAATACATCGTTGTTTTATTGCAATTTAAAGTTCTATACCTCTCAAAAAATAACCTTTAGATGCGATTTGGATGTATAAAGCAAATATTTGACAAAAAATAATTTAAAAGATAAAAATTATTATTTTCCAAAAAAGGAATTATTATTACATAAAACTTTTACACTAGATATAATGAAAGTTCGATGTACTACTATATACATAGATGAGATTTTTATCAATTTAATACCTAAAATACACGTAGAATATGAATGGGAGTAAACCTGAACCCCACATTTTTTTTAATATTACACATTTAATGAGTTGATAGACACAAAAACCTTATGATCTCAAAAGACAAATATGAACAATAAATGGAGTAGGCAGCAATGACAAACTTATATAGAATTAACATCCCCAAAACAATAGCTCTTACGAAACTCAATGGTACACAATTACGAGATTTTTGCCAATGGCCATCGAGTTACTTTTAACGCGTGTTTATTCACGCATTTTTTAAATACATCGTTGCTTGCGGGGTGTTGTGAATACCCTAAAATTTTTAACACATTTATTTTATCATGAAATATTTTTTAATTAATTGCCATAGTATATTTTTTAAAGTACAAGATGTTTACTGAATTAAATAAGTTCATAAAGCATAGTGAAACAACATAGTGATATGTGTGTGTGTGTGAATCCATTTACATGTGATTTTCCATTTAAAATGTATAATTTTATATGTTTTTATATTACGCAAGTAAGACATTTTTTTATAATATAAACTTATTTTGTAATTAATTTTAGACAGTAGAAAATAGTAAAAAATTATTTTATTCTGTTTCTAAAAGATTCAGTAGAAATTGCGTTCGTATGTTTTGAGCTCATATTTTTCTCTCAACGAATGCAGAAACAGTTTTTGTATCTTTTTCCCAGTGGCGTACTCAAGGGTGGGTTTCAACTCTTCCCTTAAAGCCCTCGTGTAGCTGAACAGTGCGACGTTAATATTCAATCAATCAATCAACTCTTCCCTTATAAATCAACAGATTTTTTATTTTACCATAGAGATTATGTGCTTTCGTCTACGTGTTTTTTAAAATGTAACCCATACCCCTCTCTATAAGAGAGGTTTGAACGCTACTGCTTTTACCAGAGTATAAATAGTGCATCTTCCTTTGTTTGGGCAAATTTATGTTCTTTTTACCACTTTCTGAGTCAATAAAGCGCTTTTCTTTTTCAGATTTTTTGTTAAGATCCGGAAGTTTTGATCTCGTATCATCCTGCGGCTGCATAAGATATATTCCGATCTCCTTTAATAACTTCGAATACATTATTTCTAAATATGGAAAAATGTATTGTGATGAATAATTGAGGCAATTATATTCCATGTATTTAAAAGACAATAAAATATTCACGTTAGTCAAAGGCTATATATTCGTTTCGCGGAAATTCATTTTTTCTTGTTTCTCGTCCAGGAGTTTCTTCAGATGCTTGCTCAATTCCTACTATTAGTTCACACTCTCTATATATTTATTTATTTATTTATCGTGGAGGAATTTTCAATCGTTAATAAAATATATTTTAAAGCGCTCAATTGAGCTGAAATTTTATATACATGATTATTTTGGATGACAATACAATACTTTAATTATAATTAATAAAAATTAATTGATAAAACTAATTATTTAAAGAATTACAAATACAGCCACGTTGGTATCATTTTTGGCGACTTAGCGACCATTTTGGCGACTTGTGTCAAAACTTTAAAATGTTTTTTTTTCCCTCACGTTTTAAAGCATTCAGTTGAACTGAAATTTTACATACACGATTGTTTTGGATGACAATACGATACTTTGATGATAATTAATAAAAATTAATTACCACTTAATAGTGTGATTCTGTCATATGTATATACATATTTATATTAATTGTAACTATTTAATACAAAGTAGCTAAAATAAAAATTTTCTTTGTTGATCTAAGTAAGTAGGAAATGACTTAAAATTTTTTTTCTATATTACTTGTTTTGAATCATGAAATGATCAAATTATTCTGCATAATGCTTCTCTCCGTTGAAATTACATATAATCCGCGAAATCACTATGTATACCTTCAAAAAATCAGTCAATATTATATCTGTTACCGGCAAAGTATGAAATTCGGCATTCTATAGAATGCCTAAAACTAGCCGGCAATGTATGAAATGTTCCTTATTTCACACAATGCCTACGCATTTCATACTTTGACGGTAACATATATAATTGAAAAAGAAGTGTATGTCCTTCTTGATAACATTGGTGTACAAAACAGCCCACGCGAGTGATTCCGGGCTAAATAAGTTTTCCCGATTGCTAGATGTTCTTAGTGGCTAATGTAATGTGATCTTTGCAGTCCTATGGCAAAATTCATTTGAATATTCTTAAATCACCTCATGAAATAACAGAACATTTACAAAATAAAGATGGTTTTGTGGGAGAGAGAATTTCCTGCATTAGCATAAAATGTGGGAAATTCTAACTCTTTTTTTATAAATATCTGTATTAAAATGCCCATTGCTTACGAATACAAATTTTTTTAAAAATGTCTTTTCTCCTATTATAATAAATGTTCAAACTTTACAAGTTCAAAAAAATAGTTTTGATTGATTAGTTCTCCGTTACTTTAAAATTACTACTTTTTTATGACCATCATATGGTTCATTTCCGAATACTTTTTTTTAAGTTGTATATATTTTAGTAAGCCTTTTTATAAAAAGATTTAATGCGGTGTTTCATTTTAGAAATTTAGTGATCTAATTTTAAAACTATTTTGAGATTGGATGGATTCTAGTCAAATTTACTTTTAAAAATTAATTTTCTAACGCTGTAGTTTTTTTTATTTAATATATACTGTACTTTTTATTTAATACATACGTACGACGTCACCTTCATTAGTAACTCCAGGTAAAATTCTATACGTGGAACCACCTTTCATTTAAATATAAAGCTTACGAGTTCAAAACTTATGAAATTATTTAGATTCTTTTAAACAATTTTATTCTTAATACGCTTAGCTTTATTAAGAACATCTCTATATTATAATTAACAGTATTTCCTTAAAGTGGCAATGATGTTTTATTTCGAAGTAGTAAGCAAGTGTTACGTTAAGTCACAAAGCAATATTTTTAGTTTGGCACATGAAAACCATTGATCTTGTAAAGTTGAATGAAAAAATTTATATAAACAGTGAACATGTGTATCTTTAATTGCTTGAAGGTTTCCTTTGCCATTGTCTTATCCATTAAGTACATCTTCCATTTCCTTTTCAATTATCCTCTTTTATTTATTTTTGTCATTAAATCTAACGTCTTCAAAGCTGAATATTTATTAAACTGCTAGAATTTTAAAATGTTTCAAGAATCAGATATTTAACTTTTACATCCCCCAATTAAAACATTCGTTTGTCATTGCATTACAGAATCAATAATGAGAGAAATTAATATAGCTTAATCTTGATGTTATCCATTTAAAACTAATTCTAATCCACATGAATCATTCACTTCGAAAAGACATTGGATGGCTTTTATAGCAGAATGAAGCAGTTCTTTCATGTAAAAAGATATTCTTACAATTTTTCTAAGACCAAACAAAATAAAAATGATCCAATTCTAGAAGATTAATTTAATTCCATAAACGACGGAATCGACTGTGGGGAGCAACAAACTTCTTGCTTTTATTGTTCATTTTCTTCAAAAGCTCGATGTACAGGAATAGAACATACCCTTTCAATCCGACTCCCTTCTGTGTAGCCAAAGCATTATAATCACTATTGAAGCTTTTAGAGAGCTTTAGAACATCAGAAAACTGAAGAAATGGCGTTTTTTATTTTTTACCGATTTGTATTCGAAGCGAAGAATTCTCTCCATTCCGAAATTAGTTGTCCTACATTTGAGGAGCCTTTTATATTCAATCTTGTATAAAAATGCAACAGAATAGAGGTAGCAAATCGTATTGTTGGTGAGAACTTTCGAATGAACATGGATTGTGCAGTGTTCTTACAGGTAAGTGCTTAATAAAAGCATAGTTGTCAATATGTATCTTAAATCCTTCCGAATTTCACCAGTAAATAGAATCATAAAGGGAAATTTATTTCATGTTGATGTTCCTGCTTCTAGAAAAATCTTTGATATTTCTCTCTTTCGGAAAAGTTTTCACTAATACTAATGAATGTGATACTAATCTATTTTGAAAAAATAGCGAGCCTTTTTCTATTTGTAAAAGACTTTAATATGAATATCGTGTATTCTAATTCCATTCATTTATACATATTGGAATGTTTTAATAGTGTGTTGTTCCGTTAGATGATTAGTAAACTGTATTATATATTGCATTATATAGTAACATTGGACAATATCTCATTTAAATACGAATTACTGCTACCAAGAACAAGAATTAAAATTTCATAAGCAAAAAACAATGGCAGCTTTCTACTATAAAAATTAATGACGCACAAAAATAACCCTCACGATAAAAATTATGAAATCTAAAAAATTACTCAAGAAGTTTATTATTCCTTTTAATTCGAATTAATCCTATATGCAATGAACCATATATTATCATTAGTATTTTAAAGCCAAACGATTTCTTATATTTTGTGTTAAAAAATTGCGAGCATTTATTAAACCTCCTGATTTTTAAGCATAACACTATCAATGGATTTATGAGATATAATCGCTTAAACCTTGAATTATTTTTAGAAAAATAGTGTTCTTAAATTTAAATCTTATTCTTTAATTGTAAGAAAAACAGTTTTTAACTCGATATTTATTATTTAATTCGCATGAACCGGAAACAAGATATACTATTGAATTATTTGGTTTACCGATTATAATACAGTAAATAATATTAGTTATTTTCTGTTTAAAGAATTATATTAATTATTGCAGATATATGATTAGAAATCAACGTGCTTAGTTTCGAATCACTATTTAGTGCTTGTATTCTCACAAAAAGAGCAGAAAATAAAAACCTTTTTTTAAAAATAGGCTGTTACATTTCATATCGGTAAGAACACAATGTATGTACGGTGCTTTAAGGACATTTTTTTTTTACTTGCAGTATATTTAAATCTGTAAATGATAAAGAAATTTACAAGCTTATAAGATCTAGTTTATTGTCTATTTTCATTAAAAATATATACTTGTACGATAAAAAAAACCCCATCAGTTTACAAATGTTCACAGTTCTTAACTGTTAATTTAGAATTTTCAAGGGTTAATTTAATATTTTTTCTCTGTGAACGTAAAAATGCATTTTCATAAATGTGCTTAGAATTCATTGTTAAATTTCAAAGGGAACAAGCCGTAACTTGAAGAAAATTTCAATAAACGAAACTAAGATAGTCTGAAGCCTATGTTATTTTAAAAATAAATTTTTAGTTATATAGAATCCAGGAATCAATCGTTAATGTAAATATCTTCATTTACGTATATCTAGGCTGAAAAATTCTGAGATGCGATTTCCCTTAAAACATTTATTTCCGAGAGTTTTTCATTATATCGTCTGCTGTTTTCTTTTATATGTATTCTAACAAAACGCTTCTTTCTATAGAATCCATTCTGGATTAAAGGTTTCTAACTGTGATGTGATGATCGATTAATTATCATTTTAATTTCTTTTAATTTAATTTTAATATTAAGACTTTTTTCCCCTTTTAGTTTTCATCCTATTAGTATCAATTTTTTAGCTTTCAAGAAGCTATTTGATTAATTTTAGAATAATATTTGATACCTTCAGCAGTTATTCGTGTTCCTGAAAAAAAGTATTTTCCTGAAATTATGAAGCAAATTTTATGCCAGTATAGCAAGTATTTTCCTAAAAGTGATAAAGCTACAAACCATCCAGTTATTTGAAATTTCATTCTTAAACGATTTGGCAGAATTTGTTTTTTATAGAATTCCATTGCTTAGCAATTTAAAATGCTTTACATCTGTCAGCAACTGTTTATTGTGTTAGTACTGATTTAATTCTAAAAATTTTGCAGGAAACTTCTCTCTCTCTCTCTAATCTAGACAAATATATTTCACAAGAACACTGAAAACTTAATTTTTCTATTTTAACAATTAAATAAGGTAAAATGTAAAAAATGAAACAGCATATTTGTGCATAGGTCTTCAAAATAATTAATTGATCTATTAAATGTATATTAGAATAATTAATCACATATTTAAAACATCCAAATAAACAAAATATCGATATCTATTTTTAAGCATACACCCCAAAAGAAATTTAAAATAGCTATTTTTGCTGTTTTTATAATTGCACTTTCAACTATTTTAATTTCGGGGCTGTAGTGTATGAGTAATTAATTATTCTTCTGCATATTTTTTTTACTTTAATTTTTCATTGGGTTTTTTCCCCTTCATAAAATCATTCAATTCATAATTATTCATAACTGTAATAGCATTTTAGAATGTTTACTTAAAATATAAATGGAAATCAGCATTTGAAAAATTTATTATTTTAATTTGCATCTTAAATGTTCTTCTAATTTCCTTCTGCGAAATTGTCTAGATTGGTAACAAGTAAAAGAACAACTATTCCAAAATTTTAACTTAAGTGTATTTTTAAAGAACTCCATTGCTATATTGAAATGCAACTTTATTTTTGCAGGTACTTTTAACAGCATTATTGTGGAAATTTACTCACTCGGGAAGAAGTGACCCTTACGAAGCACAAGAATCGGAATACAAAACTAGTTATGACGCATATTCAAATTTAAAAGAGGTAAATTGATCTCATCTTAAGATATAAGACAGTTACTGAAATAAAATTAGATATTTTAAAGTAAAAAGTAAAGTTTTATGAAACATGCTGGTAATTCATTATTTTTCAGACTATTTATAATAATGCTTTAAATAGCAAAGAAATAAGACAAAAAGTTTATTGAAAGTAACTAATTTACATTCATATTGAAATAATTGAAATATTCAAAAATAAATTAAAGAATTTTAATTTAAAAAAAATATTGCAAGTAATTTTGCAATGAATAATTTTTACATTTAATATTATTTCATTTATTTAAGAAAATAACATTGAATACTAGAATATTTCACCTATAGTAAACAGATTCAGAGAAATTTCTTCAGGAATATGTAAATTGCTTTATTGTAATGAGCTGCTTCTTTCATCTAAAGACGTATGAAGATACCACACAAGATGGTGCGGTGACTAATGCACTATTTGAGCAGCTAACTGTTCATCAAACTTCTACATCACATTAGGAATTTTAAGCCTATTTCGAAAAAAATTGCAGAATCTTATTCTCTATTATTCTCTAGAAGAATAACAATTTAAAAAGATAGAACAAACAAACTTAATCAAAGAGTTCACCAGTAGTTCACTTACATATGAAAAAATATATATAGTTTTTTTTTAAAACTAAAAAACACGTATTTATAGTGAATCGAACTAAAAAGTAAAGACATAATTCTTAATATAAGAATAAAATGATTAACGAGAAAATTAATGTCACTGGGATAAAAGCGTGGGGTGCTCTTTATTGATTGTTATAATTTCTTACTATTTCTATTACAAAATGCTTAGTTAGTGTAAAAATGAAGTACAAAGCACCTACGCTTTTACCACAATGACATTAATTTTCTCGTTAATCATTTTATTCTTATATTAAGAATTATGTTTTTACTTTTTAATTCGATTCACTATAAAAGTGTGTTTTTCAGTTGTTGTTTTCTTAACTATAGTTATTTTTCATTTTTTTGTTCGATCTACAATAAAAGCCTGTTTTCTTAGTTTTTAAAACTATCATTTATTTTTTTGTTGAACTTATCCTTGAGTTTGATATTTGGAGCCGGAATTATGTGGCTGCTGGAATTAGTCTTGCTCTTCAATGGATATTAATTAATGTGTCTGAAGGGTATTAATTATCTCCGTTTACGGGTCCTCGGATGTAAGTCCCATATTGTTATATTTCAAAGATTCCATCTCTATGGATATAAGCCTAACTAATAAAAGTGTGTTAAGAAGAAACATTAAAAGTCAATCGTATTATCACCTTTTAAACGCGTTGCTATAATGTTAATTCGTATCATCACTTCTAAACGTATTGCTTTATAAAAATAAAAAATATTTAGCAGTTAAAACATAAATTATTTTTATTCACAAGCACGAGTCTTTTTTTCCCCTCTTTCTCACATATAGAGCACTTTTTTGTTTGTTTTATTAGTAAATATTAATGACAAGTGTTTTCATTTTTATAGTTATACCTTTTTAAGGGGTAGGGTCTTTTAGTCGCCATATCTGGAATTAGTCGCCAAATTTGGATATGGAGTATGCAATTAATCCCCAAATCTGGAAACGATGTATTGAATTAGTCGCCTCATCTCGATATCCGTAAAATCGTTATTCTTGACGCTCCTGTTCAGGACAATGAAACAAAATTTTGAAACTATTGTATTGCCATCGGTCCTTGACAAGTGTGCAAAATTTCGAATTAATCTGACCTTTTGAAGTAGGTAAAAATCGAGTCCAAAGATTCCATTACATACAAGTGAAACTTATAAAACATGTTAAAAAACGCTGAATCAAAATAGCAATTTACAGCTTCTTTTTTTCAAACAAAAGGACAACTTTTTTATGTATATACAGTCGTCATTATTTTGAGTAGCCGGATCTGATTTTTGTGTAATAAACCCAGATTAAGGTATACTGTTGGATTATAAAGAGAAGTAGTTCCTTTTACGTTATTATAAATGATTATTTCTTCTTTTTTTTTTGAGAAATATAATTATATATATAAACAAATATGTTTCACCATTTGAGCACAAAGCCCTCTCATAAAATTATGCAGTGTTCGAATGTTAACATCAATCGCGAATTTCTGATAACTATTCGCGTCAAAAAGAGAGAGACGATCGTTTTTACTATTATTATTTATTTAATCTTTTTTCCTAAAATACTTTGCGAACACAACCACAAAAAAAATTAATAGTTAGGAAAAAGTAGGCAGAGCTCAAAGTTCGGTAAATTCCAGAACAGTTCATCGTTATATGAAAGAGATTAAAGATATACTAACATCAACAATTCTCAAATTTTTTTCAGTTTTATATAAAAATAAAAAAATTAAAATCCACGAATTATGAGGAATGTTACGGAAGAAAGGATTCAAGCACATTGTTGCTCAGTCAATTTCTGTCATTTCAAAGATTGCTTTTACTGAAATAAAGTAATTCGATGAGTGTTATATATATATACGTAGCCTAGAATTTTATATCACATGATCACGGAAGAAAAATTATCACATTAAAATGGGAAAAAAAAATCAAATAAACTAAATATTTGCTTTGCTTGAATTTCAAGTTTCACTACAGAGCAACACAAAAAGCTTTTAGTGTCCCATATGTACTCCAAAGTTCATTTCTATCCCAATATGCATCAGTCTCCATTATTCCTCGCTTTTAATTTTCGGGCGGCTGGGCCATCTATTCTAATCTCAGCCCCACAAAGATCCCCAAGGGGAGTATATGATACATGTTAAACATGTCGGGGCTTAGTGTTAAAGCCCTCATATTGATAAGGCGTGAAAATTTTGGAAGTGGACCGTCGACAGTGGTTAAAAATTATAATATCTTGTCACCAATAAGCTTTTAAATATTTTACTGTTGCTTTGAAATGTGACTTTAATAAACCACCAAATCAAACCAATGACGCTTTTCTAGTCTCGAACCGGAATGTGTAGAGAGAGGAAAGTTCAGTAAGAAAATGCAAAATTATTACCAATGAATTCTGAAGAACACAATTTGCCAATTCAAAACTACGGTCTGCCACCAATTCCCCTCGTGTTGCTTCAGAATGCAACGCAAGTTAAAATCAAATCAAATAAAAATCAATTTGCAGCTGTCTTTTGTTTCCTACACTGAAGTGTAAAAAATATTTTTAAAATGTAAATTTGGTACGTATTGCAACAAGTAAAATAAAGTTCCTATAAGTTGCATATTATAGTTTACAAGGGTCTTTTTAACCGTGTTCAGATATTTAAAGAATTTCATAATAAGAACTTTTCTTGCATTTGTTTCCATTTAATCTTCAACTTTTATTACTGTATTTACTTGCCTTCATTATTTATTCTAAAATACATTGACAAGTCAACACGTCAAATATTGTCCCTCTTTTCACAGGAGACTCATCCACCTCATCCATTCCATTTTGGATACGATGTCCTAGACGAACATGGCAATAAATTGCAACGTCAAGAACAAGGTGATCAACACGGCAATGTAAAAGGCAGTTACGGCTATGTAGATGCTCATGGAGTGTATCGACAAGTAGATTACGTGGCTGATCATTCTGGTTTCAGAGCTGTTGTCCAATCTAACGAACCTGGAGTCGCAAATGAAGATCCAGCTGATGTAAAGTTGACCGCTAAGTCACCACCAGCTCATGTCTTAGAACAACAATACACAAAAGTAGAACATGCTTACGCAGAACCTAAACTATACTTAAAAGCTGCTTCAAAACCAATCTATCGCGACGCTTCGTATTAATTAGTATCATGTGTGTATCATCAGAGAACTCAAACCAACAAAATGTAAAAATTATGGATCTCATTATGGTTACAATAAAAAGAAATGTGCAAAAATTTGCTGTCTTAAGCAAGCTTTTATTATACTAAATCACTTTACAGATTGTAAGTTATACATCATTATATTTTTTATATATATATATATATACACACACACATATATATAAAGGGTGTTTTTTTTTAGAGGTATAGAACTTTAAATTGCAATAAAACAACGATGTATTATTCGATTGACATGGATTTTTTTTATTCGAAAGATAATCTTGTGGCATTACATTTTAAATATGATTTCTGGCATAGGACTGCCACGGCTGCCTCGGATGTAGTCCAATCTGGACGTCCAATTTTCGATGACTTTTTCCAACATTTGTGGCCGTATATCGGCAATAACACGGCGAATGATGTCTTCCAAATGGTTAAGCGTTTGTGGCTTATCCGCATAGACCAATGACTTTACATAGCCCCACAGAAAATATAGCGGTGTTAAATCACAAGATCTTGGAGGCCAGTTCACAGGTCCAAAACGGGAAATTAGGCGGTCACCAAACGTGTCTTTCAATAAATCGATTGTGGCACGAGCTGTGTGACATGTTGCGCCGTCTTGTTGGAATCACAGCTCCTGGATATCATGATTGTTCAATTCAGGAATGAAAAAGTTAGTAATCATGGCTCTATACCGATCACCATTGACTGTAACGTTGTGGCTTTCATCGTTTTTGAAGAAGGATTCCACCAGCCCATAAAGCGCACCAAACAGTCAGTTTTTCTGGATGTAACGGTGTTTCGACGTACACTTGTGGATTAGCTTCACTCCAAATGCGGCAGTTTTGTTTGTTGACGTAGCCATTCAACCCGAAGTGCGCTTCATCGCTAAACAAAATTCGCTTATGAAAATCGGGAACAACGGCAATCTCGTTTTGGGCCCATTCGACGAATCTACGTCTTGCTTGATGATCGTTTTGATGAATTGCCAAACCAAACTGAGAATAAATCACTTGACAGCTGTTAAATCGGTCGCCATCTTGGAAAGTAATGCCAACTTAAACTTCTACACGTGGAAAAAAAAAAAACACTCTTTATATATATATATATATATATATATATATATATATATATATATATATATATATTAGCTTTAAAATATTAAAACAGATTACACACACAGCACAGTTACATTACACATACATTAAGCAGAAAGAATGAAAATACTCCTTTGAGGGATATATCCTTTTTACCAAAAAGTCAAATATGTAGTCGTTTTTTCCTTTAGCCCTAAAATAAATTCCGAACTTCATTTGTAATGATGTTACCCTTTTAGAACTCAAAATAATTTAATATTTTTATATATATTCCCACAGTAATAAATGTTAGATAACATAAATTATCTTAAAAATTAAAATGCATTAAAACTTTGGGAAATATTTTAATAATCCCGAGTTCAAGATAAGTAAAACTACTAAAAAAAAAGAAGCCGATTTTAATACTTTTTAAAGAAATAATTAAGAAAATGCAGTTACATAGGGACAAGTTTACGCATTGAAAATGGTTAACAACTGTGAAAAAATGTTAGTATAGAGTAGTTTTATATAAAAGATATTAGTACTCCATCCGGGGGTTTTCGTGTCAGACTGACCACCTGACCGGAACATCTGCTCATGCACCTCAGGGCCCAAGGTCGCGTATACTGAGCTGGGCATAGTAGGCCTTGTCCCTCATGGGATGTCGTGCCACTAAGTTATTAGTACTCCATAACATTAATTCGCTATAATGATGAATTTTCGATGTCATGTTTTGAATAACTTTTAGTTATTCAAGTAATAAATGCCAAGTTAATTAACAGCATAAAGACAGCCATATGATGAAAATTTCTTTTAATGAGAAATGTTAAGGAATGATTAATTTAATGGAATGAGGTTTTTCTCTCATAAAAGACAACACAGCTGAAAAACAACTTTATATCACAATAATAATTTTTAATTGTAACATCAGTGTACAGTGCAACTTTTTTCACCGAAAACTGGTATTCAAAAAATTTTAACATTGATAACAGCTAACGTTTTCAAAAAAACCTAAACCATAAACAAAATAAGTTTTCGCTTATTTTCATTAAAATTTCTATAGAAGAAAATACACAATTTAAGACATTCAATCTATTTGGGAAACAAACGTCTAAGAAGTTTAAGAAAAATTACAATGTTATTATACGAGTACTAGCTTCCAAAAGTTAAACAAGCATTATAAATTTTCAATTTTTGAAAGTACACTTAAATTTATGTGGCTTAAAATCGCTGCGATTGCTGTAGATGGTAGCATGAAAATATCGTATTTTAACGATTGGCCGTTTCAAACATAAACGAATTGGGCAATCGTTGAAGATGCCAGTATTCTTAAAGGCTTGGAAAGTGAGAGTTATATTAGCGTAGTTTTAAAAAACTGCACAAGGGCTGTTAGCGATGAACCTCGTAATTTTGAACCATGGTCAAGTAACAAGAATGTTACATGAGTTGACATCCCTCTCTTTTGATTTTCACACCATCCGGAGGACGTTTGAACCTCGACAGATTTAATTTGCAACGGCCCCCTCTACATGGTGGGTCTCCAAACGGCACTAAATTCGAATTCATGACACGCCAGCTACAAGTCCGTGACCTTGACCACTAGGCTACGTGAAAGACTTGAAGAGGAACATGTTAAAGCCAAGTGCTTGGAAATTTCTTGAAATTTATTTTATGCTCACGATGATTCAAGATTTTGATGGCTGAAATAAGATGAATGGCAATTAATGAGCACTCGCGTACTGTTGGACGTATTGAAGCAAGACAGTCGAAGATGTCGCTTCTTTTGTTTGGCACTGATCAGATTCAATAATTCCTCGAAGTCAAATAGTTGTGCAGAAACCTATGCCCAGCTCTCATCCCAGGATTATCATCTTCTCTGATGATCAGGACTGCTTCATTCTTGGTTGCTATTGTTACAGCAACCAAGTGAAATCATTGAGCGATCTCCATAACTGTTACAGCAAGATTGCGGCATTACTTAGACAACATCTGCCATTGGTTCCACATAAAAAGACTATACTCAAGTACCACTTGTTCGTATTCCAATGACCGTCCTAACCAGAGGAGCAGGATTAAATTGCTTTAGATTGGCGCCAAGTCCTGTTCAACGACGAATGCAGATTTCCTTTGGAATACGATGGTACGAGTAAGGGATCGGAAAAAACACGGTACACAATCTGGTCAATATCATCACTCACAGAGATGGCATCATCATCGCGCAGCCTGGAAATTCATAACGATACCGCACCTAAAATCATATATTTAAAGGCGGTTGTAAGACGAGACTGTGTAATATTCGAATGAATTTTTTTTTTCTCCAAACTGCGAGACTACGCTCCAGCAATTGGTCCTTATTTCCTCTCTATAGTCGGACGCGTGCCAATGATGGCACGCCATCGATCGAAAACGATTTGCATTTTAGCTTCAAATAATTAAGTTTGCTGTGAAGTATTATGAACAAATGTGAGTGATCCGTCACGACACCGACAAGTCGGGGAGCAGACTCGTTTGTTATGTCTTGCTTAAATACTTCGTGTATTATAAGTGCTAATGATCCAAAGTTTATCTACGCATAGTGTGTGTATGTAACTATTTCTAAATATATTCAAGTTGTTTAAAAAAATATATTCTAACGTTTACATTAATAGTTCAGCTTGTATACATCTAATTTATTAATGTGATCTAATTCTTGTCTTGTAAGTCTATAATTCATAAAGTAACTCTCACTGCTTTATTTTTAAAAATTTTAATGACCTGAGACAAACGCGAAAGAGCAGACACTACTGAAATCTCGTACAAGCACTCAATTTCCTAAAAACAAATAAATCTGCGCATGAGCCCGCAGTCAGTAAAAAGGGCGTTTTTGGTGGAGGGGGGGAGGGTGATCAAGCGAGATCACATAGAATAGTCAATTTCGTCGACACAACTGTACATTTAAAGTTTATTTGTGTTAAATTTACGATTTTTAGCTGCTATTTAACATGGCTAGTTCAGCAACAAAAAAAAGTGCAAGATAGTAAGTGTAGCAGAGAATTTCAAACTTGGTGGGCTGAGAAATATGGCATGATCAATAAAAGCGACACAAAGCGGTGTGTGTTTTTATGTTCTGGAACAGTGGTAAGCAGAACATATCGTCTATAAAACGGCATTTTGAAACAAATCACAAATCCTTTTTTGTGAAAAAGCGAACGAGAGCAAAATGAATTAATTGCAAGTGCAATAAAAAGACAGAAATAAAAATCGGCGTCGATGTTTAAATATGTAAGCAAAAATTGTCACACAAGTGCGGCAAGTTACTCGGCTGCAAATGCCATTGCTAGGCATAGTAAACCTTTTCAAGAGGGAGTTTTTGAAGGAAGCTTGGTTGGCATGTGTGCCCTCACTTTTGATGATTTTGATAATAAAGATATAATTCAACGCATCAAAGATGTTCATCTAGAAACACAATAAAAGATAGAATCTAGAAACTGGCAGAAAATGTTACAGATCAACAAAAAAAATGACATTAACTCCGCCCTTTTATATCGCTGTCTTGACGAAAGTATTGACATTACTAAATCGGCACGTTTATTTGTCTTTGCTCGATATTGGGTAGGAAACATCATTAAGGAAAAATTAATTGAGATATAACATCGTTGGTAACAACTACAAAGGGCACAGATATTTGTATGACAGTAAGAAACTCTCTTGCTGAGAAAGAAATTGATTTGAAAAAAAATTGTTTCAGTAACCACTGCTGGTGCTCCAAATATGGTAGGCAAAAAAAAAAAAAAAAAATGGTTTCATTTCTTCATTTAAAACAGACGTAGGACATTCCATTCTTGAATACCACTGCATTATTCACCAACAAGCCTAATGTGCAGAGAGAGTGGTTTAACATCTCTTAATAATGTAATAACTTAAGTCACAAAAATAGTCAACCTCATATCGTCGCGCAGGCTTTAAATAAAAAAGAAAGTTTGATGCTTTGTTAGACGAAGTCAATTCGATGTATAATGGCTTACTAATGTATAATAATGTGCGCTGGTTGAGCCGCTGAACGCACTTCAAAGATTTGTTGATTGCTTGAAGAAATCACTGTTTCTACAAAAATAAGAGCAAAACTGAACAATACCCACAGTTGAATATTATGTGGCTTTTAAAATTGATGTTTTTTACAGACATATGCCAACATTTCAATGAATAGAACATAAAGCTTCAAGGCCCGAATAAAACAGTTATCGTCATGATGGATCTCATTCGCGCTTTTGAAGCTAAACTATATGTTTTCAGAAACGATATCATTACAAAAAACTACAAATACTTCTCAAACTTGAAAAAAAAATATCGAAGATTTAGATGCCCAAGAGAAACGAAATGAAGAAACAGTTATTGATGATTTATTTCCATAATTGATTCTTTAATCAAAGAATTTCCAGCGAGATTTTCTCAGTACAAGGAATTATCTTAAATGTTCAGATTTATTATGTACCCTGATGTGATTTTGTTTGATAAACTGAACTTGTCTCAATTTGATTGGTTGGAAATCGAAGAACCTGAAATGCAACTGATTGATTTCCAGTCTAGTTCAATATGGATTCAAAAGTTTATTGAAACAAGGAAAAAGTTGTAATTGATTGAAGCAGAAAGATTGACATGCAATATAAGTAAAAATGCCAGTAACGAAATTTTGGAAACATGGAATTCGATTCCAGACGCATTTAACTGTTTGAAGATGCTGGCTTATACTATTTTAACCATATTTTCATCTACCTATGCCTGCGAGTCATTATTTTCAGAGATAAATAACATCAAAGACTCGCTTAGAAAACGTTTAAAAGACGACTCTAATTCAGCATGCATTCTACTAAAAATAACATCTTATAATCCTGATATAAGTTATTTGTCATCTAATCTACAACAGCAGAAGTCACACTAATGTTATTTTAATTTAAATTACAAGTATAACTAAAACATTTATTACTATACAGTGCAAAATGTATTTTTTCGTATAAAATAAAGAATTTTGATTTGTTCGTATTTAGTTTTATTAGTTTTTCAATAATCACAAGTCAAAATTATTTGATGGCACGCCTATAACTCATTAAACGTTTCTTTAGAAAAAATGGCACGTTGACCCAAAAAGGTTCACCACCCCTGCTATATCAACATAAAGGCTATATCGCTGATACTCAAGAGTAAAAGTATTTTTCAAAAAGATATATGAAAATCATCTCAGAAAATCTTTGAGGTGCCCTCAGGAATACTGTCTTTGCCCATTCGCCTCCTCCAGCTAATCTCAGAGAGGGGAAACTACCGATGGAAGAACAGCTATTGCTGACATCTGCAATAGTTGATCACTTCATTGAAAGCATCAACATTGTAAAGTTTGTACAAAAAATAGTGGTCATATACCTTACTAATGAAAATTTTATTTACTTTTTGGCTTGTAAAATAATTTCCAAATATGACATCATCATATAACATGAAAATCAAGTATTTTTTTAAAATTTGTATGTGTGCATGACATTTTTATTTTCTTTATAAACATATTTTTTTATCTTCATGTGAGGTTATGATAATCAAACCTTTATTTACCTTTGGAAATGAGTGTGTAATATAAAAGTTCAAAATTTATTACAACAGAAAAATATTGATACAATGAGTGTGTGGTTTAAATACCCCTCATTCAACATGAATATTTCATTATGCTAAATGTAGAAGGGAAATAAAAGATCATAATATATAAATAGAGTTATTATTAGTCACTTTAATAAAGAGATTACACTTGATTATCCATTAATCCCTAGATCATTTAACTGAAGCATTTTTTTAATCAAATTTATGTGATTATTTCATTTACTTTCATAAGTGAATAATAAAAGAAAATTAAAATAAAAATTTTTATTGTTCATATTTTTTATAATTTGTTATTGAAATTCCCACACATACAAGTATATTAATTCACGATCATTTTGAAAACATCACCAATAATCATTATAAAAATTAATGAAATTCTTTTAAAGAGCTAAATTATAAAATAATAACACAACAAACTTTAAAAAAAGTAACAAAATGTTACACAAGTTTAAATTAATTCACTAACTCATTCCAGATAAAATTTACAATATTTTATTGATCACAGTTAGATGCTCATACATTTCACCTTTTAAGTGCACAGCTTTACAACAAATATAAAAAGCTCAAGATTCTCCCTATGACTATAAAAAGTACAAAAATAGACGAATCATTCATAGCAACTTGTTCCCTTGCATAGTCATCATCAATAAAATAAAATACTAGTATTTCAAAACTATATTAATAAAAGTAAATGCAAAAGTGAGGAGATCTTATAAACTATCAAGTGCAATGGAGTTTCTCTATAATAGATGATTGCAGAAGTAAATGTAGCTTCTATGAAATATTTTTTAATTTCATTTTAGCCAAAGGTGAATTTATAGAATAGTAGCTAATATTCTATCAATAGCATAAACAAATGTCTCATATAATTCAATTTAACAACATGCTTTATATCTCTCGAATAGCTTAATATTTATAAATGTTCTAAATGCCAGTTATTAGATATTTGAATTATTTTTAAAATATATCTTTGTATAACAAATTATACAAATGCTTTAAACAATTTAAAGAACCTATAATTGTATATTAACAATTTTATAACATTACATTCTTCCAATCTTTTAAATGTTTTTAAATAAATATAAATTCTACAAAATAGTAACTAGAAACATTAAAGAAACTTATAAGAAAATTTTATGTTAAATTTAATATTTATTTAGAACAGAAAAAAAATTTAAGGAAAAAAGTAGAACTACAGAAATACTTCAACAAAGACCCATTGCACATGTTAAAGAAGTACACAATATTTTTCATTCATAAAAATGATATACATAGAAAATGTGTATAATTGAATGGTGGATAGTAAGCACATTACAACTCTCTTATTATTTTGACAAAAATAATTAATTAACTTTTGTTTATCTCTATATTTAAATTAGATTAGTATAAGAAACATATTTTATTGTTCTAGATAATGTACACATATCAACTAAAAAACCTTAAGAAAACATTTTTATTCAAACCTTTTATATGTGACATAAGTAAAATATAAATTAAGTAAATAGATTATTTATATTTACAAAAATAAAAGAAATATTTAAGTATTAAATATTGCTTTTAGTTTAAGGATATGCACAAGAAAATTTCAAAACAATCTTTTAGATGTGTTATTATAACTGATACATGCTAATCATTTTAATACTTGTGTTAACCAATACTTTAATTCAATTGACTTTCTTCAAATAATATTTCCACTAATATAAATTAATCCTCGTAAAATGAAATTATATCTTAACTTATGAAATAAGAAATTTTCAAATTTATATGTAAAAATATTCAAGGGAAAAAAATAGAAAACTGGATAAACAATCTCATTTGCAGGAAACAGAATTTAATAAACCAAATGTACAAAACACATGTAGTTTTATAAAACTGAAAAAATATGTTAATTACTATTATATCATTTTTAAATGTTTGAAAAAGGCAATGTTATTATAAGTATCCTATTTAATAAGCTGTTTTAAAATATAGAAAAGATATATACAAGTCAGTTCCAAAAAAAGAAAGATATATATTTAAACACCGGTTTTTGGATGTAAATGTTAGGTTGACAAAGAATACATAGATAATGTTTAGTTTTCAAATATTAATTCAGTAGTTTTCTTCTTCAGCCAAAGCTCCCAAATGTTATTATATTAATGCAATCCTTTTTTATATATAGGTAATATTTTATCTATGTAGAACCAAATTCAGCCATCCATTTTTCATATTTCTCCAAATCTTCTTTGCTGACAGACTTATTGATCTTTTTAACAGCTTCTTTAAAATCTTCAGGACTAACTGGAAGTTCTAATTCTTCTTTTGGTAAATTCCTAATTTCCTCTGGTGTTAATCCTGCTATTTTGCGACGCATAGCCATCATTGAAGCATCCCTAAAAAAGGAGCATATTGATAAATTAAACATATGAAATATATCAAAATTACTATAAGATAAATAAATAAATGTAATAAGTTTAAACAAGTAATATAAAAAAATTTTCAAGTCTATTCTTACTTAGGTCAACAAAGCAAAATTTTATTTTAGTTACTTTTTTTTTAAATAATTACAATTAATATAAATATGTATATACATAGGACAGAATCACAATATTAAGTGGCAAAATAGAAAGTGATTTTCCTTGCAATTTTCCATTTTCCTTTCTATACATGTTGTTGAACTATTATTTTTGTTTGTTACTATTTATTCATTCTTAAATCACATTCTCAGAAATTAGGCCACCCAGGTAGGATTTGAACCCACCACCTTTGGATTAGAAGTTCAACGTGCTATACATTGCGCTACAGGGACACAAGGAGCAATTTTCCTTTTTATATATGTTGTTGAAATATTATTTTTGTGTGTGTGTTACCATTTATTCATTAATTAACTAATGAATTAATATTTAAAAAAACTGTGTTAACATCAAGTATCATACACTAAAAGTTTTAAAAAATGTATTTGAACTTGAATGGATGAATAGAAAGTACACTCAGGAACATTAAAAATAGCGACCCAAGAAGAAAGCATCAGATTGAAATGAAATTTAATACACATAATGACACAGATGAGAGATTCACTTGATCTCAAAAACAAGACAATTAAACGAATACAGGGTGTGCAATGACACAAATACTGGGCAACTACAATAGCGCGTTGGACCATCTCCAGCTGCAATACATGCCACCATACGGTCCGGCATTGAGTTGATTAGACATCTTATGTTGTCCTGAGGGAGATGGGCCCACAAATCTTGAACAGCCAACTCTAAATCATGTAAAGATTGACACGATGGCATCTGCCGTTTTAGCTGATCCCACACGTGCTCTACAGGAGACAAATTGGGGCAGCGGGCCGACCATGGAAAAGTCTGAAAATGGCGTAGGAACTCTTCAGCAATGCTTGCTGTATGCGGAGACCACTTAGGAAAGGTCCTACATGGGGTCGAAGAATATCATCAACGTAACGTTGGCCCGTTAAGGTTCAACGCATCACAATTAAAGGGGATCTGCTATCATAGGCTATGGCCCCCCAGGGCATTACACCAGCTGTGCGTGCAGTGTGACGTAGAACAGTGTGGGGGAAATTGTACCGCTCACCAGAGCGCCTCCACACCCGTACACGGTTATCATCTGTCCCCAAAACAAACCGGGATTCATCACTAAACACCTTTTGCCAATCTGTGACATTCCACATTGATCTGGCTTGGCACCATTGTAGACGTGGTTGCCGATGTTCCGGTGTTAAAGGGAGTGCACGGAAAGGGCACTTGGATTTAAGATTTGCTTCTGTAAGATGTCTGGAAATTGTTTGTGGAACAATTGCTACGCCTACGTCTGCTCGTATCGTTGAATGAGTCACTGTGGGGTTCACAAGTGCTTGCCGCACGATCCTTCGATCCTCTCTCCTCCTGGTCATTCCAGACCCGGTTTTCGGCACGTGGGTACCTTCTCGTGTCCACTACTCCCAACAATTTCTAACGGCACACTCCGAACGATCCACCTGGCCAACAACACGGCGCGTCGATCAGCCTGCAGTTTTCATCCCGATGATCAGGCCTCTCTAACTGAGAAATGTCTTCTAGCACGTTTACCTGGCATGTTTCGCTTACCAAAGTCTTCCTACAATCAGCGGGTAGTAGTTACATTTATGAATCTTCGAATTTGTGCTGGCTTATATAGCACCCTCTTCCTGATTATAGCACCACCTCGGTGTGTATGAGCATGCGTATTGGCACAAAACTTGGATCATTTGCATATCGCATTACGCTGTACTTATTTGCAAAGTTTTGCGATTGTACTTAGCTTCCTTCTTGGGTCGCTATTTTCAATGTTCCTGAGTGTATTTTATAAATGATTGAAAATTTGAACAAGATATGTGGGAGACAACAAGGGGTCCAAGACATTTGTCTTTCTTCAGATTTATTTAAACTTAACAAAAATTAATTAAATAAAAGTAGCTATTCTACAATTAGATTTTCATGATGTGACGACGGTAACGCCTGCTCGCGCACCTCAGTCTTTCCCCATTCCTTTCTCAATAGTCAAAGTTTTGGTTTCATTTTTGATCAGCTGCGCCTGCGCGCGAAGACTGCGTGCTTTTTTTTTCGTTGAGAGATTCAATTGGATGACGACTCCACAACCAATTCCACAACGGCCAGCCTGACTGTACGCTGTCCGCAGCGGTACTTATTCCTTTTTTTTTTTTCATGGAGACCAGAGGAGAATCTGAAACATACAAAAAAGACGGAACAGATAAGGACTATACAACAAATAGACAAAGATTTAACATAGCATAATTTTGCTGAACTAGACAGTTTCTCCTCACTTCTTCATGTGGTCTGCTGCTGTGGATGTAGTATTGGCCCAATATCATTCAACGATATTAGAGGTTCTGGAAGAACAGAGCGAACAATTTCCCCATCATGTGAAGGTACCTCTTCGACATCCGGAAGATTCAACAGGGAAACATTGTGTTTCACAGGCATGGCATGATTCTGAGATGACGATAGTACGGTAGGAAAACCAGAGTTGGTAACCACAACGGTGTTGTAGGTTTCCTAAAACAGAGGACTACGTGTACGTTACAGACGGAGATTACGCTGCTTCTCAGTTTCTGACATGCCACTCTCGGGCCCAAATCCGTTGATTTGCGGAATGTGGTTCTGATGAACAGAATCATTTATTTTGCTATCTTGGTATTTATCAGTTCCATCAGGCATAAGAACGCCCTTTTTAATAAGCTCTTCTTTGGTTGAACGCATCGATATTTTCCTCTCTAGAGTTCTGGACGTCTGTTCAAAACGATCGCTCTTTTTCTTCCGTTACCACTTCCAGGGCTTGAAGAGCCTCCGGAGCATCGCGAACCGACTATGTTTACTCTCCATAGGTAAAGGGGTAGGCGACCGGGAGTTGGAGCTCACGGAACTCGTTTTCATGGCACCATTGACTTTCTTACACAATACTATAGGTGAACAATAATCAAAGCAACTTTCTCTTATAATACTCATTTTTAACTTAGTACTCTTAATTTTATTAGGTTTATAATTCTTAATTAGAGAACTCAAATCATTTCTAATATTAAAGTTTTTAACATGTGACAAATCATAACTAGAATTTTCTATCACATTTGCAACATAAAAAATAGAATTAGAATAAGCACCTAAAGAGGATTCACTTTCATTCAATAAAACATCGCTCTTTGTGTGGCTTATTTTCTTTATTTCAGTATATACACTGGGATGTATAATAAATTCTTCGGTCAAGGTCGGTGATATTGCCATTCGAACACTTAAACTGGGAGAGTGCTGAGTAAGAGAAATATTTATGGGTGTAAATTCTACCATACGCCTTTCGCTAAAACACGAGCTTAATGTTATCCTTCCTTCGGAAGGTTTGTTCACTCTAATTAGTGAGGAATTTAGAACTGGGATCTGGCAACCTGAATCAATCAAGGCTGTTACGGGCCGATCTTCTACAAAAATGTTTACGTATTGGAGCTGTTGTGCGAACTCATCGCTTTTTTGTTTTTCGCTCTTGACTTTCAAACTATTCACGTTTTTTCTATTATGGATGTGGCCGTTAGATTCTTTAGGTTTAAAATGCTTCTCACAATCTCTTGCGTAATGAGATGAATCACCGCATATGTAGCAATTTTTATTTTGTCTTTCGAGATTTTGGGGATAGCTATCTTTAATCTTTGGTTTATAGTTTCGTGGTCTATTTTTAAAGGGGTCTTCGGTATATCCACAAGCAATAGGAGTTTCCTTACGTGATCCGCTTCTAGATGAAATATAAATATTGCACTCTTTAGCTAAATCAATAGGCCTAAACCAATCTTCCGCTTCTTGAATGCCAATATGAGTTGCGGTTTCCTTATTTAAAGTTTCAAATAATTTATCAGAAATTAAAAGATCACACAGAGATTCAAAGGAATTAACTTTTCTTAACGAACAATAATATTGGAAGTTTGCCGTCAATCTTGCAGCAAATTGGTGGTATGTCTCGCCTGATGATTTTACAGCATTTTTAAATGAGTTTAAACACTCGCGAGGGGTTACTTGGAATTCTCTGAGTACTATAGATTTTAGTTTTTCATAGTCATTTAATTCCTCCTTTTTAATATACAATAAGACATTATGAGCTCTTTCGCCCAGAAGATTTATTAAAATTTCAGATTTATATTCTTCATTTATTTTCTTGGTTAAAAATGCGCATTCTAATGATTGGAAGAACAGATTAAAATTTTCAGATCTGGTGGGAACTGGAAGAGATAAAGTTTTAATGCTTTTGATCATATTTTCTATGTTTGTTTCGAACTGTTTCTCTTCGACTTTAGCTGCAGGATTTAAACTTAATGCTATTTTTAGCCGCTTGAAGCTTGACTTTTTTCTAACTGTGCTAACTGTAGTTTTGCGAGCTCAATTTTCGTTTTTCTAAAGTTGCCTTCTCTTTCTCGTTTCGTGATACCCTCCTCATCTATACAGTTTTTAATTAAAGTTTTAACGAAATCTGCATCACTCTCAAATGTACTACTCTTCTCAATTTTAGTCTTTAGTTTAGCCATGGTATCCGTACTCTTCACAGTACTGTCTAGATCCTCAACAACTCTTATGAGATCCTCTTTAAGAGCGTTTTTATACATTTTAGAAAAAATATGGAAAGATCCTACCTTTTTTTTCTAGCTCCCTTGTTGCTTGCACGTACGATGTATCCAATAATTGAAGAAGTACACTGATTCTCTTCCATGCTGAAGAACACAGATCTCACAGCCTCTTTGCAGGTTATATCGTTAGACGAAAAATAGTTCTTGAAATTCTTTAAATTGACACCTCTTTGCAGGTGTTAAATCAATAGTTCCAACCTCTACACAGGCGGAATATTCACGCTGGGTTCGAATGAAAAATTCAACCTCTACACAGGTTGAGCGAAGTTTCCAAAAAAGGCGGCGCGTCTCCTTCACGGACGCTTCTTTTGTTCACGCGTTCCAAACATTGATCAAAATCGAAATTTTATCTATCCCGGCCAAGCCCCCATAATTTGTGGGAGACAACAAGGGGTCCAAGACATTTGTCTTTCTTCAGATTTATTTAAACTTAACAAAAATTAATTTTAAAAAAAAGTAGCTATTCTACAATTAGATTTTCATGATGTGACGAGGGTAACGCCTGCTCGCGCACCTCAGTCTTTCCCCGTTCTTTTCTCAATAGTCAAAGTTTTGGTTTCACTTTTGATCAGCTGCGCGCGAAGACTGCATGCGTTTTTTTTGTTGAGAGATTCAATTGGATGACGACTCCACAACCGATTCCACATATATATAGGGAGATAGTGAACTAATAGTAGGAATTGAAAAATTATATATGTGTGTATGTACATGTATATTATATATATGCACACACATGAGGGGTACCAAAAAAAACCCAGAATAATGCTTCCCTGAGCACACATTTTTTCTGCTACATGAATGTAAAGCAATTCTTACAGAGTTCAAGTTCACCCAGAAGTGTAAAAAAAGCCTGGGAAGGTTCTGTCTGGTTGGAATAAATATTTTTCATAAAAGTTATTTCCTTCGTTTCTAATTTTTAAAGATGGCTGATTTAAGAGAACAGCATGTAGCAGAGAAATTGTTTCTTGCTAAAGAAGAATGATACTGAACAAAGTTTACAAAGATACTGCTAATGGAAAAACCTAAGTTTTTTTTTTTTTTTTTTTTTTGGGGGGGGCCCAATTTTCAAAAGTCCAGTTTCACTTAATGACAAATCTTGTTATAGAAATCTTTCAACTACCCCAAAAGAGAAAAATGTCAAAAAAAAAAAAAATCAGGAGACTGACAACAAACCATTGAAGAAATTGGGAAGTTATGTGGATTAATGATGACCAGAGGAAAGCACACAAGAGAAAAATTGTTCATAAATACTCTCTCTTCCACAACTTTTTTTAATTTACAAAAATAATCACAAAAACAATACAGAAATTAAATTTTTTTTATAAAAAAAAAAATAGTAGTAGAATTAAAAATAAAAGACATATGCTGATTGGAAAAATTACCGAACAAATAACTGAAGGTGCCATCTACACAAAAGTTGTCATTTTAAAAGAAAATAGGATCAAAGAAAAACATGTAGTATATCAAAAACAAAAAAAAGAAAAACTTGCACAAAACCATTAACACTGAGCTTATTAAAAATGTATGCATAAAGAAAAATAATAGGATATATATTCCGAACAATAACTTGTGAACTTTTACCCATTAATTTTGTCATTTTTATGTTTATAAACAATCAAGAATAATATTTGTATAAATCAAATTATTATAAAAAAAAGGAATTTTAATAATAATTACAAACATAAAAACATTTGAGTAAAACAATACCTGCAAACATTAGTAATATCTGCACCAGAATATCCATCCAAACTATTAGCAATTTCTTCCAAATCTAAATCAGGTGAAGTTTCAACTTCTCGTAAATTTATCTTTAAAAGTGCTTCTCGTCCAAAAGCTACAAACAAACAATAATTCTTGCCATATTAGTATTATAATTATAAACAGTAAAAGCAGTATGATGGTATAAAAGCATTAATAAAACTAAATAGAATTAAAACTACATAAAATTAGAACTGAACATAAATAGAATTAAAACTAAATATAAAACGCTTCTTCAGGCAATAATGAAATTTATTTAAGAAATGTAATATGCATTTCTTATCTTCCAACCCTTGCTTCAAATGTATATGATAGTGTTATACTATGCATGTTTACATTTACATACAAATTTTTTTTACATTGGTTTACTTATAACAACTGTGAGCAAATAATGTAATAAAAAACTGAGGATATTCCAATTCTGTAGCAGAATGCATTTTAGACAAGCTACTGTAGTTGATAAAACCCGAGGAATTTTTGAATGTTGAGATTGTAGTTATTTGTTTAAAACTCAAGATGATGAATTTAAACTTTAACTAATTTTTTGGACATCATCTGTATTTTTATTTGATTCAACAGGTTATTACAATGTTGTTATTTATTAGATTCTAACAAGATGCATCAGGATAAAGTTAATTATTGATAAGATAAAGAGAGCTATCATTTAAGGTAGGGATCTTCAACCTGTGGCCCATTGAAGGCATTTTAGTGGCCCCTCATTTGAATTCTTGAGGCAGTTTTTTTAAAAAAATGCTTTGTCTGCTTAACTGTTGTAAAAAGTGCCATTTTTTCTGTTATTCTTGATATTTAAAACATTTCACTGATGTGTATGATACCCATTTATGAAAATTTCACTGTATTTTACATAATTTTAAATATAAAAAATCTGACAATGCATAAAATCTCAGAATTTTTCTGAAAAAAAGGTGGACTCTTATCTTTTACAGGTTTATAGAGTATTTTAATTCGACTTCCATTTAGTTTTTTTAAACTGATATATATATACATTATATACATATACAAATCTATAAACACCATTTCCTCCCTTAGAATCAGTTGAAGTCTTGTAAAACATACCTACCTTTTTTATATAAATTTCCTGACTACAATATTTTTTTGACAATCCTGTGGCCCACAGATCACTGTGAATTTATTGATATAGCCAGCAGATCATTGTAAATTTATTAATTTGGCCCTTGAGCACGAAAGGTTGAAGACCCTTAAATTAAGGAATACCAGGGATCAAAAGTCTTACACTATTTTATCCAAACCATGGAGTTTAAAATCATTTAGTTTATTATAGTTTAAAAACTTAACAATAGAAATCATGGCATGGTTGTTCAAAGAACAGGATGGTATTAGTGCTTCATTCTCTCTGATGTAGACTTTTAATTAAGACTATGACTAACTTTTTAATTAAGTAAATCAAAAAAAGAAAGAAAAGGATTTGAAATAGGTTGAAAAACTACATCATTTAGTGTGAAAGAAAACTCAAACTAAAAGTATATTAAGGAATTAAACCAGAATTCTTACCTCTTTTATCCAATGCTTTTATTTTAGAGCTCTAGTCTATTGAATAGTGCATTAGATACACACTAGTAATATTCCAGAGTAAAGTTATCTTGTATTATTTAGTAGTATTCCTAGTATTATTTAGATATATACTAGTATTAGTACATTATGCCACAGACACTAATATTACTTTGCTCAAGCAATGTGTCCAGTTATTTCAACATGTTAATCACTATTTAAGAAATGAAAGCAAAATTTTCATCAGCGAAATAAGAAAATGTCATGTTATAATGATGAAATAAAACATACAAAAGCAAATAAACAAAAGTAAATCAAGAAAGCACTTAGACAAAAGTCAACTTATAACAGAAATTTGCATACCAATCATGTGAAGTGAACTTTTGGCAACAGACTAATTATGTGAAATGATTAAATTATATTACAATGAATTCTATTATATGATTTAGAGCAGTAGTTTTCAAAGTGTGATGTAATGGTTCTGTGGAAATGCCTAAATCTTTCAAAACAGTTCAATGAATGATAAATTCTATCTTGGAGGTACATTAAAACTCAATTTTTCGGCCACGGAGAATGACAACAAATATGTTTCATAACCACTGATTGTAGTTTTTTCTATAGTGACTAGTCAATAGAATTGAATATTATAGTTTAATTTTTCATCATTTCTTTCATTACAGCTTAATCTAATGCCATCATGTAATTGATCAGAGGGAAAGAATACATAAATATTTTCCATATTTGTTAGAATATACTTATAAGTCATGAATAACTAGATGACAAAAGATGATATTAATGAATAAAAATAAAACATTCTTACCATTGGGAAGAGGTATATAGATTCGTTTTTCCAATCTTCTACGTAGAGCTTCGTCTATATCCCATGGAAAATTAGTTGCAGCTAAGACCATAACAACTTTACTAGGATCATCTGTGCTAGTTATGCCTAATTATTCAAAAGAAAATTCAACAATATAACAGTTACATTGCTTTAAACTGTTAACATAACATAAACAACATAAATTTAAATCATTGTAACATGCAATTCTTAACCCTTTGAAGGGCATATATTTAATAAAGCAAATTTTAAAGAAATAATACATGAAATACCAGAATCATACAGGTTTTTAACAAGCCATTTAAAAAAAATCAAGAGATACTCCTTATCTAAAAGAGTCAAGCTTTGTTTGTGGTGTTAAAAAGAAACATATCATGTATTCCATATTATGTATGAAAATAACAGTCAATAAAATCCGTTTTTACTATCAATTTTTAATGGATGCATATAAAAAAACAATATACAAAGAATGTTTACTAATTTTCCACTAATAATTCTGAAATATAAATAAATAAATCCCATTTTTATGTGCAAACAAATTGTTCAGTTTGAAATGCAATTTTTGTAAACAAGTTATATCTTTATTAGTCCTATAATGCAAGTCTGGCAAAGTCATCTTACTACAAGATTTAAGGGATGTGCAGTAATTAGCACTTCACCTTTTCTTGTATTTCATCATATTTTTTAAATGTTTTCCTTGATCCAAACAGTGCTAAGTTTTTTAATAGTTACAAGAGGATTGAAACATTGCTTTATGCATGACTTTTTCTTCCCCATGATTATCAAGTTTCGAGTAACATCTATTCCAAATATCTTTTATTTATTAAGTTCTAACAGCCAGAAAGCATTTAACATACAGTAAAATAATTTACTATTGTCACATTGCAAAACGGATGAAAATTCTACACATTTACTTTCTATTTTTTAAATCAATTTTGTATTGAATTTTATTTCATCAAAATAGTTGATGAAACCAATAGTTTTACTAAAATATCTCATTGGGTAAATCAGCTGAATTTTTTTCTCCTCTACTTTTCTGTCTCAGTTCAACTGATGATATTTCAATTCGGTCTCAGCTGGACAGAACTAATATGTGACTTTTTTTTTTGTTTTTTTTGTCATGTTTTTTATTTGTAGTAACTATTTACATATGTTATTTATCTAAACAATTGTCTCATAGCATGCTTTACATGTTTATAGCTGCATGCATTCAATGCTGTCTACATCCTCTCAATCTGCAAGAACTGATACAGATTATTATAAAGCTGATTTATGGCATATGGTGGTAATTGCAAGATGAAACGACCGAAGAAAACAAAAATCAAAGATTTTGTGCCCACTTGTATAAACTGAAGAATATCTTGATATTATTTAAGGACCAAACAGTAAGTTTTACTGGATAATGGCTCCAATTTTTTTTTATTATGTTTAAACAAAGCATAAATTAACACAAGTTTCTAAAAAATATCGAAAGTCTACAATTTTAAAAGAGCTCTAAGCTCATTATTTTGTAAAGCCATCTATATAGCATTTAGAAGTAAAAGATTGCCACCAGAAAATTTCAAGAAAATTGCACTGGATTTTATGTATGGAAATATTATGAATTTCTATTCAACTCTTTCTTCCTCCATGTTGCAAAGGTTTAAATAAAGCTTGTATAACCCAAAATTTCATTAAAACATTATCAATATCATTATAGGATGATAAAGTTACATAATAATTGAATTATACAATAAGTATATTTTTCATATAAAAATAGTTACTCTATATTTTTTCACAAAACTTAAATGTTTTAAGCAAATCAGTTAAAATAAAAGGAACAAAATTACCAATGGGTGTAGTAAAAAAATAAATTTCTAATAATTTTACCTTCCATTTGAATAAGTAACTCTGACTTAACTCTACGACTTGCTTCATGTTCAGAGTCTGATCCTCTTCGTGAACAAAGAGAGTCTATTTCATCAATAAATATTGTACTTGGGGCATAAAATCTTGCCTGTAAGTTACAAATAGGAAAACAAACTCTGATGAATTTTTACTTTACTTTTAATAAAACCATAAAAATTAACACAATCTTTTGAAGTATAATTTTTAAATAAAATAATTTAAAAAAGAACATGTTTTTAAACTTTAAAAGGACTCTTAATAATTTTTTTAAATAAAAAAATGAGTAATAATTAATACATGAACTATTCATTCATTTAAATATTCTTCTAAGACACAGTTTGCTATATTACTATCACATATTATAACATAACAGCAGATATATACATCACAAACAGAAGACTTTAAAAGGTTTTTAAGTAACTGAATTTCTAAAAAAACATAAAGGCATTTAGTGACTTGAAATCAATCTGCTCAACAAGCATTCATCAATTAGTGATATGTGAATAAAGCTTTGCTGTTACCATATATTTCTGGGCAGAATCCAAGAATTTTTGGAACTTTTTTAACGCTTAAGTATGAAAGTTGGTTCATATGCAGGTCTGTTAATCTAAAAAAACCTAACTTAGAAAATTATTCTTTATATATTTTTATTTTATGTTTTTTTATATTCTTTTGTCTTATATATATATATATATACACTGCTGGACAATTGCTAAGGACAGATCACAAATTGCTATGTAGCATAACATTAAGCGAGACATGAGGCCTAGTAGGATAAAATATAGTTGCCACACTGTTCAAACATTAGAATAAAGAATATTTATTGTTCTGGAAAGTACAAAAGCTGTGAAACATCAGAAAAAAAAAATGTTCATTTGATCTACGTGCGGAGAAATGGAACAATGCATCTAAAAGTCAGCAGGCACCTTAAAGAAAGGTATCAGTACGGGATATGTCCACCGTGAAGTGTGATGCAACATTCCACACGTCGTACCATACTTTGCACAACATTATTCAGCAGCTGTTGAGGCAATTTATCCCATTCCTCTGTGAGTGCACGGATGAGGGTGTTCTTGTTTGTCGGAGGATAGTGTCGACCAACAACTTGCCTCCCAAACCATCCCACACATTTTCAATGGGGTTTAGATCTGAAGAACGCGCTGGCCATACGAGACGCTTGAATACCCTCGCTGTCTAGACAATCCTGAACAGCGAGTGTTCGATGACATGTTGCGTTGTCGTCCATAAAAACAAATTTATCACCTACAGTACCACGGAAAATACGAACATGAGGAAGTAGAACTTCATCAATGTATCGTTGGCCCGTCATAGTCCCATTTGCAACCACATGTAGGCGCGTGCGGCCATTGATCATGATGCCGGCCCACACCATGATACTGTATGTCGGATGTCGGTCCTTTTCCTGGATATTTTCTGGACGATAAGCAGTACCACTCTCGCGCCAGATCAGTTGGCGTCTACAATCCGATGATAGACTGAACCTACTCTCATCTGAGAATAGTACGCATGCCCAGTCCTGTTCAGTCCAATTGTGATGCTCACGACACCATTGCAAACGGGCAGTACGGTGCTGTCTGGTCAATGGGACACACACAACAGGTCTGTGTGCATATAGTCCTCCTCCCCTCAAACGTCTGGCAACAATTTTTCGGGAGATCTGCTTTCCTGAGGCAGCAAGAAACTGATTTGCCACCTGCTGAGCTGTGGTGCGCCTGTTCCTCTTTGCTGATAGGACGATATATCTGTCTTCTGCAGGCGTCGTACTTCTAACACGACCTCCCCCGTGCCGCCTACTACACATTCCAGTAGTTTTAAATGACTTCCAAAGCCGTGAAACAACGCTGTGAGCGATGTCGAACTCCCTGGCAACATCTGTTATTTTTGGCCTTTCTTCGATCTTTCCAATAATTCGACCACGCATAAAATCATCTATGTGATGTCGGGAAGACATGCCAAAAATTTTAAGTTCGTCTATTAAATCTTTCCTGTAAGACTTTGACTTTAAACAACAACTGTCCACATGCGTCAAAACCTTTAAAGCTCTTATGAACGCTATCACGTGATGAACAGACGTGGGAAAAAAATTTGCAAACTCATACTTCTTCTTACTTATATCCCGCACTTATTCTAATTTTCCACATTTTGCTTCCTTTCATTTTGTGGTTGCTATGGATGATAGTGTTATCCGTCCTTAGCAATTGTCCAGCAGTGTATATATATATTTACATTAGCCATGCACAAGCAATTTCAATCTTTTAACTTTTTGAGTGCTTTGAAAGCAATATTTATTCAAAAAGAAAAAAAAGTCACATAAAATCCTTCAAAGTGAGTGCCAGAATCCAAGTTTCTAAATAGTTCACAAAATTCACATTAATTCAGTGGAATGCCTAAATGCATATGATCATTATGCAACGGGTTTTTTTCAGGCCATGAAACAAAGGTCGACAAAGACATGTTACTTTTCTTTTGTCATTTTTCCTAAATTAAAATTTTTTTGTCATTCTCAAATTTGTTCCTCATTAACAAAGAGCTGAGCAGCCATACTATTAATATAATTTTCACATACAGCAAATGTGATTATTTATAGTTTAAAATTGGTCATCTACAAATTTCTTTTTTCATTTTCCAAACAAGAGAAAATGGTGTCAAAAATTACAAAAACAGATATTATACAAATGAATCAGATGAGAAAAACACGCTATCTTTAGATAGGGTTTTTAAAAAATAAAACTATAATCATACATCTGGCATTTTATTTTACTTCAATTTGATTGGAATATCTTTCACCTGTTTTACCCACTTGGAAAAATTTTTGCTTTCATTTGAAATTTACAGGATTCCCTCTCCCATAACATTACTTATTTACAAGGTTTTGAATTTTTGGCAAATTTCAAAAGAAAAATGCACTCCTTGTCTATATTGAGATTGGCTTCTATTTGAAAATATACAATATATACAATAGAATATTTCTGAAAAGCATAATGCGAAAATTCATAGCAAAAAAGTTAAGATTTAAATATGGTCTTACCATCTCAAACAGAAGTCGAACAAGCTTTTCCGATTCACCTCTGTATTTGGAAGTAAGAGTAGAAGATGAAACATTGAAAAATGTTGTTTTACATTCTGTTGCAACTGCCTTCGCTAACATAGTTTTTCCTGTTCCAGGTGGGCCAACCATCAAAACACCCTTTAAAATATTATTTTTATATTACATAAGAGTTTTCACACATTTTAACAAAAAACAATCCCTAATTACAAATAATATATGCATTCATTACTAAAAAAATTTCAATATTCTAATAAATGAATTTTTAAAAAGTACATTTTTCCATTATTTTGAAATATTTATCATGTTGATAAAATGAGAAGCCGGTATACAAATAAATACCTGTCAATATATAAATCTACGCACACATAGACTATACAACTTTAGATAAAAATTGTCGGTTTTGCTTGGCGCTTTTTTCATTTTGTCGCCAAGGGTTGTGGGCTCTCCTAGGATTTTACCAAGTATTGCATTTCATTGCTTATTAATTTTTTGTGTAATTCAATAGAATTTTTTTTTCAAAACAATAATTTTTTTTTTACTAACTGATGTATGATGGTATTTCTCAATCTGTGTGTTTGCATCCCCCCAAGGGACATGAAATGGTCTCAGAGGGTATAGGGGGAAAAAAAGATGTGGTAGATATTGATAAATTGAACATAAGAGGGGGAAAAAGTTTTTTTTACAATTGTAAAAAGAAGTTGATAGGAAGGAGTTTTGATGTAATAATTTTTATTCCTCATATTGTGTAATTCCTACTTTTTTTAAATACTAGGACTTACAACTAAGAGCAGCTACTAATACTCATTTTCTTTTTTATTTTATGTGAATCATCACGAAATTATTTTTTCAATTATTGTACTGTAGCATACCCAGTTATACCACATTTTTGTAAAATGTACTATAATTAATTTAGCAATCATACTATAATGAGCTTCATCATATTATTTTTAATTAGTTCCTAGCTTGCACTCAAAGGAAATAATGCCATAGTTTTATAATTATTGTGATGTAGTCTTTCGAAAATGGATCAATGATTAAAATTTGATACCATTAAAAAAAAAAATTTACCGAATAAGTAAGAGTGGTCCCATTCTATCTCCAAACACCAGTTCTAGTGAGGAGGAACTTTAGAAGCAGTTGCCACATATCAGTAAACTGAAGTTCCAATTTTGCAATGAAGAAAAGTGAGAAAATGTGAATATTTGTCATAAGGATTTTTATTTGTAGTTATTAAGTGTTCTCAGACATAAATGTGTTATTTGTGGAGAAGTATTGTCTAATACAGGGGTTCACCTTTAAATGCCATTATAGGCATATTATTTTAAAAATAATTAAATATATATAATAACCAATATACATCATTTTTGCATAACTGGTAAAAAGTAAAATTTATCTGTATTACAATGTTATTACTGTACATCTATATGAAGATATAAGCAATTATACATAATTGATATACATAAAGCAGGGGGTACACTAGTTAAAAATGATTAAGAAACATTGATCCATGATATTAATAAAGATGATTAGCAGTAATATCTTACATAAAAACACAATTTGGTAACAATAGTGCAAAATCATATTTTTACTTTTTACATTTTATAGGTCACTGCTAAATTTTTATATTCAAAAAACACTTTACTTCTTTCACTGATTGATTCATATTAAGTTATATAAGCAAAAGTATATATAACTGTGCAAATGCATTCATATAAATAAACCCATCTAATAATAACAGTTTGCTAACACTAAACAACCAGCACCCTAAAATAAAGGAATAATTAAAACATCACTTCATTTTTTAATAAACATTAAAACAGGAAAATCCTAGAATTTGTTGAAAATTTACCTTCCAGGGTCTTCGTATTCCTTTGAAAAAATCAGGCATCCACATGGGCAAGACAACAGCTTCTTCTAGTAATTTTTTTGCTTCTTCAAGATCAGCAATGTCATCCCATCTCACACTAGGATTTTTCTGAAGAATGTCTCGTTCAAGCATATCTACCAGTTCTTTGTCATAACCAGACCCATCAAATTTCTTTTCTTCTTCCTTATCATAGAAAAGAGTAACTAAATTAAAATAATCATAACTCATGCTGTTATATATTTAAAAAAAAGAAGAAAATTCCTTGTTGAATTTAAATAAAAAATATCAAAATTTAAATATAGGAACAGAACAAAAACAGAATAAAAATCATCAATATATTTCTAACAAAAAAATTAAACGTTTTAAATTTTTTCGGTTACATAAAGATTATAATTAAAACAACACTATTATACAAACAAAAAACATTTTTATCTAAAAATATGACTTCATAAAAGAAATTATAAGTGAGAGTGACTAACAATATCAAGTAACAAATATTAATGCTAATAAAACTTGTGGTATTTGTATTGAAAAATAGATGTAAACGTAAAAATTGCATTTTTTAAAAAAAAATTTATAAAGTTTTTCAGTCCCCCCCCCCACACACCACCAGCTTTTATCTGGTACACGGCTAACAGGAAAGTACCAAAAATGATTTGATTTGATTGAACAAAGTACTTTAACATATCTTTTAAATCGAAAAATATTTACTTTTTCCTCTTTATTTTCATCTTTTTTACTATCTTTTTTTCCTTTTTCATCCTTTTTAGATCTAGAATCACTACCACTTTTTTTAAATCTTTCATTATTTGATCTATTTCCACTAGGACCACTTCTTCCAGTTGGTTTTGATGGTTCATTTCTTTTCACAGCACGGATGGGACGAATAGGGGGACCATGCCTGAAATCAAATGGTTTCTTATAAAGATAAAATTTACAGATCATCAACAAGAAAAATTTATCAGTTTCTTATTTTACTTCCATGACAAATGTAAACATGGTACTAATTCAAACTTATTTTTTTATTACAATTGAAATTTAGTTTTAATTCGCTGAATGTTTTGTTACTTGAATCAGCTATTATCTTGTTCTTTGGCTTACCAATTATGTGTGACATTTGCTATTGTGGAATTTATGAATTAGTTCTGTATAAGTAAAAATGGGCTTAAAAGGAAGGTAAAAATCAGTTAATTTTCTCAGAATTTACACATATTTTTTCAAAACTTCATAATAAAGTATGTATAGGAAATTCATTACCTATTAAATTTGTAGTGGCTCATTTATGGAACATTAATAACTGTCAATTTTCAAAAAAAAAATTTTTTTTTACTATTTATAATGCATTTTTAAATATTATTATTATTATTTTATCATTGTTTTTAGTTTATATTCAAGATATTTGTAAAATTTTGAATTCTATTGATACTGATATTCATTACCAAATGATATTCTGTATTCAGAATGTGGCAACACGTTAATACAATTATGAGACTAGATAGTATTTTCAAGGAATGATTCCAATACCTGTTGGCATTTCAAAATAAAAATGAGGTTTAGAAATAATTAAATTACATAATTTAGTGTCACTTCTCCAAGTCACAAAATAGAGATGTTACAAATTAATGAGGCTAAATAATGTAGTATTATTCAAAATTTAGTCCTGAAACAATTGAGAAGAAAAGTTCTTCTAGGTACTTGGTGCACCTAGATTAAAACACAAAAACATTAAAGTAAAAACTAATTTTTAAAATGAAAGAGCTATTATTATTATTTTTTATTTAAATAAAGTTTTGCTATGAATAATCTTAACATTCGTGATTGTCTCTAAGCTTAAATTAAAGTGAAAAGTAAAAAAATTAATGATTAGAGTAACATCTATAAATGTATCACACTGCTTTGGCACATGAAAAATGAATAATAAATTACAGAAAAGATTTTAAAATAGAAAACTTGAACTGATGCACTTTTGAACATAATCCAGATTGCTTGTGGCTTCTAATTGAAGATTATGTGAGGAAATATGTTAGATTAACAAGCAGTGGATTGTAGTTATTTTCCATAGTCTCAACATTTAGTTTGAAAATCACTTAATCTTGTGATTGTGGTAGGTTTTAAATGCATGCATTTAGTAAGTTCTCCACATCCTTACTGAATTTTAAGAGTTGCTAAATTTCCTTCCCCTTTATGACATCTTTGGTACAAATCGCATTTTTCCCCATAGAACAAAAAATAAATTTGTTTTTATTGTTATTATAACAAACATATTAGTTACAGTTAACTGTTTAAATTTCACAAATTTAAAATTTATTCATATGATCTTGAAACAAAAAAAAAATTTCTATATACTACCATATATTAATTTACAAAGCTAATGCATAATAGTTAACTGTACACTGAGATCAATAAATGTTTTCTAGTTCTGAAAATCCTATATAAGCTGAAATATATAAGATAAAGATATATGATAAAGACAGATTAATTATTGCAAAAAATAAATAAATGAGACCTCAACAGTCAAAACATTCCATGCACAAATTTTAAGATATCTTTGTAAATAAATTTTTTTATATAAATTTACTTGTGCTCGACTGGAGTAGGTGGTGGCCATACATCTGGATCTCTAGGTGCAGGAGGAGGCCAAATGTCATTTGGTAAAGAAATGTCGATAGGTATATTAGTTATACCATAGGACTGTCTCCCTGAAATAGCTCTATCAATACTCAATTCAGTATTAAATTCTGTAAGGACATTTTGCATTGCCTTAACTGCTTCATATTCCTGGGCAATTTTCTGTTGAATCTAATAAACAATATAATAAGAAATATTTACAACTACAAAATTTTTCATGTGATAAATAATTGTAATTTTTATCATTTTGAAGGATAAAAAAAAATCTTTTTTCAACTCTCTAACAGTAATAAAAAAAATTAATGTGTTAATAATGCAAAACATGAGATGGATTACCATACATCAGTAACAAATTCAACTTCTACTTATAGAGACAATGTAGAAATAAATAATGAAACTATCATAATGCATTATAATTATAATTAACACTTCACATTTAAATTTCTTTGTGAGTTTTCCATGCATATGTTCAAATAAATTATTTAAATGATAGTCAATACATGTAAAAGAATCTAAACAATAAAAAATTTTCACACTCAAAATATCATTACTTTGTATCTATATATTTCAAACTGTTACTGAATTTAAAATTATATTGTACAAAGAATAAAATAATAATGAAAATAGGAAAATACGAAGAATATTATATTAAAACAGAAAATTTTAGCAGCAAAATTACGTTAGTTTGCATCTTTAAAGTATAAGAAATTTTTTTAATAAATTTTAATCTATATCCTTTAATTTCACAGGAAGAAAAATTGTAAGAAATGTAGGGGTACAAATTTTCAATTACAATTATTAATACATTTTTCAAAAATACTCTCTGATCTCAAATTATTTGTAAAAACTATTTGGTACTTACATATCCACATCCCCACAGCCAGATATACGAAATCAACTTATTTTCCACCAAAGTCTGGCTAATTATTATTTTTTCCCCTTTAGAATAAAACAAATGAATAAGGATCTCTTTTTTTAATTGCTTTTTCTTTGCTGTTATATAATGCCAAATTTGCACCTGAGGTGATACTAATACATAAGTAACAACTATTCCGTTCATAATATTCTTCATAGTATCCAATTAAATGCTTGGCAAACAAAAGACAATAAATAAATAAAAATAAAACTGAAAGCACATTACTTGCTGCCATCTTTCTTTTCGAATTGAATCTGTAATAGTTACTAATAATCTGTGAATTTGTTGCACTGCTCCCTGATAATACACTAGAGCTGTTTCATAGTTCCCTAAAAGAGCATACTCCCTAGCCATTTTAGTGTCTTCACATATATCTCTAACAGAGAAACTCATTTTCTAAAAATAAAATAAGAAACATCAATATCAAGTATACAAGACATATTTAATGCTGATACAACTACAAGTTTACTATAGAAAAACAACTTTTTAAAAAATTAAAACATTTTCTGAATATTGATACATATGGCATATTAAAATATTGTTTACAAGTGTATGAAATATAAAATTTAGAAATATGCATAGCAAAATTATATTAAAGTGTTCCTCAAAAATACATGAAAATTTTTAACAGATTAGACATTCACCTTGTATACAAAATACACTAGGTCACCTCCAAGAATTTAAATTGTCTTAACATTTAATCAATTTGAGTTTCTTTTGCTTTTAAGGCTACAAAATGCAACCTTAATTTCTTTTTCATATGGTTCAATATTTAAATATGACTCAGTAGAATATCCAACTCTGAATAATTTATTTATTTTGGTACTTACATATTAGCGTCACTGAAGCAAAATTGGTATCATGTAAATCGCATCTTGATATCAAAATAGAGATTCTAATGTGTTTTACATAAAAAAATACCAATCAGTCAAATTTTGGTGGAAAATGAAGCGATTTGCATGGCGTCAATTTGGCTGTGAAGATGCTAATATGCAAATACCTTTATTTTTTGTAATAACAAAAAAATATTTAAAATAATACCTTTTTACTGTAATAAAAAAAGAGAAGAAGAATTTTAATGGTATCTACTTAAATACATTATTTGTACATTGTAAAAAAAAAAAATGTTCCTTAATATGACAGTATGCCAATTAATTTCAACGATAAATTTTTTAAAGCAAAAAATTATTCAAAACCAAAACAATATATCAAATTATTGGGTACTTTTCCATTTTGCTGGCACAGGCAACAGTTGTCAAAAATGATACAACAGACACCACACTGAATATTCTGCTGCATTTTCAAAACAAGTCGCAGCCCATTTGAAAAAAATTTAAACAATATTAAAATGTTTATGCCTTCAAAGTAAAAATTCTGTTAAAATCCGAGGAACTATTAGCTGCATAAATAACTGGTATGTTAGATGAAATTTAACAGTCAATGAGATAAAATGCTCACAAATATAACATTTTTTATATATAACACTACTTCATTAATAATTTTTCAAAGTCTTTTAAATCAAAAAATACTTTAATTATGTCTAATATATATTTTTTAATTTTTATCTAAACTAAACTTAGTGGTGCAACAGCCCATGAGGGCCAAGGCCTACTGTGTCATCTCAGTATACATGACATTGGGCACTGAGGTGCATGAGCAGATGTCCCAGTCAGATAGTCAGTCTGATGCAAAACCCCCAGTGTTAAGTTCCCAAGCAAGCTTGGTACTCATTTATCGACCCCTGAAGGGATGAAAGGCTAAGTCGATCTTGCCCAACCCCGAATTAGAACCCCGGACCTGTGGTATGGAAGCAATACCACTCAACCCCTGGACTATTTAAATTACAGTCACATAATTAAATAAATTCATTCAAAACACGGTAAGGTACTCATTGGTTATAAAATGCATGAAGACATAGACGACAACACATGCAAAACCCATCAAATTATAGTTTATATACCAGTTGCCAAAATTATAATTAAGAGACACTATTTTTAAATACCATCTATCTGTTAACAGTAGTTAGTTTAAATTCAGTATCATTTTCTTTCTACAATATTAACTTAGTAATTATAAGAACCATGTAACCAAACACGATACAATTCTGACTTGCACCGGTTGGTGCTGTAAATAAAGCTGATGAAATCCAACCACAATTTTAATTTTTATCATTATATTTGTAGTGAATTCATCATATCAGGCAATATCCCCAATGTTTCTATCGCAGACAACTCGAAAAATTTCGCCAACTCATGTTTACTAAAAGCAATAAGTATGCCCACTATTTAAAAATACACTCAAAATATTCTTTTTCTATTTTGTAAATAATTTTCAAAGTATAGTTATAAAAAAAATTCAGAAAAATAAGAACATTTTTATTGAAAAACAAAAAAATCTTTCAGATATTTAGGTTTTATTTTTAAAAAAAACACAATTCAGTACGAAATCAATTAAAATTTAGGGGCTCTAATTAACTGTACACATGGTCGTCATGTGCGGTTTTACCAGGCCACGAAGAATCGAGATTTCGGTTCTAAGATGGAAACATAAAATTTGTCATTTTGAATCTGAGGTACAGCTGACAATAAAATCAAAGTTAAAAGCTATATTTAGCATTTTAATAAGGAGAAAAAACTTAAGAACAACCTTCAGTAAGGATAAAAATGTGATTCTTCAACAGAAATTTTTTTTCAAAGATCGGATATAACTATTGTACACTTTCGAACAGTATCATAACTATACAAAAACACAAACCCATCTTTTGTCTGAAGTTGTCAACAAAAAGCTGTTGCCATACCGGAAATTAAGATTGCACCTAACGAACCTAGCGTGGCTGTCGTAGCCGAGTAGCTGATAAATACCAAATATGAAATTAGGAAGCCTGAATTTTGGCCCAGTTTAATTTGATAATCTCAGTAGAATTCAAAACAAAATATTGAGTCTGTGAGAGAATGGGCTTCCTTCTTTCAAGATTAACCTACTAAATATGAATACTTTGCTTTTCAGCATTTTGAATTATTTACTTTTTAAATTCAAAGTAAATAACAAAATCTTAGATAAACTTCGTGGTATCTAAAATGTACTAAGATGGAAAACATCTGCTTGAACGCTTCAAGGATTGAAGGGCTTCAGCGTGAGTGATTGAGTGAGTGAATATTAGCGTCGCACTGTTCAGCTACACGAGAGCTTTTGGCGACAGACTTCATAATTTTCAACAACGGTCAAGTGACGAAGACGACACCTGAGCTGGCACCCACCTCTCCTAACTACCACACCACGCCAACGCGAAGACGTTTGAGCCTTTGACAGATTTAGCGTGCATCACGTCGCTACACGGTGGGTCTTTTGTGGTACTGGGTTTGAACTCAGGACATGCCTGCCATGATCCGATACTTTGACTACTGGGCTACCACTGCCTCGAAGGGCTTCAACAACAACTTAGAATATGTAGCAAAAAAATTCGAGTGTTCTTGAACCTTTCCTCGGGAGTGGTAGGGAATTTCAGTAATAACTATATTAAATATTCTAATATTCTATATATGCAAAAAAAAGAAACTGATATAATTTATAGTTTATTAAACTGTGTTTACATATAACTGGAGCCTCTTTCTCCGAACAAGTAAAGATGAGATTTTGCAATAGCGATTGATTCGATAACCCCGTTAGGAGAGTGTGCTAAAAATATTGGATAGTTTTGACTTTTCAAGTGGTTTCGAGCGGGTGAGATCGTTTTGAATTTTTATTTTGTATTGAAATTTAGTTCATATAATTTTTATTCTATCTTCGGATAAGAGATTTTAATTTAATTATTTACACAAGATAGTGTATTTATACAATTTTGAGTGTTGGAGTAGGGAAGACAAAATGGGTGACTACCCTCACCCAGATAATAATATGGAGATAGAAAATACTAACTTTTCATTCAATAAATATAGGTGTAATCTCACAGATATAGAATTATTGACCAAGTTTGCGGAAAGACAAAATTTAAATACGAGTCCAAATATTACAATCTTCTTAAAATCATAAAACGGCTTTCAGAATGGTAATCCACTTAAACTAAAAGAAAGTATAATGAAAGAGTTCACAATTTAAAAAAAATATTCTGAGTATCAGCAAAACAAGAAATGGTGAGATCATAATTAAAACAAATAATTGCGAGACTGCCAAAGAAGCTTTAAAAATTAAAGAAATTAATGGTGTAAAAATAAGTACAAGATTGTCCTATACTGGCCTAACCAGTAATATATTGCAGGGAATAGACACAGAATATACAATTGACGACATAAAATCGGAATTAGAAAATTACAATTACACAATTTTTGATATCCAACGCTTTACCAAAAAAACAGAATCTGGATTTAAACCGATCAAAACAGTTAAAAGTTACCCAAATTGGATGCAGTATTCCCGAAAGAGTTCCAATTGGATATGAAATGATTAAAACTACTCTCTACTATGAAAAACCAAGGCAATGCACAAACTGTTGGAAATTTGGTCACATTCAAAAATTTTGTAGAAGCTCAATAAAATGCCGAATTTGTTCACTGAACCACTCTGAAAACGATTGCAAAGAAATAAAAATAAAAAAAATGTCGCTCTTGTGGAGAGGGGCATGAAGCTAATGATAAAAATTGTAAAAGATATCAAGAAGAAATTGAAATCTTAAAAATTAAAGTACAGCAACAAATCTCGAGAAACGAAGCAGTTGAGAAATTCCAAAGGGAAAAAAAACATCATACTCGGCCAAAAGATATAATGATCAAACAGAGAAGATAGAAAATCTTGAAAAAAAATTTGCAAAATTAGAGTTGAAATTTGAAGAAAACAATAACATATTCGAAAAAAATTAGAACAAATAGTACAATGCTTCACGACTGAACTGAATACCGTGGTAGCACAAATAAATTTAAGATTTTCTTCCCTAATGAATACCATGGAATCTCCACCCTAAAAAAAGTTGCATCCAATATAACAATTCAAAAAGATGATGATTGTCTAATAAATAGAAAACAGAATGAAAAAGCAAAAAGATTCAAGAAAATATCAGAACAGAGAGGAAATACATTAGATAGTGTAGAAGAAAAAAATAAAGAAACTTAAATAAATAATCAAATTTTCTTATATTTTTTTCTCTCTCTCTCTCGCTAAAAACTCAATATTAATCTACTTTCTTTTTTCGAATTTTTAAATTAATTCGTAGTATCGCATTTTTTTCCCGTTTTAAATCATGAACATAATCCAATGGAATGCACGTTGAATTAAAAACAAGAGGTCAGATATTCTTTTCACTCCAATTTTTCAAAAAGCAAGTATTTTAATAATTCAAGAAACCTGGTTACATCCAAATGATATTTTCACAATTCCCACAATAAGAATATATTCAGAATTGATAGAGAAATCAAAAGAGGAGGAGGGTTAATGATAGTTTTAAATAAAGGTATTAGCGCATTAAAAAAAAATATTCTCAGAAATTCGTGAAGACTTAGAAATTTTAATAGTCAGAGTTCAGATAGATTTAGTTCCTATCACAATTTTTAATATATACATCCCACCGGTTAACTTTAAAGACATCAATTTATCTAAAATAGCAGCATATATTGATAATCACAGTTTGATATTGGGAGATTTCAACGCATCTCATGAAATATGGGGATCAAAAAATTCCAGTGCTTCTGGAAAAAAGATTTTTGACTGGATCATTGAAAATGTGTGTGTGTGTGACTTAATATTATTAAACGATAAAAGTCCAACTTATCTCCATTCATCGGGAATTTTTACATCTATAGATCTTTCTTTAGCATCTATAGATTTAAATTATGATTTATCCTGGTCCACAAATACCGATGATTTTGGAAGTGACCACTTCCCTATAATTATTAATTACAAAAGAACAAACAGCTCAGTAACTAACAATTTTAAACAAAAAACAAATTGGAACAAATTTATCAATATTATTCAACAAAATGTAAATTTAAATGAAAACATAAATATAGATATTATAAAAGCTCAAATCTTATCTCAAGAAACAGAAAAAAAAAAAAACAGATCAGTTCAAGAGCTCAATGGTGGACAGCAGCATGCGGGCATTTAAGAGCAAAAAAGAAAGAAAACTTAATAAAGCAAGGAAAAACTTTAAAGAAAAAGACTGGATAAAATATAAAGAAATAAGCTCAAAACTCAAGCGAACAATCAAAGCCTGTAAAGAAAATTTTTGGCACAAGACCTGCGAAAAAATATCTTCTCCTAAAGTTCTTTTTAAAATAATCCGAATAATCAAAAATAGAATAAATACTAACTATTCTTCATTTAATATTATTGAAAATAACGGAACCATATTAACAAACGAGCAATCCCAAGCACAAACTGTTTTTTACAATATTACGCAAAACAAAACAACGATAATATTCCAAATATTTCTATTCCGGACAATAGCCAAGATATTAATAAACCTTTTTCTTTAAAAGAATTAGAAATAGCAATATCTCATCAAAAGAACAGCAGTCCAGGGCATGATAAAATTTCTCTCCAATCAATAAACCATCTCCCCATCAAAGCAATAAATCTCCTTCTGAAATCATTTAATTACAGTTGGTCTTCGTCAAATTCCAAAAGATTGGACTCACGCAATTATCCTACCTTTCATAAAACCTCACAAAAATCCCAAGGAAGTTTCATCATACCGTCCTATTTCTCTTACTTCAGTAATTGCCAAATTATTAAAAAGAATGATTCTACATAGAATGCTAGATTTCAGTTTTTCAAAACAAAATTTTTCATGTTAATCATCATGGTTTTTACCCTCACAGAAGCAGCATTAATACATTACTTCAATTACAACATGACATTATACTGGCTAGAGAACACACAGAATATTTTATTTTGGTAGCGTTGGATATAAATCAGCATATGACTCAGTGTGGCCAAATGGCCTTATTTCTAAATTAAGCAAAGTTGGATACTCTGGTAGATTACTACGATGGATTCAAAACTTCTTACATCAGAGAACAATTCAAATCAAATGGAGAAACATTTTTTCTCAAAAACCGTTACAAACAATTATGGTGTACCCCAGGGTGGTATCTTACGTCCTTTTCTTTTTATGATTTATATGTCAGATATTTTTGAAATTCAACACGACAGCCATCTTCTGGTTTATGCTGACGACATATTTTTATATAATAATGGTACAAATTGGAATAAAATAATAGGCGAAATGCAAGAATCTTTAAATAAAATTTCAGTCTGATGCAAAAAATGGAAATTGGCCACCACTCCAGAAAAAAGCAGTCTAATAAACTTTTCCAGAAAAAGAAGCAAATTAACTCCATTACTTAAAATACACTGGTGTGCAAAAATTAAGGACGAGACGGTTTTTTCAATATAACTTTGTACAAAAGCTTTCCAAATGAACACATTTAATACCGTAAGATCCCCAATACGTAAGGACATGTGTAATGTAAGCAACACTTACTAAAAGAGAAATCAGAGGGATAAAAGAAGCTTGATTGAAAAAGTAGCATGGAGCGCAATGCGACTGAAGGCCGAAACATCCCTGTGATGGGTGTCCAGCAAGAAACATCCGGTCTTTAGTAGGGGATATGATCTCCCTGACTGCTAGGCAGGTTTCACAGCGTCTGCCCATGCTGAGAATGAGGGTGTCAATGAGCTGTTGAGGCATTGCTGCCCATTCGTCTTACAGCGCCAAACGAAGCTCCCGAATCGTTACTGGTGATAAGGTACGAGCTGCCAAGCGTCTGCCTAGAAAATCCCATACATGCTCGATGGGATTGAGATCCGAGATCGTGCCGGCCAATCCATACGTTCAATATCCTCACTCTAAGAGCTGTTCGGCAGCTACTGTGCGATGACATGGTGCATTGTCGTCCATGAAAAGGAACTGCAGACCCATAGCGCCTCTAAAAAGACGCACATATGGAAGAAGAATCTTGTTACAATAACGGGTCCCGTTGACTGAACTTTGCGTCGAAGATGTGAAGGTCTGTACGACTACCAAGCATGATGCCTTCCCAAACGAGAACACCGCGACCTCCATACCTGTCCCTTTCAATGATGTTCGAGGGATGATTGCGGCTTCCCCGCTCTCTCCAGATGAGTATGCGATGAGAATCGCTACTCAAACTGAATCTGCTCTCATCTGTAAATAGTACTCGTCCCCATTCATTGTCTCTCCAATTCCGGTGTTCTCGGCACCACAGAGAACGCCTTCTCCGATGGGCAGGCGTTAAAGGTACACACCGTACAGGGCGTCGTGCAAACAGACCACCACCGTGCAGTCTTCTGGCCACGGTAAAACGCGATATCGGTCGTCCAGTCACCTGTGTCGTGTGTCTAGCGATTTCTCCCGCTGTCTGCCGCCTGTTTCTTTTGGCCTCAATGTACCGGTCATCTGCGGGTGTGGTTCCTCGTGGACGACCACTACTGAACCCCCGGATATCTGTTCCTGTAGTTTGAAATTGTCTCCAAAGTCGTGAAACGATGCTGTGAGCAATTCCGAACTCTGCAGCCACACTTGTCACACTGCGGCCTTCCTCCAACTTCCCAATGATTCGACCTCGGGTGAAAGCATCCAGATGTCGTCTAACAGATTGATTATTCGCCATTTCTCGCTGAGGCAGCAACTCGGTGTGATTTTAACTGCTATACGGCGTGCAATCTCTTTGCCAGAAATACTGATCTTACACCGACAACATGCTTTATACTACTCAGACACTCCCCCATTACGTCTAACTGCATATCTGCGCATGTGCTACCGTACATCACCTTACTTAATCTCCTGATTGGTCTTTCTGTCCGCTCTGCCTCTTCGTTCAGCTGATATGCTAATTTTTCGACTTTGTTCTTAATTTTTGCACACCAGTGTATGTGACAAACCTATTCCCGAAGTGAAGAGTCTGAAAATCCTAGGTATCATCTTCGACCCCAATATCACCTGGAAAATTCATATTAATTGCCTACGTCAAAAAGGATTCAAATATTTAAATGCCATTAGAGCCTTATCTTCTCCGAAAATAGGAACAAGATCTGATCATCTTTTAAATATTATTAATGCCACAATTCGCGCGTTTTATCTTTGACTATGCAAGTCAACTTTTTTCCTTTTTTAGCAATAGCAACAGACAGAAACTAGAACCTATTTACAATACCGCCTTACGTTTAGCCCTAGGTCTCCCAAGAAATACCCCGTTAGATTTATTAAGAGCAGAGTCTATGAATGGAAGTATTAATACTCGCCATAATTTTCTTTGCCAAAAATTTATAACCAAGCAAATAGCATTAAAAGACTGGTCACCGAACGCAAGGTTATTTTGGAATATAAATAGTATTTTTTATAAATATATAGAGAAAAAGATATCAGTATTTTTCAAAAGACGATCAACCTGCTCCAAGAATTATGCATCTCTAAAATAGATATTCTTCAATGGATCCCTCCTCCTCCAATCTACGAAAATCGCAAAATAAACATCTATACTCATATACTACCATTTCAAAACAAGGATCTTCCAGATGACATAGTACAAAACATGTTTAATGATTACATTCAGCCAAAATTTAATAACAATACCATAATAGCGCAACCGATGGTTCAAAAAATACTAATCAAACATCAATAGGAATTTTGATCCCTAAGAAAAAAATCCGACAAAATTTCATACTGAAAGAAATGGTTTCAATATTCACAGCTGAAGCTATAGCCATATGGACTGCGTTAAAAAATTGGGTTTCTGAAACAGAAAATTATATCATCTTGACGGACAGCTTATCAGTCCTAAAAAGCATCCAAAATATTAATAGAAAATCCAATACGAGATAATATTAAATTTAAGTTCAACTTTACATCAGAGCCTCCAAATAGCTCAATCAATTACATTCATTTGGGTACTAGCTCACAAGGGAATAGAGATTAATGAAGAAGTTGATAAATTAGAGCTAAAGCCTCTCCAGAAGCTTGGAATATTATTCCTTCGATTACTTGGAAAGATCTACATACACATTTCAAAAAACAACACAAAAATAAAAGCGAAGAAATATGGAAGAAGAGCAAAAGACATAAAAATTATTTTTATATTTCTCATCTTGGAAAAATGGAATAGACAGGCAGCAAAAAAAAAATTCAGAAGTTTTAATCAATAAGTTGCAAGCTAAAACATTACCATTAAATGATATACAGTGGTACAAACAATTGAGGATACACCTTACTTTTACTTGATATAAATCCTATTTTCAATCTAAATAACACATTAACTAGAAGTGCTAACGTGTTTTTATTTTCACACGTAACAAAAGGATTAATTTACAGTAAAAATAACGAAAATCAACAAAAAAATATCTAAAATTAAAAATTTCACAAGTATTTGAAATAAACATAGGCAGATCTTTACCTCAAAAAATTGAGGATACACCAATAAAATGTTTGTTTAACTACCCCTAGACTTTTTTCTGCTTGCTACTATAATAGCCTGTGTTTGGCCAATTTTATCTTAAAACTTTTTCGACTGCTACTTTTGTCTTTTGAAATTGGTTATGTGAATTTAAAGTCGCAATTTTAAATGGAAAATGGGTACTCGGAGAGAGACCAGTATTGATGTAAGAAAATTTATATTAAGGTTATTTAAGAGAGGAAAATCTTATCGTGAAATAGCTAAAATTGTCGGTAGAAGTCACTTGTGAGTCCAGAAAATCATTGGAAGATTTAAAAGCGATGGATTAATTGAAAATAAAAGTGGAAGAGGAAGGAAAAGCATTCTGAGAGATGTAGCCAAAAGGAAAGTTTTGAAAGATATCAAGATTGATCCTAAACTAAGTGCAGTCAAACTAGCTGCAGAAACTTCTCGAATAATGGACTGAAGCGTAAGTGCTGAAACTGTGAGAAATGTGATTAGACATGGTGGATATAGCAGTCGAGAAACCTTTCATAAGCTTACAAAATCAGAAAGAGCGTTTGGAGTTTGCAAGAACTCATCAAATGAAGACAGATAATTTTGGAAGAAAGTTATATTTAGTGACGAAAGTAAATTCAACCTTTTTGGAAGTGATGGCCGTCGCACCGTTTGGAGAAAGCCGAACACCGCTTTGGATCCAAAAAATTTACATCCTACAGTTAAACATGGTGGTGTCTCCGTCATGGTTTGGGGTCATATGGCTTCAAATTGGGTAGGAAATTTAATTTTTATAGATGGCATATATATATATATATATATATATATATATATATATATATATATATATAATGAATCATAAGCTTTATATAGATATACTCAACAACAATCTTAAAGAAAGTGCAAAAAAATTGGTTTAGATGGAAATTTTATTTTCCAGCAAGACAACTACCCCAAACATACGGCACGTAATGTCAAAATGTGGCGTCTTTTTCATTGTAAACAGCAATTGCACACACAACCACAGTCCCCTGACATCAATGTCATAGAAAATTTGTAGGCCACATTCGAAATAGCGGTCCAAAAACACCAAATTAGGAACTAATCCCATTTAAAGCAAGTATTACAAGAAGAATGGGATAAAATATTTCCAGATACCACCAAAAATTGGTCGAATCGGTACCAAGACGTTTGGAGGACATTATAAAAGCCAAAGGACATGCAACCAAATATTGACGCTGTTTTTGTATGTGATATGTCACAAAAATTTCATTTGTGTATCCTCAATTTTTTGAGGTAAATATCTGCATATTTTTATTTCAAATACTTTTGAAATTTTTATTTTAGATATTTTTTTGTTGATTTTCGTTATTTTTACTGTAAATTAACCCTTTTGTTACGTGTGAAAATTAAATCACGTTTGCACCTCTATTTAATATGTTATTTAGATTGAAAGTTGGATTTATATCAAGTAAAAGTAAGGTGTATCCTCAATTGTTTGTACCACTGTAAATTTCCTTTTTAAACAAACAGATTCTCCTTTGTGTGCAGATTGTAAAGTACCAGAAACTAGTGAATATTTTATATTAAACTGTATCAAATACAAATCACAGCGTGAAATTTTGAAAATTTTTATCTCCAACCACGGAGAATGGTCTTATTCCTCAATAGCGAAATGTAAAACAATAGAGCATGTTCAAAAAGTTGAAAAATTTCTGACATCATCCAATAGATTCTAAAATTCCAGTTACTCTATACCAGGGATGGCGAACCAATGGCATGCGTGCCAATGATGGCACGCGAGAGAATATTTTGGGCACGCCATCGATCAAAAACGATTTGCATTTTAGTTTAAAATAATTAAGTATACTATGAAGTATTATGAACAAACGTAAGTGATCCGTCGCGATGCCGATAAGTCGGGGAGCAGACTCGTTTGTTATGTCTTGCGTAAATACTTCGTGTATTATAAGTGCTAATGATCCAAAGTTTATCTACGCATAGTGTGTGTATGTAACTATTTCAAAATATATTCAAGTTGTTTAAAAAAAAACATATTCTAACGTTTACATTAATAGTTCAGCTTGTATACATCTAATTTATTAATGTGATCTAATTCTTGTCTTGTAAGTCTAATTAGTAAAATAACTTTCACTGCTTTATTTTTAAAAAAATTTAATGACCTGAGACAAAAAGCGAAAGAGCAGACACTACAGAAATCTCGTACAAGCACTCAATTTCCTAAAAACAAATAAATCTGCCCCATGAGCCCGCAGTCGTGCGCAGTCAGTAAAAGGGGTTTTTGGCGGGGGAGGGGAGGAATCAAGCGAGAGCACATAGAATAGTAAATTTCATCGACACAACTGTACATTTAAAGTTTTGTGTTAAATTTACGATTTTTAACTGCTATTTAACAACAACAAAAAAAAAAGTGCAAGATAGTAAGTGTAGCAGAGAATTTCAAACTTGCTGGGCTGAGAAATATGGTATGATCAATAAAGGTGATAAAGCGGTGTGTGTTTTTATGTTCTGGAACAGTGGTATGCAGAACATATATCGTCTGTAAAACGGCATTTTCAAACAAATCACAAATCCTTTTGTGAAAACGTGAACCAGGGCAAAAGAATTAATTGCAAGTGCAATGAAAGACAGAAATAAACAGTCGACGTCTATAATTCAATATGTAAGCAAAAATTGGCATTTTCACAAGTGCGGCAAGTTACTCGGGTGCAAGTGCCATTGCTCGGCATGGTAAACCTTTTCAAGAGGGACAGTTTTTAAAGGAAGTTTGGTTGTTTCATTTCTTTATTTAAAACAGACATAGGGCATTCGATTCTTGGATGCCACTGCATTATTCACCAACAAGCCTTATGTGCAAAGAGTGGTTTAACATCTCTTGATAATGTAGTAACTTTAGTCACAAAAATAGTCAACCTCATATCGTCGCAGGCTTTAAATAAATTAAAGTTTGATGCTTTGTTGTATGAAGTCAATTCGGTGTACAATGGCTTAATAATGTATAACAATGTTCGCTGGTTGAGCCGCGGGAACGTACTTCACAGAAGAAATCAGACTGTTTCTACAAAATGCGAGCAAACAGTTGATGGATATTATGTGGCTTTTTAAAATTGGTGTTTTTACAGACATATGCCAACATTTCAATTAATTGAACATAAAGCTTCAAGGCCCGAATAAAACAGTTATCGTCATGATGGATCTCATTCGCGCTTTTGAAGCTAAACTATATGTTTTCAGAAACGATATTATTACAAAAACTACAAGTACTTCGCAAACTTAAAAAAATATCAAAGACTTAGATGCCCAAGAGAAACGAAATGAAGAAAAAAAGTTTTTGATGACTTTATTTCCATAATGGATTCTTTAATCAAAGAATTTTCAGTGAGATTTTCTCTGTTCAAGGAATTATCGGAAACGTTCAAATTTATTATGTACCCTGATGTGATTTCGTTTGATAAACTGAACTTGTCTCAATTCGATTGGTTGGAAATTGAAGAACTTGAAATGCAACTGATTGATTTCCAGTCTAGTTCAACATGGATTCAAAAGTTTATTGAAACAAGGAAAAAGTTGGAATTGATTGAAGCAGAAAGATTGACAAGCAATATAAGTAAAAATACCAGTAACGAAATTTTGGAAACATGGAATTTGATTCCAGACGCATTTAACTGTTTGAAGAAGTTGGCGTATACTATTTTAACCATATTTTCATCTACCTATGCCTGCGAGTCAATATTTTTAGAGATAAATAGCATCAAAGACTCGCTTAGAAACTGTTTAACAGACGACTCTAATTCAGCATGCATTCTACTAAAAGTAGCATCTTATAATCCTGATATAAGTTATTTGTCACCTAATCTACAACAGCAGAAATCACACTAATGTTATTTTAATTTAAATTACAAATATAATTAAAACATTTACTACTATACAGTGCAAAATATATTTTTTTCGTATTAAATAAAGAATTTTGATTTGTTCGCATTTAGTTTTATTAGTTTTCTTCAATAATCACAAGTCAAAATTATTTGATGGCACGCCTATAACTCATTAAACGTTTTTTTAGAAAAAATGGCACGTTGACCCAAAAAGGTTCGCCACCCCTGCTCTATACTCTACTTTCATCAATCTCAGTTGAAGCACAACGCGATAATTCAAATTACTGATGGACAGTGCAATCACGAACTGTGTGTTACAACTTGGATTAAAAACTAATCAAAATTTTATCGGAGCATAAGACATTAGCCAAGTCTCCACTATTTCAGTGATTTCACTGAACTGAACTGAACTTTGCAATAGCAATGAAATTTCCAGATGTTTCATTTGCTGTTAAATTTCTGGCTTATTTTTGATTTTCATCAAGTTCATTCAGCAAATCATTCTGTACAAAGTTACTGTAAACTCGTGAGTTCTTTTCCGAACGTGTTCGAATTGTGACAAGAAAATAATTGCAGACAGGATTTGGTCCCACTGTTTTATTCCACACTTTCGATGGGACATTTCTTAAAATAAAGAATATATTGCGATGTTACAGGATTACGATACATCGTTCAGCCGTGTCTACTTTTCACGACCCCGGCTTTTTTCGTCACCCTCTCCTCCCTCGTTCCGACCTTTTTCCCTCTGTCGTTGCCAGATCCTCTTCTCTATATATCGTCTCTCGTTCGACCTGTTGCCAGGTGCAGGCAGTAGTTCCTTACACGCCCCACCTAAGAGTAAAATTTGCCCCTTGTGGCTGATTTTACCATTTCAGACACCAGGAACAGAAAATTCACAAACCGTGAAACAGAAAATTCACAAACAGAACACACAATAATTGCAACAGTCAAAAGTCTTGATTATTGTTCTAGTTCCTTTAAAACAAACACATGAAATAATATTAATAGTTCACCCAATTGAAATAAGTGACTATGTTCCCAGAAAGATCTAAACTGTAATGGGATTGCAAACAGATACATGGAAAACACATTATACAAAAAAAAAAACACTAAATATATACAATACAGTCCTTATCTTAATCTAGACAATGCATCTGCACTCCTATGTTGTATACCTGGCCTGTGAGTAATGGGGTGATTCCATCTCTGTAACGCCAGTGCCCAACGGGTTAGCTTGGGACTTTTTGGAGTGGTTTGATTTAGGTACTTAAGGGGATTATGATCAGAAATGATCTCCACCTTGGCACCATAAATCCATTTGTCGAATTTATTCAACCCGTATGACACTGCCCAGGCCTAATATTCTTTCTCGATGCTTGCCCAGTTCTTTTGCGTAGCATTGAATTTTTTGACTAGCAAAAGCTATTGGCCTGTAAGTTCCTTCGGTATCTTGCTGTATCAGACAGCAACCAACCTCATAATCTGATGCATCACAATGCACCTGAAAGGTAAATTGGCATCAGGGGTAGCAAGACTAGTTACTTCACAAGGTAATTTTTTAGCTTAACAAAAGCTTCACAGGCTACCTTCGCACTGAGACTAGTCAATGGCACCGCCTCGCCCCACCTAGTGTGCTGATCAACCAGACATAAAATATATTTATGTCCCTTGGAGCTTGGCGGATCAATTGACCTATCAGATCCATATTCACCACCTGAAATGGCAATTCAGGCCTTGCCACAGGTGTAATGGGGTGGTCGGTCTTTAATCCTAACCGATCGAGTGAGCTGACATTCTTTACATGACTCACAAAATTTCTTCACATCGGCCCTCAGACCTCCCTCCCAAAAGAAAGAATACTTGATTCGTTCAATCGTCTTCTTTGGGCCCCATGTGACTACTGAACATTGAAGTATGCGCTAGTTTCAACACCTCAGTTCTTCTGCACTTCGGAATTACCAGCTGCCCAATACTCTCCCCGAGTATTTTATCCCTACGAAATAGATATCCATCTACTTCATAGTAGTTTCCTTTGCCTTCCTTAGCATACTTCCAAACCAATGCTAACTCGGCACAACACTCCTGTTCGGAACGAAAACTATCAGCCACCATGATTCCTTTATCCATCTCAGCGGTCACCTCCTCATCCTTAGTACCCAATGTTCCCACTTCATTCCGACATGAAGTAATATTCCTTTGAGAATCCTCAATGTGCTCCTGTGCTTTCTCTAACAGAATACCCGACGAAACCTCGGTTTCATCTACATTTCCTGAGTCAACCCTCAGGTCCTGAGAGCTTTGAGCCAGTGAATTCTCTTTCACTCTGGACTCCTCCCAACATATCCAAAACCTCTGGTGGAAGCAACACGTCTTCTACCAAAACTTCTGCCAAAGCACATAACACTTGCTGGTGCACCGCATTAACCTGGCCACCTGTAGCAAGACCAATTGGAACATATACTAAAGGACATTTAACCGCTGGACCGAAAATACCTTTCAAATAAATCGTGGAAGCTCCTTCAACCGAGATTCCAGGAACTAAGTCTTTCTTGATAACAGTAATTTCCGTACCAGAATCCAATAAAGCATGAACTAATTTCCCATCTACACTAATAGATGTTTTCACTAATTTACTTAATTTGTCTTCAATGGCCTGTCTAGGAATGACTTTACCTAGCACATCAACTCTAGCAGCTACCGTCCCATCTACCAATTCCGTCCCTTCTGTTGACACCTTATTCTCATTAAGTCTTTTATTATCTACCTCTTTGTTTTTCGGACAATCCCGCTTAAAATGTTTATCTGATCCGCAGGTGAAACAAGCGAATTTTTTAATTTCAGTTACTTGACCCTTATCAAAGTTTTTCCTAGAAGAAAAAATTATCTAACTTTTTTCTCCCAAATGACTGTTTACCCCAACTACCATTAAGAGAACAGGGACATCATATACTTTCAAATAATCGATTTTTCAATTTTATTTCTAAAAAAATAGTGCTTATTTTTCTGAATCTAAAATGTATAATACTTATATGTTTGTTAATAAAATAGCCCTAAAATATGAAAAATAAAAAATGTAAATAAATGACCACGCCCCTTGAACTTTAAATATGTAGTTTCCGTGTTTTATCTATATTAACTTTTGATTGTTTTTTTCGTTTGAATGTTAACCCCGCTACTTTTTAGCCACGCTTGTGCGTGAGCTATTGTTCCAAGCTGTGTGACAAAATTTCTTACTTTAAATTTCGGTTTATGGCAATGTTTTGAACCGAGTTCGTCTATTCCGAAGTTTCTTGTGGCATACAACTACTTAATTTTACATTAATTTTCGTAAGAAATGTTTATTTTTTACTTATAATTATTAATATTTATAAGATTTTAAAAGTATCTTAACCTTTTTAAACGAGTAATTATGCCAAGAATAAAAAAAATTTGGCAGAAGGAAGTATAGTAGCAATCAACATAAAATGTCTAAATCGACTGAAGAATTGCTTTTGAATTCCGTGGAAAGTGCTTCTAGGAGAAAATTAAAATACCGGATTTACTAAAAAAGAACAAGATTCTCAAAATGTAAACATAATCGTTGAACTGGATTTATTATCTTCCCTTATGAAAAAATCTCTTATGTTGTAAATATTGCTGTTCTTCAGAGAAAATTGAGCTGAGAGAAGATTTAAAAAGTCGTAGAGGTTTAGCTGTGAGTTTGGAAATAATTTGTCACAACTGTGAAGAATCGACGAGTACAATGTCATCAAAAATATCAAATAAATGTTATGATGTTAACCTAAGATTGACATATGGAATGAGAGCTATTGGAAAAGGTGGAGCTGCTGCTCGAATATTCTGTGGGCTCATGAATTTGCCTCCACCACCTGCAAAGTTTGAACGCCATAATTCTTTGTTTTTAAATGTTTTAAAAACAATTAGTGAAGACTCGATGAATGCAGCTGTTCACGAAGCAGTCATAGCGAATGATAATAATTCAAATATAGCTGTGGCTGTGGATGGCACATGGCATAAAAGAGGCTATTCTTCATTGAACGGAGTTGTATGTGCTACGTCTGTTGAGAACGGAAAGGTTATCGACTTTGAAACTCTCACAAAATATTGTTCTTCATGTAAGGGTAAAAAAAAAAACCATGTGAAAATTGTGCTAAAAATTACGAAGGATTCAGTGGGGAATGGAATGTCGGGGGGGGTATTAAGTATATTTCAGCGATCTGAAACATCACGAAAAGCATGTTATACGCAGTATCTTGGTGATGGGGACTCAAAAGGATTTCTTACTATAAAAGAAGCAAAAGTATATGGCGACACAGAAGTTGAAAAATTAGAATGTGTTGGCCATGTGCAAAAGCGTATGGGCACAAGGCTGAGAAACATTCTAAAAATGAGCAAAGGCATTAAGCTATCAGATGGGAAAAATATTTCGGGACGTGGACGGCTAACGCTTAAAGAAGTGGACTCAATCCAACATTATTATGGGCTAGCAATCCGTAAAAATTTGTCATCTGTGGAGGACGAAAAGAGCCATATGGGCTATTTATTTTCATAAACTAAGTACTGAGGATAATCCTCAACACGCTTTGTGTCCTCTTGGTGAGGATAGCTGGTGCGGTTATAACCGTAGCATTGTTACGGGGAATTTTATATTCACAAGCATTCTTTACCTGAGTCAATTTTATTGAAAGTGAAAAAAGTGTTTCGGGATCTCACAGAGAAGGACTTATTGAAAAAGTGCCTTCATGGAAGAACACAAAATCCCAATGAAAGTTTTAACAAATGTATTTGGGAGCAAATTCCTAAAACAGTTTTTGTTGGCATTGAAACTTTGAAATTTGGAGTTATGGATGCTGTAATTTGTTTTAATGATGGATATGTAAGTAGGATAAAAGTCTTTGAAGCTCTGGGCATTAAATCAGGATACAACATGGAACGTGCCTTACTTATAATTGATAACAAACGAATTTTTGAGGCTGAACGTATAGTAAATAAAGTGTCATTGGAAGCCAGAAATAAAAGAAGGTCTTTAAAAAGGAAAATGGATAAACAGAATTTAAATGAAGAAAATGAATACCAATCAGGGAAATATTAATCAAATCTATAATGTAAGGAGAAATTTTTTTGTTAAGTTTTATTATATTTTTCTCGAATGTTTAATATTTTTAAATTTAGGTACACTTTAAAAAACTATTGTAGCATATTGTTTGAAACCTTTTATATATCTAAACAGGATACATGTGCATACAGTGAACAAAATATCTTTTAGTATGTGTCTAATTTTTTGAAAATTAGATTTTATATGTAAAAAAAAAAATTAAGATTTTCATAATTTTAAGGTTTTATGATTATTTTTAAGAAATTATGCAATTATATAAATATAATTAGTTAAAAAACAGATTCATTATGTTTAATATGTTACTTTATATATATTTGTAAATTTTTTTTGTATATTCAAAGAATATTTTTGTAAGAAATGGTACCTATACATGAAAATATGTATTACAAGATCTCGAAAATTATGTTCATGTTAACTAAAACAAAGGGAAAAAAACATATGAATTTAAAATTACTTTTGTAACTCTAGAAAATGGTTAAGGATTATTATTAGTCATATAAAAATAGGCAAGGAAATACTAATTAAGTGTATAATATGTGAAAATATTGTTTTTTTTTAGTTTTTTCACTTTTTCTCAAAAGCATATTTTTTGCATTTAGGTACATTTTTAAAAAAAAACTATTGCACTGTATGATTCCTGATTTTTATACTTCTATACAAGATGCCTATGCATATAGTGAACCTAATTTTTTCCTATTAAAATAGTGCCTAATTTTTTAAAAATTGTTTTATGCATAAAAAAAGCAGAAAAATAAAAAAAATTTCAAATTTCAAAGTTTCATAATTTTTTTAAAGAAACTATACTAAAATTTTACTAAAAAAAGGGTTTCACTGTATTTTATGTATTGTTTTATATATGTGTAAAAAATATTTTGCATAAAAAAAAGGATACTTTTTTAAAAATGGTACCTAAACATAAGTATATATTACGAGTTCTCAAAAAATTATGTATTACTTTAATTAAGTAGTAAAAAAAAAACTTTTGGAGTAAAAAGTTATTTTTGTAGTTCTACAGAATAATTAAATTATCCTTATTATAGACATAAAAAAATCTAAGCTCTATTGGAAATTTTAAATGATATATGTCTCATAAACAAAGGGTCTTAATTTTGGCATTTTACTCTTTCGAGCATGTCCTGGTTCCCTTTAAAACTTCTCTTTTCACTATCATTCCATTTAGCTCTCTCAGGTTCATCGTAGGATTTCCCTTTGGAAGCATAAAATATATCGCATTGTTTGCCCAAGTCCCTGGGTTTGTACCATTCTTCCCCTTGGAGCACACCAATATGGGTCGCCGTCTCAGAATCCAACATTTCAAACATTTTATCTGCTACGATCAGTTGATTAACTGACTCAAAATCATTCGCACCTCTTAACTTACAGTAGTATAACCACATCGATGTTAAACGGGTCGCGAATGAGAGAAAGTTTCGTCAGAGTTACGTTTGGCCTTTCTAAAATTTTCTAAACATATTTTTGGTGATGGTTCATACTCCTTGAGTACAACCTGTTTTAAAGATTCGTAATCTTTTAATTCTTCTTCGCCTAGGTTAACTAATAAGTTTGACACTTTGTCTCCTAACATGCATAACAAAACCTTTGGTTTTAACTCGTCGCTAACCATTTCACTAGCGAAAGCCTTTTTCAAGACTAGAAAAGAAATATTCCCACCCGTCTGATTTATTGGGTACCTTTACAGTTAAGAGCCTAACCATTTTAACTATTTCATCTAAAGATTTTACACGTGAGGTTTGACCATTATTTTGATTAGCACTCTGATTAGCGATCCTAGATAATTCCATTTCCAAGCGTAATTTTTCAATTGATAATTGTTCTTGTTGTTCTAGTTTTTGCCGCTGTTCTGTCTCTAACCTTTTCGGCTGTAATAACTTCCAATAACTCTTTTGCCTCTTCCTCATTGTAATATTTACTAGAGATTATTAAATTCCTTAAAACAATTTTAGACATAGACGGATCAGGTGACTCATCTAAGTCCCGCGCTAATTGAATTAAGTCAATTTTCTTACTTCTAATGAGAAATGCCATTTTTAATCAAGCTAAACCTAATGCCAAATTACCTTCTGACAAATTTAACTACAAACACTTAAATGACCTAATACTCTATATTTAACAAGCAAGAAAAATTCTACTCGTTTTTTTTTTAAGAGTACTCAAATTCCAGAAACACAATACGAAATATGTTTACAATAAAACTTATATGAGACACAGTTATTTGTTACTAATCAGAACGCAGAACCTTTTTCAAAATAAAAAAAAAAACACAATTAAAACAACATACTTTAGCTACATTACCATAGAATTATTTCTCAAATCATAAATCTACTCTTAGTTTTTTTTTTTTAATTAAAAGAAGAATCTTATGCAGGAAACAAAAAAAAACCAATATATATATATACATCATAAATTACGAGTAAAGGAAATAACCTCAGATTGCATTAAACTATCAACTAACTGACAAATTGCAACACTTTTGCTTAAAATGAAAAACTATCATATAATATTAAAAAAACACATGCATATATTCTGAGTCATAAATAACCTACAAAATCTCTTATTTACAACATTTTAACAGGAAGTCCGTCTACTTGAAATACATATACACATTTTTTAATGGATATTTTTCACCCACTCAAACATACATTTTTCGCAACCATTATTTCAAGATAAATTAATCTAATTCTTTTTTTTTAATTCTGCAAACTGAATTGTTATGCAAAACACTTTCTATACCCAGATTTTAATTTTTGAGACAACTTCAAACCAGTAAAGAATGATGATAAAAAGAAATTATAGTTTAACACTAGAACTCTAAATACCATATTTTTACAACATTTAAAATGATACCCTATCATTTCCAGGTAAAATAAGTACACAATTTTCTTATTTCATCTACACAATAATCCAACAACATAGAATATTGCAATAAACCAATGAAATTTTCTTTTTCAGATATATCTGCTTTTCTATTTTATTTTTAAAAAACAAATTAAATATGACTGCATCCCATTACTTTTTTAAATATTCACACAATATTTTAACTTAGGGAATAGCCACTTACCTCGACATGAAAACTGTTTCTGTACTTGAACACTTTTCAGATCACGACTCCATTCATCAGAAACTGAAGAAAAATACGGCATCTGTTTATTCCATAGCCCAACTCGGCAGGTGATAGCAAATTTCTGTATGAAGATCATGATTTTTCACTTGAAACTGCTGCAAGAGAATTCCCGGGATCCACGTGGTCATCAACTTGAAAATACACCGCAGGATTCCATTTTGCTCTTAAAAATTTTCTTTCAAACTGTGAATGTCCACTAGCCCTTGTTCACAACTTTGTAGTACGAACACCGATCAATTTGTAATATATTATTCATTTAACTTCTGCTCCATTGCATCGCACTTCTGACACCAGTGTAAACTCGTGAGTTCTTTTCCGACCGTGTTCGAATTGTGACAAGAAAAATAATTGCAGACAGGATTTGGTCCCACTGTTTTATTCCACACTTTCGATGGGACATTTCTTAAAATAAAGAATATATTGCGATGTTACAGGATTACGATACATCGTTCAGCCGTGTCTACTTTTCAGACCCCGGCTTTTTTCGTCACCCTCTCCTCCCTCGTTCCGACCTTTTTCCCTCTGTCGTTGCCAGATCCTCTTCTCTATATATCGTCTCTTGTTCGACCTGTTGCCAGGTGCAGGCAGTAGTTCCTTACAGTTACTATCGCTATAGAACTATGATATAGCTAACATAAATTCGAGTGCCTAGTTTTGATGGACAAGTTCTACCGTAAAGCTTACAATGGGGACGCTGTAGTCATTGGAACCCTTTTGTTCATCCGGTTTCAGCAAAATAACATCGTTTGTATGTGAAAGCAGTTTTAACTTCGTTTAGATTACGTTAGAAATTTTTTTTATCAATTTAAAATGAGTAGCCCAAGAAACAGCAAACTTGGAACTGTCTGTTCCGTATTTGAATGCAGCATGAGAAGCGATACAAATTTGCTATCTACAGTTAAAATGTACCGCTTTCCTGCAATTCCATCTAGAAGGCTGTAATGGGAGACTGCTTTGCAACGAAAAAATTGGAAAGCAAATCCTAAATCTGTGCTTTGTAATAAGCATTTCATTACAGGTTAGTATTAAAATGATTCCATTCTAATTTTGTTGCATTTAATCGAAATAATCTAATGTATTTTGTTGCAAACATTTCTCGAGTCTTGTTTATGATAACCTTGGCCATAATTTTGGCGACCGTTTTCATAACAATAATATGAAGTAGTTTTCGACTGATTTTATTTATATTATTTACAAAATCCCTTGTATTTTTAAAACGGTTGAATCCTAGGAGGACCCACTTTTGGTCGCTAAATTTTTTGTCACCAAATTTTGAGCGATAAAGGTTACAATATGGTAACCCTTCCATTTCATCAAAAAATTTGGATTTTCAAATCACCGAAAAATATGGCAACCCTAAAAAAAGTGCAACGTTTTTCGCCTTTTCCGAAAATACGTTATTTTGACATTTGACTTCGCTGGAGAAGGTTTGCTCTCCACCGGTTGTTGTTAAGAATGGCGTGTGAAAGGAAATTACTTGAAAGTGAGGCTACGACAGGTTTCTTTGTGTTCCTGGGCACAAAGGGGAAGAAAGAGACGTTAGAATGGTGTATGAAAGCTAATTTAATTGCTTCTCGTTATGAATGTCCGAGGTGTAAAAAAAATATGCGTTTGCAAGTGCGAAAGGGAACGGTTGACGGCTACGAATGGCGTTGCCGCAACCAGTCGAAAAATAATCGCCACGATGTCGTTCAGAGTGTGAGAAAGGGCACTTGGTTTAGCGAAAGCAAACTTGCTATTACTATTATCTTGCGTTTGACGAGATATTGGTTTGGCAAGAGCATGAATGCGTTCGTGGTGAATAACTTGAAAGTTAATAAGAAGGGTAAAGGGTCAATTTGATTCTTACCTTGCGGAATACATGTGGCGGCGATCTAACGGTCACAAGTTGGTGGAGGAGAATTTTCATAAATTCCTTGCATCCATCGCAAGGGTGTATGCACCAACAGATCATGACGAAATGCAAGCGTAAGAGGTAAGTGCTTTTTAACATTTTTAAAAATGATTGATTTCATGTATTTCTTCGATTTTATCTTTGCGAAACGCCCCTTTCGTCCTTTTTTAAAAATGTAAATCATGTTGTACACACTGGTTTTAGAATGCTTTTTTAAAATGAATTTCATTACTTTCTCCGTTTTTTTCTTTATATAATGATTAATTTAATGTACTTATTCGATTTCATCTTTGTGAAACGCCCATTTCATCCCCCCTTCTCCCCCCTCTGACGCATGCGCTTCCCAAGAGTTTTTCGTCATTGACGCCTTTTTAAAAACCTTCAATTTGGCGCTTTTTGGCGAAAAATTTTTGGCGCCAAAAACAGCAGTGGGTCATCCTAGGATTTTACCTTTTTAAACATATGTTAATTCAAAAAATAACATGTTTTTGTTATTTTACACGAATATTGTATGAATTCATTGTTTTTTGTGTTGTAAAGTGTAATTACGTAGCATATAAATCAAAATTATCCAGATACTAGTTTTGTATGAATTATTAAATTTTAAGTGTACATTTAATCTGTTGTGCTGAAAAATTAGCGTAATATGTTGTACAATGTTTCATGATTGTGATGATTTATTAATTGAAATAATTTCAGCTAAGCTTTTGTCTTAGCTATTTATTTTGATCTTGCGCATAGAAAACTATAATTAACATAGATCTCATAAATTAGGCATTGTTCATTATTATAGGGATTGTTATATTTATAAAAAAATTTTAAACTCAAATAACCTAAAGAATTTGTGATGCTCAGAAATTAAACTGTTTTCTAGGGAAACTTTCTAAGGATTCACAGTATCCTGATTATGTCCAAAGAATATTTTCCTGTATGGAGGATGAAGGTTCTTCAAGCTCCGTGAACTGATAAGATAGGCCCACGAAATGTTGGAAAATTGGTATTGCTCACTTATTTGATATGTTCACAAATTTTATTAATATTGGAAAATAATTGTATTTATTTTTATATTTATTTAATTCATGCATATTTGCTAATCTGAAGAATATCAATCTAATTGTTTTCAATTTATTCTAAATTTAGATTTGTAACCCACCGTAGTTTAAACTCTTCTCATATGAACAGTAGAAAGACTATCGCGCCCTCTAGCGGCTAGAACAATCTTCAGTAATGGCCAAGCTTCGGAACTGTAAGGACGTACGAGCATGCGCTCCGATCCCTTTCAATTCTATTGTAACTGTTAGTTCTCTAGTTATGTATGTAAATGTTTGTTTTGTCTAATAAACGTGTTTAATTAACAACCCCTTCCCCGCGTGTCCCTTTATTACATTGGGTCACACCCCTTATAATTTGACGCCCAACGTGTTTTTATAGTTAAAGAGGCTTTGCTGTTGCTCGCTATTAATTTTCAGGTTAACCGCTAATGTTCCGTTCTCACTCGTAGAAATGTGCAAGTAACAAATTTTTCAGGTTAACCGCTATTGTTCCGTTCTCACCTGTAGAATGAGCAAGTTTAACAAAATCGTTGGATTTATCTTCCCCTGAAGAACAAGTAAAGTTTTTACTTTGAATTTTCTTTTAAGTATTATACCTTATAATACTAAATTAACCATTGCATGCTCAAATGCAAATTGGATTTAATATCCTAAAGAATTGTGTAAGTTTTAATTTCTTAAAAATTGACTTCATTGTTCTGACATAGAGAACATTCTTTACTGATTTAAATTTAGAACGTCCTGTTCGAATTAAATTAAGAAATCTTTTTTTTTCTTCTTATTTTAAGAAATGTAATTGTGTAATTTGCTAAACAGCATAATATACAGTTAAATTATATTCAATGTGTTTTTAAAATATACTTCCTGTATTGTTTAAACTAATAAGTATAACGTTGTTTACTTAAAAGCTTAAGTGAGAACACAAAACCAAATATATATGTATTTATGTATATTATTTTCTCTGAATGATTACAATTCTTGTTCGAAAGCATTTAAGCTGGAAAATTTTTTGTATTGTTATATGCTATTTTCAAAAAAAAAAAAAATATTCATTTATGTGTATAATTTTAAGTGTAAAATGTGCATTATATGTTGAAAGATTTGTCTCAGTTAAATAATATATTTAGTGGTTTAAAAGAAAAAAGAATATATATATCTCCGTTTTCTCTTGCTAGTATTAATTTTTAAGCTATGATTCATTTATGAAACTGATGAGATATTTTATGCTGTGTAAGCGAAAATAAAATAGGGAGAAATAGACAGTTCAAGGTTATTTATAACTCTGAGTTCTAATAACTTTTCTTTTTGAATACTAATAGGAAATTTTGTTTCCGCTAAGTAGAACTTTTATTTATGAGAACGTATATGATTCTTTTTACTTGTGGTATGATGTATTTCAAATGTGTTTTCAGATCATTTTGATGGTTTTTTTAACTATAAGTTTGATAGTAATTTTACTTTGATTGTGTATTGAACTTGAAAACAACGAAAATAGTTTTATTTTTTTTTTCATTTTTGTGATTCATGAAATTTTTTTTTCAAATTGCATATTGTAAGAAATTGAGATATTACTTTTATGTGGTATAATACTGTATCATTATTTCATTAATAACATTTTGTTAAATTTAATTTAAAGTTCAAAGAATATAAATTTGTAATTAATTTGAAGTGACATTTCACGATGGCCTATTTAGCAAAAGGTCGCAGGCAGGATCTCCTTGAATTGGCGAAAACGCTAGACATATCAATACCAGATAATTTCAAAGTTCTTGACATAAAAGACGCAATCTTAAAAAGTGTGAAGGGTATGATGTAGATTTTACTAAAGAATGTTTAAATCGTATTATTAGTGATAGAAAAGAGCTCGAATTGCGAGCTGAAAGAGATAAGGAAAACCAACGAATATTTGAACTGCAAAAACTTCAATTTACAATTGATACTTCTACAACTGCAGACTCCAATATGCCAAAGTTAGAACTCCAAAAATTACTTCCGATTTTTGATCTAAAGACAACTGATATAACAATTTTTCTAGACCTCTTCGAAAGGCAATTAACATTTTTAAAAGTACCAATTCAACAGTGGGTGGTATACCTTGTTGGTCTTTTACCAACTGAAGTTTCAAATTTAATCACTAAAGAATCTTTTGCCGATGCTCAAGACTACTATAAAGTCAAACAAATTCTTCTAAAACGCTTTAAATTAAGTGCAGAAAAATTTCGGCAGATGTTTTCCCGACACACTAAAGATCCTGTGAAAACCTGGCGTGACTTCTACTTTGACTTGCAAACATATTTTGATGGGTGGCTGAAAGAATCAAAAGTTACGACGCTTGAAGAATTGAAAGATTTGATTGTGGCGGACCAAATAAAAAAGAAAACCCCTCAAGATTACAAAGATCACTTTTGGACCAGTGGTGTAATTGGAACAATCCTCTACAACTAGTGGATAAGCAAGATTCGTATGAAGAAGTTAAAAACATGAGAAATAAAAACAATAAAAACTTTAGCAGGAAACAAAAAGAAATGAATTCCAGTCCCTGGAGAAGTAACTACACACAAAATCCTAAGTTGTCGTATGAACATTCTCTGTCTGGTTTCCCCAGTCAAAGTAGGCGGGAAACCGGGATTCCCAGTAACAGTAGGCGGAATCCCATTTCCAAAGACAGAATACCTGAAAAGAAAATCGTTGATACAAAAGAAGACAGAACTCCTGTATCTTGCTATGGATGTGGTGCTCCTGGAATCATTCGATCAAGATGCCACACTTGCAACCCAGTTCGACAAAAAGATGATGCCTTGTCATCAAGTCTGAATCAATCAAACTTTTATAGTTTTTCTAGTGAAAGTAATCCCATTAGTATAATCCAAATTTCCATTTGTAATACAAAAGCAGCAGTTTGTGCTGATACTGGTGCTATACATTCAGTGGCGGGTGAAAAATTATACCATTTACTTAAACAAAAAGGATTGAATTTTGAAGAGAAAACCATGCAGATGACTCTTGCTGACGGTCGTACTCAAACCACAGAAATACTGACAACTTCTGTAGACATTAGTATTCAAGGAAAAGTCATTCCCACGGAACTATTAATTTTGAAAAATGCTAGAGGTAACAGAACCCTTCTAGGCATAGACTTTTTAACAGCTGCAGGGATCGTCTTAGATCTCCAAAGAAAACAATGGTACTTCACTGAAACGTCTCACAGAAAATAAAATTTTGTGAAAGCGCCTCCTAATATCAATGCTCTGTTCACTGTTGACCCTGAACCACATCTTTGTCAACTTCGGAAAAATGAAGGTACTCACCTTTCACTTCCACAACGGGAAGAAATAAATTCACTATTGGAAAAGTATGAAGAATGCTTTCAACCAGGGGAGAGCCTACACCATTTATTGAACATCGTATAAATACAAGAAACCATCTTCCAGTTGCAGTGCCACCTTATAGGATGAATCCTTCCAAGAAGGAAATATTAAAACAAGAAATCGATAGACTTCTCTCAGAAGGCATAATTGAAGAATGTGAATCCCCGTATGCTTCCCCAGTGGTACTTATACCAAAACCAAATGGAACATTTCGCCTCTGTATTGATTACAGGAAATTGAATGAAATTACAGTCGCAGATACCTATCCTCTTCCTAGAATGGATGACTTGTTACATCAAGCAAAACTCACTCCTTTCATGTCTACACTTGATCTGCGAGCAGGATACCATCAAGTTAAAGTGCATGTTGAAGATCAAGACCAGACAGCATTTGTATGTCCTTTTGGCACTTACCACTTCTTACGAATGCCATATGGTTTGCGCAACGCACCTGCTGCGTTTCAAAGACTGATGAACCGTTTTTGTAATGGTCTGGAAGACATTCTAGCACTAGCTTATCTAGATGATATAATTGTTTTGTCAGAAACTTTTGAAAAACACATGTTTGATCTTAAAACTATTTTTGAAAGACTCTTACATTTCAAACTTAAAGCAAATAGAGAAAAATACCATTTTGTCTCTTCTCGAGTTAAATATCTTGGATTTTGGATTACACAAAAAGGAATAGAAGTTGATCCAGAAAAAGTTGCGTCTATACTGGATATTCCACCCCCTAAAAACGTCAAAGAACTACAATCTTTTCTGCAAACTTGTTCGTGGTTTCGAAGATATATTCAAGATTTTGCAAAGATTTCACGTCTACTAAGTTATCTTACAAAGAAGAAAGTCAAGTGGCAGTGGGGATTTGACCAACAAAATGCATTTCAAACCCTTAAAAACAGTCTTACAACACCTCCTGTGTTAAAGCAAGCAGATGGTACTAAGCCATATATTATTCGAACAGATGCTAGCAATTATGCCCTTGGAGCAGTTTTACTTCAAGGAGAAGGATCTGATGAACATCCTATAGAATACGCTAGTCGACTGCTAACCTCAACAGAACGCAATTATTCCACCACAGAGAGGGAGACTCTTGCTGTGGTATGGGCTTTGAAGAAATTTCGTGGTTATATTGAAGGAACAGAAATAACCGTGGCATCCGACCACCAACCTCTGAAATGGCTTCTAAACCTCAAATCTCCAACCGGACGACTTGCAAGATGGGCACTTGAAATCCAGTCTTTCAACTTGAAAGTACAGTATATTCCTGGTAAAGCAAATGTCGTTGCAGACATGTGTTATCTCGCCCAGTTACTCAAGAAGAAGAATCCTTTTGCGAAGAAAATAATATCACGATAGCTGATATGCCTACACGAAGTTGTAAGGATATGCGTGAGGCGCAGCTTAAAGATGATAATTTAAAGAAAATCATCGACAGTTTTGAATCCCCTATAAAAACTGAAGAATATGCAAACTGGACTGAACGTGGATTTTTAGTGAATCAAGGTGTTTTGTATCGTTATGTTCCTGATGCCGATTCTGCAGAAGCTCAGTTAGTCATTCCAACTGCTGAACGTGAATTGATAATGGAAAGACATCATAATGATCCGATGGCTGGACATTATGGAGAAGAGGGAACATTCCAGAAAATCGCCAGACGATGTTATTGGACAGGCATGAGAAAGTACATATCCGATTATATTAAGAAATGTCCAGAATGTGCTCGTTTTAAGGCTACAAACCAAAAACCTGCCGGTTTGCTTAGAACTCCAGTCTATTCACAGAGATTTGAAGTCATTGCTATAGATTTATTTGGGTCATTGCCTCAAACTGACACTGGTAAACAATGGATATTCATTGTCGAGGATTGTGCCACGAAATGGGTTGAGTTATTTGCCCTTTCTCAAGCCAGTGCTCGTCAATGTGCAACAACTCTGATAGAAGAAGTTTTCATGCGTCATGGCATACCAAGACGAATTATCAGTGACAATGGAACGCAGTTTGTCAGTGCTGTTCTACAACAGATTTGCTTTACTTTAAATATAAGTCAAAACTTCATACCAGTTTATTCACCACAATCTAATCCAGTAGAGCGAAACAACAGAGTCCTTAAACCCCGAATTGCAATACTTGTTGGAGACGATAATTCTAGTTGGTATTCCAAACTCCCAGTCATAAGTTTTGCCATGAATACAACTGTCTGTGATACTACAGGTCACACTCCTGCTTACCTACTATTCGGGAGAGAGCTACGAACTGTAGACGATGTGGTGCAAGATTTCAAAAGCGTCGTTCACAATGACAATTTTGTTGCCGAAATAACACCTTATTTAAAACGATTTGCAACTATTACTGAAGACATACGAGAAAGAATAGAAACAAAGCAAGATCAACGAAAAAAGCAATATGATAAAAATCGCCGTCCAGTCTATTATTCTCCTGGAGATAAAATTTGGGTTACTTTACATCCCATCAGTAGTGCAAAGAACAAGAAAACTTCCAAGTTCATGCCAAAGCGTGACGGTCCATATCTAATTCTCACCCAAAAGTCACCGACTTCTTATGTTATTGCAAGTCTTGCCAATCCATCTGAACCGATTGCTACTTACCATACTTCTGCTTTAACACCTGTTAAAGACATAAACACTTCTCCGGTAGCTCCACTTCGGAAAAGAGGCCGACCACGAAAAGTTACATCCACATCACAAAATAAACATGTTCCAAGCCTGTCGACTGCTACAACAGCAGTTTCCAACAGAACCATCCATCCCTCAACAAGAGCTACTACTACAACAGCTAATTATGTCTCCTCGCCGGGACGTCGTCGGATCCATAGGGGGAGATTGTAACCCCCCGTAGTTTAAACTCTTCTCATATGAACAGTAGAAAGACTATCGCGCCCTCTAGCGGCTAGAACAATCTTCAGTAATGGCCAAGCTTCGGAACTGTAAGGACGTACGAGCATGCGCTCCGATCCCTTTCAATTCTATTGTAACTGTTAGTTCTCTAGTTATGTATGTAAATGTTTGTTTTGTCTAATAAACGTGTTTAATTAACTAGTGAACTTAATTAAGAACCCCTTCCCCGCGTGTCCCTTTATTACATTGGGTCACACCCCTTATAGATTGCATTATGAATTTTTTGACTGATCAATATTTATTTATAAATTTTCCTTTTAAAAAATATTTTTTCTTTCATAAATTTTTTCCAGAAATTTAAAGAATTTGGTTGATTGATTGATTGAATATTAATGCCGCACTGTTCAGCTACACAAGGGCTTTTGGCGACGGACCACGTAATTTTGAACCATGGTCAAGTGACGTGGACGACACCTGAGCTGGCACCCCCTCTCCTAACTACCACACCACACCAACGGGAGGACGTTCTCCCACGTTTCAGCTCTCTACAGATTTAACGTGCATCGCTGCCCTACACGACGGGTCTTTAGTGGTACTGGGTTTGAACCCGTGACAAAGCAAGCCACGGTCCGATAACTATACCACTCAGCTACCGCGGCCATTTAAAGAATTTGGAATGAAGTCCAATGTAGCTTGAAACTGGATACCAAAGAGCAAGGTTGTTTCGTAAATGTGTATTTGTATTTCATCTTAATCATCCAATTTATTTCTGTATCATGTGTTTTTTTTTCTCACATGTCAAACATTTTCCTCATAAATATGTTATAGCGAAGACCTTTTATAGCTTTACTGAAGTTTTGAAGATGTTCTGTGTAAACTTTTAACCAAAACTCAAGATATTCTCATTCATATCTGTATTTTAACATAGAATCTGTTAATAGTTCAATCAGTTCTTTTTTCATATTGAGTTCAATGGACCAAATTCACGTGATGACTGGGTCAGATGAATATGCCGTCGTTTGTTTACTACTATTGCTTACAATTATTTTGCTCTTAAACTATACATTTTACTTTCTAAAGTGTCTTATTTTGCTGAAATGGTTGCTCTATCAGTAAGAGAAAGGATGATTGTAGGGAAAAAATTCCTTTTTTAATATTCCTGTAAAAATCTAAATGTTTTAAAAGCGTAAGGATTACATACCATCTTCTCACTGTATTATGTAAGACCACATCGAATAATGTTTTCAATACCGTAAGACAAAAGGCACCTCTTCAAAAAGGATTTGGGATACACATGTAGACTTCTACAAGAATGTAAATATTTCAAAGAAAATTTTTGTTTATTTTGAATTAAGTTATATTGAGTACATATGATGTTTAGTTAACATAAATTTTTCTTATTTTACACATCTTCAGAGTAGTTAACAGAGATACTTCAGCCTTTAATAATCTAAAATTAGGAAGCAAGAATCTGATATGTAACCATTTCATATCAAAAACACAAGTGTATATATATATATATATATATATATATATATATTTGCAAAACTTATTTTACTTAATAATTTTACAAAATTACAGGGAAAAAGAAAAAAATTTCGAGAAGCATTCACTACAAAAATGGGAAAAGAAAAAAAAAATTGAGAAGCATTCACTACAGAGAGAAATGGAAAAATATCTTAATTTACTACAGCTCTATTAATGTTTATACTAGATGATGAATCAAATCCCCCATTTTAAAACATTAGAAATCAAAATTGTCACTTTTTCATTTGTAAAATTGCATGTAAAAAATCGTGCAATATTTTAAGTCTTTATTTGCTGCACTATTTTAGGCAAAAAATATGATTTATTGAGAATTGAATTCCAAATATGGTAATAAATTAAAACATTAAAATTTTTAAATTAGAATGTGTGTATAATAGAATATAGATTTGTGTGTATAATAGAATATAGATTTATGTCTATATATTGAATATAAAGTCCTGCTCTCACTCCTACATAACCAAAATAAAATTGTCATTTTTGAATTCATAATTCTTTTACAAAAAAATAAAAATTGTAACATATTTGCTTGGTATTTATTAACACGTATGTTTTTCAGAGTGTGACTGTATGGTATAAACCTATCACACAGATGTGCAATTTTTTTTACTATGTATAACAAATATGCATTTATTGGTATTTGTACAATTTTGTAAAAGATTTATTATAGGTTAGATTTATTTCTACATTCTCCAAATAAGTTTTAAGTTTGCATGAACTGGAATTGGATTCTTTAAAACTAAACACACATACAGTAACTTCTCGAAAGACATAACCAGTACAAATAAATATGCATTAAGTGTCTGTCTGTCTGTCTGTAAAATTCAATGTAAGGAATGTTAGGATGGTTTAAAAATAAATATAATTATAATAATCTTTACTATTTAATATGTATATTTACAGTTATGATGAACAAATATTATAAAAAGTAATTATTGTATTTTTAGGACATGAAAAAAAAGTTTTTGGAGATATTTTACAAAAAATAGTTACGTTGAACATTTCCATATGTGTATTCGTTTCTTTTATTCAAAACTCTTTTCTAAAAATTGCATAATTTCAGTATTGTAATTTGTTTAATGTAAATTCAGAAAGTTGATTGCATAGATATGGATTTTATAACTCTGTCTGTTTTTAAGATCTGAAATTTCAAAATTCTCGTAATAGTTCATTTAATTTGGATCAAAAACACTATGAAAGGTTTTGTAGATAACCTACAAGTGTAATGAAGAGTTTCCTGTTTTTGCTTTTTAGATCCTATGTGTGACATATTTCATTTGATTAAATTTTGATAGTGCTCAAATTAGAGCAAATAAAATTCACAGAGACTTTTAAGAAACAAATATTTTTTAAAATACTTGTTTACTGTTAACCGTGCCAAAGCATTAGGTGTTCAAAAATTAAGATTTTATGTCATAAATCTAATGAGATATTTTCAGTTTAAATGTAGTGAAAATATTAGAAATTCTCTGCATAATTTGACTTTTTATTAGTCATTTTATCTATATGCGTTAATGCAGTGCTTCTCAAACTTTCAATACTGGTGTTACTACTCAAGGTTCTGCAAATAATACTTTGCGACGGTTACTGGAACAAAAATCTTTATTTACAGCACAGAGACACACAAAAACCCTACAGTTTCCAAGGAAAGAGCTACACATATATATACATTTGATTCTACATCTGACATCTTGTGATGTAATCAAGAACCAATCCCTGACCGGCGCGCATGACATCACTTCAATCCTTACGTCATACTTATGATGCCACGAGCGTGATCAGGGAAAGTACATGAATAAATTAATGGCGTCGCAACAACTGGCGCCCTCCTTTTCAATCACAATTTTTATCGCCCCCTTATACATAATAATTTACTGAATGCAATAATAATGCACTTTTACGATAAAGCAACAATATTCATTATAAACCGTACAAATTCATGACATAAGTATTAAATTTTGTATATGTTACTTTTAAGCAAAAAAAAGTTAAGTAATAGGATAATTACTAAGTTATTTTTCCTTTCTCTGATTTTTAAATTGGAACATATTACAAAATGTGGTGGTTGCTTATAAGACAAAATATAGATATCAGCTAAATATAAAAAATGAACTCAGAGGATCAATTTCTTATCTTAAAACTCCTTTCAAAAACTTTGCTCTGTAAGACAAGCCCATGGAAGTAGCTAATAATTATTAAACTTGTTCTTAATTTAGTATTAATTAATTAGTCATAAAATACTCTGTGCACCACTCATACATTAAAAGCAGTGTTTCTCAAACTTTCAATACTGGCGACCCAATTTTCAGTCATAATTTTTGTCTCGCCCCCCTGTACAAAAATAATGTATTTACTGCAATAAAAATGCACTTTGAGAGAGAGACGCTAAAGTTACAATACGATCTTCATTATAAACCGTACAAATTAATACGATAAGTATATTAAATTTTGTGTATATGTAACTTTTATAATATATATTTTAAGAAAATTACTTAAAATATATATTACTTAGAATTATGTTATTTTTCTTTCTCTAATTTTTAAATTGGAACAGATCGCAAAATGATGTATTTAATTAAAGATTTATTTCCTTCAGCATTCATTTCTCAAAGTACAAATGTCATTAGAAAAATAGTCTAGTCAATGTCGCTCTCTATCATATCCATCACATCTGGCATTATAGGGTACGTTTCCGTGAGTCTGGGCAACCTATCGGACGTCTGCGCAAAACATGTAAAAATGCTTTTCCTCGTACAATTCCAGTCAGTTTTGGTCGACTCGATACTTCTATAGCTACCGAATCTAGCTTGAATGTACATTTTTTTAAATTTCCACGTTAATTGTAATTCACGGTAATTAAGTATTTACGGCAGTAGATTAAAACAATATCATATATACATTTCTAAGTCGTAAGCAAACATTCGACCATAATAAAGAATCAACAAGTACACAGACGAACGAGCATGGTTCCGAAAATTAAATCAAGGCGATCTTCTCAAAAATACTTAAATTTTGGATTTACCACTACTGAAGTAAATAATGGAAAAAAGCCCCAGCTCGATATGTGTTAAAACTTACAAATCTGTAGAACAACATGTGAAAGTTGTTTTTAAAACATGTAAAATCATTTAACTATGTTGGCAAATAATTTTAAAAAGTATTTTCTGGATGAGGACAGCTTGGTAGCAAGTTACAAGTGGATTAGGGATCTATTTCAAGATACTCCAGAAGGGCTCTCAACTTCCGAAGAAATCTTCATAGATTTCACATCCAGTGAAAAATTAAAAGGCAATTTTGTAATAAATTGCTCTTTGAATTTGGGGTAGAGGTGGATGAGGAATTATCTGTACTGAAAACAAAAGCACTTCGTATACTATTACCATTTTCAGCATCCTACCTTTTTCAAACCGGATTTTCTTCAGTGGATGCCTTGAAGACAAAATATAGATCTCAGCTAAATATAGAAAAATAACTCTTTAAATGTCAATTTCTGATATTAAACCTTCCTTTGAAAAACTTTCCTCTACAAGACAAGCCCGTGGAAGTCCCTAATAATTATTAAACTTGTTCTTAATTTAGTAATAAGATTGATTGATTGAATATTAACGTCGCACTGTTCAGCTGTACGAGGGCTTTGACGACGGACCACGTAGTTTTGAACGATGGTCAAGTGACGTGGATGACACCTGAGCTGGCACCCCTCTCTCCTAACTACCACACCACACCAACGGGAAAACATTTCAACTCTCAACAGATTTAACGTGCATCGCTGCCCTACACGGCGGGTCTTTAGTGGTACTGGGCTCGAACTCGTGACAAGGCAAGCCACGATCCGATACCTATACCACTCGGCTACCGCTGTCAAATTCAGTAATAAGAAATTATTTATAAAATACCTTCTTCAGTACTGATACATCAAACGTATACTGGCTGAAACACCGACTCTTCGCACGAGTTCATTTTTAAAAAATAAAACATTTTTCTTGATATAATAGCTGAACTGTAAGGAGAGTAAAACTGTGTGCACGACATTGTATACAAAAATGTAAAATGATTTTTTTTTTTTAGATAAATGCTATAATTGTAAATAACTGTTTAAAAGAACTGTAATTTTAAACCTCTCACAATTAACATTTAGAATTAATGTTAAATTATGAAAAAGAATATAAAATTCCGATGAAGAATAATTGTGTTACTTTTTAACATTTAAAGCGAGAAGACTTCAAAATGTTTTAACCCGAGAGCAAGCGTGTACTCGATACTAACATTAATGGTAGTGTGGGGGGACTCAGTCACCCCAATCATTTGTTTAGAATTATTTTTACTGTACACGATACAAATCGGAATTCTAGTGAATATTTTAATTTATAGAAAGTATACTTACCTTCTTTCAAGGACTATTCAATTCTTTGATGATTTGAGAAAAAATCCAATAAAACTGAACTAAAATGATTTAAAAGTACAAGACCATAATAAAGGACGCAAATCAGACACTTTTCAATTATCCTACAGAAATGTTAAAACCAATCAATTCTTTTCCAAATATCGCAAAACTCAATTATTTACAATTTCCCTAAGCGAAAAGCAAACGCATAAAAGATGGGAGGGAACTAATATTGATAATAACCATACCATAAGATTGAAGGTCAATCAAATGATTAGCAAACGTACTATGCAGCCTGGCTGAAAAGTGAATCATGACTTCCTTTTCTTTTTCTACAACTAATGTACAGTATTTCAATAATAATTACAGTGGTGAATTGGTTATCTTAGAATTTTTCTCAGGGTCTGGGTTTCGTTTTTTCTTTTAACGAATAATATTTTATGTTAAAACGTAATAAAAAAAATCTCTCATTGAGGAAATACAGCAAATAAAACAAAATGTTTTTTTTTCTTTAATTTGGTTTTGGGATCAAAGATAGCTATTTGATGACGGAAAAAAGCCAGATAATAAACATAAATTATGTTAGTGTTGTTGTGTGTATTTTTTTTTATTATGGAAGAAAGCATTTTGTTTTACTTCTCTTTCCGGTTATTTTTTTTTTTAAAAAATCTTTAAATTTTCGATACGCTCGCGCCCTCCTTGTAGTGTCATCGCGCCCCACACTTTGAGAAACACTGGGTTAATGATATTTAATACTTTTTTGTAAATATTTTTAAAAAATAATTCTTTTTTGTTGTAAATAAATTTAAAAAGCCATTCATAAGATTTTCAGAGAATTTTATTAGATATTATCAGTAAGATATAAAAATTGAGTACAATAATTGTTTAAGATATAAACCTCTTGTTAAACATCAGAAGTAAATGTCAAAATTTTTAAATAAGCAAAAATACCCGTTACCGATGAATCTTATTATAAATTCATTTCCTAAATTGTGTTTACATGCATTCCATGTTCTTGCATTTTTCATGCTCTTCTAAGGACGAGACGGTTTTTTCAATATAACTTTGTACAAAAGCTTTCCAAATGAACACATTTAATATCGTAAGATCCCCAATACGTAAGGACATGTGTAATGTAAGCAACACTTACTAAAAGAGAAATCAGAGGGATAAAAAGAAGCTTGATTGAAAAGTAGCATGGAGCGCAATGCGACTGAAGGCCGAAACATCCCTGTGATGGGTGTCCAGCAAGAAACATCCGGTCTTTGGTAGGGGATGTGATCTCCCCTGACTGCTAGGCAGGTTTCACAGCGTCTGCCTATGCTGAGAATGAGGGTGTCAATGAGTTGTTGAGGCATTGCTGCCCATTCGTCTTGCAGCGCCAAACGAAGCTCCCGAATCGTTACTGGTGGTGAGGTACGAGCTGCCAAGCGTCTGCCTAGAAAACCCATACATGCTCTGGGATTGAGATCCGGAGATCGTGCCGGCTAATCCATACGTTCAATATCCTCACTCTCTAAGAGCTGTTCGGCAGCTACTGTGCGATGACATGGTGCATTGTCGTCCATGAAAAGGAACTGCAGACCCATAGCGCCTCTAAAAAGACGCACATATGGAAGAAGAATCTTGTTACAATAACGGGTCCCGTTGACTGAACCTGCGTCGAAGATGTGAAGGTCTGTACGACTACCAAGCATGATGCCTCCCCAAACGAGAACACCGCGACCTCCATACCTGTCCCTTTCAATGATGTTCGAGGGATCATTGCGGCTTCCCCGCTCTCTTCAGATGAGTATGCGATGAGAATCGCTACTCAAACTGAATCTGCTCTCATCTGTAAAAAGTACTCGTCCCCATTTATTGTCTCTCCAATTCCGGTGTTCTCGGCACCACAGAGAACGCCTTCTCCGATGGGCAGGCGTTAAAGGTACACACCGTACAGGGCGTCGTGCAAACAGACCACCACCGTGCAGTCTTTTGGCCACGGTAAAACGCGATATCGGTCGTCCAGTCACCTGTGTCGTGTGTCTAGCGCTTCTCCCGCTGTCTGCCGCCTGTTTCTTCTGGCCTCAATGTACCGGTCATCTGAGGGTGTGGTTCCTCGTGGATGACCACTACTGAACCCCCGGATATCTGTTCCTGTAGTTTGAAATTGTCTCCAAAGTCGTGAAACGATGCTGTGAGCAATTCCGAACTCTGCAGCCACACTTGTCACACTGCGGCCTTCCTCCAACTTCCCAATGATTCGACCTCGGGTGAAAGCATCCAGATGTCGTCTAACAGATTGATTATTCGCCATTTCTCGCTGAGGCAGCAACTCGGTGTGATTTTAACTGCTATACGGCGTGCAATCTCTTTGCCAGAAATACTGATCTTACACCGACAACATGCTTTATACTACTCAGACACTCCCCCATTGCGTCTACCTGCATATCTGCGCATGTGCTACCGTACATCACCTTACTTAATCTCCTGATTGGTCTTTCTGTCCGCTCTGCCTCTTCATTCATTTGATATGCTAATTTTTCGACTTTGTCCTTAATTTTTGCACACCAGTGTAGATAGCATTTCTAAAAAAAAACATTTGGAGCTGTTAATTACTAAGGGAATCAGACAATGAGAGGTATAACATTAATATTTCACTATAGGAACATTTCATATGTATATGTTTCTTAGTAATTAAAACTGTTTAATGAGTTTGAAGCAGTGGCGCACACTGGAATTTTTCAAGGGGGGGAGGTCCGGGGTCGAAAGTTCACCATTCTTGTATCATGCTCCTTTTGATTTTGTTGATTTTTGGGAACAAAACACATTAAAAAACTAATTATTGAATAAATAATTAGCATTAATTAATAAAATTAATCATTAACAACAAATACTTAATTAAATTTTACGTACTATGTACTTAGAATTATAATCAATCGGGAAAAAAATCAAGGGCTTTGGGGAAGGGTTCCAGACCCCCCTTGTGTGCGCCACTGGTTTGAAGTGATACACTATCTACCAATAAGTACAATTATGAGAAGTTTTTCAAATTCAATGGTCTCAATTCTGTAAAACAATTTGTAGTAGGTACTTAACAATTTGAATTTATATATTTGAATCATCATTAGTCATTAATTTAATAATTGTCAGTATATTTATTTGAGTTAAAAGTTCTACAAATAATTCTTTAATAGTATAGGTATATATAAACTGTGGAATGTGTGCAAATGAGATTTGAAAGTACATACAATCCAATATGACTGCATATTTACAGATAACTAAACGACCCTCTGGACCATTATTTATTTATAAACACAATTGTAGCGAATTATAAACGAAGCAACGTCCATAATTATTTCGAAAGGAAAGGAGTGTGTATCCGGGCGAATTAGTTAGACAGTCCACAATAAGTAAATCCATGAGATAATTTAGGTATAGTAATGTTTAATTAGATACGAATTGCCGCGATGCGGCTTACATTCTACGATACAAGTTACACACACACACACTAACGATCTTTACAATTCTAATACAGATGTGCGCACACCAGCGCCCTCGCGTGGTCAATATTTCGGCACACACCCCACCTGTGAACAGAATGTTCACCCAGTAAATATCGAACCACAATTAATACAAACAATTATTCAAATACAATTCTTACAAAGAAAATACTGATACAATACTAATAATCAAATCTAAATTATACATATTAGAAAGAAAAAAGTAAATATACATTAAAGTACACAATATAATGAAACTTAAAGATGACAAGGCTTCAATTTACAAACGAACAAATACTAGGATACATACCTCAAGATTTCACAAAAATAAATTTAACAGAGATTAATTAATAATCTCCTACCATTAATCTGAAAAATATAAACAAGTTAGTACAAGTATATTATACAATTTCTAAAGAATACAGCAATTGAATGGGTTTTTTGAAGAGACCTTTAAAAGTTTTTACAAGACAAGATCTAACGTTATCGTCTCTTCCAATAAATATTTCTTTGATTATTCCAAGTTCCCACGATAATTTTGATTTTACATTTCCTTCAACAAGAATACGTCATTTAATTTTAAATTCTTATGAACAGATGGTGTTTTAAAATGATTAGCTGTTTTTAACTGGAGCAAATACTGTTCTTTCCAGCGTCTCCAAAGTTGTTTTAAAAGAAGAGTTCGTTAAGTCTTTCTTTTGCCGTAGTGGTGTCGATCAGTTCGATGAAATGTCTAGGATATTTAGAGTCACTATAACCTAACTCGAGGAAGTGGGCCGGTGTTAGTGGTTCCGGCTCTCCTGGATCATTCTCCACGTATGTCAGTGGTCGATGATTAATGATGATTTCAACTTCTGAAAGTATCGTTGAAAGTTCTTCAAATGTTAGAAGTGCCCTGCCTAGTATTTTACGTAAAGGATCCTTTATAGTTTTAACAAGACGTTCGTAAAATCCACCCCACCAAGGCACACGTTCAACTATGAATTTCCAGTGAATACCTTTATCTGCGACAAAATTTTGAAATTCACTGTCTTTCAAGATGTTGGCAAAATATGCTAGCTCCCTTTCAGCTGCTTTAAATGTACGTGCATTATCGGAGTATATTACCTTGCAATTACCTCTACGAGCAAGGAATCTCCGTAAAGCAAGTAAAAAACACTTTATGGACATGTCCGACACAAGTTCTAAGTGTACGGCACGAGTGACTGCACATGTAAACAAAGAAACATAAGACTTGCGAGTCCCTTGATTGTCCTTAACAAGTATTGCACCTGTAAAATCAATTCCTACAATTTGGAAAGGAGGAGATTGGGTGATTCTATCTCGGGGCAACTGACCACTTAACTGGTCAGCTGGTTTGGCACTGTATTTTTACAAACGAGACAGATTCGAATCATTGTTTTCACTAACTGACGACCCTTAGGTATCCAATATTTTTCCGAAGAGTCAAAGTTGCAGATACGCCACGTATCCAGTAGTACGAAATGAGATAATCGGTCCAATAATATATATTAGCATCAAATTTGAGACAAGATGACACCTGTTTGGCCAACCTAGCTGACAATAAGGCTGCTGTCAGTTCAAGACGAGGAAGCGTCAATGATTTCAAAGGTGCCACAGGACTTTTTGAGCAAATGAAACTAGTTTCGATTTTGTTATTACAAGTAACAAATCGAAAGTATAATATTGTTCCATAAGCTGATTTACTCGCGTCTGAAAAACAATGTATTTCACACTTTGATATTTCTTGATCTATGTTACCTAAATAGAACCGTGGTATCTTTATCTCAGTCAAGCCCTCAGCTTCGCTACTCCACTGCTGCCACTTATGTCGTAGCTTTGGGGGAAGTTCAGAGTCCCATTCTACTCCTAGAGTCCAAAGTTCCTGAAGTAGACATTTCAATTTGATAACGAATGGGCCAAGAATTCCAATGGGGTCGAAGATGCGACCAACCACACTCAGAATAAATCTTTTCGATTCTCCTCTACGTGACATAAACTTCAATAGATCCTTTGGATCGAAATAAATCATTTTCTGGATCCCAAGCAAGTCCTAAAACCTTAGTTGGAGGTCTAAGATCAATAGCACTAGTTTCAGAGGATTCCGTTTTGACACCTTCTTGCTGCCATAACAAATTAAGTTGTTTCGAATTACTTCGCCATTTGCGCAATAACATGCCTGCGTCACTGAATATTTGCAAGCACTCCAAGGTAGTACGAAGAGCGTCCGAACATCATTCTGACCACAAATGAGGTCATCAACATAAATGGAACTATTTAGCAACTCAAATGTATGAGGATATTGCTCCTTGTACTTCTTAAAATGATGTTTTGAAGTTGCTGCGAGAAGGTATGGGCTAGGTCGAAGTCCAAAAAGAACTCTCGTGAAATTCAAAACGTATGGCTCGTTATTCAAATTATCAGTCCAGAAGAAACGTGTAAAATCTCGATCACGGAAATCTAATTCAATTTGAAGAAAAGCCGATTTTACATCAGCTATACATGCTACAGGACTTTTTCGAAAACATAAAAGCAGTTCTAAAATATTGGGATGCAAATTTGGTCCCGTATGTAAACTTTGGTTTAACGATGACTGTCCATTTTCGTGTGCTGAACCATCAAATACTATTCGAATATGACTTGTGGTTTTGTCGCTACGTATCACTGCATGATGGGGTAGGTAAAATCCCTGACTATCCAATAAAGAATCACAAGAAGTACGCTCAACCATACCTTCCCTAACATAGTCATCAATTACATCCTTATACTCGCAGAACAACTCGTGATCACATTTAAACCTACGAACCAACCCCTCAAAACGCTTACGTGCGACAGTTTTATTATTTTGTAAAGCCTCTCTCATGCCTGGTTTCCATGGCAAATTTACACGATATCGACCATTTACGAAATTAACTGATTTATCAAACTCACTAAGTATCTCTTCATCCCCATTACCTAAAGTCACCGATCCCTTGTTAAGTATTCCTAAACTTTCTATCTCCCAAAATCTCCTTAGCTCAGTCGAAATCGATTCATCTTCACTGTGAACCAAATGTACCGAAGTACAATCACTCCGCTCATCACACCTTCCCTGAAGAGACCATCCTAGCCTAGTCTCGACTGCAACCAATGATGAATCTAATCTTTTTATCCGATGTGTTAAAGACCAATAAAAATCGGAACCTATTAACAATGAAATTTCACAATTCTCAGAAGATTCATTACAACTGAATGTTAGCCTAAACCCTTTCGACTGCATTTCTGCCCACGCATCTGGATTAGGTAGGCGAAGTGTTGCCTTTGAAATTTCCTCAATTTCCAATGCCTCAATCACAGTCTCTTCTCCACTTAATACATTCTTTATCCTAACCTCGACCTTATTACAAGTTTGGTTTTTAGGAGTTTTAGAACCGAACGAAAAATATTTAGCCTTTCTGAACCCAATATTTTCAACCCCAACCTCCGAGACACATTTTTTTGATGAAGGACTTCTCACTTCCATTATCAAAAGGCAAAATATCTTATCCGATGAAGAACGACCTATAATTTCGGCCTTCACACATTGCAATAAAACTCCACCTCTGTTATGAAAAACAGAATTTGAAGACGTAGTTTTAACGTCAACATTCTTTTCCTCCAAATCCAAATGCGAATTTTGCTTAGATTTTTCTAACTTAAAACAAATAGCACGCGCATGTCGACCTTTACAATACGAACAAACCTCTTTCTTGCACTTTTTAACATAACAACCAGTGTTGCAACAAATGAAACATCTCCCTTCTTGAATTAATTTAGCTCTTTTTTTCTGAACGCATAAATTCTCACACAAATCAGACATATGAGTATTCTGGGAACAAAATAAGCAATTCGAAAATGCAGCCGTCAGCAATTCGTTTGCAGAGGAAAACGATTTATGAGATGGGTGGAATCGAGAATGACCTTGAACCCTTCGATTTGACTGTGGATAGCTATGAGACGTTCTTTCGAAATACTTAGTATTGGAATAGGAATTTTTATTTTTCAATTCTAGGTCATGCGGTTTTACTAGAAATTTTGTGCGTTCGTGACTTTCTACTTCGCTTCGCAAATATGCAATTAAATCAGTGATTTGTGATTGTGTTTCATTATGTTTTTTATTATATTCTAATGCTAAATCAGGGGGAATAGCTTTCATAATTATCGGAAACAAGAGACAACTATAGGAATCGGGAGAGATTTCAAGAGAATTAAGTCCCCTTATATTAATTTCTAACTGATCATATAAATTTCTTAACGCAATAACATCAAACGATTTACGGACAGGGGTCAGATTTAACAAGCGATTCATATGAAAGTCAACAATAAGTTCTTTACGTCCGAACCGAATTTCAAAAATTTTCATTGCTTTTGCATAATTTTCCGATGTTAGAGTTAAGCCTCGTATAGCCAATTCTGCATCAGATGTGACAAACGATTTCAAATAGGAAAATTTGTCCACATCATTTAAACTCGAATTTTCATGTACTGCGGATTTAAATCTAGCCCCAAAACTGGGAAAACTACTGATATCCTTGCCCGAAAAAGATTCTAATGTGAGTTAGGTAAACGCGGTTGATTTGTTAAAATAGAACTAACTGTACTATTTAAAGGAAGTGTTATGTTTTGTGGTTGATTTTCCACCAAATTTTGAATAGCAGTGTTCGAAACTGATTCTACATAACGTTCAGCACGGATTTTCCAAATTATAAATTTATTTCGATATTCTTCGCGAGTTACGATTTCTTCTTCTAGACTCTCAATATCTATTAAATTCTCAATTTCCTTATCGAGTGTACTCAGCTCTTCAAATTTAGAAATTAATTGCATATATATCTCATGTACTGTTGTTTTATCAGCTGTATTGCTTGCAGCGACCTTACAGCTCAACATAACGACTCCAAAACTGAACTGAATTGATCTATTATTATTGTAGCGTGCCTGGTTCCATGTGTTGTAGTTTTTGAAAGCTTACCTCTTAATTGCTCATTTAATCTTTAAAGTTAATAAATGTTTATTGTTATTTAATTCAACCGCGTTGTAGTGAAGAATGCCCAACCACGCAACGCGGCAGTGGTGACCCTTTTTGGACTTAAAAACACGTAAGCTATTCTGTTCTACTGGCGAATGCAATACAAATTCTTCTACTACGGATGATCAGTACGTAGCGAAAGATTTTTTTTTCTCCTTCTCCTCAAGGCCACTTGAAGCATCTGCTCGGAGATTCGTTTCGCTTCCTGCTTATTCAACAATATGATTAGTGAAACCGTTGAAGTCGCTCGTATTGCGTTGCGGCTGCCGCCGTTTTGGAAATCCAACGTTCGTCTATGGATTGCGCAATGCGACCATGCATTCACATTCAGTGGTATCTCCAGTGATGATACTAAGTATTCTGCTTTGGTTGCGAACCTGGATGCTGAAACTCTCTCCTACGTGTCGGACATTGTGTTAAGCTCTCCGAACAGTGACAAATATCACACTCTCTCGCAGCGGCTCATCACCCAATTTAGCGAATCGGAGACTCAAAAATTAAAAACTGCTTACTGACCTTCAGCTAGGAGATGAGAAGCCCAGCCACCTGTTGCGAAAAATGAAGGAGCTGTCTAATGGCCAACTCCAGGATGACTTTCTGCAAAGTTTGTGGCTTCAAAGAATGCCACCACATATCCAGACTGTTTTGTCTGCATCTTCAGAGCCTTTGGATAAACTGGCTATCATCGCTGATAAGGTTTCTGAGGTTGTTGGTTCATCCTCGACTATCTGTGCTGCCACAACTGTTCCTCCACCATCCCAGTCATCTTCATGCAGTGCTCAGCCAACCATGGACTCTCTCGCCCGGCAGATCCAAGAGCTGTCTCTACAAGTTGCTGAACTGACAAGAGAGCACAATTCCTCTCGCCACCAACGATATAGTTCTGACCGCCGGAGATCACATTCACGCTCTATGAGTGTCAATAGAGGAAGTGGCATCTGCTACTATCATCGCCGTTATAAAGAGCAGGCCCGCAAGTGTGTTTCACCTTGTGCATTTGTGCAAAAAACGAGTAAGCTCTGTCATAGCTGGAATGGCAGAGCCCTCGAAACATACCAGCCGGTTATTTTTATTAGACCGCAAGTCTGGCCAGAAATTCCTCATAGACTCTGGAAGTGAAATCTGTGTCATCCCACCTTCTCCAACTATGAATAAATCACCTCAGTCTAACTTCTCCTTATTTGCTACTAATAATACCAAAATTCCAGCCTATGGTATGGTCCACAAAGAACTGAACCTGGGTCTGAGGCGACCTTTTATCTGGACTTTCATAATTGCTGATGTATCATCTCCTATAATTGGTGCTGATTTTCTAAAGCACTTCAACCTTTTAATCGACCTTAAGAAAAAAGGTTGGTGGATGTGGAAACTTCTCTTTTCACTTCTTGTGTTTTTTCAAATATTGTACAGCCCTCAATCCTCACTGTAGATGCAAACATTAGTTTTAAAAACATCTTATCGGAATATCCAGACCTCAGCAACCCTTCTTTAATTTCCAAATCAGCATCACATGGCACAGTCCACCATATTATTACTACTGGCCCACCAGTCACTGCCAGGCCTAGAAGGCTACACCCTAAACTGTATGATGCAGTGAAGGTAGAATTTGAATTTCTTCTTGCTCAAGGCATTATTAGACCTTCCAAAAGCCCCTGGAGTTATCCTCTTCATGTTGTGCCCAAATCTGACTCTACAGTTAGACCTGTTGGGGATTACAGGCAGCTGAATTCTGTTACTGAGTTCGACAGCTACCCCATGCCTTATTTGAATGACTTTGCTCATGCACTACATGGCAAGAAGATATTTTCCAAAATAGACATTTTAAGGCATTCCACCAAATCCCTATAGCTGAGTGTGATATTCCTAAGACAGCTGTAACAACTCCATGGGGTCTTTACGAATATACCCATTTGTGTTTTGGCCTTGTGAATGCACCACAAACCTTTATGCGATTCATGCATGAAGTACTAAGAGGACTTCCTTTTGTTTTGTCTACTTGGATGATATTTTGTGCTACTCAGAAAATGCTGAGGAGCATCGTTCTCACTTAAGAACTATATTCCAAAGACTGAGCTCATATGGTTTAAAACTAAATATCTCTAAATGTGTATTTGGTGTGACTGAACTCATTTTCCTTGGCCACCTTATCACTCCTGATGGCATTTAGCCATTGCCTGAAAAAGTTCAAGCAGTTCTTGATTACAAACAACCAGAGACTGTTGGCTCTCTGAGAAAATTTTTTAGGACTGTTAAATTTTTATAGACGTTTCTTGCCCAAAGCAGCTGAACAACAGTATCTTTTAAGTGAATTTTTAAAAGGATCTAAAGGTAAGAAGGACTCAAAGCCTTTAAACTGGTCTTCTGAGGCAATTACAGCATTCAGAGGTGTAAACAAGCTCTTGCTGATGCTGCACTTCTTGCTCTTCCTTCACCTTCTACCCCGCTTGCTCTTCATGTGGACGCCTCTGATTATGCCATAGGAGGTGCACTTCACCAAGTTGTGGACTCTGAGCTACAGCCATTGGCTTTCTTTTCCAGAAAACTTACTTCATCTGAAAAGTCTTACAGTGCCTACGACCGTGAACTCCTTGCTATCTACTCGGCTATCCGACACTTTCGGTATATGCTGGAAGCTAGAGATTTCACAGTGTTTACTGACCACAAGCCCCTCACTTATGCTTTTAGGCAAAAAAGTGACAAGTGTTCTCCACGGCAGATCCGTCAGCTGGATTTCATCTCTCAGTTCACCACAAATATTGTACACATTCCAGGATCTGACAATATTGCTGCTGATGTTCTCTCTCGTGTTTCTGCAATCACCTTCCCAAGTCAAATTGACTATGACTGTATTGCTGAGACACAACAGACTGATCAGGAGCTTCACACCCTAATAGAATCTGGAACTCAAAAAGGTAACTTTTCCCAATTCGTCTACTGAAATTATGTGTGATCTATCAACGGGCACAGCCAGACCCTACATCCCAAAACAGCATTGCCAAGATGTTTTCTCTGCTATGCATAATTTATCCCATCCTGGCATACGTCGATCAGTGCATTTGATGAAGCAGCGTTTTGTTTGGCCATCAATCTCATCAGATGTAGCTAAGTGGGCAAGACACTGCCTAGCTTGCCAAAAATCCAAAATTCATCGTCATACTAGATCACCTCTTTCATCATTTCAAGAACCTTCCCAACGTTTTGATCATGTTCATCTGGATCTCATTGACCTCTACCTCCATCAAATGGCTACACCTATTGCCTGACAATGATTGACCGTTTTTCGAAATGGCCAGAGGCCCAACCTCTCAAAGACATAACTGCTGAGACTGTGGCTGAGGCCTTTTCCTCTTGGGTGTCTCGCTTTGGAACTCCTGCAATTCTCACAACCGACAGGGGCAGGCAGTTTGAGTCCTCGCTCTTAGCAAACTACTTGGTGTTCAGAAGTGTCGTACAACTGGATACCACCCTCAAGCTAATGGGATGATCGAAGAATTGCACCGCCCATTGAAAAGTGCAATCAAGTGCCATGCTACTGAGCGTTGGACAGAAGTACTCCCTATCATCTTACTAGGTCTACGAGCTTCTCTTAAAGAAGATATTCTGTGTACCCCAGCTGAATTAGTTTTTGGGACCACTATTCGACTGCCAGGGGAGATGTTTGACTCTTCCAAGCCAGACGATGATGTTGTGAATTTTGTTTCGAAACTTAAGTCTCACATGCAATCACTTCACCCTAAACCACCAAAACACCATAGCAAACATCCAGTTTTTATCCATCCAGGACTGTTGGAAGCAACACATGTTTTTCTTCGCCGAGACATGTTACAGTCGGTCGAAAAAATATCTGAGCACCGTGACCCTTTCAAAAAATTATTGGAAATGGAAAACGACCTTTTTTTGAAACAAAAACAATTTAAATCGAAAACCATCTCATTTAAATCGAAAACCATCTCATTTAAATCAATCTCCACACCCTATTTTGGTTCCTACCTTTCGTTTCAAACTACTCTTTTTACATGACTCTTGTACACTTTTCTCCTACTTTTTATCCAAACCATGCCTTACAGATTTCCATCCAAAAGGAACGTTCAAACGGCTCTTTTTGTATGAATTGTGTCCCCTTTCACCCCATTTTTTATCCCAACGTTGTGTTTAGGGTCTCGATTCAATTATCTCTCAAAGTTCTCCTGAGAACGATGGATAATGCGGGTGGTTCGCTCTATAAATGGTCGAGGAGCGTGACGTCAGAGGGCATTCCATGGGCCAAAGCCTTTTCATGCGAGCGCTGCACGTGTTCCAAAGCCCGCTTCCAAGGTTAGAGACCCACCATGCGCCAAGGCACAGGATCGTCTCGATGCATTTCCCAATCGTCCAACCACGTCAACCATTTCACGTACACGTCTGCGACTCGAGGGCAGTTTGTCAAATCCAAACTATACACATCTGTAGTTTGAGGTTGATACGCCTCCCAAACTCGGTGAGAATGAGGACGACCTACTTGAAAGAATCTCAACTCGACCCCTTTGTCCCAGGTCAGATCCAAATGACTCGTAAACACAATGACCGTTTTTCCAAACGACCGAGGAATGTGCACCCCAAAATTGGGTTCAAAAAGGATGGTGTAAGGATAGTCTGGCTCGTAATACGTGACTCGATCCGGCCACCGACCCAGATTTCCAAAGACGATAGTGGTGCGCTGTCGACACTGGTCCAACAAGTGTTGTACCAAATCCATTTTTTACATGCTCTTGTCTCCAAGCTTGGTATTTTTTTGGACAAAAAAATGAGACTGTTTTCTGGTAAAAATTAAATTTATTTACAAATTAATATTTACAATATTTACAAAAATAATATTTACACTATTTACATCAAAATAATATTTACATGCAAGGCAAACAATTGCGTATAGACAGATTCAACGGTTCAATCACTTTAAACCCAACAGTCTTTTTCACTTTTTTTTTCATTCGGGGCATGGTCAAGTCCATGGGGGCTTCTTGTTGTTCTATGGCCAACCCTGCTTCAAAATGGTCCAAAAACGAGATGAGATCATTACTCTCGTCAAACAGGGAAGGCACCGTGTCCAGCACCTGAGGTTCTTGGATATGAGCCGAGGGAATCCCTTGTTGAAAATAGTCTCCAAATACGGACGACATGATTTGATCTATGGAAGAGTCATCCGTAAGGGTCGGCTCCAAAGTCTCGACCACAGGTGGATCTGGTAAAAGGATCTGAGATGTTGTCTGCTCAGGTGGATGTGGTAAAAGGATCTGAGGGGTTGTCTGCTCAGCTGGATCTGGTAAAAGGATCTGAGATGTTGTCTCGACCACAGGTGGATCTGGTAAAAGGATCTGAGGTGTTGTCTGCTCAGGTGGATCTTGTAGAAGAATCTGAGATGTTGTCAGCTCAGGTGGTTGAGATGTTGTCAGCTCAGGTGGCTCTGGAATACTCACAGGTTGAGGGGTGGACAAGGCAGTGGAAGGTTTGATAATCATCACAGGAGGCACAGAAGGTCTGATGATGGGTGTGATAATCACTCTTTTCTTTTTGGATAAAGGCCCGGGCTGTTGTTCCAAAGGTCTTTTGTTTGTCTCGGCCGGTACTTGAGACGGGGTCGGAGGTGGTAGCTTGTAGGCCTTTTGATCGAAGCGTTTCCTTTGTCTAAAATCCCCCAGGTTAAATCCATTCTCCATGAGCTGGGGGAGAATCATTTCGGGGATAATGTCCAAACCAAACATTGTCTTTTGCACCGTCAACAAGATGTAACGGGTTCCAGCCGGGATCGGATACGCCGTGTGGGGTTCCAACACCATTCGATGATAGAGCATCTGGTCAAACGGTTCAAAGCTCCTCCGAAACAAATTGGGATTGGCCCGACACCTGAGACTGGACGATGGAAATTCATAAATCAGCATGGGCACGTGGGTCGTTTGAATCAAGTGAATCTCGCCCGACTTTACCGTTCGAAAGCCAAACGTAAAGTCTTTTTTCACAAAAAACATGTTGTAAATGTACACCATCCTCTTGTCGGTATTTTTCAGGATTCGATCGGGATTTCTCAACAGTCCTTTGGAGATTTTCTCCCACAAGACATCATCGGGCCTGAATTCGTTCACGTGCTTGGCCTCCAGGATGGCACGCTTGAAATTATCCAACAACGTCTTTTTTTGGTACCAATTGTCTTTGCAAAACAAGACAAACACCCGTTTCGTGTTGGGTTCCTGATAAATGATGCAAGCCCGGACGTGTCCCTGCCGAGCGGCATATTCCAAGGCATCGGGTTTCTCGGGCAGCGTCACGGGCATCACGGTCGTGGAAATGTGCTCGGGAAAGGCATCAATTTGATCCATCCTGCTCGACTGATGTAAAGCGTCGACTGATACGAAGCGTCGAGACGCGTCTTCTTTTATATACGTTCAAACAGGATGTGGGTGGAGTCATCAGTAACCAATCATGAGTGAAAAATGGGATTGATGGGTTGATGGAGAATGGCACACATGCCTTGCACGGCAATCCAACGATGACAGGTGGTTTGATTACAAAACGGACATTGCCCCAGCTCGCGTCCATTGGAATTTAACAGCATCACAGGGGTTCGCTTGAAGGGGCTCGAGGAGCTCCAACTGGCTTGAATGTCCTTAAAGGTTTGTTTAGAATGTTGGTCAGTGACCCAAATGGTACCGACATTGAGATAGTGTAAAAATTTAAACAGTTCGTGGGGACATTGCCGATCCATGGCATACGAGACGACTCCGTTGGTCAGCGTGAAACCACTGTTTCTAATACACAACACGGCCAAACCTTGGCTGTGGAAAAAGACTTGGGCATTTTCCTGGGAAGTGGGCATCAATTGCTGTGCATAAGGGGGTCTTTGAAACACTCTGGGTTTGAAATGATGCCTTTGATACGGGGGCCTGAAATTGGGTCTCTTGTACAATCTGGGATCTCGTGGCCTTGTTTCCTCATTCCATCTTTTCTCATTCCTTCGTTCTTCATTCTCCTCATTCCTTCGTTCCTTGGATCGCGGAGAACGATGAATGACTGCAGTCTCTCCACTCCAAGTCTTGATTGGGGTGGATGATCACCTATACTTTCGCGTTAAAGATCTCCTTCAAATGTTGCAGATTAAAAATGTTTCCAACCATTCCCACGTCTTTCCTTGTAAACATGTACTGCCTTCTCATAGACCTTATCCCAAGGCTCTTCAAAATACCCGTGTAGTGGATATCGAAGGACTCTTTTCCATTTTGCATGCTGAAAATTTCGTGATGAGAAATTTGTTTTTAGAGGCCCTCACCATTGGCTATGCTCATCAAACGGGTATGCGAAAGATTACGGACAAGTTTAAAAATGGACCTACACTAACCTTGGTGGACACTCCTGACGACAAAAGTGTGTTTATTCCCGAGTGGATACATCGTTTTAAACTGGATGTGAAAAAGGTTCGTCTAGAAGAAATCAAATGTCAAAAGCTCATTTATGTGAAATCTCCCATACCAACAGATTACCCCAATGACTGTATTTTTGACTCGATTGAATCCAATCCTCACAATGTATCCCAACCTGTGATTGAAATTATCATTCCCATGGAGGATTGCTAATCAGATGAAACGTCTCACCGGGGAATCTGATAAACATTTTCTCTGGAGCACAATGACTCTAATTTTAAATACTTTGCCAAGTCCTGCTAGTTTCAATTGCATCATGATTGAAATATACAAATCACACGGACGGTGCTTCAGCATTTCCCATCTTTGTGAAAAATTATGTTTTTACCTTGTCGAATTGAAACTCATCTGGAATAAAATGGAAGTAGACGGGATGAGGAAATATTTCAAAGATCAGTGCCACAACGAAATGCAAAATATGTAAAGTATATCGGCGATGGGACACAAAAACCTTGTTGTAACTCCTGTTTATCGGCGCTGTAGTCGCTTGCTTCTAGTGTAAATAGCGTTCCTGTTTTGTAAATAAAAACGTTTTGTCCCTCCATCCGACTGGGGTGTTTTTGTGCGTCGCTTCTCCTTCTGACAGGTAAAAGCAATTTATTCATTTTTAATGCACGAATTCGAATTGAATTTTTGAATTACGAATTTGAATAATTATTTAAAAGTTTGAATTTGAACAAACCTTCCCAGTGCTTCAATTACAGCACCATATTCTATCGAAAAAGTTGAATGTGTTGGTCACATACAAAAGCGTATGGGTGCTAGACTACGAAAATTAAGGGTTACAGGGGTGTTAAAATTCTCTAGAGGTCTGAAAATATAAACATTTTTCAAACATGTATAATTTCTTTAAATTTAAGTTAAATAATTAGAATCTTTAACATATTACTTATAAAGGAATAGGGTTTCAGAAAAGTATAAAATGTTTAAAATATAATCATAATTTTAAAAATTATAAGTATATGAAAATAAGAAACTTTTCTATAAAAAATATTTATTAAGTTTTACGTCGCGCATGCTATTTTCTAAAAGAATAGGTTTAATTACTAGCTATAAGTTGATTTATAAAGACAAATGTATTCTTAATACTTTATTTATAATATATATATATATATATATATATATATATATATATATATATATATATATATATATATATATATATATATATATATATATATATATATATATATATATATATATATATATATATATATATATATATATATATAATATATATTTATATAATAAATAAAAAAAAAAAATACATTTTTAAAAAATATTTAAAGCATTGCAATATTTTACATATATTTTGAAATTCAAAAGATATATAACATGTACCAGTTCCTTTTGCTTTTCGCCACTTTCGTGAAAATGCACCTAAATTAAAAAACTCTACACCGAAAGAAAGAGGATATTCTTTGCAACGTTCCAGTACCTCTTTTGTTTGAATCGCACCGTAAGTGTTTTATCTATAAGTTGAAAAAAAATTAAAAAAACGATTTTAGCAACAGTATTTTTCGAATAACTTTCTTAATTTCAAACTCACGATCCTGCTTTTTGCACAGAAAGGAAGACCTTGGAAAACTGAACGCTACGGTACCATTTTTGTGGAAATCGCACGGTAATTTGTCTCCGTATTCTCGAAAGAAGACGGGAAAAAAGGCCCGAACGATTTTTCCAAAGTCCGCGTATTAGAAACGATTATTCCTTAATAACTTTACGAAGAATGCACCTTTTTGAAAACTTTTTGCATGGGAAGCATCGTTTTTTGATTCTCCACCTTTACACGTGATTCTTTTTTTTTTTTTTAAATGGAAAATTTATTAATTTCGTCTTGGAAAATCAAGTTTTTTTGGGCCCTTCTCTAGGAGGGGTCTTCCCACGTGACTCGGAAGAAAAAAATCACGTTTCCCAGACCGTCTCGACGAGCTCTTTCCGAATCTGCAAAGCGTTTTTCGATGGGACCCTCGGTTCGTGAGCGGTGGGTCCGAGAAAACTGTTAAAAACGTTTTTCCCGGCGCTCCGGCAGCGCCCCCTTGGGACTGCGGACCTAAAACAGCACTTTTTCTGGACCTCCTCGATGCGAGCTTTAAGAATATGTAATTTATATCCAAATCCGACCGGCCGTTCACGAGACGGGTTCGAGCTGGGGTGACATCCTCGTCCCTCGACCTTTTTTTCAAACGATTACTCTCGGATCTCGTTCTTCTTTGATAGTTTGACGGCTTTAGACCTTTTTTTCGTCTCTGTCGTTCGTCCTTTCGAGTTTGTACTTTATAACGTTTAATTTAGCATTGGAATTTTTAATGACGCATTGTATAATTCTATAAAATTTTATATATCAAAGTTAATATTTTAGAAAATAGCGTGCGCAAAGCAAAAAATACTTAATATTTATTATAGAATTTTCATATGCTTATGCCTTTTAAAAATTATTATTATTAAAAATTATATTATTATTATAAAAATTATAATTATTTAAAAATTACTTTTCTGAAGCCCTATTCTATGTTTAATAATAGGTAAAAGATTCGAATCATTTTATTTAAATTTAAAAGAATTATACCCATTTGAAAATCATTTATATTTTCAGACTCCTTTTAAAAACAATGAATTGTGGCAAAAAATTATCAGACGGTAAGAGTATCAGACGGTAAAAATCGTCTGACTGATAAGTTTATTGATACAATTACAACCTATTAGGGTAATGCTATTAGACAAAATAATAACTCTGTTAGTGATATGCGTCAGGCCATATGGGTAATTTATTGTCATTACAGGTACACTGATGAGAAACCTATGCATCACTTTTGCCCAATTGGTGATATTTCGTGGTGCAAATATCAAAAGGTAGTTGCTACAAATAGTGCTTCTTTATTCAAACATAAAAATATTGTGCCGATTGCCATAATGAATGAAATAAAGCATATAATAGTAAAACTATCTGCACCAAAATTGGTTAAAAATGTGTGTGGGGTAAAACACAGAATACTAATGAGAGTTTTTCAACTCGACTGTTTGGAAGTACTGCCCCAAAACTTCTGTGTGGGTCATCTAAAAATATTGTAGACAGCAGTAAATCAGGCTATAGTGATGTTTAATGAGAAAATGACGGGACGTATAAAGATAATGAAAGCTTTTGGCTTTAAAATAGGACATTTTACTGTTACCTCTGCCTTTAAGGCCTTTAATTACACACGCATAAAAAATGCCGAAATTAAATCAAAATCATATACATTAGAGGTCCGTTGGACTAGCACAGTGTTTCTCAAACTGTGGGGCACGAACATATCGATAATAAAAGGTTAAAAAATATTTAATTTACTGGAATGAATCAAAACAAAATACTTTCAGATATAATAAAAAATGCACTTTTACTCTGATATAATTTATAGGCGCGCGCGATTATCAAAAATAAAAAATTTATCAATACTTAATGAGCTAACTTTGATCCTATAACTAAACAAAAAAACTTTTATTCGATTTGCTGTAATCCCATGATGAGAGATTTTTTATTACGCTTCCTTTTTAATCCTAACATACTACTAATTCAAATAAAAAACAGTTCCCGGACCCATAATTGAAAAAAAATGTTGTTTTTTTTACGTAGCCATTCAACCAGAAGTGAGCTTCATCGCTAAACAAAATTCGCTTATGAAAATAGGGAACAACGGCAATCTCGTTTTGGGCCCATTCGACGAATCTACACCTTGCTTGATCATATTTAAAATGTAATGTCACAAGATTATCTTTCGAATAAAAAAAATTCATGCCAATCAAATAATACATCGTTGTTTTATTGCAATTTAAAGTTCTATACCTCTAAAAAAACACCCTTTATAAGGAATGCTTATGATTAGAAATTGATCGTCTGAGTCATCTTCTTGCATTTAGGTACATTTTTAAAAAACACTATTGCACTATATGATTCCAGATTTTTTATACTTCTATACAAGATGCCTATGCATATAGTCAACCTATTTTTTTTCTATTAAGATAGTGCCTAATTTTTTTAAAAATAGTTTTATGCATAAGAAAAGCAGAAAAATGAAAAAATTTCAAATTTCAAAGTTTCATAATTTTTTTAAAGAAACTATAGTAACATTTTACTAAAAAATGGGTTCACTGTATTATATGTATTGTTTTATATATGTGTAAAATATATTTTGCATAAAAAAGGATACTTTTTTAAAAAATGGTACCTAAACACAAGTATATATTACGAGTTCTCAAAAAAATTATGTATTACTTTAATTAAGTAGTAAAAAAAACCTTTTGGAGTAAAAAGTTATATTTTTGTAGTTCTACAGAATAATTAAATTATTTTTAATAAGAACGTAAAAATCTAAGCTCTATTGGAAATTGCAAATGATATATGTCTCATAAACAAAAAGTCTTAATTTTGGCATTTTACTCTTTCTAGCATGTCTTGGTCCCTCAAAAATTATGTGTCTCTACTTATGCCAGTGTCTTGTACGAGATACACACCCAACCACCAGATGACTGGATTATTCACCTTATCCTACTTGCTAAACGTTCGGAGCGATCGGAACCATGCCATATGCATCCTCGTTTTAGCGTTCGTCAGGGAATAAACTTTTGAATAGCGTTCTTATTCTCAAAGAACTGGCAAAAAAGTACATATATAAAATTTAAGGGAACCAGGACATGTTCGAAAGAGTAAAATGACACAATTAGAACCCTTTGTTTAAGTGATATATATCATTTACAATTTTCAATAGGGATTAGATTTTTTACGTTCTTAAAAAAGATGATTTAATTATTCTGTAGAACTAAAAAAATAACTTTTAACTCCAAAAGTCTTTTTACAACTTAATTTAAGTAATACATAATTTTTGAGAACTCGTAATATATTTCTACAGTGTATAATTTAAAAACTATCTCCACTTATGCCAATTTCTTGTACGATATACACACCCAACCACCAAATAATTGGAATAGTACTTACCTTAGAATAATTTCTTCACGTTCGTCGCTTGCAGACTAGACCATCAGAGCTTCAATATCTTTTTAGTGGCGTCCCACAGCAAAGAAAACACTTTCAACTCTTTCGTTGTCACGTTAGGTTTCCAGAGCTGAGAGAAATTCTCTATCGGCCATTAGAGTCGACACTGTAAAATGTTCGAATGACTACGGGTTTATAAAGCGCTTCAACCAAGAAATAACTCAATTCATAAGTATGTCAAATCCTCTTTCTATTCTCAATTCATTTCCTGGTTCAAGCACCTCTTTTGAATGAATCGAGAACTGAAACAAAAGAATTGAGTTCATCTAACGTCATGCAAACACGTAACGCAAACGTCACTCGACTGTTGACGTCATTCTCCATTGACTTAATGTTACCATAGACATAATGTTAACGAACTTAGAATTTTTCTCACTCAATAATGCAAATAATGCTATGGAATCGAGCAAGAACTTTGTATCTCGGTAAATTACGGTCCGATCGGGTCCAAACTTTTTCCCTGGGGGGTCATGGGGACCCCCCTGGTGAACCGGAAATGGCCATATCTCGGCTCCTATGGGGCCTTTATAGATGTGTGACCCGTCAAACGATTCAGAATCGCTTGTAGATTACAACGATATTTTTGGTTTGATTCTAGACCCCCTAGTTCAGGCACTAGACTCAAAAAGGCCGTGGGGCCTACTTAAATTTGTTTTTAGATTTTCTCCTCATCTAAAATTCCCATTGGCAAAATGTTTACGTGATTCAAAAGTATGAATCAAGTACTATCCCATCCTGAAACCCGCATCCCATTTGAGGCCTGGTTTGCGCCCTAGGCTCCAAAACGTATCGGCCCCTTGAATAGACCTTACTCTGCATGTATGGCTCTAAGGGAGTCGTGTCACATATCCATGTGTTTGACACGACGAGCCCTTTCGAACGATATCCATTTGAAAGACCTACCCCCCATAGGAGGGTCTCTAGGGCTCGAAACAGGTATGAAACTTTGACCGAGTGTATTTCATGAAAGAATAATCATAAGGTAGTCGTCTAACTACTCCAGCAACTCGTAAGAATTAGTACTTGCCAAGGATCACCATCCCGAAATCTTACCCCCATAGGAGGGTCTTGCGGACTCGAAACGTGTTTTTAAATGGAAATATTTGCATGTATGGCTCTAAGGGAGTCGTGTCACATATCCATGTGTTTGACACGACGAGCCCTTTCGAACGATATCCATTTGAAAGCCCTACCCCCCATAGGAGGGTCTCTAGGGCTCAAAACAGGTATGAAACTTTGACCGAGTGTATTTCATGAAAGAATAATCATAAGGTAGTCGTCTAACTACTCCAGCAACTCGTATGGGTGTGTACTTGCCAAGGATCACCATCCCGAAATCTTACCCCCCATAGGAGGGTCTTGCGGACTCGAAACGTGTTTTTAATGGAAATATTTGCATGTATGGCTCTAAGGGAGTCGTGTCACATATCCATGTGTTTGACACGACGAGCCCTTTCGAACGATATCCATTTGAAAGCCCTACCCCCCCCCAGGAGGGTCTCCAGGCTCAAAACAGGTATGAAACTTTGACCGAGTGTATTTCATGAAAGAATAATCATAAGGTAGTCGTCTAACTACTCCAGCAACTCGTAAGAATTAGTACTTGCCAAGGATCACCATCCCGAAATCTTACCCCCCATAGGAGGGTCTTGCGGACTCGAAACGTGTTTTTAAATGGAAATATCTGCATGTATGGCTCTAAGGGAGTCGTGTCACATATCCATGTGTTTGACACGACGAGCCCTTTCGAACGATATCCATTTGAAAGACCTACCCCCCATAGGAGGGTCTCCAGAGCTCAAAACAGGTATGAAACTTTGACCGAGTGTATTTCATGAAAGAATAATCATAAGGTAGTCGTCTAACTACTCCAGCAACTCGTAAGAATTAGTACTTGCCAAGGATCACCATCCCGAAATCTTACCCCCATAGGAGGGTCTTGCGGACTCGAAACGTGTTTTTAATGGAAATATTTGCATGTATGGCTCTAAGGGAGTCGTGTCACATATCCATGTGTTTGACACGACGAGCCCTTTCGAACGATATCCATTTGAAAGCCCTACCCCCCATAGGAGGGTCTCTAGGGCTCGAAACAGGTATGAAACTTTGACCGAGTGTATTTCATGAAAGAATAATCATAAGGTAGTCGTCTAACTACTCCAGCAACTCGTAAGAATTAGTACTTGCCAAGGATCACCATCCCGAAATCTTACCCCCATAGGAGGGTCTTGCGGACTCGAAACGTGTTTTTAATGGAAATATTTGCATGTATGGCTCTAAGGGAGTCGTGTCACATATCCATGTGTTTGACACGACGAGCCCTTTCGAACGATATCCATTTGAAAGACCTACCCCCCATAGGAGGGTCTCCAGAGCTCAAAACATGTGTTGAACTTTGACCGAGTGTATTTCATGAAAGAATAATCATAAGGTAGTCGTCTAACTACTCCAGCAACTCGTAAGAATTAGTACTTGCCAAGGATCACCATCCCGAAATCTTACCCCCATAGGAGGGTCTTGCGGACTCGAAACGTGTTTTTAATGGAAATATTTGCATGTATGGCTCTAAGGGAGTCGTGTCACATATCCATGTGTTTGACACGACGAGCCCCTCGAACGATATCCATTTGAAAGCCCTACCCCCATAGGAGGGTCTCTAGGGCTCAAAACAGGTATGAAACTTTGACCGAGTGTATTTCATGAAAGAATAATCATAAGGTAGTCGTCTAACTACTCCAGCAACTCGTAAGAATTAGTACTTGCCAAGGATCACCATCCCGAAATCTTACCCCCATAGGAGGTCTTGCGGACTCGAAACGTGTTTTTAATGGAAATATTGCATGTATGGCTCTAAGGGAGTCGTGTCACATATCCATGTGTTTGACACGACGAGCCCTTTCGAACGATATCCATTTGAAAGACCTACCCCCCATAGGAGGGTCTCCAGAGCTCAAAACATGTATTGAAACTTTGACCGAGTGTATTTCATGAAAGAATAATCATAAGGTAGTCGTCTAACTACTCCAGCAACTCGTAAGAATTAGTACTTGCCAAGGATCACCATCCCGAAATCTTACCCCCATAGGAGGGTCTTGCGGACTCGAAACGTGTTTTTAAATGGAAATATTCTGCATGTATGGCTCTAAGGGAGTCGTGTCACATATCCATGTGTTTGACACGACGAGCCCTTTCGAACGATATCCATTTGAAAGACCTACCCCCCATAGGAGGGTCTCCAGAGCTCAAAACATGTGTTGAACTGTAATGCAACCAATCTCGCCATGCCAAAAAAGTTTTTGTCAATATAAAATGAAACCAACATAAAAAAAAAAAAAAAAAAAAAAAAAAAAAAAAATTTTTTTTTTTTTTTTTTTTTTTTTTACTGATGTTTATAAGCTTTCAGCTTTTCCATGCTCTCAACATTTTTAGCTTCGAGTCACTACTATGTGGTTTCAACTGGCGCTCTATCCTGATGCTCCGCTTCTGGGCATATTGGTTGGAATTGATAATCGTTTGTATTTTCGCATCATGGATTTAGGCTACCTCCTCGGCAGAAAGTATGGCTTTGCCAAACGTTATCCCTATGACATTGTCATTGGAAAAGACGTGCTGCCATTGACCCAAAAATATCCCCGCTATACAGCCAATGCTCGTTTGGTCACCCAAGACACAGCCTATAGTATCCTGTGCCGTGAAAATCGTGAACTGGCCGAAAGATTATCAAACGCCCTCGATTCTGGCTATGCTTACGTGCAAGGTAAGCGAACCTTTGAACTGACGTACAAGTCCTCTCCTCGATTGCTGGTGGTCAATACCTCATGAAAAATACTGTCAAAGTGTCCCACTGGATACGAGACTTTATGCTGGACGTGGAACGACAGCGGACCACTGAATTATTCAGGCTTTGCGCCTCAGAAATGCAAGTATACAACGAAACGATGGAGTCCACTCGAGAAAGGGACGAGAGTAGAGAGGCCTCTCGAGAAATGAATAGGGAAAATATGGAGTCTACGCAAGAAATGCACGAGACTATGGAGGTTGGAGAAAATCAAATAGTGGATGGAGAAAATGGAATAGCTGCTCGTCCAGATCAAATAGTGGATGGGGAAAATGGCATAGCTGCTCGTCCAGATCAAATGGTGGATGGGGAAAATGGCATAGCTGCTGGTCAAAATCAAATGAGTGATGGGGAAAATGGCATAGCTGCCGGTGAAAATGAAATGAAAAAATATGTTGGTCAAGATGAAAATGCTGCGGGTTGGGAAAATTTATTTCAAGTGGTGAACGAGTCTGCATTTAAAAACTATTTCAATAATGTGCAGGATTTGGGTGAAAGTTTTACACAGTTGCCTCAAACCATTCATATCACGAAATCATTAAACCCAAGGATTATGGTCGTGGTTCCTGATGAATAATTTAAACCAATGCTCAAGCATGTTAAAAGTTTTTTCTCTCCATACTTTCCAAGCTGGAAAATTAAATCTGTATAACATAAAAAAAAAAAAAAAAAAAAAAAAAATTTTTTTTTTTTTTTTTAGAGATGGTTTAAAGCTATAGCCGTGGTGAAGCCATAATCAAGTAGTATCATGGCCATGCAACTTTCTCCCTTCTGGATGAGTCTCTTTTCACGAGAGATTGAATCGAACCATGACAATCCCCATCTGACTTTTGAGACTATTGTCATGCGCGTTTTGAAAAACGTGTCTGAATCCTTCCATCTACCCTGGTCCCATGTCTTGGAATTGTCTCGCCAAGCTCCCTATTTGATGGATTCTAATCTGCACCAGGATTTGCTCAAAATCTGGACCCAACGCTCCAAAAATGTCACTTTGGATGAGCAACATTGCGTGGAACGCATATTGGGTCGAGACAATGTGCGATCCTCGGATTTGATCAAATTGGTCAGCATTCTACACAAAATCTCTGATCCCAAAGCAATATATGAATTCTTTGCCATGGATGGTTATCAGGGTGACGATCCCAAGAAATATGTCGAATTGTTTCGCTACGATACCGAAGATGCTCGTGGCAAACACGTCCGAGCCGTACGTCTCTTGTATCGCCAAGAGGTGGTCCATACCCCTCAAGAATGTCGATCCTTTTTGGAAAGTATATTCGATGGAACGTGCACCGACACCGAGTATAAAGACATGTACGTGGAGCATGTACAAGGACAGGTGGCCGACATGGCAGAATGGCGTCGAGAACAGCTGGACAAGACGAAAAAGAAGCGACCCGCTGAAGAAGACGCTCGGGAAGCCAAGAAAGTGGCAACAGAGGATTGAAAGGGCTTTTGTGGCTCCTTCACCCATAAATGTTTAAACGCTTTTGTGGTTAAAAATACGCTTTTGTGGCTCCTTCATCAATAGAGTGTTGACGCTTTTGTGGCTAATTCATCAATAGAGAGTTTAACGCTTTTGTGGCTCGTTAACCCATAGACATTTTAACGCTTTTGTTGCTCGTTAACCCATAGACATTTAAACGTATTAGCAATACGCTTTTGTGGTTCATTCATCCCTAGACATTGAATCGCGGCTAGAAACAAGGTGGATAGATTATGGACACAACGATGGAATCCACATCTTGGACAGAAACTCCGTTGCAATTGACCTCTCGTCACCAACCAGGAGGCTTGGCAGCCTTGGCGGTGGACGAGTCTGAATGTGTCGTGGTCATGGACACATGCTGGTTTCGATACCCTCTCGTGGCTCAATGGGAAACGCGTGTGATGGCCGCCCTCGTCGAATGTAAAGTGATGGACGTGTATGTGGCGGGGTTGTTATTGTCTCTGAAACGAATGGCCCCCGAACAGATGAATGTGTATTTGGATCCAGAACCGAATAAATTGAAATATCCTTGCAAAATGTGTAACAGAAAAAGCTGTGCCGTCACCAAAGCCTATTTGCTGTGGAGACGATTGACGAAACGAGAACCCTGTAATTTGATGCATGGACCCAATGCAGCTTGATATGCCATTTGGAAAATGTAGCCATGTGTGTGTGCGCAAAAAATATTTGAAATAAAATTATTCTATACAAGTAAAAAAAAAAAAAAAAAAAATTTTTTTTTTTTTTTTTTTGAAAGGTTTATAAGCTCACTGCTGCCGAGAGTTGTCAGCTTTAGTTGGTTTGCTTCAAGATATTTTGCTGTCAGATTCAGTGCTTCAAGATATTATTTTGCTGTCAAATTCAGTGCTTCAAGATATTATTTTGCTGTCAAGATATTATTTTGCTGTCAAATTCAGTGCTTCAAGATATTATTTTGCTGTCAAATTCAGTGCTTCAAGATATTATTTTACTGTCAGCTTTAGTTGGTTTGCTTCAACATATTATTTTACTTTAGCATTTTAAAAGATTAGCTCTCAACCCTTTGTGTCATTGCAACTTCTCGCCTGATCATGGATCCCTGGTACCAGAGGCTGTGGAAATCTATTACGAGGATATTTCGCATTGGAGAAAAGGAGACATTCACTCATGTCGACATGATTGAATGTATGGAAGGCAAACCCTTGTCTGATCAATCTATTCAAGATTGTTTATTCAATAATCATCCACCATTCCTTCCTGAAAAGCCCGGGCCCATTGAAAGTATGAATGGGAAGCCTGTTTTTTTGCTGATTGAGTGTATGGATGGCAAACCCTTGTCTGATCAATCTATTCAAGATTGTTTATTCAATAATCATCCACCATCCCTTCCTGAAAAGCCCGGGCCCATTAAAAGTATGAATGGGAAACCTGTCTTTTTGCAACTGCCTTCTGAAAAACCAATTTTGTGTGAGCATTACTGGATGTCGTTTAATTGCACTCCAACGAATGAAGAATCATTGAAAGATTCCATCGATTCTGCCAAAAATGAACCAGAGACTGTTTTGGAAACGTTTGCCCGGAAACGGAATGAACGATTTAAACGTGACAATCCCGAGGATACGGTATGGATTTCATAATTGGTGTTGAAACTACCATACCATTTAGAAAATAAATTTACTCTGTAATAAAGAGAAATAATGTGGCAAGAAGCAACAAATAAATTATACCTGACACAATAAATTATACTTGTGAAAAAAAACTTGGTTGAAAGGTTTAAAAGCTACTAACCAATATCATTTGTCGAGCGTTTAGAGTTTGCTATTGACCAATGTCAACAGCATCATGCTTCCAGTATATCATTTGGAAACTCATCATTTGCTTGTTATTCATCGAAAAGTGTTTCGCCATTTTGTAGAGACTTGCATTTTGAATATTCCCGTTGGCACTGAATTGCAAGTCAATGGAGGCCAACCCGAGTACCTTACAAATACGTTTGTACGCATAAAAGATGGATTTTCGTATAACCCTTTGGACCATAGTCACGAGAGCCATTGTTTGGTCTCTCGTTACGTTCCTACGGGATGGATTCTGACACGGCAAGCGATGCTCGATTTGATTGTGTCGGGATTGGCAAAGTCCTCTCTGTACGTGTACACGGATCATGCCAAGGTCCTCATTTGGACGGATGAAATGGTATGGACGGTGGGGAAACGACCCCATCCCGATTGGACCTTGGTAGGATATTTGCAATGGAAATGTGTTCGACCGCAGGGGAAATTGGTCTGGAAGAGTTTTAACGATAAAACGTTTACCATTGGATGCTCTGTAATAAAAGGGTAAAGATGAAAAGTGACCTATGGTACCTGTAGCAAGAAAAATGTCAATTGTAAATAAAGAGAAGGAAACAAAAAAATTTCTGTAAAACATTTTTCAAATGAAAAAGTAAAAGGACAGTCTAAACTGTCCTCTACAAAAAAAAAAAAAAAAAAAAAAAAAAAAAAAATTTTTTTTTTTTTAGTTGAAAGGTTTATAAGCTACTAGCCAATATCACTTGTTGAGCTGCTTCGACATTAGAGTTTGCTCTTGGCGAATTTTACCGCATCATCAATTCCTGATTTTTCGTGAATTATATTTTACTTTATAATTATACTTTACATTTTTCTTTACACTTGCTGAAGATCACAATATACTGGATGATTTGAGTATATTTCAAGGATATAGAGTATAATTTGAGTATACTTCAAGGATATTGAGGATGAGTTGAGTATATTTTAAGGCCACGGATTATTTGAGTATATTTTAAGGCCACGGATTATTTGAGTATATTTTAAGGATATACTGGATAATTTGAGTATATTTCAAGGATATATTGGATGATTTGAGTATATTTCAAGGATGTTGAATATGACCTCGAGTTTATTTTAAGGATATTATTTGAGTTTATTTCAAGGATATAGACCTTGAATTTGAGTATATTTCAAGAATATAGACTTTGAATTTGAGTTTATTTTAAGGATATAGACTTTGAATTTGAGTTTATTTCAAGAATATAGACTTTGAATTTGAGTTTATTTTAAGGATATAGACTTTGAATTTGAGTTTATTTTAAGGATATAGACTTTGAATTTGAGTTGATTTTAAGGATATAGAGTACGATTTGACTCCATTTAAAGGACTGGCTAGACAAGATTTTAAAGGTTACAGATTGAGTGGTGGTGAAAGCACACGGCATGTCTACTCGTACAACGTTTTACAATCAGTACAGAAAACATGCAAATGATCGAATAAGTTGCCCTCAATGCCGCGAGAGCATGACCGTGAAGCACTTTTACCGTCAACATGCCTCCGAACAGCATAATCTGGATGTTCGCAAGCAATGCGTGTTTTGCTTTGGACGTCATGATTGGGATCACGGGCAAAAGAATCGTCCCGACCACATCAATCATGTCGTGTCCTGCTTGAAACGTTTCGCCCGGGACACCAAGGATTACTGGGCCTATTTGGATCAAGACGATGAGGACATTGGGGTGGAAGAGGAGAACCACGTGTGCGAGTGTAGGCACTTTCAATCCATCCCGCGGGACATGCAAGGTCGTCCCAGAGTGGGGGAAGGCTTCTACGAGTCCCTGTTGGAAAAACCCGACCTGTGGGAAGAGGGACTAACCTTTCACGATGCGAGCGGTTTGGGAAACGATGTATGGGGCATCCTGCGTCGCTACCTCAGAGGAGAATGGGTGTGGTTTCACATCATGGTAAAACACGACGTGTTTGAGACGTTTCGCCGGGAAATGGAAAGGATCCGCGATCAATGTGTCCTTTTACCCTTTTGGTGTCTGTGCGATGGATTAGAGAGGGGTAAAATACAACATCGGCACATGATCTTGGCCTGCGAGCCAGACTGTGCATTTGAAGAGATTTGGAAGGAAAAAGTGCGGTATGACTTTCCAAACAGCGGTCGGGCCAAGAAATGTGTCAAGATTAAAAATGCCTTTCATCTCGTGCGGACCATAGTCTATGTGAGTCAGCCGAAATCGTCTTGTGACCGGGGCGAGATTCCAGACAATTTGATGAATCTAGTCAATAGGTCGCATTTTCACATCAATCGGCCCTTGCACCCCCACAGCATTGCCACTCTCTGTACTCTGTTTTCAGGAGGGATGGAAACATTACTGTGGGAGCAACTGGGCAATAAAAATGTCTCTAGTTGGGAAATGGTGGCCAGGCGTGTACCAGACGCGTGGCACAATTTGCGATGGGGGGTACCCATTCGCGTGATGGGATGGAAATTTTTAAACTGCTGGAGGCCCTTCCATCCACGATGGGAGGAAACGAATGAATGGTCAGAGGGGTACGTGACGCTCTACGGTAAAAAAAAAGTGCATTTAAAAGAGGGAAACCATGGAACCGAGTGTTTATTTCAACGCATCAGAGACGAAATGTACGTATTGTCCCGCAAACAGCAAAATGTCATGAGAGAAATGAAGAGAGTAAAGCAAAGGTGGGACATGGACCAAAGAGTCCTGTTCAAGTCCAAACTCAACGAGATGAAGGCGATCAACGAAAAGATTCAAATGGAACAGGAAAATGAGTGGAACATCAAAGAAATAGAGTGGAAAGCTGAAATGGAGGTCTTGAAAATAAAATTGGAAAATGTGTTGGTGGAAAATAAAACATGGGAAACCAAAGCACAGGAGTGGAAAGTGGAAAAAGAGGAGTTGAAAACTGAAAACAGGTCACTTAAAAACAAGTTGCAAAGTAGGGTGGCTGTAGATAAAGTATTGAAAAGAATGATACGGAGCAATCGAAAGCTCAGAAGGATTAATTCATTCCGATTTAAAAGACCACGACCAGTCATCGTTCATGCATCATAAGAGATTGAAAAATTTTGATGGCTTTCAAAATAAAGTTGAAGTTACTTTTACTAATCTTTAAAAAAAAAAAAATTTTTTTTGAAAGGTTTATAAACTCACTGCTGCCGAGAGTTGTCAGCTTTAGTTGGTTTGCTTCAACATATTATTTTGTTGTCAACACATTAGTTGATTTGCTTCAACATATTATTTTGTTGTCAACACATTAGTTGATTTGCTTCAACATATTATTTTGTTGTCAACATATTAGTTGGTTTGCTTCAACATATTATTTTGTTGTCAACACATTAGTTGATTTGCTTCAACATATTATTTTGTTGTCAACATTTTATTGCTTCAACATATTATTTTGTTGTCAACTGTTGTCAACATTATTGAGTTGATTTTTTGCTTCAACATATTATTTTGCTGTCAACATTCATTGCTTCAATTATTTTGTTGTCATATTATTTTGCTGTCAACACATTAGTTGATTTGATTTTGTTGTATTATTTTGCTGTCAACATATTATTTTTTGATTCAAACATATTATTTTGCTGTCAACACATTAGTTGATTTGCTTCAAGATATTATTTTGCTGTCAACATATTCATTTTTTTGCTGTCAACACATTGCTTCAACATATTATTTTGCTTCAACATATTATTTTGCTGTCAACACATTAGTTGATTTGCTTCAAGATATTATTTTGCTGTCAACACATTAGTTGATTTGCTTCAACATATTATTTTGCTGTCAGATTCAGTGCTTCAACATATTATTTTGTTGTCAACACATTAGTTTAACCCATTGCAGAGATGATTCCCATCTTCAGGAGATTAAATGATCCATTTTATATGGTCATGGTCCATTACAACACTTTTCCTGAATTTCTGACCCAGTACGTTCTCCATTGTCATGTGGGCACTCGAATTGAATTGCAGGGTTGCAATTGGAACGATGGTATTGTGGAGATTGAGTTTACAAGGACCCAGAGTGGGTTCCTGTATAATATGGAGCAGGAATATAATGACTATGGACGTGCTTTCATGTCCAAATACGTCTCGGAAGAGAATGGATGGACCCTGACACCCGATGCTTGGTTCGATATGGTGATTAATCCATTTATTCGCAACTTTCCCATGTTAAAGGTGCATACGCCCCACACGAGTGTTCACATTTGGACCACGCGTGCAGACTACGAGAGAGTGTGGTGTCCGGAACGGTTTTCAACCGTAGCCTACCTGGAAATGAAACGGGTACGACACCCCCGAACCGAGGGTAGAAGGATCTTTAGAAATTTGATGGACTTGCCACCCTTGGAGAAGAGAGAGGTGGCTTCACACAGTACACTGGGGAATCCCATGGAGAGGGTGGAGGATTCTTTCGAGACCTCAGAGAATAGGTCTTGTGTGGCTTTAGATAATACAACCTCGGATGAGGATTCTTCAAATCATGCAGAGAATGAGGATGGCATGTCTCCAAATCATGCAGAGAATGAGGTTTTGGATGGCATGTCTTCAAATCATGCAGAGAACGTGACCTCAAATAACATAGAGGTGGACACTTTACATGCTTCAGATGGCATGGAGTGTTTTTCAAGTGATGGAGTTTTAGAGACCTCAACCAACATACAGGCTTCTTTAGATGGCCTACATGGGACCTCAGATGACATGCAGAGTTTCTCAGATGACATGGCCTCAGATAGCCTACCTGGGACCTCAGATGACATGCAGAGTTTCTCAGATGACAGATGACATGGGACCTCAGATGACATGCAGAGTTCATGGCCTCAGATAGCCTACCTGGGACCTCAGATGACATGCAGAAATCCTCAGATGACATGGCCTCAGATAGCCTACCTGGGACCTCAGATGATATGGGGCAGATGAAAGATGAGACAAATTTGCATAAAGGAAAACTTATCTGGGTTGGGAGAAATATGCAAACACCCTCAAGGATTAGGCTGGTGCCCCCAGTTCGCATCGACATGGCTAAAAAGAAGCTTATTTGGGTAAAGAAGAAACTGCAAATGATCAACAAGAACTGAAAAGAGTGCTTTACCCAGGCATGTTAATTTGTATATTTCCTATGGCACGGACTGTAAAAGAAACCTTTTTTCATGTTTTACAGTTGTCTCCATAAGTATATGTTGAATGGCAATTGTCAATGGTACTCTTGAAAGGATACACATTAAAATAAAATGTGTATTTAAAAAAAAAAAAAAAAAAAAAATTTTTTTTTTTTATATGGCTTTATAAGCCCGCTGCTGCTGAGAGCTGTCAACTTTTTTTCTTCAACAGCATCTTTTGTCACATTGCCAAAATGATTCCCATTCTGAAGAGATACTGTGATTCATTTTATATGGTCCTAGTTGATGACAAGACCCTTCCAGCTTTTTTGACTGAATACGTTTTCAATTGTCCTGCACGAACTAGTATCGAATTTCAGGGTTTTACTCTGACCGACGATGAAGTGGAGATTGAGTTTTATAAGTTCCCGAAAGGATTCGCGTATTGTCATGATGTTGAAAGTGAATTTTATGAAAAAGCAGTCGCTTTAATGTCTAAATATTATCAGGAGAATCCGGAGGATTCGGAGGATGAAGACGGTCCAAGAACAGTCACACCTGATGTTTTGCTTGATATACTTACTACAATTTTTGATCCCATTGTGAACATGTACAAAGAAGGAGATTGTGTTCACATTAGGACCTCTCCACCCGAGGACGTGGGTTATCCTGAAGAATTTTCCACCGTGGGCTATATAGAAATGAAACAGACACACACCTCAAGTTTCGAGGGTAAAAGAGTCTATAGAAGTTTGCTGGACTTGCCACACTTGTGTGATGAATATTGTAATCACACCCCTCCACCCGACAACGAGGACCTGTTTTCAAATAATTTGTGGGAAGAGGATTCCTCCGAGGTGTCTTTAGACATTGCTTTAACGAACATGAAGGCTTCTTTAGATACTTCTGATACTAAGCCGTTGGAGGATTCTTCAAATCGGTTGGTAGCCTCAAAGAATGGACAGATGGATAAGATGGAAGATGTACCTTCTGATAACACGGCCTCAAAGAATGGACAGATGGATAAGATGGTGGATGTACCTTCTGATAACACGGCCTCAAAGAATGGACAGATGGATAAGAGGGTGGATGTACCTTCTGATAACACGGCCTCAAAGAATGGACAGATGGATAAGATGGAAGATGTACCTTCTGATAACACGGCCTCAAAGAATGGACAGATGGATAAGATGGAAGATGTACCTTCTGATAACACGGCCTCAAAGAATGGGACAACATGGCCTCAAAGAATGGACAGATGGATAAGATGGAAGATGTACCTTCTGATAACACGGCCTCAAAGAATGGACAGATGGATAAGATCGAAGTAGTTCCTTCTGATAACACGGCCTCAAAGAATGGACAGATGGATAAGATGGAAGATGTACCTTCTGATAACACGGCCTCAAAGAATGGACAGATGGATAAGATGGAAGATGTACCTTCTGATAACACGGCCTCAAAGAATGGACAGATGGATAATATGGAAGATGTACCTTCTGATAACACGGCCTCAAAGAATGGACAGATGGATAAGATGGAAGATGTAATGTGGACAGATGTACCTTCTGATAACACGGCCTCAAAGAATGGACAGATGGATAATATGGAAGGATGTACCTTCTGATAACACGGCCTCAAAGAATGGACAGATGGATAAAGTTACTGGGATTATTAAAGAATTATGTAAACAACATATGTTGGAAGAGTGAGAGAAATATTTGTAAATAAAGAGTAAGAAACAAAAATATCTGTGTGTGTATTTGCTCCTTTGAAAATAAAATAAGTTTAAACTCTTTAAAATTTTTTTTTTTTTTTTTTTTTTTTTTAGTATGGCTTTATAAATCTTGAATAAGTATTCAGTTGCAAGCTCCTTGGTATTCTGTTGGGTAGCATGTCTACCGCTCGAGTCATCTTTGATCATGTGGCCGCTGTTCGGCCCGATGTATATCGACAAATATTACACACCATTCAACCTCATTCCTTGGAGGCTATTTTGGAATTGTTTCAACACCATCTCGAACAATCTGTTCCTGATTTAAGGCGATTAAACCAACATCATGAGCGTCTGCCCGATAAGTTTGTTCGGATGATTCGAAAACGATTCCCGAGCCCCGGAGATGCTTTTGGCATTCAATTGACATGTCGTGTCACCAAATCCGATACGCAAGGCACTTTGGATAGTAAACATTTGAAATCCCAAGAGGAACGGGATGACTATTTTCGGGTCGATGCTCTATTGCTGAGTGAATTGCAATGCTTTTCCACTCAGACCCAAGTCTTTGAATTGTCTACACGCCATGGGTATTCGACTGTCTTTACACGAGGGTATACGGGTCAAGAGTTGCTTCAACGTTTGCCCGATGCATGCCTCTTGACCCGTGGTCTCCCTTACAACAAGGGCATCACGCTGGATGGAACTTATAAATATTTAAATACGTGTACTTTTATCGTGGTGCCCAACACGAAAGTTGTGTACAGAACGTCGGCCAAACACTGGTTCAGCTTGTTAAGGCGATTAGACGCTGAACGTGTGACTGCCTTTTCCGATATTCGAGCAGTGTTTCAAAAATGCGGAATTGTAGCCTACTTTTTCAATTGGATACGAGTGGTGCAAGAGCAATTGCCTTTGCAAAACAGTGTCCATATGAAAAATATCATGACCATTTTGAAATATCAATGTCGAACGGGTCGACCTCTACCTTTGACGCGAGATGGACTGGCTAAAAATCCAGAACGATCTCCGCTGGAAATTTTGAGTTTTGAAGCCTGGAAACGAAATTGTGCTCACATGTGTATAGAAGAACCATCAGTGCCAGTGACCCGTTCGACAGAAAAAATGTTTTTTGGTCAACAATTTCGGGAAGGAACAGGATACGACTTTTGCTTGATGAATAAATAATTAGTGTAAAATGAAATTGTTAATAATGGACGTGGATGTTGGAGCCCTTCTCGGTCGTTCCAAAGTATACCAATTTGCCAAACGATTCGACCACCTCGCCATTCAAGGCAAAGATGTGTTGCCGGCCCACAAACCGTATCCCATCATGACGCAAAAGTCAAAATTGGTGACTCCCGCTGTCGTCTTTAACATTTTGAATGCCGAACTGTCGTCGTTGGCCACGAGTTTTGCCCTCAGTCTCAATGCGGGCTCGGCTCTGGTGGAGAACCCTAGCAACCTGTTTGTGGAGAGTTTCAAAACCGCTCCCGTCTTGCATGTCCAAGACTCGCCCGTCCCCAATGCCATCTTGGTGAGATTGTGGGTCCAAACCTTTATCCAAAAGGTGCAAGACATGCGTCGGATGCAAAATGGATCCAAACCCTCCATACAGATGGTGTATGAGGCCTGCTTGAGGGCTCAAAGACTTTCTCTACCTGCTCAAAACCTGAAAGAATGCCTACTCTACCTGAGAGACCTGAACCTGAAAGAATGCCTAATCCACCTGTTGAACCTGAAATACCGGCCGAACCTGCTCAAAGACCTGAAAGAATGCCTAATCTACCTGTTGAACCTGAAAGAATACCTATTCCACCTGAGAGACCTGCCGAACCTGCTCAAAAACTTGAAAGAATACCTACTCCACCTGTTGAACCTGAAAGAATACCCATTTCCCCTGTTGAACTTGAAATACCTGCCGAACCTGAAAAACCACCCATGGATGAGGTGATTCCACCTCTGATCCCTCGTTGTGACAAGGGTACCCAGACCCTTTCTCCCTCCTTCCACGTCCAACGCCTCGCTCTTGGAAAGAGACGCATGGAACCACCCTTGGCCCCTAAAAGACTCAAACAGGAACCCTCGGAGGGTTCAAACAACATTATTTTGTGGGTGCCTAGACATCATCCTCTCATGCAATTGGGCCACAATGGATTCCTTATTCAACCCACCAATGTAAATGGTATCAATAAATGATGAATGATTCAACCCTGTCTCTTTTTATTTTTTGACTCGAAAGCTCTTATCACCCATTTCCTTCTCTTATCAGTCGACTTTTTCCTTCTGTCCACTATAAAAGCAGCGCTCAGAAGCCAGTCGCTTCATTTTACTCAGAGACATGGAACACGAATTAGCCTTCACCCTGCATCTTGCCATGTACCAAGAGGCAGACCTTGGGGATTACATCACCTTCATGATGAACTTTCGAGGTGTTTTAATTCGTTTAAAGCCTTCCGAGGTGATTGAACTGGAAACGGTCTATGCGGTCAACATTATCGATGTGATGATGGAAATCTTACCTTACCACGACCCCCATGACGTGCCTTGGTTTGAAAGTTTTCGTCTTTCGAACCTGCTGACCTGGACAATGAATTTATGGAGCAAGAGGCTGCCAAAGGGAAAGGCGCCTTTGTCCAAGCCCTATGGACTCAGTATGCCATCCCCAAGTTGTATTTTTTGGTGTACAAGGCTTGGAGACGCTATGGTGCGCAAAACTTGACCACCTGGACTCGATTGGCGCAAGCAGTGTTGGACGGGTGTTTTGGGCACAAATGGCCCGATTGTGTCTTCCAAGTGCCAGACGCGTGTTCGATTTGCCTCAGCACGATGCACTGGCCGGAAACGACGCAATGCGGCCATGCCTTTCACTTGCGTTGCCTCCTCCGACACTTGGATGTGAGCAACACGTGCCCCCTCTGCAGAACACCCGACCCTCTAAGAGCCTCTTAGACACTGCATTGAGCCCCAGAAAAATGGGAGAATGATTACTGGAAAGGAGCATAGCTCGGGACCAGTAGTCGTTCTCCCATTTTTTTGGGCTCCTCTGTATGCCAACGTTGGACACGATTGCACGCAACACTTGTGCTCATTTCAAAATAATATGTCAGTGGTCGCGAGGTTGACTGAGAAGCATCACAGTTTGGAAAGAATTATTTTGGAAACTATTTTTTACACACATTGTTGAAATTTATTTTATTATTTCATTTGTATTTTATAAAATTATTTTTATTCGTTCAATTATTTTTAATATTTTTATTCTTTATATTTTCATCAAGACACTCACCTTATTATTACATAAACTCGTGACATCATACCTCAGAACCTCAAAGATTCCTTAATAAATAATCAGCCACGGACTCCGGGCATAGTGTCGTGGGCATGGAAATAAGGTAAATAGGCAGGTAAAGAGTCAAATGGAGTGCCTTTTTCAGGTAAAAACGTTTGAAATAAAGGGAACCATTTTATAAGGATGAAAATTTTTAAAAAATCATGAAAGAATCAGGCCAAGCATGGAAGGAAGACAGGCCAAAGTATGAATGAGCCATTTCATAAAACAAATGTTCAATGCTTTGAGAATCAAGGTAAATATTCAATTACATTCTTCACCTGGCAAGAGTTGAGGAATACATGTTTGATTCAAGCAAATGTGATGCTCATCACAATCTTTTGTCTCTCCCGAGGTTGATTCAATCCATCCTGCTCGACATTCAACCGCATAGAATGGTTGAAACATGGAAATAAGAAAAGGGGAAAATGGAGAAATAAAAAATGTAAATAAAGAGACTAAACATTTTGTGTGTGTAGTATCTTTTGTGTGTGAAAATATTTCAAATGAAAAAGGAAATGGACAGTTAAACTGTCCTCTACAAGTAAAAAAAAAATATATATATATATATATATATATATATATATATATATATATATATATATATATATATATATATATATATATATATATATATATATATATATATATATATATATATATATATATATATATATATATATATATATATATTATATATATATATATATATTTATATATTTATATTTATAAATAATTTTTTTTTTTTTTACTTGTAGGGTTTAAAGTTGCAGACGGTTTGGTGGCTTGGTCTTTTTAATCACCATAATACAATCAGACATGATTAAATCTTTTGCGACTTTTTTCAGGCATCTTCATAACCATTCAAACGATCCCGTGTGTTGCCCTGAATGTCTCGAGCCCATGACATTAAGTCACTTTTATTATAAACATGCCCCTAAAACACATACATTGGATTCTCGTAAGCAATGCATTTTTTGTTTTGGACGTCGACAATGGAATAGCGGGGAAAAGAATCTTTCCGTCAATGTGAATCACATCGTGTCATGTTTGAAGCTTTTCGTAACGAATGAAAAAGATTTCTCAGCCATTGTGGAGGAAAAAGAGGAGGATATTGCAGAGGCAATAGAGGTGGAAACGTGTGAATGTCAACACTTTCAATCCAATCCTCGGGACATGGCTGGCCGTCGCAAATTGAATAGTGTAGGTTTTTATGATTCCATGTTTGAAAAACCCGAAATGTGGGAAGAGGGGATAGAATTTCACGGAGGCTTGGGAAAAGATGTTTGGGGAATAGTTGAACGTTATCTGAAGGGAGACTTGGAGTGGTTTCACATTTCGGTAAAACATGATGTGTTTGATACATTTCGTAAGGAGATGGAAAAGATCGGGATCAATGTGTCATTTTACCCTTTTGGTGTCTGTGCGATGGATTGGTGAATGAAAAGGGTAAAATACAACATCGACACATGATTTTGGCATGTAAACCAGAGAGTTTTTTTGAAAACATTTGGAAAGAAAAAAATTCGTTATGAATTTCCAAACAGCGGTCGGGCCAAGAAATGCATCAAGATTAAACATGCATTTCACTTGGTACGGACCATAATGTACGTGAGTCAACCGAGATCGTCGTGTGACAAGGGCGACATTCCAGACAATTTGATGAATCTAGAACAATGGTCCCATTTTCACATCAATCGACCCTTGCACCCGCACAACATTGCCTCTCTGTGTACTCTGTTCCCAGGAGGCATAGAAAAATTACTGTGGGAGCAGGTGGGCCATAAAAATGTGTCTAGTTGGGAAAAGATGATTAAACGTACATCTGACGAGTGGGGTCATTTCAAATGGAGTGTACCCATCCATGTGACGGGCTGGAAATTTTTAAATTGTGTGATTCCCTTTCATCCGCGTTACGAGGAAACGGAGGAATGGACCCCTCTATGTTTGCATCTATACGGTAACAAAAAACTATATTTGAAGGAAGGAAATAACGGGAGAAAGGGTTCCTTTCAAAGGATTAGAGACGAAATGTACGTGTTGTCTCGCAAACAACAAAATATCATGAATGAAATTGAAACTGCAAAACAAGAATGGGCCATGGACCAAACGGTGATGTTAAGTACCAAACTTAACAAGATGAAAGAGAAAAATGACCTGATTCAAAGGGAAAAGGATATATTGAAGCAAGAAAATGACGTCTTGAAAACCAAAGAAGATGAGTTAAACTCTAAATTGCAAGAGTTAAACTCTAAATTGCAAGGTATGTCACGCGAAAATAAAATATTGAAAAGGGTATTACAGGGAAAAAGAGTGGACAAAATCACTTCCAATCCATGGCGTTGGAACAGTCGAGTAAAAAGATTGTCTCGACCTCCTTCAGCTATCTCTCAACTTTCTCGTTCACTCGCAAATTTTTCAGACTTAACTTGATGGTCTTCATCAATGACTTGAAAGATGATTACAACCTTACTAAAAAAAAAAAAAATTTTTTTTTTTTTTTTTTTAGTATTGAAATATTTTTTGACAGTAGGGTTTAAAAGATCTGTCTCATCTCATGATACTCATTCCGGCAAAAATGAATTCGCCAGACTATAATGATTTTATTGACATGTTTAGTGTGCCAACAACAGTTTCACCTTTGCCACCGACTCCAGTAGCTTCTCCCTCCCATGAAGCCTCTGAAGATGTCATTTATGATTCGTTACCCCCATGGAGCAATCTACCGTTTCCGAATCACCTTTGAAGGATCCCATGGAGCAATCTACCGTTTCCCGAGTCACCTTTGAAAGAACCCGTGGATCCACCCATGGTTTCTAAATCACCTGATCCACCTACCAAAAAGGCCCATGTCAAGAAGGTTCATTCCGTGATTCATCGTTCTCCGCGATCCAAGGAAAGATGGCACGAGGAGAATGAAGAACGAAGGAATGAGAAACGATGGCACGAGGAACCAAGGCCACGAGATCCCAGATTGTACAAGAGACCCCATTTCAGGCCTCCGTATCAAAGGCATCATTTCAAACCCAGAGGGTTTCAAAGACCCCCGTATGCACAGCAATTGATGCCCACTTCCCAGGAAAATGCCCAAGTCTTTTCCACAGCCAAGGTTTGGCCGTGTTGTGTATTAGAACCAGTGGTTTCACGCTGACCAACGGAGTCGTCTCGTATGCCATGGATCGAGAATGTCCCCACGAACTCTTTAAATTTTTACACTATCTCAATGTCGGTACCATTTGTGTCACTGACCAACATTCCAAACAAACCTTCAAGGACATTCAAGCCAGTTGGAGCTCCTCGAGCCCCTTCAAGCGAACCCCTGTGATGTTGTTAAATGCCAATGGACGCGAGCTGGGGCAATGTCCGTTTTGTAATCAAACCACCTGTCATCGTTGGATTGCCGTGCAAGGCATGTGTGCCATTTTGCATCAACCCATCAATCCCATTTTTCATTCGTGATTGGCTACGGATGACTCCACCCACATCCTGTTGGAACGTATAAAAGAAGACGCGTCTCGACGCTTCGTATCAGTCGACGCTTCGCTTTAGTGCACGATGGACCAAATTGATGCCTTTCCCGAGCACATTTCCACGACCGTGATGCCCGTGACGCTGCCCGAGAAACCCGATGCCTTGGTATTTGCCGCTCTGCAGGGACACGTCCGTGCTTGCATCCTTTATCAGGAGCCGAATACCAAACGGGTGTTTGTCTTGTTTTGCAAAGACAATTGGCATCAAAAAAAGACGCTGGTGGATAATTTTAAGCGTGCCATCCTAGAGGCCAAGCACGTGAACGAATTCAGGCCCGACGATGTCTTGTGGGAGAAAATCTCCAAAGGAATGTTGAGAAATCCCGATCGACTCCTGAAAAATACCGACAAGAGGATGGTGTACATTTACAACAACATGTTTTTTGTGAAAAAAGACTTTACGTTTGGCTTTCGAACGGTAAAGTCGGGCGAGATTCACCTGATTCAAACGACCCACGTGCCCATGCTGATTTATGAATTTCCATCGTCCAGTCTCAGGTGTCGAGCCAATCCCAATTTGTTTCGGAGGAGCTTTGAACCGTTTGACCAGATGCTCTATCATCGAATGGTGTTGGAACCTCACACGGCATACCCGATCCCGGCTGGAACCCGCTACATCTTGTTGACGGTGCAAAAGACAATGTTTGGTTTGGACATTATCCCCGAAATGATGCTCCCCCAGCTCATGGAGAATGGATTTAACCTGGGGGATTTTCGACAAAGGAAACGCTTTGATCAAAAGGCTTACAAGCTACCACCTCCGACCCCGGCTCATGTACCGGCCGAGACACACAAAAGACCTTTGGAACAACAGCCCAAGCCTTTATCCAAAAAGAAAAGAGTGATTATCACACCCATCATCAGACCTTCTGTGCCTTCTGTGAGGATTATCAAACCTTCCACGGCCTTGTCCACCCCTCAACCTGTGAGTATTCCAGAGCCACCTGAGCAGACAACATTTCAAATCCCAGATCCATCACCTGAGCTGACAACATCTCAGATTCATCTACCAGATCCACCTGTCCACCTTTTTACCAGTCCACCTTTGAGACAACATCTCAGATCCTTTTACCAGATCCACCTGAGCAGACAACATCTCAGATCCTTTTACCAGATCCACCATCTAAGCAGACAACATCTCAGATCCTTTTACCAGATCCACCTGTGGTCGAGACAACACCTCAAATCCTTTTACCAGATCCACCTGTGGTCGAGACTTTGGAGCCAACCCTTACGGATGACTCTTCCATAGATCAAATCATGTCGTCCGTATTTGGAGACTATTTGCCGCAAGGGATTCCCTCGGCGCATATCCAAGAACCTCAGGTGCTGGACACGGTGCCTTCCCTGTTTGACGAGAGTAATGATCTCATCTCGTTTTTGGACCATTTTGAAGCAGGGTTGGCCATAGAGCAACAAGAAACCCCCATGGATTTGACCATGCCCCGAATGAAAAAAAAAGTGATAAACACTACTGGATTTAAAGTGATTAAACCATTGGATCTGTCTATACGCAATGGTTTGCATTGCATGTAAATATTATTTTGATGTAAATATTATTTTGATGTAAATATTATCTTGTAAATATTGTAAATATTATTTTTTGTAAATATTGTAAATATTAATTTGTAAATAAATTTAATGTTTACCAGAAAACAGTCTCATTTTTTTGTCCAAAAAATACCAAGCTTGGAGACAAGAGCATGTAAAAAATGGTTTCGGTACAACACTTGTTGGACCAGTGTCGACAGCGCACCACTATCGTCTTTGGAAACCTGGGTCGGTGGCCGGATCGAGTCACGTATTACGAGCCAGACTATCCTTATACCATCCTGTTTGAACCCAATTTTGGGGTGCATATTCCTCGGTCGTTTGGAAAAACGGTCATTGTGTTTACGAGTCATTTGGATCTGACCTGGGACCCAGGGGTCGAGTTGAGATTCTTTCAAGTGGGTCGTTCTCCCTCTCACCGAGTTTGGGAAGCGTATCAACCTCACATGACGGATGCGTACAGTGTGGATTTGACAGACTGCCTTCGAGTCGCAGACGTGTACGTGAAATGGTTGACGTGGTTGGACGATTGGGAAATGCATCGAGACGATCCTGTGCCTTGGCGCATCGTGGGTCTCCAACCTTGGAAACGGGCTTTGGAACAACACGTGCAGCGCTCGCATGAAAAGGCTTTGGCGCATGGAATGCCCTCTGACGTCACGCTCCTCGACCATATATAAAGCGAGCCATTCGCCGCTCGAAATCATTCTGCTGTTTGAAGCAACATGTCTGTGTTGAGTCAACCCGCCTATTTTGCGCATGCCAACGTGTTTCATCACGAGGGCAAGCCAGTGCCCATCGAATTGTCCATTGCCACGATTCCCAGGGATGGCAGCGATCCCGAGGTGATGTGCATCACCGTGAATCATGCCGGGCAACCCTCCAATCCCAAAGATGTTCGATTCAACTGCCAAGAAAATGCCCGTCTTCGTCTGATACACCACCCGTTACCCAAGAGTGTGCCCGTGGAATACTTGCCCTTTTGCGTGAGGGGCAAGTTTAGTCAGCTGGCCCGAGGCAACAGGGGTCTGATGGTGGTCAAAGGATTAAAACAACAAAAAATGTTTCAAGAGCTCGGACTGTATGCCATGGCCCTGGAGAACCTGCCGAAATTTAAAGACATTTGCGATGGAACCTTTCCCGACCCCATGCATGAGGGTGTGCACGAGGAAGAGGACATTTCATACTGCACCATGGTAAAATCGTACCAATTTGCCAAATACCTGCAGCAGTTTAATAAGCTGCATGCTGAATGGAGCTACAAAGTGTCGGTATTGACACAGTAAAGGGACATTGGCCCGGAAAAAGGGGATCGAATCGACACAACAGTCGATTCGATCCCCCTTTTTCGGGTCACATAATGTACCAAGATTGAAAGGTACATTTTAAAAACTTTTGCTGTTGGATGCAGCAATATTAAATTCATCTGTATTTTAAAACCTTGTGCTGTTGAATGCACCAAGATTGAAATGCACAGTTTAAAAACTTGTGCTGTTGGATAAATTTATCCGTATTTTAAAAACTTGGCATTGAATCGTGCTGTTTGATTAAATTCATCTGTATGGTGGAACCTTGGCGCTGAATCGTGCTGTTGGATGCAATAAATGTCTGGTGATTCAAGATTGAAAAAGCATCAGCCAATAGGAATCGATTCACGTGACCCCAGCAGAGTATAAAAGGCGAGCGCTCATCCACCAGAGACATTCTCACTCAGCAACATGTCTCCTCTAGCGTTTTTCGCCCATGCCAACGTATTTCACCATGGTGGTCAACCTGTTCCGGTCGAACTGTCCATTGCCAGCATACCGGAGGATGGCACAGAGCCCAAGGTGATTTGTATCACGGTGGATCACTCCAACCTCCTCACGACAGACAAAGACAGACGGGCTAATCGTTACATTAACGAACGGCTCAGCCTGAAAAGCCACCTGCCCGGATCTGTACCTCTCGAATACCTGGATTTCTGCGTCAGGGGCAAGTTTTGTCAACTGGCCCAAGGAAACAGAGGCCTGATTGTCGTCAAGGGCTCGGATCAGCGGAAAATTTTTGAAAAGTTGGGACTTTTTACAATCAACCTGGAAATATTGCCCCATTTCCGGGATTTGAATGACCACAGCCTGCCTGACCACCTGCACGATGAGGTGCACGAGGACTTTGACATTTCCGAGTGCACCATGGTGAAATCGTATCGATTTGCACGATACCTGCAGTATTTTAACAAGCTGCAGGCTGAATGCAAAAACAGACGGCTCATTTAGTAGAGTGAGTCAAAAAATTTTACCGAAAAAGGGGATCGAGTCGACACACCAGTCGACTCGGTCCCCCTTTTTTCAAGACACACAATATGCCAACATTGGATGGCATCTTTTTTAAAACTTGCACCAGTCAATAGGAATCGTTTCACATGACATCATTAGAGTATTAAATACACCAAGATTGGAATAATATAGATTAAACTTACCTATTGTCGTTTCCATCTCACACCCTTAGATGAGATGTTTTTAGTCTCGTTGACCGTGGGCATATCCTCTGTTTTCTCACCGAAATTGGAGGGCTTGTCTCGTTGAATTGGCATGTTTTCTCACCAAAATTGGAAGAGGTGATCCCCCTAAATGCATCAAATTTTCACCTTGAACCAAAAAACCTGAAATTACCTTTCTACCCTCTGCATCAAAACATTTCATTTGACCTGTCAGCATGTCATTTGACCCCCGTTTCAACCTTTTTTGACCTCTGTTTAAATTTCATTTTTGTGGATGACCCCTGTCTCAATTGTCTCTCTGGGATGGCATGAAACATTTTCTCTCGACCCGTGCTAAAATATTTTTGGGAGAAATCTGAAAAATTTTATACTGTGCACATGATGGCTCTGTGGCACGCTTTGTGCCAACCAGGAATCGAGACCCTAAACACAACGTTGGGATAAAAAAATGGGGTGAAAAATGGACACGATTCAGACAAAAAGAGCCATTGGAACGTTCTCAGTAGAACTTTGCTTCAAACATGTATCGAGACATAAACACAACGTTTTGATGAAAAAGTAGACAATAGTCATACAAAAGAGCCCTTTGAACGTTCCTTTTGGATGGAAATCTGAAAGGTAAGGTTTGGATAAAAAGTAGGGGGAAAAGGATCAAGAGTCATGTAAAAGGAGCCGTTTGAGACGAAAAGGTGGGAACCAAAATAGGGTGTGGAGATCGATTCATCTGAGAGGGTTTTCAATTCACATGAGATGGTTTTCGATTCAAATGAGATGGTTTTCGATTCAAATGAGATGGTTTTCGATTCAAATGAGATGGTTTTCGAGTTCAAATTCAAAATGAGATGGTTTTCGATTCAAATGAGACAGTTTTCATGATTAATTTCAAGTGACATGGTTTTCATTCAAATTTAAATGAGATGGTTTTCAATGGTCATTTTCATTTCAAAAGAGGGTTTTTCATGAATAATATTTTGAAAGGGTCACGGTGAGATATTTTCAACAATGGTCATTTTCAACAACCCTATGATGGCCCTTTCAAAAACAAAGGAAGGTCGTTTTTTTCCATTTCATCAATGGTCATTTTTGAAAGATGCAAACCTGTCACACTGAGGACTTGCAAATACCTCAAACCAAGAATGAAACACCTTTACTGTGGAACCTAATGCAACAGCCAAATGCAACTTAGTACAACTTTCAAACAAAATTCAGCTTAACAATATGCATACAAATAAACAAAACTATACCAGAGCAACCTTCCAAATACCGACAGTTACGAATAAACCAAAATCAGAAATGATGAGAAATAAGCTTAACTAGACAAATACCGAATTCAAAGTTAGACAAAACGAAAGTACTCACCCCCCATCACGCAGCGAATGACCTTCCCGGCCGATGCACCATGTAGCGAATTATAAACGAAGCAATGTCCATAATTATTTCGAAACGAAAGGAGTGTGTATCCGGGCGAATTAGTTAGACAGTCCACAATAAGTAGTTCCATGAGATAATTTAGGTATAGTAATGTTTAATTAGATACGAATTGCCGCGATGCGGCTTACATTCTACGATACAAGTTACACACACACACACTAACGATCTTTACAATTCTAATACAGATGTGCGCATACCAGCGCCCTCGCATGGTCAATATTTCGGCACAACAATATTTACAAAATAAGCATTGAAATGATGCAATTATTTGCAGTGCAAGTAAAAATGTGAAGAATGTTACATTTAACAATATTTTTAAATGTATCTTCAACCCTCACAGTTATAATCAAGGCCCCATGACAGATCATAACTGCTGGGTGAAATAAGCTGATTGGTCTATGCCAAATGCAGACTTAAAAGGAGATAAAATGTACAGAACATCCTGCTTGGATATTTACTCAAGCTTTTTGCAGCTCATATAAAAAATGTACAATTCGAATGTCATTTTACTGTTTAAAATGGTCGTTAATTAACATTATATAATCTTAGTTTATTTTATTTATCTTTGTCTATTTTATTTTATCCAGGATGACCAAATAAATTTACTTGAAATGTTTTGAAATTTATTTTATATCTAGAAATCTATTCAGATATACATACAATAACAAAATTAAATTTCGATCTTTTACAAAGGATTTATCGTTGATAAGAGTTCAAAGGATTGAAGCAAGCATTACAAAATTAATGACTTTAATTATATGTGTACTACTGATACAGTATAAGAGAGTAGGTTCATTCATTGACACTATTCAGTGTGCTGTACTTCCCACAATCACCTCACAACTTTTCATTTAAATAACTTTCTTTGCAGCCTCTCTTTGAGAAATTCTGACTCGACAAAATTGTATAAACATTGGAATTATAACAATATACAGGAATACATTTAATTGTTTAGAGCCTTCACTAAAATTTTAAAAATTTTCTAGCAAAACATATTTTTGAAAGAATTGGTTTTTATGAATTCCAATAATTTTTAACGTTCTATAACTTGACAATAAATATCTTTGTCAGCAGATGTCACAAATGCTGCAACATGAGAACAAACTTCTTGTAATCTAAAAGAATGCGAATTTTAAGTGTAACAGATACATGTAAACAAGTAGAATTGGACAATTTCAAAGAACAGCGAGTTTCAATGCCTTGTTACAAGAAAGATCTGGAACATATTGAATTATTTTTGAAAGATACAGTTATTCTGAGAATAATATTAAAAACAACGAATCTCTTAAATCTTTTAAATTCCTACTATATAAATCTAGGAATAAAGATAAGCCATGTTTTTAAATAAGTAAAGAAATAAATATCTTTAAAAATATTGTTGCATAAAATATTTATTTAGATTAAAAATTCATCACATAAACTAAACAATTGAAACAAATAAAATAATGGATATCATATTAATCTTGCTATTCATCTAATAGTAAAACTGAAATGTATTTTCACAAACAGCCAGTGTACATAGAATATTAGTTAATATGAAAATTTTTGATTACAAGAATTCCCTTTTAGTGAAAGAGTATTTTTTCCTTAAGAAGTGTATGTATATTATGGTAACATTGTTATTGATCGTAAGTTCATAATTTAATTCTCATTTTTATAGGTAATTTTTAATTTCTATAAATGTACATTATTAATCTTTCATTATTATACAAGTTTTTCTTCTTTTATGCCTTGAATAAATTTTTATTCCCCAAGTGATTCCAACATATTAAAAGTAAAGGCAATATATATATATATATATATATATATATATATATATATATATATATATATATATATATATATATATATATATATATATAATATTTGTTCCATACTATAGTAATGATTCCAAACCATTGAAAAAATATTTGCAAACTAAGAACATTTATCTTTATGTCTAAACTTTTTACTTATAATTTATAGAAAAGGAAAATATAATTAGAAAAGGTGTAATCGTTTTTAAAAATTCAATTTAATTATCCTTTGTTTTAAATGTATTTTGTACTTACAGAATTACTTATATAAATTTTAAAAATACTAGTACATATAAAAGAGTATGATTTATCAATACTATACAAATCCAAAATACAATTCAAACTTGTAAAAAACTCTTAAATCCTGAGTTAGTTCACATGAAAGAGGTTTTGGTTAATTATTAAGATTTATCCTTTGATGAAAATAAATTTTATTTTTACATCACAATGAATTACATATAAAATAGAAAATTTTTATTGAAATATATAATTTATACAATATATGAAGTTGAAACATTGTTCAAAGATTTCCATGCAATCTAAACGAATAAAACAATGAATAATGCTGAAGATCCTAATAATTTTGAAATAGATTTTCAAGAACAGCAAAAACGAAATTTTATATGAATATTAAAAAATAACAAATCATGCTATTTTTCCTACTATTATCAAAAAAAATTCCTTAATAGAATGAATTTAGAGCCATGAACTTTACTGCGAAAGAATTTGTATCAAACACACACAAAAAATTAAAAAAGTTGCCGAATTATTTGTTTTTACTTTTCATTTTATATCCAAGAAAGGAACAAAAAAATTCACATATATATATTAACACAATTATTATGATAAATCTTATATGATAACGTAAATAATAAACAATAAAACAAATCCAATATGGCACACGCAAGCTAATACTATTTACTTAGTACACATTTCGCTTGTTAAACATTCTAATCAAAAAAGGCCATGCGATTATATCAACCTTGCTCTAAATGAGTTAAAAATTTAACAAGGTATTTTAGAAAAGATACTGAAATAAATAATATAAAATCAAATCTGAAATCTACAGATCATCTTCTATCCATATACACTGCTCAAAACAATTAGGGGAGCAAGCAAAAGTGAATTTAGACAGCCATTGAACAATGCATAGTACACGCGTATCAATGCGAATACAGAAAAAAGGTGTAAAAAAGTTTGGAATTATTTAATTCTTTGAAAATATGGAAAAAACATGAAAAGATGATTTAGGGCAACAATTTGGTTACAAAACGATAAAAAAGGTAAATGATGCATGAGTTTTAATAGTTGGTCTCCTCGAACAGCTAAGACTTGCACACCTGTTTGTCATGGATGCGATGAGGTTATCGATCAGACTTTGGGGGAATATGTTCCATCCTCAAGAAGTGAACTCCAAAAAAGCAATTCAGCATGTCCCAAACATGCTCGATTGGATTCAGGTCAGGAGAGCACGCTGGTCATTACAACGCTTATTGTTTCAGCTTCATAAATCTCTATGCGGTCGGGCATTATCATCCTGAAAAATCTCCAATGGCTACAGCGTAAGGGATGACATAAACAATGAATGCAACAAATGCCAAACCAGCTCTTCTGTATTGTGATCTTTCACGAACGAATGCGGGGTTAAGTGCCCCTATAATACTATGTCACTCTCTAGACTGACTCGTCTGTACATTGGCTCAATCATGCTTGTTAAACATTCTATTAGTGGTGTGGGGTCAACGGAAAAGACCATTGGCCTATGCATAGAGCCCTCCCTCAAACGATTATGCTGTTTGGCTCGAACCCTTCGTCCTGTTGCCAAGAGCAACTGTCTTTGCAGCTGCGTAGCAATGACGTGTAAAAATTTGGCAACAAGACGTCTAACATTTTTTTCTTTGAGAAAAGATACTCCAACAGTGTCGCGACAATAAATAATATAAAAACATTCTCAATTAACCTTGCCTCAAAAACTAAATCTTTCAAATCTTTTTGCACATCCCGATCATCTCCTCTCGTTTTTGACCATATGTAGTTGTTTCCTGGTAAAACGGATGATTCATTTTATGTTTCAAAAATCTTGAGCATTAGAAAAAGTTTCAAAAACTTGAAAACCTTGAAAAACTGAGTTGAATTTCGATGTTTTCCCATAGATTAACATTACACCGGAAGTTCCGGTGGGTTCCACTCAATGTTGTTGTTTACAAAGAACTTGTCCTATATATTGTAATTCTTCTTTAATTTTATGTTATTATTTAGTTTATGTTTTAGATTTCTAGGTTGATAAATTTTTCTTTTGTTTGTGAGAAAAAATTTGGATTTCTTAGAAAGTTGCACGTGAGAGGCTTTAAGTCTTCGTTTGAATTCGCAGGAGATTTTCTTGATGTAGCTTCAACGACACCCAGGTAGTCAACAACAGTACTCCATGTTATTCAACCGATATCGTCAGAAGAGTCTGCACCTCCTAGATCTAGGAGGTGCTGGAAGAGCCCAGAGTCTAGTGTGATGGTATAGGCAGGGATTAGTTACAAGACAAGAAACCGCTTGTTCGAGTCGTTGGTAATCTGAATATCTAACATTATATTGCTCAGATCTTAAGGCCGGTGACTGTTATAAAAAATAGAACAACATCTCTTATTATAATTACTAGTTTCAAAAGAAATTAAAATATTTGAAGTTGTTCTTAACGAAGAATATCGTTATTATGCATTTTATTGAGATTTTTTTATTTATTTAATATAATAATTTGAAAAATAGCGATTGCTTATAAAGAGCCAAATCTTGTAATAACTCAAACTCAAGCATAGATAAGTTTGCCTTCTTTGTTGCCATTAAAAGTCAGCATTGCGTTTCTGCTCTATTGGATTCCTATTATTTAGACTTATTTTAAAGTGGTTGCGTAGCGCCATCTAGTTCCGCAAGTTTCTAAACAAATCAATTATTTGTCAGTCAGTGCTTGCTCTTCAAGCAACAGATGGAGACGTGTGGGAAATTACCGGTGATTGGTTTCGGTAGCAACTTGTGTTTGATTTGATATTGCGTGTATTATTGGATTATAATAAAAACCATATGATAATTGATGCTTAAGTTGCGGTTGTAAGGAGTATATTTTAATATATTTGTTTTTTTTCTCTTGTGTGCTCTGTAGTAATCTACTTAAGAAACTGCATTTTTTTATAAAGAAGTAAGTTGTTGAAATTTTTATTTATTTTTGCACAAATATTATGATACTCATAAGTTTAATATGACATTAGTCAACATCTTTTAAGGAATTTATCAGTAGTTTCGCATTAACAAGGGAAAGCAAAAATTAATTTTCCTCTGAAATTAAATTTGTTTTGAAGTATGTTGATTAAAATGTATAACTGATACCATGTCAGTTGCTTTTTTTATTAATGATAAAATGTTTTTTTTTTATTTTATGAATATTAAAAGATTTAGCTGAAAATGCCATGTAGTATCACTAGTCTCTTGAGTGAGCCAAATTGGATGTATGATAGGTTTTTTTTTTCTTTTTCACTGTATTGCTATGTAAACACTGTAAAAATATTTTTTTTTATAACTTTAAACATATTTTGATTAATGAATTTTCAGTTCAAGTTATAAATTTTTAGCTTATAAACACATTTTATTCATTATTTAATGTGACTTTGCTGAATTTTACTTCATATTATATATTAGAATTTCTTCCTTGGTACACATCAAAATTAAAGAGATATCTGTCTAAAGTATTAAATCACTAAACTTTGTAGCCCAATTTGGTACTTACATATTATCGCCAAAATCACCAATGTTTAAGATAAGTGTGTGTGTTGGCAACTCAATTTCACATGTGTTGTAAGCTTAAATTGGCAATCATGTGATTTATTTCATTCAATGTCCCTAATAAATTGCGATCATTTGTAAGTACCTCCAATTTAATTGACTTGTCTCTTTTCAATTGCTTACAATGATTTCCCCCTTAATAGGGTAACATACATTCAATATATATAATCTAGACACTGATCTACTTCCTATAATTCTGAATGAATTTATTGTTCAGTTTATTCATCAATGGATGAAATTTGTACATTTCATCATTTTAATCTAAATTAGTATTATAAATTATCAGATTCATTGTTTAGATGTTTAGATTCCACTATCATAAACACTGAAATCAGCAAAAATGAAAATGGTAACTTTAACTTACCTACTATAAAAGACTAGTAGTACCAAAAGATACCCCTGAACTTCAATTGGAATAAATGCTTATCTAATATAGTTACATTTCTGTAAAACTCTGCCTGTATCTTCTAGTCCAATAACTTAAAAAATGCATGGTGCATTCATTTCTATTTACATGAAGAATAAAAAAAATCCATCTTATTTTTCTTGGCATGTTACTTTGTCGTAGAAAGACAAAGTGCCTTATTTTTCCACTCAAGCAAAAATTCTGGATAATTTTATGACTGAAAAAATCTCTGGTTAACTTCCATCATGCTTTCATTGAGTGATCACTATTATTAAAAGAGGAAATCTTTTGAAATTTGTGTAGGAAAAATGTCTTTCACACTAATATGCTGTATCGAATGGTATTGCATATCCTATTTGAGTTAACCTGTCTGTTATTAATACCTTTAATGTTGGAAATATTTTCTTTTTTCAATTTCCTGTGCAATTGAATTTTTTAACAGTTTTAATAAAGTTTGTCACTAATATTTAATTGATATAAATTTACAGTTTTTAAAATCTTTGCTAATCTTCAGAATTAAAAAAGTTCATTGCTGATAATAATTCAAATATTTTGGAATTACTTTCTTGCAAATTAATCAGAAATTACTTTTGAGATCTGCAGGTTTTTGAGTTCAAATGCATATGTAAAAATTGTTTTAACATTTTTGTTGGTGTTTTTATAAATAAATTACTTGAATATTGATAAATTTTCAAGCATCATGGGATGTTAATAAATTTATTGGTACTTACGTATTAGCATCAGCACAGCAAAATCGGTGCCACATGAATCATGCCATATAAAAACAACAAAAAGACTCTAACCTGCTTTATATTAAAAAAAATCAAATTAGTCATAGATTTTGGTAGAAAATGATGCAATTCACATAGTGCTAATTTGTCTGTGGTAACGCTAATACGTAAGTACCTACCAATTTATATAAGACATGTTACTATGTATGAATTATTCATGATTCAATAATAACTGTTAAAATTAATTCTGACTTTATTAAAGCATTTCAAGAATTATATTAAACCAGCAATTTTGATTCTATATTCTATCTAGTAACAAAATTTTTTTTTTCTAATTTAATACAATTGAATTGTGAAACTCTGAATGAAAGGATAAAAACGGAATTGTATAAATTCATTTATTTCCAGATTTTCATTTATAGAAAGCAGTACTCTTTATTTTAAAATATGTATTTTAGAAAATTGAAACTATCAATAGTTTGTCATCATTGGTTATTGTATGATTGAAATTGTATGTTGGTTATTGTAGTTGAAAGCTTATCTTAAAAACTTTGCTGAGCTAATCATCATTAATTTTAATTTTGTCTTTCAAAGAAATAAATGCTTCAATATTGAAATTTTATAATTTAATTAGTTCTACAGTAGTGTCATTTTTGCATCTAGAATTTGATTTTATGGGGATGTTTAACGGATTTGTTCCTTTTTTCATTTTTGTAGGGGAACAGCTTAAATTGAGTTAAAATGATGTTTGGAGATTCAATAGAAATGGATATAAATGAAGGTGCTACTTGTGCTGAAGCTTTGCCATTGAATTCAAGAATAATTCGCAGCAAAATCTGGATTCCAGCTGAAGCATTGCCTAATCGTCAAGAAGATATAGACAGAAATAAGGTATTTAAATTTTCTAGAAATGTAACTACTTTATTTTCATTTTAATGTTACATTGAACTAATATAGTAGTATAATTTGTTATTTATATAAGTTGTTAATTCCTTGTATCTAATGTATTGACTCCAATTTTAATAATTTGTATTTAAATCCTAGCTGAGCCCTCTAATGTTATCGGCACAAAAAATTTTTCTGTTCGTATTATGAATTCATGTGATTTTAACAATAGAAAATGTGAGAGTTGTTGACTTGTGTTAAAATGTGACTTCCCTTCCCTACACCAAATCAGGGGGCTCAACTACAATTCAATCATTTACCTAAGAAACATTCCTTTAAATCTGGAAAGTAATTCTGTATATAAGAAATGTCCTATCTTTTAGCTTACCTGGGTTCTGCTAGCAATAGCTAATAAGCATGAATTATACATATACACACATCAGAAAATATTATTGATAATTAGATGTAATGGGAAACCGAGTGGTAGCATATTGCACTTCCATGCCATAGGTCCGGGGTTCAAACCTTGGGCTGGGCAAGGTTGACTCAGCCTTTCATTCCTTAAGTAGGTCAATGAATGAGTACCAAGCTTCCTTGGGAACTAAACCTGGAGGTTTCGTGTTAAACTGACCACCCGACCACAACATCCGCTCATGCACCTCAGCGCCCAATGTCACAAAAACTGAGAGGAGCACAGTAGGCTTTGGGCCCTCTAATGTGCTGTTACGTCACTGAGTTTAGTTTTTTTTGGTTTTATTGGAATGTCTATAGAGTCAATTCGATATTGCACAATGAAAGTAAATAATTGTTTATTCACATTGTATTTTGAGGCAACATCGGGACTGACTGATAATTTGGAACCACCATCCAATTACAGACGGCCACCTCATTCTTCAAACTTCCTCACTTTGTCAACACAAGAACTGATTCTTGACAGATTTAATGTGATCAGCCTCTCTATATGGTAGAACTTTAGTGATACAAGGACTTGAACTCATGATCTGACAGAGATAATACTAGTCAAGAGTTCCAGACCATGATGACATTGCTGCCATGCAGGGCCAATCCTAGGGTATCGGCCGCCCTCGTGCAAACACCTAATGTGCCCCCTAGAGAACTTTTCATATTTTGAATAATACTAAACGTTGACGTAAAAATCATCTACATATATAAGAATAAAAAGTAAAACACATTAATAATAACTCAAATAAAATTTGAAGTGCAGAGCTTCATTTTTTGGCCAGGTAATGAGTTATAATAGCTACAAAATGCTTTAACACAATAATAAACTAACAAAAATATAACCTTTAAAATAAAAATTAACATTTTATAATTATAAATGCAAAACAACAGAATTTACTCAAAAAATGCAATCTAATAAAAATAAATACTAAGGCACAAATCTCGTGAAATGAAAAATATATAAATCAGTCCTACTAAGACTAAGTAATAAACAATACCTTAAAATCCTGTGTATAACGCGCACTTTTTAACTCAAAAAATAAGATCAAAATTTACAGGTGCCTGTTATACGCCGGGTATAAAAATGATATCTTTAAAAATACAACAAGATGAGAGCTTAGAAAAAGATTAGACATTTACATATATCGAAATACTGTTCCTCTGAAAGAAATAACATTCCTTATGAACTTAAAGGGTTGTAAATCTGCAAGTACACTATTCTTTACTAAAGTTTAGAATAATATTCGAATAAAGGACTTCAAAACAAAGATCATTGCGCACATGCATTTCAGGTTTCTTCGTAAAAAAGGATGTGTGTGCGTGTTATATGGTGAATATGTGTAGGGGCACACACATTATATGCCATATTTTACTGTAACTATAAAATAACTTTTCTGGCTTTCTGAGAAGCAAATTTGTTAATAGTTTCGGTTAAATCAGTTTTTTCTGAGATTTCGGATTCAATTGAGGCTATGGCCAAATCTGAAAGCTTTTGTGTCATATTATTTCTCAAGTAATTTTATTTTTAATTTACTGAAACTTCTTTCATTGGAAGCTACAGAAACAAGTTAGGTTAAAAAAAATTCTTAATGCACTAGAGCGAAATTGGGAAAACAGGAAATAAGATCATTTTTCACTATAATTTCTATTATCTCTGTTGTTTTTTGCCAGAAAAAATATCTTTGAATGAAGTTATTTTATTGAGGAGCTGTATATACCGTCTATATCTTATTTTGGAATTTCTTTTTTATTTTCTCTTATTGTTCCAGCAATAGGTTTTTTTTCTTTTCAAAAATTCATCTGAAAGTGGATGTGTACCAGTTGTCTCCTTTAAAGTTATGTTCTTCCCAATTGTTTATGTGTCTCTATATATATAAAGCATTTATTTCTGTGTCTCCCTCTTCTAAATCTGGATCGATTTCAGTGGAGGAATCATACTTGCTGTTATACTCTTCATCATTTGATTCTTTCTCATCATAATCACGAACAGAATTTCTTCATCCGAAAATACTGTTGTACTACATCTGTTAAGTACTGTATCTATTAAGTTACTTAAATATCACATTTCTTCATAACTACAATAATACGCCATAGTATAAGGAAGATTTAAAACGTGCTCATGCATTCAGAACTGTAACGGCGATTCATGCGCAAGGTATGACATACCCGAAGAAGCTGTATCCAAAAATATATATTTAGAATTCGCTTACAAGCTAAGGCCCCTCAAAGGATATGACTTTAAAGTCAGCTACATGAGAAACTATCAGTTTCCAAAAAAGGTTTAGAAGGAGTGCTGAAACAAGGTAGACAGTGGGTATGACATACCCTGCGTGGGAAGTGCCAGGTTAAAACTGAGAAAGATCTCTGACCTGATGCATTCTAAATCGGTATAGTTAAAAATATTATTAAAAGTATCTCTACATTAGGGAAAATCGAGACCATTTCTTTTAGAACTTCGATGCTTGCACAAAGCCTCGGGTCTTTCCGATGGATGATTTCCGTTTCGGAGTCATATAATTTATTTCTCTGTAGCAGTGTGGAAGGAATTTCTGTGAATGTTTGAAAATAAAGTTATGAATTTTTGATTAAAAAATAACTAAATTCTTTTTTAATCGAATCTAAATTTTCAAACTTTTTAAAGTTTTCTATTTATTATTGCAAATTGTAAATTTTTGCCATGAAATATTTAGAAAATTAAAATATTAATCTTAAGCTTTTTAATTTTTTTTCCAAACTCTCAAAAAATTATATTTCATCTTTTTTTCAAATTTTCTGACTGAATTATTAAATTTCTGTTTTAATACAAACATATTTTGTTTAATTAATTGTTTGTTTAAACATATTAGTTTCATTTATAGAACAAAATGTAGCTTGGCTTCCAGATTACTTATACCAAAATTATTAAAATATCTCCACCAAAAGTAAGCTTTCAAAAATTCTAAGGTTTTTTTTAAAAAAACTAGGAACACAATCACAATACTCTAAATTTGCAGTTTCCTTTTAAAGTTTCTAAATATAAGTTAATAAAACAAACAAGTATTATACTTGTTTGTTTTTCAAATATCTTAATACTTTGAGACTAAACAGAACAATAAAACATATCTAGAATAATTTGAAGTTTCTAAGGTAACTCAAAACTTTTTGACAAAGGCCACAATATCACAAAAGAAATCAAAAACTTTTTAATTAAATTTGTATCTTAATTACATTAAAAATACTCAAGATTGTACAACCTTACTACTTATTGAATAATGTTTCACATTTCTGTTTTGTTTGAAATCACTTACCTGCTTTATAAATTGTGTTTATCATATTTTTATTTCTGTAATACATTTTGCTATCACTTTAATTAAATAGTTTTATATTACTAGGAGCAACTAAAAAAATATTACTTATACTTCCCAGCATTTATTATTCTGTAAAAATAAACCTTTCATTAAATGCTTTTTATAAGAAATTTCTGCCATAGTTCTGACATTCTTATTGTTGCCTTTTTTTAAAGATTTTAAATATTGCTATAGATTGTGATAGATGAATTTTGATTAACTTTATTAGAAGCATACAGAATGCTATACAATATTTTAAAGAAATTATTCAATTTTTATGTATTTTTATAATTAATTATACACATAATTAATTATTAGTTTGCATTAAATATTCTTTCAAATTCTATGGGCAAAAATCTTAATCAAGAGGGTATCGTGCAAATCACTCTTAAAATAGCAATAAATACAAAAAGAAAAAAGAATTTGTGCTTTTCAAATTCGATCTTACAAATAATGGATCTCTTAGCAGTCTTAGAGTATATTAGAAAAATTATGTGTTTATTTCACATATTACCTCAATAAAAAGAGCAAAAAATGTTTGCGTATCTTTAAGTAAACTTATACTTTATTCCTTTGAAAATTCTTTTCACAGTTTGAAGTAATTTAAATTAAATATTTAGAAATTATAGATTGTTTTATTTATTACTAAACAAAATTATCGTAATACGTTATGATTACAAACAAAATCATCAAAATAAATATAACTATGTTTTATTTCAATTTCGCGCTATTATTAGGATCCTTTTAAGTATGGTAAATAATTATTGAATATACTCAAAGGCTCATTAGTGTTTTGTATTTTAAATGAACTACTACCGTTTCTCATAAGCGACTAAAGGAATTATTTTTATACGAGAGACAAATAATCTTTCATTTGAATAACAATGCCGATTGTAAATGTTTTAAAAGATTACGGTACATTCAAGCTACGAAAACATACTTAAATATGTTAATCAACATGAAAGTATTCTAAGAAATTGTGTGATGACAGTTATTTATATTTATATAAATAAATAAATAAAATAGTTATAGCACAATGCAACAAAACATTTTTTTCACTTTATCTTACGCAATGATTAAAATACCTAGGCCACAGGGATGGCGAACCAATGGCACGCGTGCCAATGATGGCACGCGACAGAATATTTTGGGCACGCCATCGATCAAAAACGATTTGCGTTTTAGCTTAAAATAATTAAGTTTCCTATGAAATATTATGAACAAACGCGAGTGATCCGTCGCGAAGTCGACAAGTCGGGGAGCAGACTCGCTTGCTATGTCTTGCGTAAATACTTCGTATATTAAAAATTGCTAATGATGCAAAGTTTATCTACGCATAGTGTGTGTATGTAACTATTTCTAAGTATATTCAAGTTGTTTAAAAAACATATTCTAACGTTTACATTAATAGTTCAGCTTGTAAACATCTAATTTACTAATGTGATCTAATTCTTGTCTTGTAAGTCTAATTGGTAAAATAACTCTCACTGCTTGATTTTTAAAAATTTTAATGACCTGAGACAAAAGCGAAAGAGCAGCCACTACAGAAATCTCGTACAAGCACTCAATTTCCTAAAAACAAATAAATCTGCCCATGAGCCCGCAGTCGTGCGCAGTCAGTAAAAAGAGTTTTTTTGGCGGGGAATCAAGCGAGAGCACATAGAATAGTCAATTTCATCGACACAACTGTACACATTTAAAGTTTTGTGTTAAGTTTACGATTTTTAACTGCTATTTAACATGGCTAGTTCAACAAAAAAACAAAAAGTGCAAGATAGTAAGTGTAGCAGAGAATTTCAAACTTGGTGAGCTGAGAAATATGACATGATCAATAAAGGCGACAAAGCGGTGTGTGTTTTATGTTCTGGAACAGTGGTATGCAGAACATATCGTCTGTAAAACGGCATTTTGAAACAAATCACAAATCCTTTTGTGAAAAAAGCGAACCAGAGCAAAAAGAATTAATTGCAAGTGCAATAAAAGACAGAAATAAACAGTCGACGTCTATGTTTAAATATGTAAGCAAAAATTGTCACACAGTGCGGCAAGTTATTCGGCTGCAAATGCCATTGCTCGGCATGGTAAACCTTTTCAAGAGGGAGAGTTTTTGAAGGAAGCTTGGTTGGCATGTGCGTCCTCACTTTTTGATGATTTTGATAATAAAGATAAGATAATTCAGCACATCAAAGAAGTTCCTCTATCTAGAAATACAATGAAAGATAGAATCTTGAAATTGGCAGAAAATATTACAGATCAACAAAAAATGACATTAACTCCGCTCCTTTTATATCGCTTTGTCTTGACGAAAATATTGACATTACTAAATCGGCACGTTTAGCTGTCTTTGCTCGATATTGTGTAGGAAACATCATTAAGGAAGAATTAATTGCGATAACATCGTTGTTAATAACTACAAAGGGCACAGATATTTGTACGGCAGTAAAAAATTCGCTTGCTGAGAAAGAAATTGATTTGAAAAGAATTGTTTCAGTAACCACTGATGGTGCTCCAAATATGGTAGGTAAAAAAATGGTTTCATTTCTTTATTTAAAACAGACGTAGGACATTCGATTCTTGAATGCCACTGCATTATTCACCAACAAGCCTTATGTGCAAAGAGTGGTTTAACATCTCTTGATAATGTAATAACTTTAGTCACAAAAATAGTCAACCTCTTATCGTCGCAGGCTTTAAATAAACAAAAAGTTTGATGCGCGCTTTGTTGGATGAAGTCAATTCGGTTTATAATGGCTTAATAATGTATAACAATGTTCGCTGGTTGAGCCGCGGGAACGTACTTCAAAGATTTGTTGATTTCTTGGAAGAAATCAGATTGTTTCTACAAAATGAGAGCAAAATTGAGAAATACCCACAGTTGATGGATATTATGTGGCTTTTAAAATTGATGTTTTTTACAGACATATGCCAACATTTCAATGAATTGAACATAAAGCTTCAAGGACCGAATAAAACATTTATCGTCATGATGGATCTCATTCGCGCTTTTGAAGCTAAACTATATGTTTTCAGAAACGATATTATTACAAAAAACTACAAGTACTTCGCAAACTTGAAAAAAAAATCAAAGATTTAGATGCCCAAGAGAAACGAAATGAAGAAAAAGTTATTGATGACTTTATTTCCATAATGGATTCTTTATTTAAAGAATTTTCAGCGATATTTTCTCAGTTCAAGGAATTATCGGAAACGTTCAAATTTATTATGTACCCTGATGTGATTTCGTTTGATAAACTGAACTTGTCTCAATTCGATTGGTTGGAAATTGAAGAACTTGAAATGCAATTGATTGATTTCCAGTCTAGTTTAATATGGATTCAAAAGTTTATTGAAACAAGGAAAAAGTTGAATTGATTGAAGCAGAAAGATTGACAAGCAATATAAGTAAAAATACTAGTAACGAAATTTTGGAAACATGGAATTCGATTCCAGACGCATTTGACTGTTTGAAGAAGTTGGCGTATGCTATTTTAACCATATTTTCATCTACCTATGCCGGCGAGTCATTATTTTCAGAGATAAATAACATGAAAGACTCGCTTAGAAACCGTTTAACAGACGACTCTAATTCAGCATGCATTCTACTAAAAGTATTATCTTATAATCCTGATATAAGTTATTTGTCATCTAATCTACAACAGCAGAAATCACACTAATGTTATTTTAAATTAAATTACAAGTATAACTAAAACATTTACTTCTATACAGTGCAAAATGTATTTTTTCGTATTAAATAAAGAATTTTGATTTGTTCGTATTTAGTTTTATTAGTTATTCAATAATCACAAGTCAAAATTATTTGATGGCACGCCTATAACTCATTAAACGTTTTTTTTTTAGAAAAAATGGCACGTTGACCCAAAAAGGTTCGCCACCCCTGACCTAGGCATTAAATATTAAAAATCGAAAAGAGAACTTTGAAAGTGAAAATATAGTTACCTTTTTTGTTGTTTAACCGTTTTTGTTGTTCTGATTTTTGTCTTGTCTAAAAGAGATTAGTTCGGAAGTCAAACTGACGCAAAATTTCCTCAGTTTTCTTCGAAAAGGGCTTTTTTTTTCTGAGGGTCATTCTGCCCCATTCTCTTCATTCGTCCTTAAGCATGTCATAAATCTTGATCGTGCTATTCATCACTTTTGTCCGATGTGTCGAAATTCTTCCTTAACGCCCCTTCCCCCATGGGACCAGCGTTGAGAACTCATGAATACTCGTTAAAAAATAATTAACTATTGACTTGGAGGGTGACAGAAGATTTCTGTCGCTTATGGGCCAGATATTTCTCGGAACAGGAAGCAGTCCCTTGTGGACTGAATGCACATTCAGTCTTTTGGTTGTTACAGAAATGTGTAAGAGAACCGGGATAAATAAAATCTAGTATTCTCTTTCACTGGACCACTTCTGAAAAAAAATTCCAACTGCCCAGCCTTCGTGTAGCTTCTTAGTTCGACGTTTATTACAGTCAATCAATCAACAGACGAAGGGGGTATTTTCATTTACAAGCAAATAACATTCTGAATGTATTTTTCCTATCCCAAGTGTTATCTGTATTTCACTTCAAACGATCTTTTTGTCGAACCGCTTTCAATGAAAAGTTTTTTTTTTTTTTTTTTGCTTTCTGACCACATACCACTCCTTGTTTTCTCATTATTTTGAGTAACTTTACCAGCTTTTAAACTTTTTTATAGTGGGTCCTGAGATTCAGAATTCACACGGGAAATTTATGTCGTTTGAAGCCAGTGACATACTAATTTATAAACGTAGAAAGGAACTCTTAATATGACCATTAATAACATTTTACGACATTTTGCTTACACACGTTCGCGGCCCCTGTTGCTAGGGGGACCTGTATCATTGATACTGGCCCCCTGATAAGGCAGACTACACCCTTGATGAGAAGAAATGTTCCTCAGAATTTGAAATCCATTCTTATTTTTCTCGAACTATGTTATATCTATCAGGACTTATTTTGATTTTTCAATAACTATTTAAAATTCAGCATTTTTTTCAACTTATTATAAATTTTATTTTGAAAAATTCACAAAAAAAAAAAAAATTTCCTTGATCGAAAAAATTATAGGCGGCCGCCCGCGTGCGGTGCACGCGCTGCATACCTACTAGGATCGGCCCTGCTGCCATGACCATAGACTGGTATATTTTGTAGCTTTGAAAATTTCATGAAACTCTCAAATAATTGTATAAATTCTCAAATAATGTTTTCTGCATTTCTGCAATCTTTTCTTGCACTCCAAACGCTTTTCAGTGTTGTTCTGACGTCATAATATCTTAGTGTTGAAGGCACAAGATAATGTGTATTTGATTATTTAAATCTAAAAAAATGAAGTTTCTTATGTGAGGTCCAGTCACAGAATGGATTTTCCGTTTCATGTGAAACAAACACAAAGTTACTTCTCTGTGGTAATTAAATTGTGATTCTCTCTTACTTCTGTTTTTTGTGCATTTGTTTCTTCAAAATCTGTCTAGGAACAACTGCCATATTTAATGAATTGCTAAATAGACTCCAATGCCATTTTTTGTTTCTAAACAGAGGTTGATCTGGTCAAAAAAGTCCAAGGAAGTGAGTTTCATTGATCATTTTTGTAAGGTTTGGCTGAGAGAAATCAATTTTCTTTGTGTGCGTGACAAAATCTTTTGGTTTTAGTGACAGGTTCATGTGTTAAATATGAATAATTGGATGTTATAGTCATTACAGCATTGTCTTTTCAATGGCAAATGCCCACTTGTCTGTTACTTCAAATGTAACTTCATGATATTTTCTCATCTGTGTTTTTAGAAATTTCTGTTTTACCACGAAGATTTGCTGCCCATAGGAATAAAAGTATCTTCATTTACATCTTCGGTCAAATATCCATTTTCTTCTTTTACAGATTATTCAACAAAAATTTTACACGACCTATTTCATTTTAAATTTTCAATCAACCTTGTGAGGCTATATTTTTAAGCCTATAATTCACCAAAGGTCAGCTCCGCCAGTGGCATGGGGCTAATCAGGGCCGATTACTAGCAGGTAACCGCACGTGGCTGGCCAAGCCAAGGGGCGCCCGCAGTCCGTATATAGTTCTATCAATCAAACAAAATTTTTTACGAATTTCTCGAAAAAAACTTATAATAAATCGAATAAATATGTTGAATTTGGAATAGTTATTGAAAAATTAAGTTCAGATAACACAACATAGTTTAAAAAAAAAATAGAATGTTAATGCATAGTGTGTAGGCCGATTGTCCACAAATGTCTACACTTTACAAACATCCTTCATCTGATAGCAAAATTCGTGTGTTCGAGATGACTATTCCGCATTAAATTTTTGTTTAGTAGCGGCACTGTGGATCGATGCTTAATAAAGGCGTCTCAAAAAGGATTTTTGCAAAGGTGCTTTGCAAAAATATCTAATACAGTTAATATAATAAGGTTTAAATTCAATATGGATTTGAGGAAACTGAAATTTTTTAGTTTAATAATAACCTTACAATTTAGAAAAGCAAAATAGGGAAAAGAAGTGACTTTTGCTTATGGTCTTACAACGCTTATAAACAATGCTCATTTTCCTTTTTAGTGAGTTATACCTCTATCAAAGGATAATTTCTGGTAGTTTTATTTGGTATTAAGTTATAAAAGAGAGAAAAAATCGAGCAGCTTCCTTTGACTTTTGAGTAAATGATTTTCATTACAAAGTCTGTTTGAAAAACACTTCCATATTCATATAGTATTATTAATGTTAGTGATGTTCTAAACTTAATTTTATTCTATAGGAACTTAATGGTACTTTAGTACTGTATTAAAAAATGCTAGTTTTGTGCGTTTTTTTTATAGTCCTTATTGTAACCAGATACCATATAATCAAACAGGCGAATCAAGCGATTCACAACATAGCACTAAAAACAGAAATAAAAGAAAACGTGAATTAAAAGCTAATCCTGATCTATATATATCTGCCCGCTTACATGTATGGGTACTCCTAGTTGGAGACTAATTTCATATAATATAATCCACTTAGCCCCTTACCATGTTTACTATTGTGTCTGTTAACAACAAGGGAGGCTCTAGGCCGGGGAAACTGAACTCATGTCTGAGGCGGAAAATTTTAGCATTTGGACCGAATTTGAAAAATACCCTTTTTTTGTTACGAAAAAATTGGCATGAAAATATTTCTTGAAATATTTATATACTTTGTAAACATAGTACCCCTTATTTAAATACCTGGAATTTTATTTTAGACTGAGTTGAAATGCCGACTACTGCTAGTAAAATTTGTAACGACTATATATCTTTTCTAAAAAATAAAAAGTTACACTGCGTGGCGATTTGTTGTTGCAAGTATATGGGCTCTCGACCTCAGGATACTGGTACACACGATTATCTTTTGTATATAGTGTTACTACGGTAAGGGTGACTAATGAGAGAGAGAGAGATGTGCATAAAACATTTTCTTTGAGTTAAAATAAGAAATAAAAATGCTAGCTTAGATGGACACACTGCACAGGTTTTTTTTTAAAAACTGTACAATGAAATATTTTCAATAAATGTCTGTAAGTACAAGATGTTATTGCTCATTTCAAACATTTATACAGAAATTAAACTTTTTATATTAAGAATTTTCATTTTTCATGAAATTCAAATTAAAAAAAACCTGCGACTAAGGTATTTATTTGTATATAATTTATTTAAAGATTAATACGACTTGAATTTGTAATTAAACTGATCTGCTAAGCATTAAATGACAAAATACCTGATGTCTAGTCGGGTGGATTTAAATTTCTGGCTCTAGGACATATTGTGCCAAACACAAGGTTCCTTTTTGGAAAGTACTACTACATTTTTATCCTATTAAAATAAAGATTAAGGAATATATTATTGTATTTGCCTTCATGAAAAAACGGACTATAAAAATATTATATTAAAATTTTTTTTAAAAATTCCTTTGTTAATATATGCGTATACATTTATGTAATAAATAAATTCACATAAATGCATAACGATTTTAGGATTACTGAGTTAAAAGAAAACTAGCCAATTTTAATGTCAATGAAATTATCTATATATATAAAGGAGAAAAGCGACTCACTGACTGACTAATCACGATATCTCCAGAACTATTAAACCTACAAACTTGAAATTTGGTAGGTAGGTTCCCTTCATGGTGTAGACGTCAGCTAAGAACGGATTTTGCAAAGTTCGAACCCCAAGGGGCGTTATAGATAATTATTTCCTTTACTAAACTATTAGATGTAAAGTCGTGAAACTTGGTACACAGATTTCTTTCATAAAGTAGAGATTCCCTACAAAATGATTTTTACAAAAATCGACCTCCAAGGGGCGTTGAGGGCGCTTAAGGGGCGTTATACATAATTATTTCCATTTTTAAACTATTAGACGTACAGTCTTAAAATTTGGTAAGCTAATTCCTTTCATGGTGTAGAGATCCGCTACAAAATAGTTTTGGGGTAAATTGATCCCCAAGGGTCACTGAGGGGGGTTAAGGGGCGTAATAGATAAATATTTCCGCGTTTCAACTAATAGAACCACCTGCTTGAAAATTAGAAGGTATGTTCCGTTCATGGAATAAAGTTCCTTTTACAAAGATTTTTGCGAAAACGGACCCCCAAAGGAGTGAGTTTGCGAGGGATTAAGCCATGTTATAGAAAAATTCCTGTTTTTGAATTTAACTCACTTACTTAAAATTTGTTGAGCACTTTTTTTTCTTTAGTTGAATAGAGTTCCACTAAGAATGGATTTTACGGAAATCAACTCCAGGGGCAAGCGGGGAAAGTTATTGGGGTGTATTGATAGACAAAATTCCCGTTTTTGAACTGCTAAGACTATAATAATAAAATTTGGTTTGCATGTCTCTTTTGTTGAATTGGAATCAGCTAAGAATGCTGTCAACGAGGTATTGATGATAAAAATTCCGTTTTTGCTCTGTTAGATTTAGACTTGAAATTCAGCACGCATGTTTATTTTATGGAGTAGAGATCCACTGAAAGTTGCTTTGGTGGAAATCCACTTGATTATTAGGTTAAGTGAGCGAAAAATCTTTCTATACTTCGATTTTAGACATAAATAGAAATTAGATATTATAATTTATGTTCTTTTTTATATCAAGGGTGAGAGTGTAAACAGCTATAAATATATTTTTCAATACAATCGAATTCTTAATGCTAGATATCAATAATTAATATATATGTAAACAGTATACATATATGCAACATCGTGAAATACCCAGTGAAGCGGGTGGGTAACGGCTAGTATATTATAAATGCGAAAGTTTGTGAATATCTTTGTGGGTCTTTCACGCAAAAACAACTGAATGGATTTTAATGAAACTTTACAGTAATATAGCTTATACATCAGAATAGCACATAGGCTATAATTTATAGCATAGACTATAATTTATAAATATATTGTACGAAGTGTCCAAAATATAACGAGAGGCCGCGGTAGCCGAGTGGTATAGGTATCGGACTGTGGCTTGCTTTGTCACAGGATCGAGCCCAGTACCACTAAAGACCCGCCGTGTAGGGCAGCGATGCACGTTAAATCTGTCGAGAGCTGAAACGTCCTCCCGTTGGTGTGGTGTGGTAGTTAGGAGAGGGGGGTGCCAGCTCAGGTGTCGTCCACGTCACTTGACCATGGTTCAAAATTACGTGGTCCGTCGCCAAAAGCCCTCGTGTAGCTGAACAGTGCGACGTTAATATTCATTCAATCATTCAACCAAAATATAACGATATTTGTCAAGTAAGTAGGAAAAAATTCAGCCATCTGCGAGCAATTCTAGCTTGCGCTGCAAAAAAGCCAACGTCAGCATATATCCTTCTTTTGTTTGTGAAAGAACTTTTTTTTTTGTTTTGGCTACGCAAGGTGCTCGCTTCTATTTAATTCCACTGATCAGCATAATGCCTATTTTTTTATTTCAGAATAAAATTAAGTTTTGAAGGGAGAGGTTACAAATCTCTCTTTATTTTAATGTTTTTATTATAATTTTATGTACATTTGGTAGTAAGAAATTGGTCTTTTTTCCAAATAAATGCTTTTATCAGTTCTGATACTTAAAGTAAATAAACTTTCTCTTTCACACTGCATCATTTGAACAAATTTTCAAAATTTGTTTGTGATTAGTAGTTAATTATAACGCTATAATTTTAATTGAATAGGCAGATATAATTATTTTTATACTTAAAAACGCAATAACTACTGTACTGTATTTTTTGGAGTGTGAGAGTGAGTGAATATTAATGTCGCACTGTTCAGCTACACGAGGGCTTTTGGAAACGGATCACGTAATTTTGAACCATGGTCAAGTGACGGTGGACGACACCTGAGCTGGCACCCCCTTCTCCTAACTACTACACCACACCATTTTAGAAGGAATATTCTACCAATACTTAGCAGGAATATTCTTTGAAATCCACTCTTCCAAGATATATGGCAGCACGGGTTCTATGATGAGTATTTTAGCGGGGAAGCCGAATAGTTTTGTATCATATATTGCGTTTTCAGCTGACGGTGTTTTCAGCGGATTGCAAAGATTATTATTTTTGTCCCAAAAAATAGTTTATGTCAAAATTTGAGTGTCTTATGTTTTTGTATGTTAGTGAAGACCTTAGAAAATGATTTGACTATTTATTTTAAGTGAACAGTGTATATAATTAATTTTACAGTGGAATATCTTTAATTAGTTTATTAGCTCTAACGGATTAAATTTTCCAAAGTGGAGTATTTTGTTTATGTATATCCCTTAATTTGTAAATGTAGTGATAAAAAAAATATTGTGTGAAAAAAACTGCAGTAAATCATAATGCGGTTGGATAAAGTATTAACGTGCATCGCTTCCCTACACGGCGGGTCTTACAAAGCTCTAATAAAGCTCGAGCTACGAAAGTAGCTAGGCATTTGCCAACTTGACTCTATCGTTAACATTTGGCTATGTTTTTCATTGAATCGCCATTATAATTTAAGAAACGGCTTTGCTTGCGAATATTACAATTTTAAAATAAAATAAATACAACAGAAAATAATATTAATGTATTACACTTTCAGATATAAATTATTTACACTACTTTAAGCGTTCATTACGCAAAACTTTTAACAACGTGTTACTTTTGGTGAGCAGAGATCAGCTTAGGGAGGTATTTTGAAAAATCGACCCTCAAGAGTGTTACGAGGAATTATAAATAAAAAAAAAATCCTTTTTATCAGCTATTAGATCCACATACTTAAAATGTAACAAAGGTGTTTTTTTTTCTTTTTTTTGTTTAGCTGAGATATGCAAAAAGCTTTTTTGTTTAATTTGCAATTCACATAAAATTAACTCATTAAAAACTTCTTTTTCCTTCAATCTGTGTTGTTTAATTTTTCAGTTCACCCGTGCGAAGAACGGGTATACCAGCTAGTTTTGTATATACGTATCCATAGCTATAGTTAAGAGCAGCGAAGTAAAAAAAATATATGGTTCCCTATCTTGGTTGGGTTTTATCAATTAAAAATGTAAAAGTATATGAATATTTTAAACATCAGTTCTTTATCGTGATCTGGAGAACATAGGAAAGCAAAGCTACATACTACCTACATGTATGTTTGAGTTTTCTTGTGTGAGCTTTAGTGATCGCCCAGGTTCAGTTTGACATCATGACAGACCTCTTCCAGAACATCTGTGATGAATTTAGGAACTGCCGGAACCGGAAGACGAGAAGTAACTTAACAGTTAATAAAAAATTAAACAATAACGAACAATATTACCAATAACACAAGTAGTAGGAAATCAAACTAGGTAGATAAAGAATAAAAGGTTTATTATATGATGTGGCGGTGGCGGCGGTGGTGGGGTCGGATATTACCTATTAACAACAAACTAACAATTTGGCTTACAATATTTTCTTATCTTTAGTTATCGCAAAAGTTTCAATAATCCCAGGCTTGACTTTGCTAAATGATTTTTCAGCTACTGGCTTCCACGGAACCACTCGAGAAACTGTTGTTTAAATTTCTCTAATAAATGTCTTCAATCCTTAATGCCTATATTCCATACATTTTTCCTGTGTGAAGCAAATAACCAGCAGCGGTGACAGTAGGCAGCATTCAGCATTTTGAAATAAAATTACCAAAAATGATTAACTAGTATATATTTGGAATTTGAAAAGTAGTACGGATTTGAAAAATACTTGTTGTTCAGGTGAATGTCTTTTTTTAAAAAGACCACGAAAGCTGTTAAGGCCCCATATCAAGAATTCGGCATTTTTCATTATCACTTAATATCTTATTAGTAAAGTTACCCAAGTCGTAAAAAGGTTTCTTTCACATTTTCGAAACGTGTATAGATCGAGGGTTCCTCCGCTCTTGCATGTACTATGAAGATGTAGCAGTGGCGCACACAAGGGGGGTTCTGGGCGTCCGGACCCCCCCAAACCCTTGATATGTTTTCCGATTGATTATAATTCTAAGTATATAGTACGTAAAATTTAATTAAGTATTTGTTATTAAGAATTAATTTTATTAATTAATGCTAATTATTTATTCAATAATTAGTTTTTTGCTGTTTTTTGTTCCCGAAAATCGACAAAATCAAAAGGTGCATGATACAAGAATGGTGAACTTTCGACCCCCTTGAAAAATTCCTGTGTGCGCTACTGAGATGTAGTCTACATTGACATGATCGGCGTTATCTTCTGTAGACATCTCAAGCAACACTGTAGTGACTCCATTATAAAAAGTCACTATTTACTGAAATATTTGGAATAGAAGTACTCGTAGAAGGCTGACCAAGAAATCTGACAATTTTTGTTTACTATATTCTCTTGGTATTTGCGCTTAAACGCATACTGGGTTTCTTTTTTTTATCCATAATTTTAGTTTTCTAATTTATGAAATACAATTCGTATGATCTAGAGTACTAACTGACGTTAAAATGAAGGAGAAATGTAATGCTACGCTACAAAACATCTCTGGGGAATCCCTGGCTATTTATTTATATTTTCGGAAGAATCGAACTCGCCCCCCCCCAGAGGGTTTAGGGATAAAAAATGGTCCATCGAGACACAGGAAATGATACAAAAGTATGCATGAACTAGAAAATGCAGTGCCATATTATAATTATTTAAAAAAAACACTTATGCAAAAGAGCAAAAGGAGGGGGTTCATCAGTCTATTGTGTATATGAGTGGATTGTGAAATATTGAAACAGGAAACTAGCTTATTATGAATCATATTGTTATTAAAAATAGAATGTAACTAGAAAGGAATTGCTTCTTGTGTAAGCTTTTTAAGATGTTACAATAAGTATGGTAATATTTTTCATGGCGTTTATTTTCAAGTAACAGTTTATAGAAAAAATTGAAAATAATATAAACTTTTCAATAAGTAAAGTTTGCAACACTATGCAAACAATGGAAAGAATTTTGGGGAATTTCCTACAAAAATTCCAAATTCTCCTAAATGTATATCTTAATTTGAATAACTATCGCAAATTCGACTTGCTTGATGGTCAGAGTCCGAGGGCCTCCTGAGCTTGAGGGCCCCGTTGGATCCCATTGGCAGCTACGACACTGATTAAGAGTACATGGTTTGTAAAATTTCATCTTTGGATTAAATCGAAATAATATTAATTGATGCTAATTTTTTTTCATAAGACAGCTTCCACTTCCAGAAAGAGACATACACATCCTTCATTACTATTCCCAGTATTTAAAAAAAGTTCGGTTCATTTGTTTTGTTTTTTGTAAATTTTAATTTATTTTCTGAATCATCAATTATGAATCATTTTTCTGAATCACCATGTTAAGTCAATGTAACACATGTGCTTTTAGATGGTTTTCTTTCTCTTTTTTTTTATACACCAAGAGAAGTTAAGTAATATTATGTTGCAGTTATAAATATATTCTTATAAGTAATTAAGTTATTGCTGATAGAAGTATAGAAAAGGCATTTTTCCTAAAAATTCTTTCGGACTATGTAAAGTTTGTAAATTACGTCACTAATAGGTTAGTTCTTTCAATGTTTATCTTTTTTTAATTTTAAAGAAGGATAAATTTAGTAGAATTATTATAAATTTATTTTCAAATAAGATTGCATGTGTTAATATTTAATTGTTATCAAAAATATCTCGAAATGACATTTTTGCAGGAAGTTAAAAGACGGAATTTTATTAGAATGATAACTATAATGTATTTTTTTACTATTATAACCATGAAAATACACTGAAACGCGTAAACTGTACAAGATCGTGGTGCGAATTAAAGTCAAAGCTGGAAAAAAAAGTGTACTATTGACGCGGAACGACAAAATGTAAATAATCGAAAGAGAAAAGCGATGGCGCACCATCATTGAAATAATGCTCACTAAAGTACAATTTTCAGCCAGTCAAAATTTGACATTCAGAGGAACTACTGCGAAGTTGAGATAATGGTAAATTTTTAAAGACAGTTTAGATATTGGTCAAATATGATCCAGTTATTTCAGAACAACTTAACGCTGTCTGTAAATGCAAAAATAACAAAACACGTACGTGTTCCACACTACTTAGGGCAGCATTTTCAAAATGAAATAATTACTATTTTAGCCGAATCTGTTCGTAATGAGATAACACGCAATGTCAAGGAAGCAAAATATTACACTATAATTCTTCACTCTCCACCAGATATTAGTTCGAGCCCAGTACCACTAAGGACCCGCAGTTTAGGGAAGCGATGCACGTTAAATCTGTGGAGATCTTAAGCATCCTCCCGTTGGTATGATGTTGTAGTTAGGAGAGGGGGTTGCCAGCTCAGGTGTCGTCCTCATCACAAAATTACGAGATCCGTCGCCAAAAGCCCCCGTATAGTTGAACAGTGCGACGTTAATATTCATTCACTCGCACAATAGATATTAGTCACACCGAACAAATAAAGCTTGTTATTAGATGTGTGAGCACTACTGATGTGGGTAAGTTAGATGGTATTTTAGAATTTTTTCTAGGAGTTTTTAGGAATACTACACAAGAAAGACTTTCAGATGTGGACACATTCTCTATTGAATCCGAAATCTCTGAAAAAATTGATTTCACCATAATTTATTGACAAATTTGCTTCTCAGAAAGCCAGAAAAGTTATTTTATAATTAATTTTTGAGAAGTCTTTGTAGAAGGATTGATTTATATACTTTTCATGTTTCGCGAGATTTATGCTTTAGTACTTTTTTATTAAATTATATTTTCTGAGTAAATAAAGTTGCTTTTCTAATTATAAAATGTCGGTTTTTATTTCAAAGGTAATATTTTTGCTTGTTTATTATTTTGTTACAGTATTTTGTCGTGATCATTACCCATTAGCTAACCAAAAAGTAAAGTTTTGCTTTTCAAATTTTATTTACATTTCTATTAATGTTTTACTTTTTTCTCTTAGACAGGTAGATGAGTTTATAATCTTAATATATAAGTATTAAATAAGTAATTATATATATGAGTATTGTAATAAACAATTAAGTATGTGAGTATTGTAATAAACAATTAAATATGTGAGTATTGTAATAAACAATTAAATATGTGAGTATTGTAATAAACAATTAAATATGTGAGTATTGTAATAAACAATTAAATATGTGAGTATTGTAATAAACAATTAAATATGTGAGTATTGTAATAAACAATTAAATATGTGAGTATTGTAATAAACAATTAAATATGTGAGTATTGTAATAAACAATTAAATATATAAGTATTGTAATAAACAATTAAATATATAAGTATTGTAATAAACAATTAAATATATAAGTATTGTAATAAACAATTAAATATATAAGTATTGTAATAAACAATTAAATATATAAGTATTGTAATAAACAATTAAATATATAAGTATTGTAATAAACAATTAAATATATAAGTATTGCAATAAACAATTAAATATATAAGTATTGTAATAAACAATTAAATATATAAGTATTGCAATAAGTAATTAAATATATAAGTATTGCAATGAGTAATTAAATATATAAGTATTGCAATGAGTAATTAAATATATTAGTATTGCAATGAGTAATTAAATATATAAGTATTGCAATAAGTAATTAAGTATATAAGTATTGCAATAAGTAATTAAGTATATAAGTATTGCAATAAGTAATTAAGTATATAAGTATTGCAATAAGTAATTAAATATATAAGTATTGCAATGAGTAATTAAATATATTAGTATTGCAATGAGTAATTAAATATATAAGTATTGCTATAAGTAATTAAGTATATAAGTAAATATATATTATAAGTAAGTAAATATATATTATAAGTAAGTAAATATATAAGTATTGCTATAAGTAATTAAGTATATAAGTAAATATATATTATAAGTAAGTAAATATATATTATAAGTAAGTAAATATATAAGTATTAGTCAAAATATGAAAAATTCTCTAGAGGGGTGGCACATTAGGTCTTTGCACGCGGGTGGCCGACACCCTAGGATCGGCCCTGAGGTTAATACATATGTACTGGAAAAATTTCTTTCTAAAGTGTACTTGAGTTATGGGGGGAGGGGGGATTTCGAAAAAATAATAGATTAAGATAGATTAAATAATAGATTAAATAGCTATTGTTAATGGTATTGCTTAAAATTATAAAAAAATATGTGTTTCAGGGATTAGTAAACTTAAAAAAAATTATTTATTTTCTTTTTGTTCTTCTAGGATGTTCCTACTGCTCACCACATTCTTGAACAGCCTCAAGTTGCTGATAGGTTTTCAGTTTATTCTGATGAAGGACAATCAAGGATAAGAGCTTCTTCACATTGTGATATATTAAAGGGGAATCCCACTTTAATGGCAGATTTTAAGGAAAAGTATAAAATTCTGAATGCAGTGAGATTGCCAGAACCAGAAGATGATTCAGGAAAGATAAATTTAGGACCTAGGACTAAGTATTGTGTAGGTACTCTTCCTAAAAGGGCTGAAAATTGTAATGAGCTTAGTGAAACTATTGCCTGTGATTCTGATTGTCTGGAAGAAAATAGCTATAGTAATGTTGAGACTCTTAATAATTCCCATCAACTAGATCTTGATTTTAGATATCCTTTGTTGGCTCAATCAATAAGAAGGAACCCTGCTTTATTGGAATGTATGAAAGGATATAAAAATACCACATTCAGATTTACACCATTGGATAATTCAAAAAGAATCAAGTCAGGCCTTAGGTCTAATTGTTATATAGATACACTTCCTGGAGAAACTGCATATGATGCAATAGCTGAAAATCTGATGAAAACAAAAGAGTGTCATGCTGAGCCTGATAGTTCTTCAGTTAGTATTGCAGATTCTTTGAACGAAATTAATACTTTTGGGGAAGAACAAAATAAATCTTTGTTTGATATTGAAATCGAAAGTTATGGACAATTAAATTGTGAAGCTGTTGCTGGCGACACTGATTGTTTGAAAGAGAATAAACATGACAGTGTTGAGACTTTTAATAAATCCCTTATTCAAGCAAAAATAAATTCAGTGGAAAATCAAGATACTGTTTTTGACGAATTACAAAATAAAAAAGTATCCAAAGAAAAACTTGAATTTATGGCTGATGCTGATAAGTCTGAAGAGAAATCTCTTTCTGAAGATGAAGCATTAAATGCACTTACTCAGAAAATTGAAGAATGTACTGTTGCCTACCGAAAGCTAGTCCATGAAAAGCAAGTTACTAAAACATCAAAGAAGAGAAAAGTGAAAAAAGGAAGAAGAGGCATACCTATTGATATCTTTTCCCAAGATGATAATGAAAGCCAATTTGAAAAGCCTGAAGTTGATCTATTTTATTTAAGTTTGGTTAAACGTGGTATTTGCAAACCCGATGAAGAACTAGAAAGCATGAATAAATTTCCTTTTGAATATGTCAATTTGTTTTCTGATACAGTGAAAGAAGAAATAACAGAATTAAATAGGAAAACTAATTTAAAACCTAGTAGTCCTATCGAAATGAGCAAGGATAAAACAGAGGAAATAAACTTGGAAAAAATTGAGAAGGATACAATAGGAACAAGCACTATTGAAAACATACCTACAGCTTTTACCAGAGAACACCTTTCAAATACAGTGGAAGAGAAAAAAGCAGGATTAAGTGGTACCAAAAGCTTAAATAAAATTGATTCAAAACCGAGTTGCCCTAATGTAATAGACATAGATAAAACAGAACTGATATCAGAAGCATGTGAAAAAGATACAGTAGAAACAATCATAATTGAAAACATACCTAAAGCTGTTTCAAGAGAGAACATAGAGAGCATTCTCTTGGGATATGGAGAATTGAAGAATTTGTCTATTGAATCTCATGGAAATTTTTTAAGAGCTATATTAACGTAAGATTATTTTAATAACATTTAAGGTTCATAACTGCTTAATTGGAATTAAAAACGTTTAGCAAATTTTGTAATAGTTTTAGATTTTTTCTTTCAAATGGGCTGCATTTTGGCAAATTAACCTTTACAGGCATGGCAGGTCCCTAAGTGTGAGAGCTATTTTATTGGTGGCACCATCTAGTAGCTGCTTCCGTTACCAAATTGTTGACGCTTAAATTGATTCAATTCAAACTCTTGTCAGATGCAAAATATTGCTAAGATTTATTTTTGTTGAGAGTACCAGAACCAAATTGACTCTCGATGGTCTTTTCCATGCCACATAATCATATGACATGCGGACTACGATTTTTGCATGCAGATAATTTATCCACTCCAGCCGGGATCGAATCTGCAACCTTAGGATTATGAGGCAGCAACCTGTAAGTTACCGAGTGATAGTTTTAGTTTGTGTAGAATATCTGTAGCATGCAATGCCTGAAAATATATTTATCTAAGTTTTCTTATTGAAATCGAGTAGCTATCTTAGTTTCAAATTATTCAAATGGAATCCGATTTTTATATAATTTGATTTTAATAAAATCTCATTTATTTATCTTTTAAGATTTCATTCCCTTCGAAAATTCTATGTACAACAATACAAGAGCTTATAACTTAGAATTTTCAAACGAAAAATATGCATGCATATATACAACTAAATTAAGTTAAACTAACCTGTAGGAATAAGAACAATATATCATAAAATAGGTTAAGGGGAAAAAATGTGTCACCTACCATTATACTATACATATTTTTAGACAAAAAATATTTTTTTTAAAAATCCAGTCTAACATAATTTTAAATGTATTAGGTGGTACACTTTGTCTGATTTGAATTTAATATATATCAGCCATTTAGAAAATTGCTGTCCCCCTCTTTCAGGATGGATTTTATTTGTGGAGTCGATTGGATAATTGAATGTTTGGATGAAAGTGAACCTTTTGGAGGTAATATTCACATTTTATGTTATCTTATTTTTCAATAAAATTATATGCTATAGATGAGTACCTCATGGTTCTATTGAAATCCTTATCACCAACCTTTAAAATTAAGAATGCCTGTAAATTTGTTTTCAAAATTGCCCGGCATGAAATTAAAATACACGCAGGAACATTTAAATTAGCGACCCAAGAAGAAATGAAATTTAATACACATAATGACACAGATGAGAGATTCACTTGATCTCAAAAACAAGACAATTAAACGAATACAGGGTGTGCAACGACACAAATACTGGGCAACTTCAATAGCTCGTTGGACCACCTCCAGCTGCAATACATGCCGCCACACGATCCGGCATTGAGTTGATTAGACACCTTATGTTGTCCTGAGGGAGATGGGCCCACAAATCTTGAACAGCCAACTCTAAATCATGTACAGGGTGACACGATGGCATCTGCCGTTTTAGCTGATCCCACACGTGCACTACAGGGGAAAAATCGGGGGAGCGGGTCGGCCATGAAAGTGTCTGAAAATGACGTAGGAAGTCTTGAGCAACTCTTGCTGTATGCGGACGAGCATTATCTTGCTGGAAAATTGCCCCTGGGAGGCCATTTAGGAAAGGTCCTACATGGGGTCGAAGAATATCATCAACGTAACGTTGGCCCGTTAAGGTTCCTCGCATCCCAATTAAAGTGGACCGGCTATCATAGGCTATGGCCCCCCAGACCATTACACCAGCTGTGTGTGTGTGGGGGGATTGTACCGCTCACCTGGGCACCTCCACACCCGTACACGGTTATCATCTGTCCCCAAAACAAACCAGGATTCATCACTAAACACAACCCTTTGCCAATCTGTGACATTCCACATTAATCTGGCTTGGCATCACTGTAGACGCAGTTGCCGATGTTCTGGTGTTAAAGGGAGTGCACGGAAAAGGTGCTTGGATTTAAGATTTGGTTCTGCAAGGTGTCTGGAAATTGTTTGTGGAACAATTGCTACGCCTACGTCCGCTCGTATCGTTGAACGAGTCACTGTGGGGTCCACAAGTGCTTGCCGCACGATCCTTCGATCCTCTCTCCTCGTGGCCTTCCTGGCCGTTCCAGACCCGGTTTTCCGTGCTTGGGTACCTTCTCGTGTCCACTGCTCCCAACAATTTCTAACGGCACACTCCGAACGATCCACCTGGCCAGCAACACGGCGCGTCGACCAGCCTGCAGTTTTCATCCCGATGATCAGGCGTCTCTCAAACTCGCTTAACTGTGAGAAATGTAACTTAGAAGTGTGTTTATATTCATATTTTACGACAAATGAGGGGATCAATTTTAAGAAAGAAACGCGAATAGTTATTTCAATTGGTGGTAACTCTGAAAATGTGAATTTTTCAAAAATTCTAGTTGAGCCTCTGTACAGAGGTCGGAGCTATATACAGGCAAATTATTATTATAATAGAACCATTTTTCACAAAAGGAGAACATTTGGAAAAAGATAACTCTAAGTTAATTTTTTGCCAAAATATTATATTTAAATAAATGTTTTTGTCAAAATGTCCTTAAAACAATTTTATGCATGTATTCTAATCTGAGTGACACTAAATATCATGAAAAATATCCATTTATGCGCTCTTTTAAAATCACGGTTCCGAACGTAGTCGGATACCTTAACTAGAATCAAATCTTACTGCAAAGCCATAAACTGCATTCCCCCGTAACAAAGCGGGTTTCGTGAGGGCGATTCAACGCTGCTCCAATTAATACGAGTTAAAAATATCATTAATGAAGGTTTCGCTCACAAATTTTACACAGTCGGTGTTGTTGACGCCTGCGTAATGATGACTGCGAGTATGACGTATGCGTGAAGATGCCTGCGTGCGCACCTGCCAACCGGACTATATATGGTCGGAGAAACAAAGATTTCAGTATTGCTGACGTGGGTAATAACTTGTTTACATCGAAACCCACAATAACTTCTGTTACCTTTTTGGTTTTATTAAAATTTTAGTCGGAAAGACTTGGTCCGTCATATTATTAAAACTCGTGACACTCACGAACATTTTTTGGTCCGTCGAGCCGGAGTCACGAACTAAAGCGCGATGGATATTTTAAAATTAAACAAAGCTAAAACTTCCTTAAAAGGAAGTATTACTAGAATAGCAACCTTCATGGACAACGTGTCCGAACATGTTGACATCACCGAGCTGGAGGTCAAACTCAAGAAAATTGACCAACTCCAGAGGAAAATTGAAGAATTGAAGGAGCTACTTTTTGGATTAGAAACCGCAAACCCAACAGAAGAAGCGGAATTCGAAGAAGATTTATACAAATGTGAAACACGTCTGGACGATTTGGAGGTAAGAGTTAAAAAATTGATTAACTCAATTAATGTATCATTGTCTGTGACTGCAGTTGAAAAAAACAAATACGAAAATGGAACTTTTGCTCAAACAAAAATTCCACCTATAATACTTCCCACCTTTTCGGGAAAATATGAACAATTTAGTAACTTTAAATCCCAATTTGACGATTTAATTACAACTAACGAACAACTGACTCAGTCACAGAAATTGTATTATTTGAATTCCTGTCTATCAAATGAAGTTAAAGAATTTTGCCTCCACTTTCGATACATTTTCTTCATTGTATGAAGCACTTGAATCCCGATATGATAACAAAAGATTGATTGTCGATATTCATGTGCAACAAATATTAAATTTTAAGAAGATAGAACGTGAGAATCCGAAAGAAATTCGTGAAATGATTGATTGCATTAAAAAAAAACTTACGGGCTCTAAAATTACTAAACTATGAGCAAAATAATTTATTTAATGTATTTTTATTAAATATTATGCTAAAGAAATTGGATAATGAATCACGAAAAAATTCGAACTGAGTTTAAAAGCAAAAGATGTTCCCACATTTGATGAATTTATTGCATTTTTAGAACAACGCGAAACCATTCTTTTATCCGTAGATAAAAATTGTATTGTCGAAACAAAAACGATATTAAGAAAATCTAACTTATCCTTTAAGACAAAAACCAACCTTTTAATGAATCGATCTGTTGAAAACAAGAGTTGCATAGTTTGTAAGGATAAAACTTTACATCCGATATTTCGATGCAAAAAGTTTCTAGAATTGAACCCCGAAAAACGATTAGACTTAGTCCGTCTGCATAAGTTATGTGAACTGTGTTTGCGAAAAAACCACAAAAGGATGCAATGTACTTCGACGTATGTGTGCCCATGTGGCAAAAAACATTCTCGCTCCCTCTGTACTGCGGCAATAGATGACCGAAAAAAAATGGGTTATTCCCTCTGCCGAACTTCCAGTACTAACTAACCCGGAGGACCGGGAATCGAATGTGGTGGATTCTTCCACACAGAACACAGTTTTGAGTAGCACTGCTTCTCAACATAGAAAGAACGTGTTAATATCGACTGGTAGCGTTTTCTTACGAAATAATGAAGGCCGAGAACTAAAATGTCCCGTCATTTTTGACTCAGCGTCTAACATTAATATTATATCCAGAAAAATGTGTGATTTTCTTGGTATTGCAATAGAAAAGATAAATTCCTCAGTTTCAGGACTCAATTCATTAAAACAAAACTTAAAGGGAAAAACTAATACTTTAATTTCTAATAAAAGTGGTACTTTTAGAGAAAACGTAGAATTTTGTGACTGAAAAAAATTACCGGGTTGACACCAAGTGTTACGTTAGATGTTTCGGAAATAAAAATTCCTGAATTTTTAGAATTATCAGATCCCTATTTTTTTACGAAGCTAAGGAAATTCACGCTTTACTGAATGCGGATATTTTCTTTAGAATAATTAAAGATAACGTATATAAAGTAAATAAAGAATTGTTGTTTGAATTTGGATGGATTGCTGGAGGACGACTCCAGGGAACCAATACTAATAACTTCTCATGTTACTTTCTTAAAGATAATGATTCGGTTGATGATACATTAAAGCTGTTTTTTGAGCTCGAATCCCTTGGCATAAAAGATGACCCTTGCTATCGGAAAGATGACCAAGCTATGAATATTTTTAAGGAAACTGTACAATATAATAATAATCGGTATGTGGTTGAATTACCTTTTCGTAAACATTGGAACGAATTGTCGAATAACATTTCTATGGCAAAGCAACGTTTCCAGAGTTTATGGGGAAGGTTACGAAGAGATAAAACCCTTTACACTCAATACAAAGAAACGATTCAAGATTATTTGAATCAAGGAATCATAGAAAAGGTCAATGATACTGAAATTAATGTACACAAACCAATGTATTACTTACCACACCAAGCGATAAAAAGGAGGGTCGTGTTACTACTTCTACTCGTATTGTTTTTGATGCAGCTTCACACCAAGCTAACGAACTATCACTGAACGATTGCTTGTGGCCTGGACCTAATTTGAATCCTAATCTTTTAGATGTTTTAATTAATTTCAGGCTAAATCAAGTTGCAATATCATCGGATATTCGTCAGGCTTTTCTTCAAATTTGCTTGGCGGATAAACATAAAGATTTTGTACGGTTTTTATGGACAGATAGTAATCCACGTATTGGGGAAAAGCTCACTTTGCAAGTTTATAGATTTAACAGGGTGATATTTGGAGTTAATTCTAGTCCATTTCTACTAGCAGCAACAATCAAATATCACATTGAGAAATATAACGAAATTCATCCCATAACTGTACAATATTTAGATTCTTTCATGTATGTGGATGATTGGATTACGGGACAGGATACTCGAGAGGAAGCTCTTTTTCATGTCTCGCCACGCTAAGAATATTATGAAAGAAGCAGGGATGGAGATGCGAAAATGGATCAGCAATGATACCGTTTTAATGGCTCAGTGGGAGGCTGAAGGTTTCGACACATCCTATGGATGCATCCATCAGGTTAGGAACAAACAAAACAAAAGTGTTAGGCATGGCTTGGCAAACTCTAGATGACTGTCTGACGTTGGATACTAAAGGTTTGCTGGAATTCGTTTCGATAAACGAAAATACTAAAAGATTTATGTTACAAACAATAGGGAAGATATTTGATCCCCTGGGATTGCTCTCACCCTTTACTATAAGAATAAAATGTCTCATACAAGAACTTTGGATAAAAAAAATAACTTGGGATGAAATTTTGCCCCCAAAGGTAAAGGAAAAGTGGTTAATTTGGTGTAAAGAACTGCCCCTATTAGATAATCTTAGAATTCCAAGGTTAGTTCTTGATTCAACGAATGATGAGGTAAGTGACCTCATTGAAATTCACATATTCTGCGATGCCTCTAAACTCGCTTATGGTGCAGCAGCTTACGTGAAAGTAAGAAAACAAAATGAAGTGCTCGTAAATCTCATCGCTTCAAAACGAGGGTGGCACCCTGAAAGCAGTTACTTTGCCTCGACTTGAGCTCCTGGGAGCTTTAGTAGCAGCTCGATTGAGTTCAAGGGTTCAAGAAATCGTCCGCAAGAAAAAAGGAGTGCAAAGTGTTCCACTGGACAGACTCCAAAATAGTCCTATTCTGGATTAAAGGCTCTTCTAAAAGATGGAAACAATTCGTGGCTAACAGAGTGCAGGAGATCTCCGAGCTAACTGATCCTGATTCTTGGTTTCATTGCTCAGGACAAGACAATCCCTCAGATTTCTTGTCTAGGGGACTTAGTGTTGATACACTTATTTCCAACAACAAATGGTGGACTGGTCCAGCCTTCCTAAGAACTGACGAACTCCCCAAAACGGTCTCTGAGTGCCCGGAACTGAATGAAGTAGATTATTTGCCTGAACTAAAATCAAAGGACTCTAAAGAACATACTGTATTGACTTTTAAACTTTAATCAAACATTTTTTGATCATTTACTTTCTCGTAGTAATAAGTTTCTAACTATCGTTCGAGTGTTAAGTTTTCTTTACAGGTTTCTATTTAACATTAGAAATCCAACTAACAAGAAAACGGGACCTCTTACTTCAGATGAGATGAAAGAAGCAGAAATTTATTTAATGAAACAAGTACAGCTTAGCTCATTCTATAAGGAAATTAGAGCTATGCAAAATGGTGATGACATTTGTAATAAAAGTAAGATTTTAAATTTATCCCCATTTTTAGATGATAAGGGAATCATTAGAGTAGGTGGAAGACTGAAACACTCTCGACTTCCTTATTCGAGTAAACATCCTATATTGTTTCCTGCGAAAAATAAACTAACTATAATTATTGTTAAATACTACCATGAGAAATATTTTCATCTTGGGCCCCAACATTTACTTTATCAGGTTAGACTTAAATATTGGCCAATTCACGGGCGAAATATTTGCAGAAAAGTTGTGCATAACTGTGTAATTTGCTTTAAATTCAATCCTAAAATTTGTTCTCAAAAAATGGGCGATTTGCCAAAAGAAAGAATAACTCCCGATAAGGTCTTTAATTCAACTGGAATTGATTTGTGTGGACCCTTCTTTATCAAAAATAAATATCAGAGGAAAGGTCCTGAAATTAAAGTTTATGTTTGTATATTTATTTGCCTTGTAACAAAGGCCATTCACTTAGAGATAATCAGCGACTTAACTTCGCAAGCTTTAATTGCTGCATTGAAAGATTTATTTCAAGAAGGGGTAAGTGTCATAAAATATTTTCGGATAATGGTACTAACATGATAGGCGCTAATCGAGAAATAAAAGCTTTGTCTAAGTTAGTAAGAGATAGAGAAGAGTCTTTATTTGCGTTTTTCGCAGAAGAAGGCATTGAATGGTCATTTATTCCCCCTAGAAGCCCAAACTGGGGAGGTCTATGGGAGGCTAATATAAAATCTTTAAAATATCATTTTAAACGCGTTGCAGGAAACTCAAAATTTAGTTATGAAGAATTATTGACTTTAATAACGCAAATTGAAGCAATTTTGAACTCTCGACCTCTTACGCCACTTTAATCTGATGTAGATGATTTGGAGGTTTTAACCCCAGCTCACTTTTAATCGGGAGACCGATCACAGCTATAGTGGAACCGTCTCTGTTGCAATGCGAATCAAATCGTTTAAATGTTTGGCAGAGAATAACTAAATCAGTTCAAACGATCTGGAAAAGGTGGAGCCTTTCATATTTAAATAGTCTGCAACAACGAAAGAAATGGATTGTTAATAAAGAAAATCTCAAATTGGGAGATATGGTTTTAATAAGAGAAGAAAATCTTCCTCCTTGTAAATGGTTATTGGGACGTGTTGTTAAAATATACATGGGGAAAGATAAGAAAGTTAGAGTTGTAGATATTAAAAACTGGTAAAGGTATTTATAAAAGGTCTATCAATAGGTTGAGCATACTGCCTATTGAAAATTAAATGTGTATGGTTATTTATGATATTATTAACTTGGAATTTATTGTTAGAATTTTTGGTATTCTCGTGTATCAAATTATTTACTATGTATTATTATGTATTTATTATTTGAGAACTTAAGCTAATTCTCTCTGCTGAAATTTGATATTCACTTAATATTTATTAGTATTAATTCATGTTTAAAATTTATTGCGTATTTTTTGTTAAGATACAAATTGTTAAGTTCTTGCATGTGGACATAGCAAGGCCGGGCGGGATGTTGACGCCTGCGTAATGATGACTGCGAGTATGACGTATGCGTGAAGATGCCTGCGTGCGCACCTGCCAACCGGACTATATATGGTCGGAGAAACAAAGATTTCAGTATTGCTGACGTGGGTAATAACTTGTTTACATCGAAACCCACAATAACTTCTTTTACCTTTTGGTTTTATTAAAATTTTAGTCGGAAAGACTTGGTCCGTCATATTATTAAAACTCGTGACACTCACGAACAGGTGTCTTTTTTGATGTTAAAAGGGCATTCGATAAGATGTGGCCTCGCATACAAATTAAACTGCAGTTCCCTATTTATTTAATCAAAATTATACACAATTTTTTGCGCAATAGAACATTTAGGGTTCGTGTAAACAACACACATTCAAATTACGTGACTTATCTTTCTGGCGTCCCGCAGGGTTCTGTCCTTTCACCTTACTTGTACAACATTTACACGCACGACTTCCCTCAACACTCCGCCGTCAGTACTTGCTTGTTCGCAGATGACTCTGCTGTGTTATCACAGGGTGTCCAATTCAAATACACTATTAAAACAGTACAAAAAATCCTAGACATGCTAGAAATTTGGCTTTCAGATTGGAGAATTGCGATTAATGTTGATAAATCTCAAGCAGTAATATTTAGGAAATGGGGTGTCATCGACCTTCCATTCCATCTCACACTATTTGATGACAACATCCAGTGGGTCCCGGTGGTACGCTACCTGGGTCTACACATAGATAGCCGCTTAACTTACAAGAAACACATCTACTATCTTGCAGACAAATTCTGAGGTAGAATTCATATTTAGCCATCTCCCTTATTGGAAGAAGGTCACCTCTATCTTTGTGAAATAAATTTATTCTTTACAAGCAAATTTTGCGCCCAGTAATCACCTATGCTGCTCCCATCTGGGTGGCTGTGGCCACCACCCACATGAAGAGAATTCAAATTATTCAAAACAAACGTCTTCGCATCATAACAAACGCACCTTGGTACGTTAAAAATAATGTGATTCATAACGATCTACACATGGAGCCGATTTCTAATTACATCACTAAGCTATCTAAAAATGTTTTTAAATCTATTGAAACTCATGACAATCCAATTATTAGAGCACAAACACTGTTTACTTATCCACATCCCAAAATTAATTACGCATACTCATCGACGAAATGGAGAAATCCTCTCCGCTCCCATAAGACAACAAAAATCTTTAAATACGCAAACACGTTCAGCTTCTGCGTCGCATCTTAGACTGGGTAAGAAGGGGTGAACTGTCACCCGTGCTGATTGATTTCATTGGCAATCCTTCCTGCCGCTTCCTCTATTCGAACCCGCCGGCGCGTCTGCCTCGTTGGACTGCCTGGCTTGGGGTTACGCCATCTCTCAGCCGCTTGCACGGGTGTGTGGTGATTTATTTTTCGCATTCATGGTCTCTTTTTCAACCATCCTACTGGGTAAAAGCGCGTGCCGCGCTGTCGCCCGTGTTAAATCTAATTTTTGTTTAGTTTATTTATCAATATCACATTATAAAGATAGCTAGACTCCGAACACGTCAGACGTGTCTTTGCTTAGCTCCGATTAAACGCGCACCGTAGAGAGTGATTTAAACTCCCGTACAGCTCTTTTCAGAGCTTTTATGGTTACGGGGTGTTAGACATTTAAAAAATCGGATCCAAATTTTTATGATCTCCTTGTGTTGTTTTCCAATCCCGTTCCATGATCTCAATGAAAGTAAGCACACCGATTCGAGCCCGATCTTTTGAGTTTCGTGATTTGTGGTTGGCAGCAACTGCAATGCAAATCGAGCGAGTATTTAAACTCGGCTCATGTTAGTTTTTCAAAAAGGAAGGAGAAACAGAAATATAAGAAGTGTGTGAGTGGTTTAACTCTTAGAGGGGAGAGAACGGCTGGTTGGCAATGCAACTGCAGGTTGCTTCACCATTTTAGATTAGAAATTCATTTTACAATATTAGAAGACGGTTCGAATCGGATGTCTCTGGTAATGTTGATTTTTGAACTTATTGTTTTTTTATCGCTCCAGTAACGAGCGCAGTGACTTTATGATTGATTATTAAAGGCCAATTTTAAGAAACTGTTTTTCGTCTTCATGCCTCCTCGACACATAAATTTCACTGCTAGCTTTGCAAAAATTTAAATTAGTTTACCAATAAGTGTAACAAATTTGGTTATGGGCCCAGTCCATGTACTGTGTCGAGACAGGCTAAGCAGTTGAACCAGGCCATGAACTTTGTCTATTTAAATACTGTTCCAGTCTAGAACTATTTTTATGAACTCTGTTGCTAGTATGCTAAATCGAGTAACAGATATGGAGTTTAACAACCAGATATCAGTGTTGACTCAACATAACTGGAACATGTGGAAGCATGATATGCAAGTACTCTTAATGCATTATGGTTGCTGGCAGTTTATAATACAGACCAAGCCAGAGCAACCTGATGAACAGGCAACATACAAGGAAAAAAAATTAGATCTACAACTTCGTAAGGATAGATGTTATACGTGTTGATCTATACTAACATCAGTTCAGATTTGAAAAATCTGATAACTGAAACAACTGACGGAGTAGCGGCATGGAAGATATTAAAAGATCACTTCGAACCAGTCACAAGAGCAAGGGTAATTCAACTATTAGATCAATTTTTTGGAACAAAATACCAACCAGGGGAAGATGTTGGAATCTTCATATCTGGTGTAAAGACAGCGGCAACCAGACTACAAGAAGCGGGTCATAAATTGGACGACCTGTACATAGGCTTTCAATTAATAAGGTGGCTTCCTCAGGAATTCCAGTCTACCGTGCAACAAATCTACAGATGGAAAGAAGAGGACTTCAGAGTTGTCAAAATTGAAGCAGAGCTGATATTAGAAGCCAATCGTCTTCAGTTGATGAAACAAGATTTGGAGAAAGCGGAGAATGTTTACTTGAGCAGTTTCACTTCGAAGAAGTCGAAGACGTTACCTGGTGCTACGGCTGCAGCTCATGGAGATCCAAATGGCAAGAATGATTACCAAAAGAAAGGTGGTAAGGTATTTAACTGTAAAACTATTAAAAATGTTAAACAATCTATTAAGACTATAGGTCCGTGTTATGGATGTAATAAGTACGGGCATCTTAAAGTAAACTGTATAGAGAAAAGTCTCTACGAAAATCTCCTTCAACTGTAAATGAAACTTTTAACACAGAGTTTAATATAAATTTAAGATTTTGTGAAGCTGAATGTAGTCTTTTAGAACTAGATAAACAACTCGTAACTAGTTGTATCTTATTTGAGGAAAACTCTGATAAAGGTGTTTGGGTAATAGATACTGCTGCCACGAGTCATTTTTGTAATGACAAGAGTTTATTTTTGATCTTAAACCGATAACTAACATGAAAATGTCGTTAGCAACGGAGGATAAAAGTTGTCCCGTAGAAGGAATCGGTACACTTAGATTTCGGGTAAAATATAAGGGGAGTTTTCATGAAATAATTTTGTCTGATGTATTATTTAATCTAAGTTGGGGAGAAATTTGTTATCCGGTTCCAGATTAGAAAGTAAAGGTGCGCATTTTGTGGGTACTCAAGGTAAAATTAATGTTTTTAATAAAGACTGGATAAAATTGTTCTCGGCGACACGCCATGAAAATTTGTATTTTTTAAGCCGGATCATTATATTATACCAAAGAGTAAAAGAAATTAGTTTTTAGTGATGTAACCGCTAAAACAAAAAACGGATCAATAGAAATATGGCATCAACGCTTTTGTCATGTTAATAACGATTACTTGGTAAAAACTAGTAAAAATGATAGAGTAAAAGGTCTCCCACGCTTAACTGATAATGGTAAGACTCATTGTATACCGTGTAAATTAGCAAAATCCAAGAGAGTTTCATTCAAAAGACGGGGGCCGTAAGATCAAAACGTCCATTGGAATTGTTGCATATGGACCTCTGTGGTCCAATGCCAACTGAAAGCCAAGGCGGTAATAAATATTTCTTGAGTATAATTGACGATTATTCAAGAAAGGTGACTGTATTTCCCATCCGAAATAAATCTGACGTATTTCATACGTTTATAAGATTTCAGAAACGAGCAGAACGTTTTCTAAGTAAAAAGGTAATAGCAGTTAGAACTGATGGCGGACTAGAATTTTGTAATAAGGATATGGATAATTTCTTGACAGAACTGGGTATAAAGCATGAGGTAACAAATTCATATACGCCAGAAATGAATGGGGTCGCGGAGAGATTCAATTTTTAACCTCTCTAGATGGCATCAAAACATTGCTTAATTCTAGTGAAGTTCCCCATAAGTTTTGGGGAGAAGCATTACTTTGTTTCACTTATGCGTGGAATCGAATTTGTCACAAAGACAGTAACAAAACGCCTTTCGAAAAATATTCAGGTAGAAAACCATCTCGGTATTGCATCTAAAACCTTTTGGATGTTTGGCATATGCTGGTGTGCCAAAACAAATTAGAAAAAAAATTCGATATGCGTGCGAAAATGGGAATTATGATGGGATACGCACAACGTACTAAGGGTTATAGAATATGGTTGATAGATGAAAATAAATTAGTCGAGACTATTAATGTAAGATTCGATGAAAATAAGAGGGAATTAATTTTAGACAAAAAGTTAATAGTAACCTTGGATATATATATATATAATTTAAACCTTCCTGATTATGATGATGAGGATGATTCTGATAGAGTAAAAGATTCATTAACGAGTCGTTTAGTTTCAAAGACAAGTACGGAAACGCCCTCAACATCTGAAAAACTAGATGTATCTTCCGATAATCATAACTTGATCCCATGTACGGAGGTTAAGTGGATTCGAAATATAGGTAGGAAAGTAACTGGATTTAACGTATATTATAGTATAGAAGGGGGAAGCAACCCGATTGAAATCTTTTAACGAAATAGAGATCTGTAAGAGGCATAATATTGAGTATGATCCTAGTTTATTTAATTTTGGAAAACATAATACCGAATCCCAGGGATTTTCAGATTTGTCAGAGCAACAAGAAGCTCTTATGGTTGAAGTAACTATTCCTAACTGTTACAAACAGGCGATAAGATCCAGAGACGCATCTAAATGGCATGATGCAATGGATAAAGAAATTAACGTAATGATGGAACGTAAAGTTTGGGATTTAGTTGATCATCCGGATAATATAAAAATTTTAGAAAACCGTTGGGTTTATACCATTAAATATGATGAAAATAATAAAATTGTTAGATACAAGGCCCGCTTAGTTGCGCGAGGTAACACACAATTACGAGGCGAGTCATTTGACGAGGTATTTAGTCCAGTTATTAACTTTACTATTGTAAGATTATTTTTCACTATCTGTGTATGTTTGTGAAATGAACGCATATTCAAGTAGATATCACTAATGCTTATTGAGATTATTAGGTTATTTAAAATACACTCAAGAATATAAATTAGAACTTTCAAAAGTTAAATCATTAAAACTAAGATGTTATTCAGACTCAGATTTTGCTACAAATAGGGATGATCGAGTGTCGATGGGAGGGTTCATAACTTTTATAGATGAAACTCCAATTTCATGGCGAACATTCAAGCAAAAATCCGTTAGTCTGTCGACCATGGAAGCTGAGTATGTTAGTTTAACAGAAGCAGCTAAGGAATTCATTTCGCTAAAGAATGTAATTGATAATAAAAGTTTAAATTTGGAATTAAGTGAAAATGTAATGTTTTGTGATAATCAAGCTGCTATAAGTTTTTCAAAGTCACCGGTAGAAAATTATAGAACAAAACATATCGATGTTCGTTATCATTTTCTAAGGAATTTGATATACGACAAGGTTTTCCAAATTAAATATATAGGTACCAAAAATAATTTGGCGGACATTTTTACCAAACCAATGGTAAAGGAAAAATTGTTAGAATTTTGTAGAAAATTATTTCTTTTTAGAGAATAAGACTTTGTTTCTTTAAGATTAAAATATTAGTTTGTTTATTACAATAAAGATTGTGAATAAAATGTATTTTTTGTGTTAAATTGTATAATATGTGACTATAGATTAAAATTAATTTACTGATTTGTAAGAGATAATGGTGCGAGATTGGAAAAAAGGGGGCCGATTGTTAGACATTAATGTGACGCTTACTTAATTTAAACTAATTAAATTGATTAATTTATTTCGTTAGATCCATTTTAAATAAAACCCGGTTCTATTCTTCTGTTGGCGTCACACTATAGCTTAATTTTAAACATTAGATCTTTTAAAGACAGATAAACTGTACACTAAATCAAAAGACATTCTTTAAATAATTATTAATTTATTTTTTAAAACAATAAGATTGAAATTACGTTAAAGCCTAAAGAGATACATAACAACTTTACTTAACTGATAGAGATAGAGTGAGAGGAGTCATGGCGCTGCCGGGAGTCCACTAATTGGAAGGGACGTGTCAGACCAAGTGGGTGTGAGAGAAAAGCCTCCGAAAGTGTGTCAATTCGGGGTGCATCCGCCTTTTATTCCGCGGCAGTTTTCTCCTGTATTCTGGAGCGGATTATTTACAGAAATTCAATCAATTTATCTGATTGGTCTAGAGTCAGCGGAAGGATATCCTCTCACGGTCAATGACATCCCCCAAGCGCGGGAAATTCCCAATGACACTCCCTATACCGTTATGTAATTTATGAGAACAATACCCCCTTCCAGGCGTGAGAACGCGTCACCTTTTCGGTGGGGTAAGAGGCGCATTCACCAAATTCCATTTGTTGTAAACAACAACAGTGCAGATGTAAAAACTACAGTTGCAATCCTTAGGGACCGGCGACCTCCCATATTTAAAAATCGTATCCAAATTTTTATGATCTCCTTGTGTTGTTTTTCCAATCCCGTTCCATGATCTCAATGAAAGTAAGCACACCGATTCGAGCCCGATCTTTTTGAGTTTCACGTGATTTGTGGTTGGCAGCAACTGCAATGCAAATCGAGCGAGTATTTAAACTCGGCTCATGTTAGTTTTTCAAAAAGGAAGGAGAAACAGAAATATAAGAAATGTGTGAGTGGTTTAACTCTTAGAGGGAGAGAACGGCTGGTTGGCAATGCAACTGCAGGTTGCTTCACCATTTTAGATTAGAAATTCATTTTACAATATTAGAAGACGGTTCGAATCGGATGTCTCTGGTAATGTTGATTTTTGAACTTATTGTTTTTTATCGCTCCAGTAACGAGCGCAGTAACTTTATGATTGATTATTAAAGGCCAATTTTTAAGAAACTGTTTTTCGTCTTCATGCCTCCACGACACATAAATTTCACTGCTAACTTTGCAAAAATTTAAATTAGTTTACCAATAAGTGTAACACGGGGATTGCCTCTAACTTCTCCAAGACTTACTATGATTGAAGCATACTAGGAATCATCCATCAACATGGACTTTTCGTCGTCCAAATAGCACCAACTAGCAGCCTGCGAAAAACTCAGATACCGTCACAGGTATCTCTGCCCTTCATCAGACAGTGGCGCAGCGTGGGCTTTCGCCGCCTGTGGCCGACTGGAAATTTGCCGCCCCTCTATTTTAATTATTAGTTAAGAAAATTAGTAAAAGTAAAAAAAAACCATCTTAAAATTTTTTTATTGATTAAAAATGCACTTTTCGGGTTTTTTTCATCGCAAAATCTTATAGAATTAGCAATATCAATATGTATGTCATGTTCAATTGCCAGAATAGCGAAATTTGTTATCCTTAACGTGGGCATAGTCGATCTGAGATAATTTTTGATTAATTTTAGCTTAGAGTAGCTTCTCTCACAACTGGCATTACTGATGACAAATGTTAAAAAAAATTCTCAACATTATGACAATGTTTAGTAAGTCAAGTTTGGACTCACAATAATATATTTTAATAAACCCAGACAGCCGGACCTAATGAGTTCTTTTTTACAGCTTGGGTCTGTTGCATCTTCGAAAGCTTGTAGACGTACGCATTCAAGTTAGAATTCTTTATTGTCTTGAGGATCTTGATCTATGTTAGTCCGTGATCAATATCACTTAAAGCCTTAAAAAAGCATATTTTTGCGCTAGATTCTGCAACTGTTGGAATCTCTAGAATTTCAGCAGTTACTTTGTCTATTGAACAAAACATTGTTCGCCTCAAGTCATCTTCGTACGATAGGTGAACATCTTTACTTCCGTCGCCAAATATATGCTTCCTCCTGACTCATCTTGAGGGCTCAACAAGAAAATGTAAAGCTCTTCACATAAACCTTTAGCATATATTAAAGTGTCATCCACGAATTCCTCTCGTTTTGCTTCGAATACGGTCTGTAAAGCACGTATTTTTTTAGCACATTGATGGATATTTAGTCCCTCTGTTTGCAAATAATTTTGAGCATCATGGACTTCACACAGTACCGGTTGCCAGAAGTTTAAGTAACATAAAAATGAATGTGATTGCATAACGACTAATAAACTTCCTGTATCTGTGTGTATTAAAGCTTTCACTCGTTTCCGTCAATTTCGTCGGGCGGGCGCGATTTGGAGTTTGAAATATTTTTTGAATTTAAATATCGTGGTGCTTGCTGCCGCCCGGGGCCATGCCCCCCCCCCACGCTACGCTACTGTCAACAGACACTGCTTCAAAAGGAAAGCTTTCGTTCACCCAATACCAGGAATTTATACACCGAACTATATCGGACGAACAGCAAAGCTATGGTCAAGAAAAAAAGAGGACCTGATAAGTGAGCGTAAGATCCCCCCTGCACTAGAAGCGACTGCAACGAGCACAGCGTTCCCTTTACTGAGGTAGTCGTGGAAAGTAAAATTAATGATAATGCTAGTGAAAAGGATAAATTAATTGAAAATAAAGGTAAAACGAAAAGGCAAGGTAAAAAGCGTAAAAATAAAAGCAAGGAATCCACGGATGAGTTCATCTTCCTCCAAAAGGCTGCCAAGCCCGATTCCTCCTCTAAATACCAGGATCCCGTATAAACCAGGAATCATTTCTCGGACATAGAATAGGATGTCGAGCAACCGTTCACCACTCATAACCAAGTAACTATTGAGGAAGTCATTCCTCAGCCTAGGCCCCCTCCCCCTATTATGCTTAAAATTAAATCTAATTTCAGTGAGAAAATTAAATTTGTCTACGAAAAATTCCCGAATATTATAAATAAAAGGTCAGGTGACTTCATTAAAATTTATACGAACGACAAGTCTCACCCACGTCTTGGCGGAGGGTAAAGATTTCGAATACTACTTAATTAAACCTAAATTAGAAAAGCCCATAAAAGGTCTCCCGATTTTTACTAAATTTGAAGACATTAAAAATGATTTAGAAGATGAAGGATACACCTTAGAAAGCTGCACACAGCTTATTTCTAAAAAGACGAAAGCCTCCTCCCCTTTTTCCAAGTAATTCTTCCGAGAAACGATTCTAATAAAAACATTTTTGATTTAACCCACTTAGGTTGGTTACAGGTTAAAGTAGAAGGTTACTCGTTAGGGGAATAACCCTATGCTTTAACTGTGTAATAATTTTTTTCATGCTGCAGCGAACTGCCACCTGAAGTTACGATGCCTAAAATGCGACAAAGAAAACGCTACGCGAGACTGCAAAATTAAGGTTAGGGAAGATAACCCATTTTGTATTAATTGCCAGGATTACGGTTATTCGGCATATTATACAAAGTGTTCCAAATTCCCGAAGCCCAAGAAAGGTAACCCCAATTGCTGACCCCATGAAAAAGAAAAATTTCTACAGTAATAATGTTAGAGAGGGACTTTCCTTCATTAATATTGTTATTGAAGAAACTCCAAATCAAACCCCTATTAGTAACAAGGAACAAAAAGATAGCCCCCGTGGATTCCCTGGTCAAGAGAATATAATGTCTCTGACTTTGTGCAAGTTATTGAATTATTTAATATCATTCTGATCAAGTCAAAAGAAACCCCAAACTTCTCGACCTTCTTTTTAAATTTAAAAATGCAAATTCCGACAAAGAAAAACCTGGCTTCTGGCAGAAGCACTAATAGATAAAGTTTAGATTATTTTTATTATCTTTTTAAATTTTAACTCATTAAATTTTCGTATTATCCTTTTTAATTTTTCTAAATTTAACTTTCAACTCATTTTTAGTCTTCAATTTATTTTTCAATTCCTATTTTCGTGCAGTCGATCCTAAAGCTCACTTCCAACCTCCAATCAGAATGCTCAATTCCATAGGCCACCTCTCTACCCATTGGTCCTCCAAACACCAACCAAAGTTTGCAACACTAAGAACATCTCAGAACCAGACAAAGGGTTATCGCAGACTTGGTACCTTATTTTAAAAAATCGCCAAGCAATATCACAACAAGGTACTTCTCTACACTGCCGTTTTGCAGCCCATAATTAGCTACGCTCGCCCTGTGTGAGGTTATGCCACAAATTCTAATGGAAAATGCTCAAAATGCACTTTTTATAAATATAACGATAACTAATATCTATACTAAAAATAAAGATATCTATAAAGTCACTAATATCCTTCCTCTTAAAAATTACATTCAAAATTTGGGCAATAAAATTGTTCGACAACCTGCCAAACACCAATAATATTCACATAATTAATCTGGAAAATTATATGTCGAATGTTAATACCAAAACAAGGGGAACTGTAACATGGTGGTAACAATGCTGGTAGCGTAGGCTTGTTTTCTCAATAAGAGGCTATTTAACCAAACTTGGTTTATTATTTTCTCACACGTTTACAGTACACACATCAAAACTTTAAAGAAACATTTAAATTCTTAAAACTATACATTCCGACGTTCTCACGGAGTTCTAGTCCGGTGTTTTTTCTCTTTTACTTCATGTTGTCATTCGGCACCAACTGAGCTTAGCGTTCCTCTTGCGCCCTCTCACCAAAAGGCTAGTTCATCCATCCTTGGGTGGGCTAGTCTTTCAGGCCTTTACAACACGTATTTGGTATCAGTCGTGCCCCGTATCGCGGGAATATACGTTGCACCACTGCTTACAGATTTTTGAACTATCAGACGTACGAACTTGAAAATTAGCAAGCATGTATCCTTTGTTGAGAGTTTATCTAAGAACTTTTTTTGTGGAAATCTGTTCTCAGAGAGGGATTTTGAGGCGATTTAGATATATATAGATGTAAAAATCCCTGTTTTTGAACTATTATAGACCTACTAGTTTGAAATTTTTCAAATGTTCCTTTTGTATAGAGATTCGATAATAAACAGGAGTTCTTTTCCCCTCACAAATAGACTCCCTAAGGGCATTGCGGGAATTTACGGGGTTGTTTTCGATTTAAAAAAATCCCGCTTTTTTTTTATTTATTAGACATACAAACTTGAAATTTAGAAAGCATGTTTCCTTTATTGAGTAGAGATCCGCTAAAATGAGATTTGTAGAAATCGACTCTAGTTAGGAATTGGAAGTAAAAAAAATAATTATACCTTCATTTTTGAAATTGAAGTACTACTGTCCTTTCTTTTATCAAGGGGCCAGTCTATAAGAATGTTTTTTTGCGCTATCAAAAACTTAATGCTAGGACTTAGATAGCAATAACTTAAAAACAGTTTATAGCCATATGTCATGATAAACCAAGCAAAACAGGCAGATATAAACTAGCATAAAAATGTAGTCTGATGATAGTGAATATTATACATCTATATTCCTCTGTATTAAACAGAAAATTTAAGTATTTTATTCATTTTCTTCAAAATTGTATTATTAGAGCTAACATTTATACTGAGTATTATTTCTCTTTTTAGTTATTGATGAACAGAAACTAAAGTGTTACAGACTCGAATAAAAATACTGGACGAATGTATTGCAAGATACTAAACGGACAAAAATGTCTTTGTTTTTGTATGAATTTATTATTTGTATTATATGACTTTTTTTTAGGTAGTTAGGTGTTTTTTTATTTCTCTTCTGAGTTTTAACTAAGCTGACTGTTGCTGGTTCAGTGGTTTAAAAATAAACTTAGATAAACGAGCTTTTGAAATATATTATAAAAAAAAAGCAAGGATATTAAATCTTTTATCTGAAAATGAATACTGTGATTGCCCTTTTAAGAATGTTTCGAAAATTACGCTTTTAAAAAACAGACTTATAGGATATTATCGTATATAATAGAAAAACGTATGACATAGACGAATTGAATAGTAGTAATTGTGTAATACAATCATTCAATCACTATTGGTAGACTAATAGTAATTGAATGATTGTTAACTATTTATGGCTGCTCACCACATTTTATATTACTTTTAATGACATGTGGGTTATCCCCATCTTTTACTTTTTTTAGGAAAAAGATCGCAGTAAGAATATTGTAGTAGCCTGAGATAATGCAAGAAAATTAATATTACTTAAATAAAAGAGAAGGGAGAGAAAAAAAAGTATATCATAAATGTTTTTTAAGATTATCTTGGCTGTAAACAATTAACATACAAAAATAATTGTATTCGGGAAATTTTTTTGAAAAAAGCACTTTATACAGAAGGAGTCTTATTTTATTAAGTCTTAATTTTATTTGCATCTTTAAGTCTTAATTTTATTTGCATGATATACCGTTCCTAAAGTATGTGTTTCAACTGTGATGTGTTTATGATGTATAAATGTTGATGTCTTACAATATATACATGTTTACTCAAATATAATCACACTTTACAGTCATCTTAATTTGTTTCAAATTGTTTGGCTTTTTTTCCCATTTGTTCACAGTTTATTTTAAACTTATTGCATGTAGCATTTTTGTATATATGTATTTTAATATGAATTTTTCTTCAATACACTTTTTATTTTTATTTGTATATTTTTTAATCTAATTTTTTATCAATATTAAGCTGTTCATCCAAAGTATTAAAGCTGTGTTTTTATATCACCAGTGTATTTTTTTTCTATCCTGCCATAGATTCTAGTTCTGATGCCACAAAGTACCTGTGGGCCTCAAAGTAGGGATGGCGATTCTTTCCGAAAAAGATCGATTTTTAAATCGATTCGAATCGTAACCTGGTGAATCGATTCACAAAAAAAAATCGAGGTCTAAAAAATCGATTTTTTTTTCACGTCTGCATTTACAATGTAAATATAAATCCATTTTATGAAATACAAGAAAAATACCCTAATAAACGATTTCTTATCAGTAAAATCGGGAGATTTTTTTTAGATCTGGGAATTCGACAATTACAATTATTTTTATTGCCATATCAAAGTGTCAGGTATAAAAGAAGACATTTGTTTTCTAAATGTATTTGTTACATTAAAAAGTTTAGAAAATGGATTATATAGCTTATAGTTCCCAATGCTTATATCTAAACTTTTTAAAAACAATAGTCTGTCAAGTCTACAGGGATCCAAATGGTTCTGCTCATCACTTGCGATGTTGCCGGCAATCGAAAAAAGGCGCTCACAAGGAACAGATGATCCCATGATAATCATATAAATCATGGCTATTCAGTGAACGTGGTGATAAATAGGGAGGGGGGTTGTTCTTGCCAGTCAAATATATGATCATACTTCAGGTGCACAACTGCCTGTGATAAATAGTATTTAAATTCTTTTTTTACGGTTTTTTTTACCAATTTTATGGTTTTTATCAAAACCGAAAAAAATCGAATGTCGATTTTCTATGATGAAATATCGATTCAGTGCTACATATCGAATTAAAAATCGATTTTTCGATTAATCGATCTCGTATTGCCATTCCTACCTCAGTCCTCACATGGGTGTAGTATACAAATTTGCAGAGAGGAATTCTAACTCCGTATAATTTGACTGGGGTTCATTATTATGAGAGCTTTGTGCAGCTTCAAAATGCAGCTTAATAGCCAATCAATCATACTTGTTCTGTGTTTGATTAACTTCATACTTTTTATTGCTTTGTAGTTGGAAAATTCAAACATTGTGAGCTATACATTTTACTGTATATTTATACTTTGTGATATTGTGTTCTGTAAATCAATGTACAATGAAATACGTTTAATGCAAAAACGCTTAAGACAAAATATCAGTTACACTTAATAATGTAAAGGTCCCGTCAAATTATTTATTTTCGTTCATTTTTTTCTTTTAACACGAAAATATTTCCCTTCTGTGAATGAACAAAATACAAAAAACACTATCTACGCAGGCGAGATTTAAGAGGGACTGAAATGAAACAGACGTGGCTTCATATATTTCGTAGAAAGTTGGATAACTTGGCTTTGAAATACCATCAGAATAGCCGTTGACACGAGACAATTTGTTTATATAATCTACTTTCACCCTCCACCACTAAAAACGCCACACAAAACATCTAATCTCTCATCAGTTGGCTTTCGAATTAGGCGACGAGTACATTTAATTTACTCTCTAATTTGCTGGAATTCCTCAATGTCAGTAGAAAACAAAGTACTTCTCAACATCGCCGTTTTGTGGCCCATTATGAGTTATGCTTGTCCTGTGTGGGGATATGCAGCAAATAGTAATGTTAAACTTCTTGAAATCTCTCACAAAATAAAATATTAAGGATGATTGTACATGCAAACATGTACACTAGAAATTCAGATATTCATAGATCTCTTAAAATTATCACCTTTAAAAATTACATTAAGAAACACTAGCTACTAAAATTTTTTTTATTCCTTTCCGCTTACAAACAATATTAATATCATTAACTTGGAAAACTGTATACCACTTGATAATACTAAGAGACCAAGGAGAATTCTCCTTGACTCATACACTCCCCCCCCCTGTAATGTTAAATTTCTTCATTTGCTGGTGGCAAATGAATTTTTAAATTACTAAATTTTCTTCCTTGAAACTAATTATTAAAGCTAATTATTAAACCTATAAAACTTTAAATTCTACTCTGCACCCACACAGGAAAGATTTTCAAACTTATTTTTATAACAACTTCAGGACACAGCCAATCTAGAGCCATCTCACTTCGCCCTCTCGACCAATAGCAAAGCAGGCACTCATCTCAACTTCAGGACTCACTTTTCTCCACTTGGACTCTGTCTGCAAGCACCACTTAGCCACTCCTCCTTTCCACGTTCGTTCCACCAATCAGGTAGCTTCATATCCACACAGGACTGCCCTATTCGCCTGTTTAAACCCTGATAAAAGCCACCAGATGGCAGCACCCGGGAAAACCTCCTCAGCGTCAGAAAATAACGAAAATAGCAAAAATAATAATATAAATACGGAAGCACTTAATGCTATCCAAAATGATTCAAGCGAGTTTGGCTTTCTTCTAACCATACTCGAAATGCAAAAAATATTTACCCTTTTTCCATCACTTCTCAGTGAAATGAAGAAATCTTTTAATTGTAATAATCCAGCAGACAAACTTAACTACCTGCTAAAAGGAGTTTGCTCCTCATTCAATTACCTAACTGTTAATGATGTATAGTTCTTTCTTTGGGCTCTCTATTTATTCCTGGAATGCAGACGGAGTGAAATCGCGTATTGTTGAGATGCGCGATTTCGTTGATAAGCACGCCCCCGATTTATTTTTAATCCAAGAGACATCTGAGACCAGAGGATTCCTTTAAAATTCCTAACTATAATTGCTATAGGAACGACAGGACCCACCCAGCCCCTGGCAGGGGTGGAACTGCGATTCTTATTAAAAATTGTATTCCTCACTATATCATGTCCCCACCCCGCCCCAGTTTACTGGTGTCGAGGCGACGCTTATTATGGTCACTCCAAAAGACCATGAGCCGATTCTTATCGGTTCGACTTACATCCCACCGGTAAACGAATATGTCCAAAACCTTGGTGCCGCCCTCGACACTATTTTTAATTTTAACAACATGACCATTCTTGTAGGGGACTTTAATGCCAAGCATACCTCCTGGGGCTGTCCTGTTAGTGACACCAGAGGTAACAGACTTTACAGATACGTGATTAATAATGGCATTGATGTTTTAGCACCCCCTACCCCTGCTAGATTCGGTACTGCTTCAGCTACAATAATTGATGAAAAACCTAATCTGGCCTTGTACCATTGACTCAATCCCTGAATGAAGTTCTGATCATAATCCAATCAAACTAAATTTCCCAAGAACACCCAGTTTCGAAATTCCCCCTCCCCAACTTTATACTAACTGGAATGTCTTCACAAATAATCTAGCAAACAACGAAAATTTATATCTTCCACAGGCCAGCTCAACCCCAGAGATTGAGTCCCAAGTCAGAGATCTCACTAGTGAGATTCTCACTGCGCACGCAAATGCATCGAAACCAATGACGCATTCGGAGCCACCATTTGTGCAGGGTGAGCTCAAACACCTATTCAGAGAAAGAAATAAAGCCAGAAAATTATGGCAATTTACCAGATACCCGCAACACAAAACCGAACTAAATGGGATTCAAAACAAAATTAAAAGAAAAGTTGGACTTTTCTGACAACAAGTATGGGAGGAACACCTTACTTCCTTGGATGCCGAAGACGGCTCCCTTTGGGGAACCGCTAGAGCATTCAGGAAAAAGGCCTCTCCGATTTCCGCCCTTAATGGCCCTAACGGCATCGCTCTCAGTGACACAAATAAAACTGATCTAATAGCTCGAGAGCCAATTCCAATTGAACAACATTCACAATCCACAAAAAGATCAAATCATAACCAACATCGTCGATGCATACATTACTGATCATACTAATAATACTGACCCTATCCCACCCGCTCTCCCCTCGGAAGTAATTAGTTACATTAAAAAGATTAAAGTTAAGAAAAGTCCGGGAAGAGACGGAATTACTAATAAAACGATTAAAAAACTACCCCTTCTAACAGTTTTTAAAATTACTAATATCATTAACAACATGTTCAAACTCAGATACTTTCCGAATGCATGGAAAACTGCAGTTGTAATTCCTATTCTGAAACCAGGGAAAAATCCCAAATTAGCCGAATCGCATAGACCGATTTCGCAACTCCCAATTTTAAGCAAACTGGCAGAGAAAATTATCTCTACCAGAGACTCAATGATTACCTAGAGAACGAAAACATCCTTGTTCTGGAGCAGCATGGGTTCCGTCCTCGTCTCTCCAGCACCCATCAACTACTTCGCGTAGTGGAATATATTAAAGACGGAATTGACAGAAACCAATATACAGCTGCAGTGTTCCTAGACATTCAGAAAGCTTTCGACAGAGTTTGGCACACTGGCCTTCTCTTCAAATTAATAACTTACAAAATCCCACCCCCACTAATCCTTCTTTTAAAATCTTACATCAGTGACAGATCTTTCACTGTAAAAATCAACAGAACCTTTTCTCAAGTCAGATCTGCCAAAGCCGCCATTGCTCAAGGGTCCATTTTGGGGCCCGTCCTCTTTAATCTATACTTAAATGATATAATTAAAAGTACTAATACAATGATTTGTATGTATGCAGATGACACTGCCATTTTAAGCAGTCACTACAACCCCAACACACTGACACAAAACATAAACGAACACCTGGCTCACCTTGAAATTTGGTTCTCTGTCTGGAAAATTGCACTGAACACCACGAAAACTGAAGCAGTATCATTTTCCCAAAAACGACCACCCCCCCGAAATCACGCTTCAAAACCAAAAAATTCCCTGGTCTCAGCACACCAAATACCTTGGTGTTATAATTGATAAAAATCTCACGTTCAGACAACACATTACACACGTTAGAAATAAATTTAAAAGCGCTTCGCGTCAACTTTATTCCCATATCTGTCGAAAGTCTAAATTGAATAGACGTAATAAAATGCTTATCTACACTCTGATCTTAAAACCCCTTCTGACATATGCTTCTCCAATCTGGGCGCATGCAGCAAGAACCAATGTCGACCTTATCGAAAGCACCCAAAATTTGATTTTAAGACAAATTCTCGATGCCCACTGGTACATGAGAAATGCTGACATTAGAACAGCATGCAATATCCCGACCATCAGACAAACGATCCGTAAACTCACAATTAACTTCTTTAGTAACGTAGATGGACATGAAAACCCATCTATCCAAGCTATCCCCACTTATCCCTTCATCCGAAGACCAAGAGATATCTTGGTCAATCCCGATTTTAATTAATTTAAATATTTTATTTCAACCTTTTCATTCCTTCCTCACTGCGATCCAACTCTGTTGAATCGCAGTTTGCTGAGTGGATGACAGTGGATGACAGTCTATTTTTGGGTACCTGGACTGATAAACAGTCCTCAATCCCATATCATGATGTCTGTGATGCAGGACTTGACTTCGTTGGTTTTTTCAGTCTGCGGAGTGACATGTCGGCGATTTGGCTGTGGTGATGGAATCCGGGAGGAGGGGCTTAGAGATGACTACTTGGAGTTAAAGTTTTATACGGTGCTGAGAGCTTAGGACTGCTCTCTCAGTGAATTGGAGGTAGAAGTGAATTTAGCCTCAGGCTGGCTGCCCATGGGGGTAAAAGTTAAAAATATATACTTGTCCAGTTGGGTGTGGAGATTAAATAAATATTGAAAGAAAAATAATAAAAAATTTTAAAAATTTACTAGGGTGCAATAATTAAAAAATTATTGCAGGGATAAAAGCTAAGGCGGATTGTAAGAATCCAAAAGGATTCTTCTTGGCCTTTTTAGTATTATCGTTACAGTTGTAATCGTTTAGATTTAACATATTTACATTATTAGTATTTGGCAAATTATCGAAAAAATTTATAGCTAATTTTTGAATATGTGCTTTAAAACTAGTGATTTTAAGAGCTTTATTTATGCGATCATTTTTCATGTAGCGGCAGGCATTTACAATCATTCTAATATATGAATTCTGCAGAGTATTTAAAATATTAATATTGGTTTTAGCAGCATAACCCCATACTGGACAGGCATAAGCTAGTATTGGACGCATAACGGCTGTATAAAGAAGCACTTTGTTATCTCTACTTAAATGTGAGTTCCGGGAAATTAGGGAAAAAATTTAAACATTTTTTCGGAACTTATCGCGAACGTGTAATATGTGTTGTTTCCAAGTTAAGTGCGAGTCAAAAATAACGCCAAGATATTTGGTATTCTGAGACCAGGGAATTTGTTTATTGAACATTATGAGAGGGGGAGGAATGGTGCGCTTTTTGGTAAAGATGACGGCACAAGATTTTTCTACATTGATACTAATTTTCCATCTGTCGTAATAATTTTCTAGCAGCTTGAGGTGTTTGTTAATGGCAAAGGTAACAGTCTTTAAGTTTTTGTACGTGGCATTAATGGCCGTATCATCCGCATAGAGACTAATATTTGTTAGTGAGTAGCTGGGAATGTCATTTATATAGAGATTGAACAACAGGGGCCCGAGCAATGAGCCCTGAGGACACCCTGCAGAGATGGAATGAGAGTTAGATAATGATTCATTTACTCTGATCCGAAAGGATCTGTTAGTGAGATACGAGTGGATGAGGTGAATGAGGGGAGAAGGAATATCGTAAGTAATTAGTTTGAAAGTGAGTCCTAAAATCCAAACACGGTCGAAGGCTTTCTGGATATCCAGAAAGACCACTCCCGTGCTCTTCTTTTTTTTTGGAAACCTTCCGAAATACTTTCTGTTAGTCTGAGAAGAGGATGAAGGGTAGATAGTTTATTTGTAAATCCATATTGATTAGGGTTAATTAGGCTATTATCATTAATGAATTTTTAAGTCTATTAAGAATAATGTACTCAGTTAATTTACTTAAAGTTGAAAGGAGAGAAATAGGTCTATATGAATTAGGAAGATTTTTATTTGTACCAGGTTTAATAATAGGGAAAATGATAGCTTCTTTCCAGTTACTAGGAAAGTGATGAAATTTAAGAATTTTATTGACAAGAATAGTTAGTATGAGGATTAATTTGATAGGAAAATTTTTTAGCATTTTATTTGTGATAGTATCTTTACCGGGGCCTTTTTAGAGCTAGTATTTTTAATGAAGTTAATAATTTCATCAGGCATGACAGGTTCAATTTGAGTAGAAGGGGGAAGAGAGAAAGGTATTCACAGCAGAGGTGACAACCTCGTCATCCTGATCGTAGTTGTCCTGCATGCGGTTATTTTCAATGAAGTTATTTTTAATCGTATTAGCAAGGAGGTTAGCCTTCTGCGGATCAGTGACGGCCATACCAGTAGCACAGTTCAACGTAGGAATTTGAGATCTTTTATTTTTAAGAACCGCTGTGCCTCCCAGAGGCTATTGTCAGTTGTATTTAGAGCTTCTAGTCTAGCATTCCAAGTATCATTACTATATATTTTAAGTTCTTTTTGAGGTTGGCTTGAGCTCTATTGCATAAAGTTTTATAAAAAGGATTTAAAGTCTGCTGATATCGTTTACGTAGGTTGTTTTTATGCTTAATAAGTTGATTAATGTGATTTGGAGTGTAGTTTCGGTGAGCGTTCACTATTGGCTGGGAGGCGTGGCTATGGGTAGCGACGACCGCTTCAGTGAACTCTGTAATTTTGGTTTCAAGATCGTTGGTATTATTAATATTATTCGGATAGTAGTTAAAAAGAGAGAAGTTATTATTTAAATTAATTCTAAAATCCTTCCAGTTGGTGGTAATTGCTCTAGGATTTGAGGATTCCACTTTTAAGTTTAAAATCGAAATTTAGGAAAACAGGGTTGTGGTCAGAATATAGATCATTAATAGATTTAATAGTATAAGGGTAGTAAAAGTTTTTGATTAAAGCAAAGTCTATTGTATTAGCTGAGTTATGGCCAAATCTTGTGGGAGAGTCAGGAAAAAGCTATGTGCAGATTTAAGATATTGGCAAAATTAAAAAGATGCTTGCCTCTGTTTGAGTTTACATTGCAATTCCAAGCGCTATGAGTAGCATTGAAATCGCCGAAGACGACACAATGACTACTCGTTTGGAGAAAATATTCTAAATCTATTGTAAATAAGTTATCGTCAGAGGAAGGGGGAATGTAAACAGAGACAATAGAAACGGGGTCATGGTCGAGGGGAGTTAGAATAATGTTAGTCGCTTCAATAGCTTGCATAGGTGGGGTGGGGAGACAGTAATGTTTAAGAGATTTTTGCAGTTTGCTCTGATTGGCTACCCAATCTTGTAAAGCTCTTTTATACCCATTAACTGAACTCTTGGCTCGGCCAATAAAATTGCTTCCTTTCATTCTACAGTCCATATTCCCACCTCCTGATATTTTTTCCCGCACTTACTGATCTCGGTTTTTGCTGCAACCCGATTGGCCACCGTAACTCCGCCCACTTCTGGGCGATCTGAAGACTGGTTTTCTAGCTCTTAAGAGCTTTTTATTCTCATTTTATTTAAATTCTAATTGTTTCACCCAATAAATTTTTTCATAGACTAGATCTTTCAATATTAATTTTTCTCCTTAATTTAATACCTTTCTAAAATGGGCATTGGTAAATTTTTCAGTCATCTAAAATTCTAGGATAGGAGATTAGAGTCCGACGGGACTATGTGCTCCAAAACTCACCCTAACGAACCTGATACCAAAAGACATTCTGATATGGGATGGAGCATGGGTAGTGGCGCGCTTTGCAAGCCAATCGCCCTGTGACGTCGAGCATAGTAGTGACGAGTATATCGTAGTGCGAATAAAAATCAATGAGTTTTAAAAAAAAAATTTATTTTATTTTATTGAGACCATCTATAACACCGTGCACTACGAAGTATCACACAGGGGCTTACATGGAAGTAAGCGTGAAGCACACAACACAAAGAAGAGAAGGATTACAACACAAACATCCATGCCTTACCGGGATTCGAACCCAGCCCTAACGGCATCGCGGTCAGCGTCACGAACCTCTATATCGAATGGGAAGCAATCAGTGAGTTTGATTCGCGTTCCCCAATTTAGATTTAGATTTTTTTACGAGCACAATTTTCAAACAGTTCATGGGAAAAGCAAACTGTTATTTTGCTGAAAATGAAGGTGCAGCTTTTTAAGGCTGTTGATCAAAGACAGCCTTAAGAAACAGACGCAACGGAAATCTGTAAAGATTTTGGTATTGCTAAATTTTGTATTTAATGTCATTTTTTGTGAATGTTTTTGTGTCATTGATTATTATTAAATGCATGCATATATACTTAACGAATTGAATGAAATGTACTCTCCAATAAACTTAATTTTGTTAAATATGTTTTTTTTTCTTTGGCCAATTCTTGTTAAACGAAACGATTTTTACTGTATTAAGATAATTCCTCTTCAATAAATATCATATTATAAACAATTTTTAAGTTTCGTATATTTTGATTAAATTTATTATCTTATTTATCTTTCGAATTATCTTTAATTTTGGAGTATAATATACATTTTTTACTATGTATTTTTTTTAATATTTGCAGTTAAGATATAAATTTTTTTTAAAAAAGATGTAATATAAATTTGACTTATACTAATATTCTCACATATCTTAAATGCAGGGTGATTCATGAAGAAGTATACAGTTTCGATGCCCTACAAATTAAGAACAAAGTGAGATATTGAATGTAACCCATAACAGAATTGTATGGGACTATTTTAAGTTTTGTTAGAGATAGTCACAAATACGTTGTTGTTACTAAAGCCACCTGTCTGACGATGTCAGATCGAGGCCCACGAAATTCATCGTGGTATAAGGCCAGATGTACTCCTGTAGTTAGCCGTAGCTTTGAGCACCATTCAAGTGACAGTACGAGTCACAAACATTCTACGTGTGAACCCTTAGTTCCACGACACACATTGAGCCTGTAATCCTTTCTCGCCCAAACGTGTGTTAAGGTATCAACTCCATCGATAACGACTGCCATACTCCATCCAGGACTTTTGCACAAACCACCCGTAATTTAAAATTTTTATACCTTTGTTAGATATATTCAAAAAATGCTGTTGTGTATTCCATTTTGCTAAATTCAAGAACACACAAAAAGTCAATTCCGCTGCAGACACCACCATTTTGAATTAGTCACACGACAAGCCCACTTCTGCTTACATCAGTCTGCCAGGGGTTTGAGACAAACTTTATAAGCACATCTACCTTACTGTTCGCTGAGGTGGCTCTTGTCTTTGACTATTACTGGAAAATATATGCTTCTTTATGAATCCCCTGTATCTTAATCCAAGTTTAAGAAATGCAAAAATGAAGGAAAATTATAAAGTTACTAATCTCGTTTTGAAATTATAACACTGTAATATTCTTTATACACCTTCAATTCAGAATATTAGAATTACTAAAAAAGGAGTAGCATTGTGTTTCAAAATGCATATCTGTGAAAAGAAACAAGGATGAACGCGAAAAAATTATAGATTTTGCAATAAAATTGACATAATGTATTGTTCGCACACATCTAAAAAAAATTGAGTTTTTGTAAAGTATTAAAATTATATTCGATATATACTTGTAGAAGCGATTTAAGATATCCGACTACGTTCGGAACCGTGACTTTGCAAAAGCGTATAAATGGATAATTATGATATTTAGTGTCACTTAGATTAGAAAATGTATATAAAATTTTTAAAAAAGTATCACAATAAAAAATGATTTAAGTACAATATTTAGACAAAAAATGAGCATAGAAGGACTCATTTCCAAAATATTCTCCTTTTGTGAAAAATGCTTCTATTATAATAATATTTAGCCTGTATATAGCTCAGACCTCTGTACAGAGGCTCAACTAGAATTTTTGAAATATGTAACATAGAAGTGGGTTGATCCATGTTTTACGACAGCAAAGGGGAGAAATTTTAAGGAAAAAAACGCCGATAATTATTTCAAATGGTTGTAACTCTGAAAATAATGTGAATTTTTCAAAACTCATAGACTTGACCCTCTGTACAGAGGTCTGAGCTATATACAGGCAAAATATTATTATAATAGAAGCATTTTTCACAAAAGGAGAACATTTTGAAAAAATGTTATTCTAAGTTAATTTTTTGCCGAAATGCTGTATTTAAATAAATTTTTTTGTCAAAATGTCCTTAAAACAATTTTATACATGTATTCTAATCTAAGTGACACTATATATCATGAAAATTATCCATTTATGCGCCTTTTTAAAATCACGGTTCCGAACGTAGTCGGATACCGTAAAGTATTAGAATATTTATAACTGGTCAGTCGTTGATAAAATTTACATAAATGGCGCCTCTGAAATATTAATACGGATATAAAGGCTTGATTAAAAGGGGATTATATGTAATTTGATAAGGAAGAGTAAATTCCAAATTATGCACAAAAAATCACTTAGTCATCCGCGGATACGATACTAATTTAAAAATAAGTGAAGAATTCTTGGAAATCATTCAAATGTATAACACAACCACCGGGGCTGATATTTTTGGCGCAGTTATGGAAGTTTTAAAAGAAGTATAAGTCACCATTGGAAAAGTTGGTTTGTCTTGCAACCGACGGTGCATATACTATGATTTGTGCTGACACCTAGTATACTCCTGCTATATATTGTCGCGACCGCCACAACTTTTATTTACTTTATCTTACTTATAACCAAGCGGGCGTACAATATCGGTTATCTGGATGTACGGAAGCGCCTCTTGTTATAAAATATTTTCTGTACAAAATACTGATTACGTCATGCTGGGGATAATTAATCTAAGTTTGTGTGTCAGATTTTTTCTCTCAAAAACGGAACAATATTGACGTTTATTTTAATGCCTTAAAACCAACGTTGATTAAATACCACCACATTTAAAAACAAATTCATGCCAAGTATCAGTTTTAATGAACCTTATTTTGAAACAGAATACAGATTTGAAGTTGTCAATGGTTTCAGATAGCTCTGAACTGAACACTCTCAATGGCATAACCCCAGAGGTTCGCAATAGAGTCATTGCTAGTAACAGAGGTTTTTTGGACTTCTCATTAATATTTAAAATCTAATTTCATCAGCAGGAAAACCAAACTACTCATTTACAAATCATTAATAAGACCCGTTCTCACATATGCTGTAGAAACGTGGGTAACGACCGAGAGTGACAAAGAGACTCTTGCTATATTTGGAAGAAGAGTCTTTAGAAATATTTTTGAAGGTTTAAAATGCGATAACATTTGGAAAAGAAACCAATTTAGGGGAATTATTAAAAAATTTTAAAAACCAGACATTGTGTGTGTTAAATTCGTTGTAACCTCAGGTCATATGGTACTAGAATATTATCTAATCAAGTTTGACTGCTATCTTTAATGTATGCAAATTATGGAAACTTATAAGACAAATACTTGCAACCGTGTGCAATTTGGTTATATCTTGCATTTATTTATCCATAGTTATATTTAAGAATATCTGAGTTATAAAAGTTTTATTAAATTTAATTGGGGAAAATATTACTAAAAAGCACTTTTCTTTTTAAAAAAAGAGTTTTCGCTTTCGGAATGAGTTGGAACTGCAATTCTCTTAAGGCTGTTTTCGGTTAATGTTAAAGAATAGAACCCGAATTTGGAATATTTTTTCAGATATAAAATAAATGAAAAATTAATATGATATTCTGGCTTCATTATCTTTTAGAAAGCAGAATTTTTTTTATCATACTTCCCTTTTTTAACAGATTTGATTCATTTTTTCTCGTATAAAATGTATTTTACGTTTCTTATCCTATACCGTAATGTTAAATGGGCTATGCCTTTCCATATTAAAATGGAAAAAGAAAGTATTCATGGAATATTTTGAAATTTTTAGAAACACTATATTGTAAACAGTGATACGAGCTATAATTCTATAAATTACTCTGGAAATTGAGGCATTTATCTGTCAGAAAATGTGCTTCGCATTTAGTTAGAGTTCTCGTACTTTTACCGAAAACAGCCTTAAACTTTCGATCGCCGCGGCGAGACAACGTGGAACCTGAAGATCCCTCCCCCACTTTATATTCGTGATTAAAATACAAGTTCTAGAAGAGTTTTTTTTTATTGGGGACAACTTCGTGATCTATTCTTGTATGACACATCTTTAAATTTTCCACGAGGCCTTTCAGAGTCTATAAAAGAGCAAAATTTCAACATTACATGAGAGACTCCACTGACCCCCCACGGGTCCGCTGACTGCAGTTTTAAGAATCGTTGAGTTAGAACACAGTATTTCGTTGAATAGGCATTTACTTTTGGGCGTCTGGACTGTAAAACAGTCCTCAATCCCATATCGTGAGAGTCTATGATGTTGGGCATGGCAAAAGTGGAGTTTAACATTCTGCTGAGTGGCATGATGGCGATTGGTTGGGCGATGGAATCCGGGAGGCGTGGCTATGGTTCTTCATCTGGGTGGAAAGTTTTTGAGTTTTTTGGCTTGGCTGAGAGCTAAGAAATTGCTCTCTGATTGGATGTTGGGTAGAGTGATCATTGACTCCGATTGGCTGCCCCGGGGGCTGAGATTTAAATTATGGGGAGGAGCATGTCCAGTGGGGAGAGAGAGCAGGAGAAAATATTGACAAAAAATAAAGAAAGTTAAATTTTTAGCAATTATGGTGTGCAATAAAAATTGCACGAGGAAATAGAATTACGGGGGATTATAGGAGTCAAGAAGAATTTTTCTTGGTCTCTTTGTATTGTCATTAGGGGTATATTGAGATAAATTTTGCATATTTATATTATTGGTAGCTTCTGAATCGTTAAAAAAGTTAATAGCTATATTCTGAATGTGAGATTTGAAACTTTTTTAATCTTAAGAGCATTACGTATGTCGTCATTACGCATGTATCTTATGGCTTTGACGATCATACGTATTAAAGAATTTTGCAGGGTATCAAGTATATTAATATTTGTTTTAGCGGCATAACCCCAAACTGGACATGCATAAGCTAAGATGGGACGCATAACGGCTGTATAGAGAAGCACTTTGTTTTCTATACTTAAATGAGAATTCCGGCCAATTAGGGGGTAAAGTTTAAACATTATTTTCCGGAATTTGTCGCGAACGTAATAAATGTGTTGTTTCCAAGTTAGGTGTGTATCAAAGATAAAATTCCAAGGTATTTGGCTTCCTGAGACCAGGGGATTTGAGTGTTGTACATGATAATAGGTGGTGGGAGAGACTGTTTTTCGTGAAAATAATGGCAGTAGATTTTTCGACATTAATACTTATTTTCCATTTGTCGTAGAAATTTTGCAAGAGTAGAAGGTGTTTGTTTAATGCGAAGGAAATTGTTTTAAGATTTTTATACGTGGCGTGAATGGCAGTATCATCAGCGTAAAGATTAATTTTAGTGAGTGAATAGTCAGGGATATCGTTGATGTAGAGGTTAAATAGCAAGGGACCGAGCAAGGAACCTTGGGGACACCCTGCAGAAACAGAGTGTTCATTAGAAAGGGTCTCATTAATTCTGATTCGGAAGGAGCGATTAGTGAGGTATGAGTGAATAAGATGAATCAGAGGATGTGGAATTTTAAAGGTAATTAGCTTAAAAGTAAGACCATTAATCCAAACACGGTCGAAGGCTTTCTGGATATCCAGAAAAACTGCTCCCGTGCTTTTTCTTTTTCTGAAACCTTCAGAGATATTTTCGGTTAGTCTTAAAAAGTGGGTGAAGGGTAGAGAGCTTGTTAGTAAAACCATACTGATTGGGATTGAGGATGTTATTTTCATTGATAAAATTTTTAGTCTGTGAAGAATAATAGATTCGGTTAGTTTACCGATAGTGGAAAGGAGAGATATTGGTCTGTAACTAGATGCGAGATGAGGGTCCTTGCCAGGTTTGTTAATGGGGAAAATAATGGCTTCTTTCCAGTTATCTGGAAAGTGATTGAATTTGAGGATTTTGTTAATTAGGATTGTTAAAATTAGGGATTAGTTTAATTGGAAAGTTTTTTAACATGCGGTTAGTTATAGAATCTTTACCAGGGGCTTTTTTGGCATTGATATGTTTAATGTAGTGGATAATTTCATCCGGGAGAGCGGGTTCGATGAAAGAATTAGGGGGTAGAAAGAAAATTATTTACGGTAGTATTTATTAAAGCATCATTTTGATTATAATTATCATCTTCGCGATCGTTTTCAACAAAATTATTTTTTATGTTAGTTGCAAGAAGGTTAGCTTTTTGCTGATCAGTGACTGCCGTACCTGTCGCACAGTTAAGAGGTGGAATTTTTGGTCTTTTATTTTTGAAAAATTTTTGCGTGCGCCAAAGGCTATTGTCTGCGGTGTTAAGAGCTTCGAGTCTTTTTTGCCAAATGATATCATTATATTTTTTAAGTTCTTTTTTAAGATCAGATTGAGCTCTGTTTTAATGTGATTTAAAATGGGATTGAGGGTTTGATGATAACGTTTTCTGAAGTAATTTTTGATTTTAATCAGCTGGTTAATGTTATGCGGAGTGAAGTTCCTTCGGTCTGTTTCTATTGGTCGGGAGGCGTGGCTATGAGTATCAATGACCAAATCAAAAGCGTTGCAAAGGAAATCAAGATTTTTTCCATTCGGAAGGACTATGTCGCTAAGATGTTGGAGGTTGAAGAAAGCGACCCCAGCAACAACAAGGAAACAAAAGTGACTTTGGAGACTGAACTGAAGTCGCTCGAGGAAAAGATTGCTATCCTGGAAGGTAAGATGACTGATTATTTACCTTGCCCAATTGCCCTCTGTTTTCATAACAATAAGAGTAAAGCGGTAAAAAGAACCGCTGATCCGGTCATTAGACCGGCTAAGTTTACGGCAAAAGCCACCCAAAATCAAAATAAAAATAATAATAGTAAAGTTAATAATAAAAATAAAAGTAAAATTGATGCGGACTTTGTGTTCCCTACGAAAACAACCAAAACTGCTCCAGCGAAGGAAATAGAGAAAGTCCCAACTAATAATACTTTTGCAGCACTCAACACTGCAAACGAAGACGACGAGGACGTTTCCCCACCCAAATATAAAATAAAACCCATCTTTATGCGTAAGATTGATTCATACAACTTAATTTTACAGGAAATTCATCGAAATTACCCGACAGCTACTAATACCCACACTAAAGGGTATATGAAAATTGAAGCGCAAAGCGCTGATGATCATAGAGAAATCACCAACTATTTAAAAGAAAAACAACTTGAGCACTACGTTATTGAACCCCCATCCACAAAACCGCTAAAACTTGTCATTAAAGGACTTCCCGAAACTATTGAACCCGAAGATATTAAAAATGATTTAATATCCAAGGGAATTAATATTCTTAAAGTTGCTCAACTTAAAAACTTTAACGAAAACCCCCCTTCCTATCTACATGATAGAGATTGCTCGCGATGATAAAGTCAATGACATTTATCAAGTGCGCAGCTGTCTCTACATGCAGATTAAGCTGGATCCATTTAGAAAAGGCAACAGAATAACGCAGTGCTACAACTGTAATTTCTTCCATCACGCGAGCCAAAATTGTAGTATGAAGACACGTTGTTTGAAGTGTGGTGAAAACCACAGGACAGGCGCGTGTCAAATTAAAGAAAAAATTGAAAATCCGCTATGTATCAATTGTAATGCTAAAGGTCACATGGCCTCCTCTACCGAATGCCCGCTCTTTCCCAAGCCTAGAAAAGGTAAGGGAAAATCCCAAGTCGAAAATGTTAAACGACACTTCAATAATTCCCAAGTAATCCCCGGAGTTAGTTACTCCCAAGCTTTAAACCCTGAAAAAGCCAACAGATGGCAGCACCCGGGAAAACCTCCTCGGCGTCAGAATCTAATGATAATAATAAAAATAATAGTAAAAACACGGAAGCACTAAATGCTATCCAAAATGACTCAAGCGAGTTTGGCTTTCTTCAAGCCATTCTCGAGATAAGAAAAATTTTTGATCTTTTTCCTTCACTTCACTGAAATGAAGAAATCTTATAGTTGCAATAACCCAGCAGACAAGCTTAATTGTCAGCTAAAAGGAGTTTGCTCCTCTTTCAATAATCTAACCGTTAATGATGTATAGTTTCTTTGGGCTCTCTATTTATTCCTGGAATGCTGACGGTGTGAAATCGCGTAATGTTGAGATGCGCGATTTCGTTGATAAGCACGCCCCCGATTTGTTTTTAATTCAAGAGACACATCTGAGACCAGATGATTCATTTAAAATTCCAAACTATAGATGCTATAGAAACGACAGGACCCACCCAGCCCCTGGCAGGGGTGGAACTGCGGTTCTTATTAAAAACTGTATTCCCCACTATCATGTCCCCACCCCGCCCCAGTTCACTGGTGTAGAGGCGACGCTTTTGATGCTCACTCCTAAAGATCACGAGCCGATTCTTATCGGTTCGACTTACATCCCACCGATAAACGACTATTTTAGAAACCTCGGTGCCACCCTCGACACCATTTTTAATATTACCAATATGACCATTCTTGTAGGGGACTTTAATGCAAAGCATACCTCCTGGGGCTGTCCTGTCAATGACGCCCGTGGAAATAGGCTCTACAGATACGTTGTTAATAGTGGCATAGATGTAATAGCACCCCCTACCCCTACTAGGTTCGGTACTGCTTCAGCAACAATAATTGATTATGCACTAATGAAAAATCTAAACTGGCCTTGTACCATTGACTCAATCTCTGAATTAAGTTCTGATCATAACCCAATTAAATTAATTTTCCCAAGAACACCCGGCTTTGAAATTCCCCCTCCCCAACTTTACACTAACTGGAAACTCTTCACAAAAAATCTTGCAAACAATGATAACTTGTACCTTCCACAGGCCAACTCAACCCCAGAGATTGAGTCCCAAGTCAATGATCTCACTAGTGAGATTCTCACTGCGCATGGTAATGCATCTAAACCTATGATCCACAGGGAGCCACCATTTGTGCAGGGTGAGCTCAAACAACTGTTCCGCGAAAGAAACAGAGCCAGGAAATTATGGCAATTTACCAGATTCCCGCTTCACAAAACTGAACTAAATAGGATTCAAAATAAAATTAAAAGAAAGGTCGGTCTCTACAGACAGCAGCTTTGGGAGGAACACCTTACTTCCTTGGATGCCGAAGACGGCTCCCTCTGGGGAACCGCTCGAGCATTTAGAAAAAAGGCCACTCCGATCTCCGCCCTTAATGGCCCAAACGGCGTCGCTCTCAGTGACACAAACAAAACAGATCTTATAGCCAAATCACTCGAGAGCCAATTTCAATTAAACAACATCCAAAATCCACAAAAAGATCATATCATTTCCAATATTGTCGAAACATACATTACTGATCATACTAACAATACTGACCCTATCCCGCCTGCTCTTCCTTCGGAAGTAATTAATTACATTAAAAAGATTAAAGTTAAGAAAAGTCCGGGAAGAGACGGAGTTAATAATAAAATGATTAAAAACCTTCCCCTTCTAACAGTATTCAAAATTACTAATATCATTAACAATATGTTCAAACTTCCGAATGCATGGAAAACTGCAATTGTAATTCCTATCCTGAAACCAGGGAAAAATCCCAAACTTGCGGAATCCCATCGACCGATATCTCTACTACCGATTCTTAGCAAACTGGCAGAGAAAATTATCGCTGCCAGACTTAATGATCACTTGGAAAATGAAAATATCCTTGTTCCGGAGCAGCACGGGTTCCGTCCTCGTCTCTCCACCGCCCATCAACTTCTTCGAGTAGTTGAGTATATCAAAGATAGAATTGACAGACATCAATATACAGCTGCAGTGTTTCTAGACATTCGGAAAGCTTTCGACAGAGTTTGGCACACTGGCCTTCTCTTTAAATTAATAATGTATAAAATCCCACCCCCACTAATTCTTCTACTAAAATCTTATATCAGTGACAGAGAGATCTTTCACTGTTAAAATTAACAGAACTTTTTCCCAAGTACGACCTGCCAAAGCCGGCATCGCACAAGGGTCCATTTTAGGACCTGTACTTTTTAACCTCTACGTAAATGATATTCTTAAAACTACTAACACAATGATTTGTATGTATGCGGATGACACTGCCATTTTAAGTAGACACTACAACCCCAACACACTGACACAAAACATAAATGAACACCTGGCTCACCTTGAGATCTGGTTCTCCGTGTGGAAAATAGCACTTAATACTACGAAAACTGAAGCAGTATTCTTTACTCAAAGACGTCCACCCCTGAAATCACGCTCCAAAACCAAAGAATTCCCTGGTCTCAACACACTAAATACATCGGTGTTATAATTGATAAAAACCTCACGTTCAGACAACACATTACATACGTAAGAAATAAATTTTAAAATGCTACGCGACAACTTTATTCCCTAATCTGCAAAAAGTCTAAATTAAATAGACATAATAAAATGCTTATCTACACCCTGATTTTAAAACCACTTTTAACTTATGCTTCACCAATCTGGGCACACGCAGCAAGAACCAATATCAATCTCATTGAAATTTCCCAAAACGTTATTCTACGACAAATCCTCGATGCACATTGGTACATGAGGAACGCTGACATTAGATCAGCTCTTAACATTCCGACTATCAGGCAAACTATAAGAAAACTATAGCTATTAACTTCTTCAGTAATATTGACGGGCATGAAAACCCATCTATTCAAGAGATCCCTACTTATCCAACTTATCCCTTCATCCGTAGACCAAGAGACATCTTGGTCGATCCTGATTTTAATTAATTTTAAACTTTTTTCCCTCTTTTTTTTTCTCTTCGTTTTCCAATTTTCAAAATTTTGCTGCGTTCCAATTCTGTTGAATCGCAGTGTGTTCTGATTGGCTGCATATCCTAGCAATGTACTTATACCCCATTATCTGAACTCCTGGCTCGGCCAATAAAATCGCTCTCTTTTCGTTCCACAGCCCATATTCCCACCTCCTGATATTTTTTCCCGCACTTTCTGATCTCGGTTCTTGCTGTAACCCGATTGGCCACTGTAACTCCGCCCACTTAATGGACGCTTCGAAAAATGATTTTCAGCTCTTAAAAGAGCTTTTTTGAATACTTATAACTTTTATTGTAATTTTTTCTCCCATTTAATTTTTTAAATTTCAAATTATTCATAAACTAAATTTTACTCTTATTTAAATACTTTTCTAAAAAGGGCAATGGTAAATTTTGTACAGTCATCTTTATTCCAGGATAGGAGATTTGAGTCCGACGGGACTATGTGCTCCAATATTCACCCTAACGTATCAATGACCGCCTCGGTGAACTCTGTGATTTTTTGTTCTAGGTCGTTAGTGTTGTTAATATTATTAGGATGGAAATCAAAGAGAGAAAGATTTTTATTTAGATTTATTTTGAAAGTTTTCCAATCTGTGGAGACCGCTCTGGGATTTGGGGGTGCTTCTGCGAGTTTGAAGTTAAAATTTAAGAAAACCGGATTATGGTCTGAGGAAAGATCGTCGATGGAGTTAATTGTAAAGGGGTAGTAGAAGTTTTTAATTAGTGCGATGTCAATGGTGTTAGCGGAATTGTGACCAAATCTAGTAGGAGTTGAGGGAAAAGCGATATTTAAGTTGAGCATATTAGCGAAATTAAAGAGGTGTCTTCCTCTGGTAGTATTATTTTTACAATTCCAAGCGTTATGAGTTGCGTTGAAATCTCCGAAGAGAATACAATTACTAGCTGTTTGAATAAAGTGCTCAATGTCAATAGTAAATAAATTTTCATCGGAAGAGGGAGGAATGTAAACACAAGTAATTGAAATAGGATCATGCTTGGGGGAGTTAGTATTATATTAGTTGCTTCAAGAGCTCGAAGAGGAGGGGTGGAGAGGCAGTAGTGTTTGAGAGAGTTTTTAACTAGGATCAGAGTTCCACCTGCGGTCCATCGGAGATTCTGTCGTTTCTGTGACAGGTGTAATTCGCTATATTAAAGTTGTGTGAAGGTCTCAGGTGTGTCTCTTGTATGAGAAAAATATCCGGGGAGTGCTTCTCTATAAAAATACGTAGTTCAGCAATTTTTCTTAGTAAGCCGTTTGCGTTCCATGAACACAAACTGAGACCAATCGGGGATGAACTATACATTATTAATATTGTTACACGATGCCTCTATTTGGGCGTACATTTGATTGGGATTTAATTGTTGGCTTGTATTTAAATCATTACCGTTACAAAGAATTTGGGAAAGCTGCATTAGACAGTGCATTGTCATTTGCAGCGTTGTTTGGATATTAATATTATTGTTATTATTCATGTTATTAAAGTTAAAATTGTTATTTCTACGATTAAAATTGGAGAAGTGATTATTATTATATCTGTTATTGGGGGAATTGGTTTGTTGGTCTCAGTTTGTGCCGAAGACCCAGGTCCGCGTGTCGCCATCTGAGGGGTGTTTTTGAATTAATAGCTCCGGTTGTCGCTTGTGCGTAGGAGATACTTGGTCTAACTAAGCTATTGTAAATGTTGGTGTAAGAATTTCTGTTGTTTTTCGTGGCTCCTTTTGGGGGTTTGGAGAATGAGGGGCAACCTCTATAGTTTGCCATATGACCGTAGATGTTGCAATTTATGCAGTAAGGCGTTTCAAGTTTTTTTTAATGGGGCAATCTCGGGTGAGGTGGTTTTCACCACATTTTAGACATCTTGGGTTTAGATGGCAGTTTTCAGAGCTGTGATTGAAATTGTTGCAGGTGTAACATTGAGTTACACCCCTACCATCATAACCCTCAACTCTGATGCTGAGGTAATTTAGGGTTTTAAGATCGAATATTTTGAGATTGTCAAGATTACGGGGAGGGTGATTAAAAAGATTGGGAGGGGGCGTTTGTTTTTTCTTCCAACTAATTGATTAACTCTATCTGGGGTGAATCCTAGGATTTCCAAATCCTGTTTAATTTCCTCTTGGTTTGTGTTTCTGGGGAGGCCCTTGATAACTACTTTAATGGGGTGTTCTGCTTTTGATTTTATAATATAAAATTGAAATTTAAGTAATTTAAGGTGTTGTACGGCCATGCGTCTTTCTTCGGCGCTGTCAGTATACAGTTTTAGAAATTCACCCGTTAGGCGGGATCTTATTTTGGGGAATGCTTTTGTTATTGCAGCCATTTGGGCTTTGTAGTTCTTTTCGACGAAAAGCATGATGGGTGGTGGGAGTTGATTTTGTGGAGTATTTTGACTGGCCGAATTGTTCGAGCCATTGGGGTTTTCGTTGGCGACGGGGCCTGAGTTTTCGAGGTTGTTAAAGTGAGTGCCTTGTGGCAGTTCAAATTTATTTTGTGACAAATTTATTTCTTCATTATCGGTATTTTCAAGAATTACTTTTCTTGCAGTTTTTCTTTGGGGGATATTCGAAGTTGGAAATTTCTTTCCTTTTTCCAGAGTAGTTAGTATCAGGGGTCGATTTTAAAGGGAATTTTGAGGAGTTTTTTCATGATGGGGGCAGCCAGGGATAATGCAGGGTTCGAATGAGTCAATGTCACTTACCGCCAGTGCCATGGTTTCTTCGATGTCGTGCAGCTCAGTGAGTGCTCTGACGTAGAAGGGTTCATCTGGGTGGTGGTCGGGCATCATCATCAGTGCGTCAACGCAGGCCTGCTTGCATCTGCGAAAAGTTTCCATTTTGGCAAGTTGAGCTTTACTGTATTTCAACTGCTCACATGGTGTAAGCTGAGGCGAAGGTGTCCTCGTAGCGTTCCGATGCGATTCTGCTAGTTCCAGTTCCATGTCGGTAGGTAGGTTGGCCATTTCCAAGTCGTAAACGTTTTATCAGCAGGGTAGAAAGAGTAGAGGTTAGCTCTGTCGCAAGAGCCCTGAAAAGGGCTGTGGGAGTCAGAAAAGTACGTGCTCAGTCTGTGGCTTCCGAAACGACGATCGAGAGATTTTTTATGTTCGCGACATAACATATATACAGTCAACATCCAAAGGGTTATGTTGCCGAACACTGTTGTGCCGGTCTAACCGTAATCATTAACACAGTATTTCGAAATAAAGTAGTTGTATAGATATAATAATCTGCGTTTTTCTTTTTCTTTTCTTTCTGATTCATCGAATGTTAATACAACGAAAATGTTTTCTTTTTAGTTTTTTTTTATCTATCCAGGAATAAAATGAGTAATATTTTTTTTAAATAATGCGTAATATGTGTGTGTGTTTTACGGGATTGTCTTATTGGTATTTAATTAAATTGATGTGTTCCGAAATATGTGTTATTTTCTGAATTCCTTCTGATTCATTAAATATTAAGTTAGTATAATGGATGCTGTTTTACTTTTTTTTGTGTATATTTAATATAAAATGTATTTGATTATGTTATCTTGCAATAACTTTCAATATATTTTTGTGCACTTACTATTTTGATTATTTAAAAGTGATTAAAAATATTTCAAAGTGGCATTTTTGATGTTGTTGGCCGAGGAATAGGGTCAAAGGCTATTAGATAAAATGATCATTATCGATTTGAAAAATTTCATAATTGAATGTAAAGGGTTCGAAGTCAAAGCTAGTGGTGTAACGTACACCCCCGCATCGCAGGGGTATGGGGCTGGATTCTAGGATGTACAAGGCCTGACTAACGCCATGTACGTATTTAACCAATTCATAAAATATTAAAGGCTAAAAAAAAGTAGTGACCCAACATTAAACCCTCAGTTTACAGACCTTACAAATATTTCTAAATATTTGGAAACAAGTAGTTAATTAGTACTAAAAACATAGAAAGAGACTGCCCGCAACACTTTACGACGCTGTAACAGGTTCGACACCAGTAAGATAACAAACCAGGTGTAAAAATATATATAAAATCACTGATAAATCAATGCAATAATATTATATAAAAAATTGTAAATTCACAAAAAGATATTTTTCAAATGAATAATATATATATTATCCAGTAATTCAAGTGCATTACCTAAATCTATGAAAAACTATTTATTATTTCCTTAAAATGAATAAAGATTAAGTACAATTGGTTTTAAATTATGCATGACTTTCCATTAATATGTTCGAGTCTTTCTTAATGTATCGTTTTTATTTCAGTTACCAGGTTATCTGTCGACTGTTGTTAGATTTTCCATTTTAATAAATACCATATACCAGGGGTGTCGAACCTGTATGGGTCAGCGTGCCATTTTTCCTAAAGAAGTGTTTAATAAGGTATAGACGTGCCGACAAACAATTTTGACTTGTGATTTTTGGGGAAATAATAAAACTAAATACTAACAACTCAAAACTCTATTTCGAAAAAATACATTTTGTCCTTTATAGTAGTAAATGTTTTAGTTATACGTGTAATTCAAATTAAAGTAACGTTAGTGTGATTTCTGCTGATGATGATTAGATGAAAAATAACTTATATTATGATCGTAAGATATTACTTTTAGCAAAATCCATGTTGAATTGGAGTCATCTACCAAACAGTTTCTAAGCGAATTTTTAATTCTATTCATCTTTGAAAATAATGACTTGCAGGCGTGGGTAGATGAAAATATGGTTAAAATAGCATGACCCAGCTTCTTCAAATAATTAAATGTATATGGAATTAAATTCCATGTTTTCAAATTTCAATTATTAGCATTTTTACTTTCAAACAATGCTAACTTCTCCTTTTTTTTCAACGAATTTTTGAATCTATATTAAACTAGACTCGAAATCAATCAGTTGCAATTCAAAATTTTCAATTTTCAACCAATCGAACGGGACAAGTTAAGTTTCTTAAAGGAAATCACATCAGGGTAAATAAAAAAACTTGAGCGTTTCCGATAATTCTTTAAACTGAAAAAATCTCGCTGAAAATTGCGACTGACCACTCGCGTTTGTTCGTAATACTTCACATTGAACTTTATTTTGAATTAAAATGCAAACCGTTTTGATCGGTGGCGTGCCCAAAATATGTTGTTACGTGCCAGTGGTTCGCCATCCCTGCCATATACTCTCTAATGTTATACGTTATTTACTTCGGTTACTCAGACTCAGATGGATTTTGAATTCATTGGTAAGTTTAATATTTAATTATTTGTGCGTAATATGTAAAGGTACATTATGTTATGGTTTTGCAATCCTTTGTAAAATCTGGCTTGGGCCCAAAATCTGACATAGGAGGGGTCCTTAATATTTTTCGTTGCGCTACTGGTCAAAGCTCAGTTGTTTTGGAGGAACGTAAATTAAAAGCAGAGACAGCAACGGGAACACGAATTCAAAATACCTACAACAATACTCCACTCTTAACTTTTCCAAACCAAATCTACTTTATCATCCTTAACCTGAAAAATAAAAAGTCTCCGGGATGCGATGGCATAAAAAATATTGCACGAAAATATCTACTATATGCCATCATTGTATCGTATTGATTGCTTTCGTGATGTTGACATCATGAAAATAATCAATAAATATCTTACGTTTCGGTACTTCCGTAAATCCTAGAAGCACTCAATCATCACCATTTACCCAAGTCTGATAAGGACCATAATTCCCTCCTCCAAAAAATGCTACAAGCCCATTTGCCTTACTTTAATTCTAGCAAAAAACTTTGCAAAAACTATACCTTCAAGAATACAACTCTCTATCAACAATATTTTATTCCGATTTTCAGCATGACTTTCAAAAAGTACCATCAGCTGCTCCGAACGACTAACAAATTGTAAATGAATTCTAAGCCCATCACCCTATCACTGATGAGAAAAAGGACTTTGATCGAATGGGGCACAATGATCTTACTTTTAAACTCGACTTCCATATTTTCCCGTACTTTAATTGTATAACTGACTTGAAGATGTAACAATTCAAACCATCTATTTATTCTAACCCTGAGCCCATCTAATCTGAAACATCACACAAGGAAGTATGCTTCCAATTCTAAACAAAATATATTCACGAGTGCTTTTCCACTTCACCATCAATAGACGTCGTAGGAAAATGAGGAAATTAGGGATTTCATCAAATCCCTAAGGGGGATGATCAATTCACGCAAGATGTTAAAATAGCGTCTCTTTGAGGTCATTTCCCTGATGTAAGTAAGTGATTTGATCAAATTCTTGAACTATTTTAGTGAAATGATGAAATGAACAAGTCAGCATTTGTAGAGCTCTGTTTTCGCATTGTCCGTGCCAGGCAGCGCCGGGCTTCTGACGTGACGCACCAAAACCAAATGACCAAAACATCATTTTTTTAGTTTTATTTAATTAAACTCCTTACACTATTATCTTACGATTGATGTATCACTTTTGTATGACTAAAAATTAAAAAATTGGATAAAACTTAAATTGAAAAATGTAAGCAAACAAATTAGGGAATTCGACTACGCCCTCTTTATAGATAAAAAAAAACTTTTTGATAATAAAAAACATTATTTTAAAAAGGGAAATAATAACTGAAAAAAGGGTGTTACAAATTAAACAGGATATTTCTGAAGTACTACATATTGTATAATCTAAAATATTTCAAATTCTACTGGAGAAATGACTTTTTTTTTAAAAAAATACCAGATTCATTATCTATTTATTTTGTTAATTAATTTCGAATAAATAATTTGTAATTCAATGATTATTGTTGTATTAATTACTCTACTTTTAATAATGCACCATATTTGCTAAATGAACACACTTTCAAACTCTTGACAATATTATTTCACTGAAATAAGTTGGAAATATTTGTTCAAATCACTTACTTTTCTTAGGGAAATCAACTTACAGAGTTCTTATTTTAACATCTTGCGTGAACTGATCCTCTCCCTTAGGGATTTGATGAAATCCCTAATTTAATCATTTCCCTGCGACATATACTCTCATCAGGGGAACTTGAAACTTCTATAAAGCGCGTTCCCTGGTGGCGAATAGGAGAATGCCTCCATTGGTTTATGTTTGTGTGGTAGAAGAAAAAAATAAAATACCTTCCGCGGACCAACAGGTAGAAGTCCGACTCCTCGGGGCAAGTGCCCCCTCCTTCCATGTGGTTATGACATCATCATTTATAGATATCTGAAAATATTTTTCGATGATGCCTCCATATTCTTTCAATATTACACTTCCGAAAGGGTAAGGATCGTTCTCTAAAACTACCTTAAAAGTTACAATCCTTGCTGACCCAAAGGATGATCTCCATTAGCATCAATAGATCGAACGCCCTCTTCTTTAAAAAGAACCCCTCTACCATAACAACCTCGCAAACCTTACACTTTTTAAAAATTGAGTTTCTTGTTTTTCAAATGTCACCTCTATGTTGTAGACAACAAACCAGCCTTTAAAGAGCATTTTAGTAGCACTTAAGTCAAATTCAAGAAAATTCACAATACTTTGAAAATCCCTTTATAAAAATTCCAAGCCTTCACTCAGAAAAAAACGAGTCTCTTATCTGCAATAATTGCCATCCCCCATCATCTATGCTTGTCTAATGTGGACGATGGTAGCCAACCAACGTATAAACAAATTTCAAATGCTTCAGAATAGTTATCTGCCTCACCTTAATGCACCGAACTACATTCCCAGAAGATGAATTCATAAAGATCTCGCAAAATCACACACAACTCCATTCGTACAAGGATTAAAAAACTCGCTACACCCTTCTGCCAAGATAATACAAGTTCTCACTAAAACTTCAATATTACTGCTCATGTCGGTGGCATCTCCCTCGTCAACATAAACATCCCAACCAAGCATTGAATATCCCGACCACTTCTAAAAATCGATGTGACTACAGGTAGGATGAACTTGAGAAGCTCAGTTCATCTTCCATCTTTCTCCAGTTTGCCTAAATGACGTCACTTTTTAACTTATTGCTTTGGTAACCTAAACATTTACAATTCTCGGGAATTGACTTCCCCTTGTTCTGGGATATCTGGGATCAATTTGTGAAGGTCCTCTTGGACCTCACTTTGAGAACGAGAATAAGTAGGAGTCAGATAAGAGCCAGTAGCCATTTTTATAAATAACTTTCTTTATTTGGTTATCTTATCCAAATAGAATCAAAGACTTATTAACAAATATATCTAACTAGTATTATGAGGTTTTTTAAAGGGAATGTCCTTTAAATTAACTTAAATATTTAATGATCCAATTAATTAACAATTAGAATATCGATCACGCAGAGATTACCACGATAAGAGATCCCAGATTTATATTTAATAATGTTCCTATTGAACATTTAACTTTAATCTCACTCCTAATATAAACGTTTAATGAGACTTCAAATGTAAATCAATATTTACCACACAATCTCAACTCTTCTTGAGATTAAATTATCCACCAAGAAATCTTCAATTATAAATTTCTAATTTCACTATTATACATTTCTGCTTCAATCTCTCTCTCTCTGCTCTAACTTTTACGATTCCGTTTGACTTAAATACTTTATCTAATCTGCATAACAAGGAATCCTGTCCTCTTTTTGGAGCTGATTGGAAATAGGTAGGGAATTAAATTTCCCTAAAAAAGACGACCCAGAAGGTTAGTGATAAAGTTCCGTATAGATTTGTCACAAATTAAATCTATTTTCGTTCCACCAGTCTTCACTACTTTATCGATACATGCTATTAAAGCTCACATCCCTTGTTTTTCTCTCTGTTATGCAACTGTACACTGAAGCTCACGTGTTGTGTGGTGGCTGTCAATGTTCCGCTTACCCAAGATATCAGAAGAAAATAAAAGGTTTTTTTTTAAAAAATATTTATCGTTAACTCTAATAATTCCTTCTTTTTAGTTAACTTCTCACATTTTAAAATATAATTTCTCTTTAAATCTTCACACATTTTGTATATTAATTTTGTAATTTAGAATATTTTGGTTCAGACACATAAGTATAATGTGTCAAAATCTACCCTAAAAAAAACTTTGGCTCATCAAAATTATTAACTAAATTCGTTTTTTAATATTTTCTCCGAAGTTTCTGCTAATAATAATCTTGAAGAATATTTTGGTAGTAATGGATATTGATTAAGATCAAGTAATTTTTTTTTGGTTCAGCGTAATCTTTTATAATTATCATTTATTGTTACAAAAAAATGAATTTGCTCCAGCAAACTTTTAATTTCATAACAAAAAAAAACTTATTTTGTTATACAAACCGATTAAGAATTAGAGATTTAATTGAATTAAAGATCTAATAAACAAATATAAAATTTTAATTTAGAGTAAGAATGAGAAAAAGAGAGAGTTGGAATAAGTCATTCTTTGAGTGAATTTTATGAACCTGTCACTGATGTATCAGAAGAGAGTGAATAGCAAAGAAAAATTTCCAAAATGTTCTTTCCGATCAAATTAACGATTTATCTATTTTTAATAGAATGCCTCTACTTTTATTTTTAGAAGACACAGAACATATGAAAAAGGAATGCATATTGATACAGATGACAATTTGGATGAAGATTTTTTAAAAGAAAATCAACTTACTCTACCTTTTTAGAATTATTTAATAAGCCTGACGAAATTCAACCATTAGAACAAGCAACAAGTTTGAGAAGGCAATTAGGAAATTTAAACATTGGGGAAACATTAAAACTTTTAGTTTTATCCATACCTAAGCGTTTGGTCGTGGTTATCCCTCCGTAAAAAGAGAAGTAACTTCTTAAAACTCAAATCGAACGAAGGTTTTCGACTTTAGTTATGCAAATAAATATAGGTGGATCATTTTATTCTAACAATCGAGTTTCTTTTAGGTAAAGGAATGGTTAAGCAACAAATATTTAGAGCTTTTTCTAACAGAAAATCAAATACTCTTTGATATTTGTTCAATTAAAAGAACTTTAGAGTCAAGGGGATAAAAGCCTTTTTCTGCTCCATATTCCCTAATAACGTTATCAATTAGTCGTAATTATCTGCTTTGTTGCAAACAAATACAAATGCCATTAAATCGTATTGAAAAGAAATTTATTTTTTGCCCCTAGTTTTTGTTTTACGCTTCCAAATTTACTAATTTCAAGATATTTCCTAAGTGAACGAATTTCATTGATATTAGAGTTGTACACTAGAAAAAAAAAATATATACATCGAAATATGATTAGATAAAAAAAGATAATACGAGCGAATTTTTTTTTAAACTGAATACACGAACAAGATAACAGATGAAACGTTTTTTAGGAATTAATTAAGAAATGTATTTAAATGAAGAAAAGTTTGTTCTCAAAGGGAAACATATTATTTGGGATTGGCTCCAAAATCTTTTATCCTGTAAGCAAAATCAGTGACATAAGACTTCTTGAGGCCCTGGACTCCAAAGCAAAAGTGGATTCCTTCTGCGACAATTTTAAATAGACAATATATAGCAGGGGTCGGCAGCCTATGGCCTGTGTGTCAGATGTGGCACGCGGAGCAATTCTCAGTGGCACTCCACAACACCACAAAAACTATAAGATAAAAGTTAAATCGCTCTATCTTTTCTCACTACGTCTCGCGCATTTTAACTCAATGGCAATTTTTCACTTTCGATTCTCTGCCATGAAGCAATTCTGCTGAATCAGCTTCAATGTATTTTGTGTGCTTTACAGTAGCACACGCCGGAAATTTTCAATTGAGGGGGGGTCCAAGGTCGAAAGTCCACATTCTCGTGTCATGCTCCAATGCGCCACCCAACCTTCTTGTGATATGTGCTTCATACTGACTTCTGTTAGCCCCTGTGTGATACTTTGTGGTGCACGAGATTTTTAAATGTTCTCAAGAACAAATTTTTTTTTAAAAAAGACTATTCTTTTGATTTTGCCAATTTTCGGAAATAAAAAACAGTAAACAGTATTATTATCGAATGAATAATTAGCATTAATTAATAAAGCTAACCATTAATAACAAATACTTAGCTAAATTTTATGGACTACATACTTATGATTATAATCAATCAGAAAGAATTAAAGTAGGGCTGAGCAGGGGAGGGGGAGGGTCGGACACGAGACCCCCCGCCTTGTGTGTGCCACTGGTGTTTCATGTAAAAGAAAACATTTTCTGTCTAAATGTGACTCATTATTAGTGTTAAAAATTCAACGCAAATCAAAATAATCGTGTTCTACTTGTAAAATGAAGAATCAGTCATGGCTGCATAATGAATAAAAAAGAAAGTAGCTTATCATTTAAACCCCAAAAGCTTGAGCAACGACGGTAAAAGAAAAAAAAGTAAATGTCTTAAGAATAAATCAAAATTCTATTTGGCAAACGATTTGCATCGGAAATATGATAAACAAAAATTCTATCAACTGCTTTGGATTGAAAATAAATTCGGTGAAAAAAAAATCGCTTGTGGAACAATTGGGTTCGGGAAGTGAATCTAATTTCATAACAAATGCCATTTTAAATAAATATTAAGAGCAAGCAATTACCCGAGTGTTGTGTTAAAGAAGCCAGTTCTCTCTCTCTCTCTCGTTTTCTTATTTTCTCATGATGCATTGCGACCGAGATTCGTTTGTTCAAGCATATTGGTAGAATTTGCATGTTGGACGATAGAAGAAATTAAAGTGAAGTGTTAAGTTAAAAGTAAATTAAAAAAAGAAAACAAGAATGAGGAAAAAAAATTTAGAGATTTTATTTATTTATATAATTTGACAATGCATAATAAGTGTTGAAAATATTTTTAATAGTACATAAAAGAGTATTCGAATGGATGCATTTAAAATTTTATCATCAAAAGTTTAATGCATGTATGTCTTTGTACATAAGAAAAGTAGTAAACATGAATGCAGAATAAATGTAGAGATTTTATTTATTTTTTGACAATATCTGATAAGTTGAAAACATTCGAACCTTTATATAAAAATATTCCAATGAATTAAATTTTCGATGTTACTGTATAATTAGTTTGTGTTAAGTTAAAGTTATAATTTGTACCTTTATTGATAAATAAATTATAAATTTAAAATTTTACCGTCATAAGTTTTAAATTTACATCACTTTGCGTAACTAAAGTATGAAACTAGGATATGAAATTAATTTCTTTTTTTTGACAATCCTTACTAATATTATAAACGTGAAAGTTTGTGAGGAGAGAGAGAGATATGTTTGTTATTCTTTCAATGGAAAACAACTGAATGGATTTTAATGAAACTTTACAATAATATAGCTTATACATTAGAATAACACATAGGCTATAATTTATAAAGATATCACGTAAAGTTCCCAAAATATAACGATAATTGTCTAGAAAATAGGAAAAAAATTCTGCCATATGGCCAAAAGCCCGTGGCACCCATATCTATCTTTTTTGTGTGAAGCAAAGCCTTCCCTTTTGTTTTGTCTACGCCTTGCCTCAGTGCGCGCTCGCTTTTAATTTATTTCGTAAATAAAATAATGAATATGTTAGTTTTGTATAATATACTTTTTGGGGGGTCCGATACGTGTTTAAATAATTTACTAAACGCAGTGGAATGAAAAACTATGAAATTAAAATAAAATATCAAAATGTTTTCATCAGATAGTTTTTTTTTCTTTTTGAATGGTTTTTTTCATTGCATGTAAATATATATATCTAGGCTTTCCCCCACACCGTTTTTTTATAACTTACATCTATATATATATATATATATATATATATATGGGAGACAACAAGGGGTCCAAGACATTTATCTTTTCTTTAACTTTATTTTAAAACTAACAAAAATTAATTAAAAAGGTAGATAAGTTTGACAATGATATGCAGAAGGTAACGCCTGCTCGCGCACCTCTCGCGTTCTCTCTGCTGTTCTCTTCAAAGTTCACAGGTTAATAGTTTCTCTCTCTCTCTCAGTTTCAATTCACTGCGCCTGCGCGCGAAGACTGCTTGGCTTTGGCTGCCACAATTGGCCAGCCTGACTGTACGCTGTCCGCAGCGGTACGTCCCTTTTTTCCTTTTTCATCGAGACCAGAGGAGAATCTGAAACATACAAAAAAGACGGAACAGACAAGGACTATACGACAAATACATAGAGATTTAACATATCATAATTTTTCTGAACTAGACAGTTTCTCCATCATGTGAAGGCACCTCTTCGACATCCGGAAGGTTCCACAGGAAAACATTGTGTTTCACAGGCATAAGAACGTCTTTTTTAACAAGTTGATCTTTGGTTGAACGCATCGATATTTTCCTCTCTAGAGTTCTGGACGTCTGTTCAAAACGATTTCTCTTTTTCCTCCGTTTCCACTGCCAGGGCTCAAAGATTCGTCGGAGCAACACAAACCGTCGATGTTTACTCTCCATAGGTGAAGGGGTGTTGAAGTTCACGGAACTCGTTTTCATGGCACCATTTACTTTCTTACACAATACTATATCAGAACATTTTTCTCTTATAATACTCAATTTTAACTTAGTACTCTTAATTTTATTACATTTATAATCCTTAATTAGAGAACTCAAATCATTTCTAGTATTAAAGTTTTTAACATGTGACAAATCATAACTAGAGTTTTCTATCACATTTGAAACAGAAACATTTGAAACAGAAACTGCACCTAAATCTGCATTCAAAGAGGATTCACTTTCACTCAATAAAACATCGCTCTTTGCGTGGCCTAGTTTCTTTATTTCAGCATATACACTGGGATGTATAATAAATTCTTCGGTCAAGGTCGGTGATATTGCCGTTCGAACACTTAGACCGGGAGAGTGTTGATTAAGAGAAATATTTATGGGTTTAACTTCTACCATTCGCTGTTCGCCAAAACATGAACTTAATGTTATGATCTTTTCGGAAGGTGTTTGCACTCTAATTAGTGAGGAATTTAAAACTGGGATCTGGCAACCTGAATCGATCAAGGCTGTTACGCGCTGATTTTCCACAAAAATGTTTACGTATTGAAGATTTGCGATCTCACCGCTATTTTGTTTTTCGCTCTCGACTTTCAAAGTATTCACGTTTATTCTATTATGGATGTGGGATTCTTTAGGCTTAAAACGCTCCTCGCAATCTCTTGCGTAATGAGATGAATCACCGCATATAAAGCAATTTTTATTTTCTCTTTCAAGATATTGGGGATAGTTCTCTTTAATCTTTGGTTTAAAGTTTTGTGATCTATTTTTAAAGGGGTCTTGGGTATATCCATAAGTAATAGGAATTTCTTTATGCGATCCGCTTCTAGATGAAATATAAATATCGCACTCTTTAGCTAAATCAATAGGCCTAAACCAATCTTCTGCTTCTCGAATGCCAATATGAGTTGCAGTTTCCTTATTTAAAGTTTCAAATAATTTATCAGAAATTATAAGATCACATAGAGATTCAAAGGAATTAACTTTTCTTAACGAACAATAATATTAGAAGTTTGCCGTCAATCTTGCAGCAAATTGGATGTATGTCTCGCCTGATGATTTTACAGCATTTTTAAATGAGTTTAAACACTCGCGAGGGGTTAATTGGAATTCTCTGAGTACTATACATTTTAGTTTTTCATAGTCATTTAATTCCTCTTCTTTAATATACAGTAAGACGTTATGAGCTCTTTCGCCCAGAAGATTTATTAAAATTTCAGATTTATATTCGTCATTTATTTTCTTGGTTAAAAATGCGCGTTCTAATGATTGGAAGAACAGATTAAAATTTTCAGATCTGGTGGGAACAGGAAGAGATAAATTTCTAATACTTTTTATCATATTTTCTATGTTAGTTTCGAACTGTTTTTCTTCGACTTTAGCTGCAGCATTTAAACTTAATGCTTTATTTTTAGCCGTTTGAAGTTCGACTTCTTTTTCTAATTTTGCTAACTGTAGTTTAGCAAGTTCAATTTTCTGTTTTTCTAAATCCCTTTCGTTTCGCGATACCCTCTCATCTATACAGTTTTTAATTAAAGTTTTAACGAAATCTGGATCACTTTCAAATGTACTACTGTTCTCAATTTTAGTCTTTAGTTTAGCTATGGTGTCCGTACTCTCCCCAGTACCGTCTAGATCCTCAACAACTCTTATGAGATCCTCTTTAAGAGCGTTTTTATACATTTATACCTACCTTTTTTTTCTAGCTCCCTTGTTGCTCGCACTTACGATGTATCCAATAATTGAAGAAAAACGTTGATTCCACTGTGATTTCACCTCTTCGCAGGTAATATATGAACTATAGTTCTTGAACAGATAAATTGTTCGAATTGACACCTCTTCGCAGGTGTTTATCTGAGAGTTCCAACCTCTACACAGGCGGATTATTCACACTGAGTTAGTTCCAACCTCTACACAGGCGGAATATTTGTCGATGGTTCCAACCTCTACACAGGCGGAACGAAGTTTCCGAAAAATGGCGGCGCGTCTCCTCCACGGACGGCTTTTTTTTTTCGCTGTCCAAACTTTGATCAAAATCGAAATTTTTTCGATCCCGGTCTCTACACAGGCGGAGTATTCATGCTGAGTTCAAACCTCTACACAGGTTGAACGAAGTTTCCAAAAAAAATGGCGGAGTGTCTCCTTCACGGACGCTTTTGTTCATTGTCCAGACTTTGGTTCAAAATCGAAATTTTTTCGATAACAGCCGAGCCCCCATAATTTGTGGGAGACAACATGGGGTCCAAGACATTTATCTTTTCTTTAACTTTATTTTAAAACTAACAAAAATTAATTAAAAAGGTAGATAAGTTTGACAATGATATGCAGAAGGTAACGTTTGCTCGCGCACCTCTCGCGTTCTCTCTGCTGTTCTCTTCAAAGTTCACAGGTTAATAGTTTCTCTCTCTCTCTCAGTTTCAATTCACTGCGCCTGCGCGCGAAGACGCTTGGATTTGGCTGCCACACACACACATATATATATATATATATATATATATATATATATATATATGTTTGTGTGTGTGTGTTTATTCAAGCATTAAAAAAACAATCGTTTCAATAACTATCTGTAAATTTTTCTCTATTTATTAATTATACAAATTGGATTTTATTAATATATAAATGTTTTTAAAAGGATTATTTCTATTATTTCATGACTAAATTAATTATTTTTAATTAAAAAGTACATCGTCTATTATTTTGAATCAAAATACAATTTAGAGACATTTTTAAGTTAACTATATGTAAGGATTGATTGATTCATGAAAATCTGAAGTTTATTTTATTATTTTAGTTTCTTGGAAACTAACTATTATACTAAAAAAATTATGAAAGCTTTTTGTTTTACTCTTAGCATCAGAATCGCTTTCTTTTTATTGCTTCACATTAATAAATTTTTAACTAACGCAATATCGTTTTTTATAAGTCATACATCGAAATTTGAAGCTATATCTTATCTGTGAGGAAGAGGGGAAAAGGGAACAATAATTTTACCATAAAAAAACCGTGTTATGCCGGGCTAGAGAGAGGGGAAAAAAACCTGTCTTATAAATCGAAAATAAGTGGAACAAATTTCGAAAAAGGGAAATTTAATGAAATAATTTTAGAAATCACACTCACATTGCGCGCGTACAAACACACACTCATAATTGCTGGCGTCATGACAGAAAGAAAAAATCCATGCAACGCCAGGCCGACGGTGCTTATAAATACCATTCACTTTAAAATAACATAGAATAACCAATTTTACGAATATCCTCACAATACTTAGCAGGAATATTCTTTGAAATCCACTCTTCTAAGATATACGGCAGCATGGGTTCTATGATGAGTATTTTAGCGGGGAAGGCGAATAGTTTTATAGCAGAAACTGCGTTTTCAGCGGATTGCAAAGATTATCATTTTTGTCCCGAAAAAATAGTTAATGTCAAAATTTAAACGTCTTATTTTTTTGTATGTTAATGAGGACCTTAGAAAACGATTTAACTCTTTATTTTAAGTGAACAGTGTATATAATTAATTTTACAGTGGAATACTTTTAATTAATTAATTAGCTCTAACGGATTAAATTTCCCAAAGTTGAGTATTTTGTTTATGTATATCCCTTAATTTTCAATGCAATGATCAAAAAAAAATATTGCATGGAAAAAACTGCAGTAAATCATAATGCGGTAGATGAAGGGTTAACGTGCATCGCCCCCCTACACGACGGGTCTTTAGTAGTACTTGGCTCGAACTTGTGACAAGGCCATCCATGATCCGATACCTTGACCACTCGGCTACCGTGGCCACTGTATTTTTTGGAAGTGTAGAAAAAGTACCCACTAAGAATTATGCCGCGAAAGCGTAAGTCTAATCTTTCCCAAAGCTCTAATAAAGCTCGAGCTATGAAAGTAGCTAGACAGTCACCAACTTGACTCTATCGCCAACATTTCACTTTGTTTTTCATTGAATCACCATTATAATTTAAGAAACGGCGTTGCTTGCGAATATTACAATTTTAATATAATAAATACAACAGAAAGTAATATTAACGTATTACACTTTCAGATATAAATTATTTACACTATTTTAAGCGTTCATTACACAAAATTTGTAACAATGTGTTACTTTTGCTGAGAAGAGATCAGCTTAGGAAGGTATTTTCAAAAATTTTAAAAAACATGTTTGTAATGAAAAAAAAAACTTGTATAAAAACATTCCATTGTATTAAATCTTAAACTTACACGCAAACAAATTTTAGAGAAGCATTGAAGTGTTACCCTTTTTAGAGCCATAATAAATAATTAATATAAATAAATCAATTTTTAATTTTTAAAATTTATTGTCAATTTTTTTTTTTTACTTCTCTTCATTTTTTAGAGAAATAGAAAAAAATATATATTTGTAAGTCCAGGATCTGATCGCAAATTATTAATTTTGTCTGGCCATCCATTGCAAAAAACAAAACAAGCAAAAAATATGTCAAGCAACGTGGCTTCTGAATATGGCAATATTGAAGATTCTGGACGATATAATCGCCTTCAACATTCTGGGCGTTTCCATGGTTATACTGCATAGTCACGAGAATCTATCAACCAATCATCGGATTTTCATGTAAACGGGCTGGAAAAAAATACCGGTAAAAAAAGCTAGTTTTTCTCACCAACCCCGATTCGTTGGGAATTTCTGGTTTGCATGTAAAAGAAGCCTTTGTCGGTGGTTTTGATGATAAGGTAAATGGTTTTTTTTTTTTTTTTTTTTTTTGCATATGACACCAAGGCAGGGGGTGTCCAGCCTTTTTAGGAAGAGTGCCACTATCTGATAAAAAAAAATTATATACATGCCACTTTTACCTTTTCAGAATATTAAACAAACAAAAAAGATGAAAAGGGGAAAAAATTGTTACTTATTAGCTTATGGGATTTTCACGCAAATGGCACATTTTATAATCCAAGTCTATGTAGTACTACTTAGACTCCGTTGTTAATTAACTTTTTAAAGGATCAATCAGATAAGCAGGGCATAAAATAAAAATTAGTAATTTAAAACATTTAATTCTTAATAATTATTAGACCGTCAGTACTTACTTAATGTGGCTTTTCAAATTGTACTTTTCCCTCTCCAATCATGTATTAGGATTAGCTCTTGAAGATGCTAACAAAATTGTTAAGCAAATTTTATTTTTATGGTCATAATAGAAAATATTTATTCACAAACATGCTGAGATCCAAATTTTGACGGGGGTTGAAACAACCGCATTTCGATAAAGTGAAAAATTTTAATTTATTATTATTTTTTCAATAAGTCTTCGTGTGCCACTATTACAACTCACCGTGGCACAGTGTGGCACGCGTGCCGCGGGTTGTGGCCACTCCTGCTCTAATGTGCTAAGTGTTGGGAAAATGGTGTGGGAGGGGAGAGGCGTTATCTCGTATATATATAAATTTGTCAACTCTTGAAAATATATGTATAAATAAATGTTTTTTTTTGGGGGGGGAGGCTACCTTGTGTGTCATAAGGACACAAACATATTTCAATTAAATACAATGGTAGCAATTGCGTAGCGTGGGTTTTCGTCGCCTGGTGCTGACCGGAAATTTACCGCCCCTCTATTTTAATTATTAGTCAAGAAAATTAGAAAAAGTTAAAAAAAAGCAGCTTTAAGTTATATTATTGATAAAAAATGCACTTTTCGTGTGTTTTTTTCATAGCACAATCTTTAATACAATTGCGAATATCTATATGTATTTCATGATCAATTGACAGAATAGCTAAATTTGTTAGCCTTAACGTGGGCATAGTCGATCTGTGTGAGCTAATTTTTCATTAATTTTAGCTTATATATATATAGAGAGAGAGAGAGAGAGAGAGAGAAGCTTCTCTCGCAACTGGCATTACTGATGGCAGATGTCTCAACATTATGACAATGTTTGGTAAGCCATCTTCAAGTTTGGACTCAATAATATATTTTAATAAACCCAGAGAGCCGAACCTAATGAGTTATTTTTTACAGCCTGGGTGTTGCAAAATGAAGTGAAATAAAAGTGCCGCTAGGCGGCGTTGTTTTGTGACGTCAGTCTGCGAGCTGACGAATATATTCAGAGTACTGGTTGGACGCTCGACGGTTGCCGAATGTTTATTTTTTATGTATTTTAATGTGCCGTCCTCAGTAGAATAAAAGAATTATCTTGAAAGACGTCTAGTCTTATTTTGACCAAAGTTACTCAGCATCTGGTAGATGCACCTGCAATTGAATTTCTAGAACATAGTGGCGTCCGTGACAGGACTCGAGTACTTTGGATTTGAGTATTTTAGTTGAGCTTTGAATTTTTGATATCGAAAATGAATTTAAATGCTTTAAAAGCACAACGAAAAGGACTGAGGACGTCTTTTTCTGATTGTTTGAAGAAAATCGAATCTGAATTAGCACAGGAACTCTGCAATTTTGAGACACTTTCGGTTTTGAAAATTCAATTCAACGATAAATTTGCGAGAATGGACTCTTGCCAGAAAGCGATTTCAGAAACATTGTTGTTGTCTGATGATGGTGAGCGTTTATTCGCTGAAGATTTGGAAGATGCTGAAATCTACCGAGAAAAGTTCTGGGAGCTTACTACGAAAATAGAAACTGAAGTCGCAACAGTGTACTGTTCCGAGAGATAAAGAATCAAGGAAATTTAAACTCCCAAAATCGAACTAAAAAGTTCAATGGAGAGGCGAAAGAGTATTTGACCTTTTGGAGCCAATTTCAAGATACACGAAGATAGAGGAATTGCGGCAGAGGATAAAATGCAGTATTTGTTACAATCGATGGAGCCAGGGTCCAAACCAGAGAGATTAGTACTAAGTTTCCCTGCTACTGCTGCAAATTACCCAAAGGCGATAGATCAACTGAAAGAAAGATTTGGACGAGAAGACTTATTAGTACAAATCTACGTTAGAGACTTGTTAATTTTGGTTATGAAAAATGCTGCTACCGGAAGAGCGAAGGCCGATTTACCCTTACTTTATGATGAACTTGAAAGTAAATTGAGATCCTTGGAGAGCTTGGGGAAGACTCAAGATAAATACGGAGATTTTCTGACGCCCTTAGTGGAGAACTGCCTGCCTGAGGAAGTGTTGGTCGCCTGGGAAAGAAGCAGAAATCATCAAACAGAATCCGAGGGATCCCGTTCTTTAGAACAGTTAATGAACTTTCTTCGGCAAGAGGTGAAAGGAGAGGAGATGGTTCTTTTGGCACGGACTGGCCTCACCCCCCACCAGAATCCACGAAAAAAGGATTATCATGCAACACAGGTAAATAAGGTAGAAACGACGACAGCAGCAGCTTTAGTAAATATGGACAACCCAGGTAAGAGAATTTTAAAATGTAATTTTTGTGTAATAAGTTGCATCCAAGTGAAAAATGTTACTCAGAAAAGAAAATGACAATAGCTGTTAAGCAAAATTTATTGTTAAAAAAGGGGCATGCTTTTCTTGTCTCAAAACTAGTCATTTTTAAAGTAAATTCTGTAATATTAAAAATCAATTAAATTGTTCTCATTGTAATAACCATCACTTTGAAATAATGTGTTCTGAAAAGAAATGAAAACGAAATCGATTCAAAAATCGGAAAGTTCTCTCTCTAACTCCAACAAAAGCAAAACTGTATTTTTGCAAACGCTTTGAGTTATTATTCGGTGTCAAGGTCAGGAAAAGTTAATCCGTGCTGTGATTGATAGTGGATCTCAAAGTACTTACGTTAGCGAAAATGTAATAACTCATCTAAAAGCACTTTCGCTTAGAAGCAAAACAGTGATTCATGCACTCTTTGGGGGGTGAAACAAAACCAAAAAAACATGATATATTTCCGGTAGAGGTTAGTAATTTAAATAAGACGTATACTTTGAACATAAAATTTACTGATTCTTTTCGGAGGGAAACGGAAATCAACCTTTTAATCGGTGCAGATATCTTAGGAAAATTATTAACAGGGACTTCTGTAGAATTAGAGTCCGGCTTAACTGCCGTAGAAACCAAACTAGGTTGGACAGTATTTGGAAAGGGTTCATGTGTAAAGGATAATATTGTAACAACATTATCAATGCATTCTATGAGCATACCAGTTAATAAACTTTGGGAACTTGAGGTTTTAGGAATTTCCAGTCCTACTGAAATTGAAAAACAGAAAACTGAACTTAGCTTAAATGATTTTAATAACAGAATGAAAATTCTTCCTGATGGAAGGTATGAAGTAGAACTCCCTTGGAAGTATGACTCATTGAAGTTACCAAGTAATAAAGAATTGGTCTGGAAACGACATGAAGGAATGATAAATAGATTTGGATGTGGGGAATTTTTTATTGATTATCAAAAGGTATTTCAGGATTGGGAAAAATTGAACATTATTGAACGCGCGTATCAGATTTAGAATTGAATAAAGAATGCCATTATTTGGCTCACAGACCAGTTATTAAATTAGATAGTCAAACGACCAAAATTCGCCCCGTTTTTGACGCCTCGGCCTCCGAAAAAGGGAAACCTTCTTTAAATGAATGTTTATTAACCCTCTAACCGGATAGCACGGAAAGTTCCGTCAGTGTAAAGATGCTTCGAAAATGGACTGCGCTGATTTTTCTGCCTTCAAGTAACGTTTTCAAAAGCGGATTAGCCGCACTTTTCTGAAATCCTTTCCCCCTTTTAAAGGTTTAACATCTTGAAAGATAATTCGGGACGGTGGAAGCATCACAGAAAGTTTTATGGCTCGCAGGAAACCCCGTGTTTTGACCCTGGGGCAATCGTAAAAAATCGAGGGGAAATTTCTTTAGACCCCAGGAAGTGTTTATTTGTTACGTCGTTTTTTTAAAGTTTTGTAAAGTCCCAACGCATAAGTAAAATATGTTACAATTCCCTTTTGGTTTCATATTAATTTAAAACTGTAACAAGTTGGGGCGTGTCAGTGCAATCTGCTATTTTATATAGTTAGACAAATTATATCTTTTTTTAAGTACATTCTTTCGCTTCATTTTTCTTATTTTAATCAAAACTTTCAGTTTTTGAAACATGATTATTTTATTATAAGATACCGAAAAAATTAATAAAACACCAAACTCTTTAAAATTTGAAACCTTTTCAATTTTCCAACCACTAAAAATGAATAAATTTAAACTTCATCAAATGATTTGAAACATTTTCTTACACTTTGATAAAAATAATAACGAAAAAATAAAACTAATTAAGATTTATTAGTTTTTTTTTTTAGATTTCAAAGCCTAAGTGTTCAGGGAAGTTTAAGTACAGTGCACTTTGCAATTATATATTGTTAAAATACACCGAATTATATTTGAATTTTAAGTGCTTGAACTTCAGTTTACATCAAAGACAACATGAATGAAGATTTTCACACATTTTTTTATAACTTGAATGTTTGAATAAATGGTAATCAAAAAATATACGGAAACATTTACAGTAGACATTTATGCATATAAATAAACATAAAAATCAATTTTAAATTCGAGCTATTGAAAAATATTCGAATTATATAATGTTCAAAAATATCTATTTATACAAAATACCTCAACATTTATCTTTTTTAAAGGCTAACTGAATAAGTAATTAAAATCTGGATATTTTTTTGAAATCTCGACCTTATAAAGCTAGAAGTTTTATGTTAGAAATTCCATTGAAATTTCTGAAAAAAATGCATCGCGCGTTAAAAATTATTTACCATAAGTTTTAGCAATTGTTTGAGTATAATAAAAATTTCAAATTTTATTATATAGCTTCTTTGGTATCTTTTAATATATTTCGAAGATTTCATACAATTCAGTTGAAAACCGCATGCTAAGAGCAAAAAAATATACTAAAAAATTGATGAATATACAATTACAATAATTTCTTACATAGAAACAAAACTGAGAAGCTAAAGCGTAGGAATAAAAATTTTGAGTATATCTGAAATAGTTTTCGAAAATATTTATTTTAAAGTTCAGAAAATTTTTGTGCGTTATGTTATACTTAATATTAATTAAATGGTTAAAATAATGTGTTAATATTAGTCGTAAGTAATCGTTTGATGACACATTCATATACTAATAAAATTATCATGGTCATTGATGCGAATGTCAAGAATTTTATGTAATTTTAATTTCAGACATTAAGATATTGATGTAGAAAATATAAAACGACCATCTAAAATATACATGAAAAATGCAGTCTGCTATAAAATGATCTTGACAAACAAAATCCGGCATTTTTCACTTTACTATGGCAGAGCCGGCTTAGTCAGGGGCGATCTGGAAAACAGAGAAGAGAACCACGGTTTTGATGGATGCCGCTCTAGCTTTTAAAGCTCCAGGAAAAATTATATATATATAAATTACAAATGCAAAAATAAATCTTGTAATTTTCCATACATTTTTATAACAACGAATTGTGGAATTGTCTTCCAATACATTGTTGTGTTTGACAATATCTAAGGTAACCAATCCTACTATAGATAGATTTGTACTACTTTTTCGTAACCGTATTCCTTTTAAAATTAATTCGTGCAGCCGAAATACAACTTTAGTACCCTTAAAAATTTATGTAAACTATAACGGTTAATTTTAATTTATGCAACTTGTGAAATGTTCATAATTAACCATTTCCGTCTAAACAGTTTACATGAAAAAAAAAGTTTGGACTCCCTCATTCATTAGGGATTTATATAAGATTCTAACATTAAATTTTATTTTTCACCGAATAGGATCGAATGGTAGTGTATAGTGCTTCCACACCACAGGTCTGGGGTTCTATTAACGGGCTGCGCAAGGTCGACTCTGCCTTTCATCCCCGCTACATTGGGTCGATAAATGAGTACCAAGCTTGCTTCGGGTCTTAAACACTGAAGGTCTCTCTTCAGACAGACCACCAAATTGGGACATCTGTTCATGCACCTCAGCGTCCAATGGTCACGTGTATTATGATGGGCACGGTAGTTCCCGGCCCTCATGGATTGTTGTGCTTCTGAGTTTGAGTCTTAAGTTTGAGGATTACCTCACTTTGGGGATACCCCTTAGATAAACATGTATTTCCACTCATTTGCAATTAAACATTTTTCTTTCAATTACGTTTATTTCAGAAGGAAGTTTGATTTTTCAAATGTATTTGCTTAATAACATGTATATTTGTGTATTATATTTAACATTTTATCAATCCAAAATTACCTGTTTTTAGCTCCTCTAAAAGCTTTTAGGATTTTACAACTGATCTTACAATCCATATACGTTTTATAGTAGTGTATTTAAAAATGATGTAAAGACATTTTTTACGACTGTGTGAGCTTTTATGCCTCGTTTATAAATATAAAAAATTGCATTCAGCTACAGTTTTTAAAATGTACTGAAATAAGTGGAGAATAGGATATTTACATATTATGAATATTTTTGACTGCAGTAAGATACATTTATATTTTCCAGCCTTTTACAATTTGAATAGGTTGTGTCATTTTGCGAATAATTTGATGTTGAGTATAAACCCATAGGCTGTTTAATATTGTAAAGTGTTTTACTTTGATACCAGCACACATTAAAATAAGACTCATTTTGCTGTTATATGATCAGCTTCAGTGATATTTAAATTTTCAAAAATAGTCTACACGTACGAAAACATTCTTTCACAACCGCACACCACATCCTCATACTATATCTTCCCTACAGCAGGAAATATTTGTGTATACTGAAAATTTAATACAGGATACATTTTTCAAGTGTTAAATTTGTTTTTTTAAAATTTGGTATGAATACATTGTGGAACTGTCGGTTAACTTCACTGAACAAAATTGTTTTAAGTGTACTGTTTTTGAAAGACAAAATTAATTAGGGAGAACTTTTCTCACAATAGAATTTGTAATGACTGAATTGTGTGAAAATGTAGTTATCGATGTGTGACATTTTTCCTTGTAATAAAAGAAACAGAAAGATAAGAAATTTAACTTGAGTAGAAAATGGTTTAGAAGTACTGTCATGCGCATTTGAAGAAGTATATCCCATTAAAATTAAAAATTATTGACTGAATGTGTGTTATGTCCATCACAAATGCCGATGTAGAAAAGGAATTTTTATTTAATACAAGAAGTTCGAAAAAGAGAACACTAGGAAGGAAAATTTAAATTTTTTCCGAAAAATATTCAGTTAACATAAAATTATCTTTTATGTGATTTTAATTAAAATAAATTAAAAGTATTGAAATCCTTTTTTATGCTATTTTAAATTAAAAATATAACTGAATAGAGAAAGATCGGTTTTATTTCATAAATATATAATCATCGCATGTATGTCACCGTGTGTACCAGTTATTGTGTTATTGTTTAAAAAATGAGATAGGGCCTTTGCTCTTTTACCTCATTACTTTTAAAAACAGGAAAGTGAGCGCGTTTTCTTTACTCTCATATTCAAAAATTGAATACAGGATGCTTTTTTCTGGTTCAAATCGCAATACCAAATATATATATATATGTAGCATGCAGCCAAAACCAAGCAGTCTTCGCGCGCAGGCGCAGCTAAAACACGAACTGAAACTTGAACTAGTGGAAGAGAAACAAAAACTCTTGAACATTAGAGAGAGAGAAAGGAGAACGCGAGAGGTGCGCGAGCAGGCGTTACCTTCTGAATATCATCGTCAAACTTATCTGTAAAAACAACTACCTTTTTAATTAATTTTTGTTAAAGTTTTAAAATAAATGTGAAGTAAGACAAACACGTCTTGGACCCCTTGTTGTCTCCCACAAATTATGGGGGCTCGGCCGCGATCGATAAAATTTCGATTTTGAACCAAAGTCTGGACAATGAACAACAGCGTCCGTGAAGGAGACGCTCCGCCATTTTCGGAAACTTCGTTCAACCTGTGTAGAGGTTGAATTTTTCAACTTCATTCCGCCTGTGTAGAGGTCGGAACAAATAACAAAAATAACCTGTGTAGAGGTGTATTTTTCAACGAACTCCTCAAAATCCCGCCTGTGTAGAGGTTGGGAACTAACTCAGTGTGAATAATCCGCCCGTGTAGAGGCCGGAACTACAATTTCAAGATATAACCTGCGAAGAGTGTCAATCTCCGAACAATTTCAACTATATTACCTGCGAAGAGGTGAAATCAGTGGAATCAACGTTTTTATTGGATACATCGTACGTGCGAGCAACAAGGGAGCCAGAAAAAAAAAAAAAAGGTAGGATCTTTCCATATTTTTCTAAATGTATAAAAACGCTCTTAAAGAGGATCTCATAAGAGTTGTTGAGAATCTAGACGGTACTGTGGGAGAGTACTGACACTATAGTTAAAACTAAAGACTAAAAATTGAGAACAGTAGTACATTTGAAAGTGATCCAGATTTCGTTAAAACTTTAATTAAAAACTGTATAGATGAGAGGGGTATCGCGAAACGAAAGGGATTTAGAAAAACAGAAAATTGAACTTGCTAAACTACAGTTAGCAAAATTAGAAAAAGAAGTCGAACTTCAAACGGCTAAAAATAAAGCATTAAGTTTAAATGCTGCAGCTAAAGTCGAAAAAAACAGTTCGAAACTAACATAGAAAATATGATAAAAAGTATTAGAAATTTATCTCTTCCTGTTCCCACCAGATCTGAAAATTTTAATCTGTTCTTCCAATCATTAGAACGCGCATTTTTAACCAAGAAAATAAATGACGAATATAAATCTGAAATTTTAATAAATCTTCTGAAAAAGAGCTCATAACGTCTTACTGTATATTAAAGAAGAGGAATTAAATGACTATGAAAAACTAAAATGTATAGTACTCAGAGAATTCCACTTAACCCCTCGCGAGTGTTTAAACTCATTTAAAAATGCTGTAAAATCATCAGGCGAGACATACATCCAATTTGCTGCAAGATTGACGGCAAACTTCTAATATTATTGTTCGTTAAGAAAAGTTAATTCCTTTGAATCTCTATGTGATCTTATAATTTCTGATAAATTATTTGAAACTTTAAATAAGGAAACTGCAACTCATATTGGCATTCGAGAAGCAGAAGATTGGTTTAGGCCTATTGATTTAGCTAAAGAGTGCGATATTTATATTTCATCTAGAAGCGGATCGCATAAAAGAAATTCCCTATTACTTATGGATATACCCAAGACCCCTTTAAAAATAGATCACAAAACTTTAAACCAAAGATTAAAAAGAGAACTATCCCCAATATCTTGAAAGAGAAAATAAAAATTGCTTTATATGCGGTGATTCATCTCATTACGCAAGAGATTGCGAGGAGCGTTTTAAGCCTAAAGAATCCCACATCCATAATAGAATAAACGTGAATACTTTGAAAGTCGAGAGCGAAAAACAAAATAGCGGTGAGATCGCAAATCTTCAATACGTAAACATTTTTGTGGAAAATCAGCGCGTAACAGCCTTGATCGATTCAGGTTGCCAGATCCCAGTTTTAAATTCCTCACTAATTAGAGTGCAAACACCTTCCGAAAAGATCATAACATTAAGTTCATGTTTTGGCGAACAGCGAATGGTAGAAGTTAAACCCATAAATATTTCTCTTAATCAACACTCTCCCGGTCTAAGTGTTCGAACGGCAATATCACCGACCTTGACCGAAGAATTTATTATACATCCCAGTGTATATTCTGAAATAGAGAAACTAGGCCACGCAAAGAGCGATGTTTTATTGAGTGAAAGTGGATCCTCTTTGAGTGCAGATTTAGGTGCTCATGCTTATGCTTATTCTAGTGCTATTTCTTTTCCAAATGTTCCGTTTCAAATGTGATAGAAAACTCTAGTTATGATTTGTCACATGTTAAAAACTTTAATACTAGAAATGATTCGAGTTCTCTAATTAAGGATTATAAATGTAATAAAATTAAGAGTACTAAGTTAAAATTGAGTATTGTAAGAGAAAAATGTTCTGATATAGTATTGTGTAAGAAAGCCAATGGTGCCATGAAAACGAGTTCCGTGGAATTCATCTCCCGCTCACCTACCCCTTCACCTATGGAACGTAATTATAGACGGTTTGCGTTGCTGCGAAGAATCTTCCAACCCTGGCAGTGGAAGCGAAGGAAAAAGAGAAATCGTTTTGAACAGACGTCCAGAACTCTACAGAGGAAAATATCGATGCGTTCAACCAAAGATCAACTTGTTAAAAAGACGTTCTTATGCCTGTGAAACAATGTTTTCCTGTGGAACCTTCCGGATGTCGAAGAGGTGCCTTCACATGATGGAGAAACTGTCTAGTTCAGAAAAATTATGATATGTTTAATCTCTATATATTTGTCGTATAGTCCTTGTCTGTTCCGTTTTTTTTATGTTTCAGATTCTCCTCTGGTCTCCATGGAAATACCGCTGCGGACAGCGTAGGGTCAGAATGGCCGTTGTAGCATGCAGCCAAAACCAAGCAGTCTTCGCGCGCAGGCGCAGCTAAAACACGAACTGAAACTTGAACTAGTGGAAGAGAAACAAAAACTCTTGAACATTAGAGAGAGAGAAAGGAGAACGCGAGAGGTGCGCGAGCAGGCGTTACCTTCTGAATATCATCGTCAAACTTATCTGTAAAAACAACTACCTTTTTAATTAATTTTTGTTAAAGTTTTAAAATAAATGTGAAGTAAGACAAACACGTCTTGGACCCCTTGTTGTCTCCCACATATATATTTTTAATTTTTAAAAAATGACAGAAAAATAAATTTTCTTTGAAGAAAATATAATTATTTTTCAACTTCTAACATACTATTTATTTCATTTTTTCCTCTTTTTTTTACCTTTCATTTTGTTTTAATTTTACTGTGACTGAACATATAGGAGAAAGAAACACCGAATTCCACTACGCTTTCAAAGAAGATTGCCCAAGGCAACTTAACAGCTAGCTGTAAACGATTGATCTCTTGGTTCTTACTTTACAAAGGGACCGAACTGGGTCGTAAAACTGTCCCCGTTCGACCTCCCAAGTTCTAAAAGGGGGAAAGGAAAGAAGTCTTGCATTTTTAAAGCGAACTTCAAAATAAGAGTTAAACTCTTTCGGAATAACTTTTCAGGAGGAAGGTATCCAGTTAGAGGGTTAAAGGGAACTAATTTGATAGAGCTAATACCTGAAATTCTCGATCGATTTAGAATGTATCCAATCGGTATTAGTGCGGATATAGAGAAGGCTTTCTTAATGCTGTCTGTAGCACCCAAAGACAGAGATTTTCTTAGATTTTTTTCCCCGTGTAGTGAAGGGCGGATCGTGTATAGGCACTTCAGAGTTGTGTTTGGTGTTTCTTCTAGCCCTTTTCTGCTGAATGCATCTATTATGCATCTTTTAGAAAATTGTCAACCTCAACATGAAGAGGTTCTCAAAAACTGAAAAGTTCATTCTATGTGGACAATTGTGTATCTGGTGTGTTTAATACTGACGAGCAGGGACGTTTCATTGAACATGCGAAATTGATCATGTTGAATGGATGTTTCAAGCTGCGGGGTTTTGAAAGCAATGTGGCTGGCAAAAATGTTGATAGAATCTCAGGCGATGTTTCCGTTTTGGGAGTAATTTGGAATTTAGAAACTGATACCTTGAAGTGCTGCACAGATATGGATACTTTGACATGTGAAACAAAAATCACAAAAGATTAATTTTGGCAATTGTGCAGAAAATTTTTGATCCTATTGGCTTATTAACTCCAGCTACATTGCTTCCGAAACTATTAATACAACATTTGTGGAAAATGAAAATTGCTTGGGACAGTGAATTGTCTCCCCTAATGATGTAAATGTATTTTTAAAATGGTTTAGAGATTTGTATGTATTGAAAGATGTTACTTTGTCAAGATGTATGATAATTAATTCCACTTCTGAAGTACATGTTTTTGTTGACGCTTCCAAAAGAGGCGTGCGTATGCAGCGTGCGTCTTTGTGAGATCAATGTTTAAATCAGATGTAAAGGTAACTCTCGTTCGAGCCAAGGCCAGAGTAGCCCCTCTAAAGCCTTTGAGTATACCTCGTTTGGAGCTTATGGCTTGTTGCATCGGTTCTAGACTTGCGAATTCTATTGTCAATGCGCTTAATTTACCGAACTCAAGAATTACATTTTGGTCGATTCTACTACAGCCCTTTGGTGGATAAAGGAAAAAGGGAGTTGGTCCGTTTTTGTAGAAAATAGGGTTAAAGAAATTCGTCAACTAACTCGAGGTCATTTATGGAAGCATGTACCCGGAAATCTTAACATTGCAGACTTATTATCGCGTGGTTGTTGCAAAATGAAGTGAAATAAAAGTGCCGCTAGGCGGCGTTGTTTTTGTGACGTCAGTCTGCGAGCTGACGAATATATTCAGAGTACTGGTTGGACGCTCGGCGGTTGCCGAACGTTTATTTTTTATGTATTTTAATGTGTCGTCCTCAGTAGAATAAAAGAATTATCTTGAAAGACGTCTAGTCTTATTTTGACCAAAGTTACTCAGCATCTGGTAGATGCACCTGCAACTGAATTTCTAGAACTAGTGAGCCCCACCCTTGGCGCCAAACCAGAAAAGGCGCCAGGACTCGCCAAGCAAACCCGACAACGGTGACAAGTAAGTATAGCAGTATAAGATGGATGCGCAATGAAAATATATGTAAACAATACAGAAATTTAACATTTAAGATTATAACACAACAGCACTTACTTTCTTATTGTTGATAAAGTGTAAACTGCTTTATTCTGGTGTGAGTGATCACGAGAGAGCGCCGCCATAAATACTCAGCGAGGTAATGGACGAACATGCACGTGGCTGAACTTTTATATTGCCGAATAATGCGTATTCACACCTTTTTTCGACATCTCCATTCAAATCCATCCAAAACAACACTCTTTCGTTCATTTAATCCCATTTGCTCATTACATTTAGGACATTCATTTCTAGCATTCAATAACGTAAAAAACTCTATAAATCGAGGATTCGAGTACTTTGCTTTGAATATTTTAGTTGAACAACGGACTTACTTTTTGGATATCGAAAATGAATTTAAATGCTTTAAAAGCACAACGAAAACGACTGAGGACGGCTTTTTCTAATTGTTTGAAGAAAATCGAATCTGAATTAGCACAGAACTCTGCAATTTTGAGACACTTTCGGTTTTGAAAATTCAATTCAACGATAAATTTGCGAGAATGGACTCTTGCCAGAACGCGATTTCAGAAACATTGTTGTTGTCTGATGATGGTGAGCATTTATTCGCTGAAGATTTGGAAGATGCTGAAATCTACCGAGAAAAGTTCTGGGAGCTTACTACGAAAATAGAACTGAAGTCGCAACAGTGTACTGTTCCGAGCGATAAAGAATCAAGGAAATTTAAACTCCCAAAAATCGAACTAAAAAAGTTCAATGGAGAGGCGAAAGAGTATTTGACCTTTTGGAGCCAATTTCAAAAGATACACGAAGATAGAGGAATTGCGGCAGAGGATAAAATGCAGTATTTGTTACAATCGATGGAGCCAGGGTCCAAAGCAGAGAGATTAGTACTAAGTTTCCCTGCTACTGCTGCAAATTACCCAAAGACGATGGATCAACTGAAAGAAAGATTTGGACGAGAAGACTTATTAGTACAAATCTACGTTCGAGACCTGTTAACTTTGGTTATGAAAAATGCTGCTACCGGAAGAGCGAAGGCAGATTTACCCTTACTTTATGATGAACTTGAAAGTAAATTGAGATCCTTGGAGAGCTTGGGGAAGACTCAAGATAAATACGGAGATTTTCTGACGCCCTTAGTGGAGAGCTGCCTGCCTGAGGAAGTGTTGGTCGCCTGGGAAAGAAGCAGAAATCATCAAACAGAATCCGAGGGATCCCGTTCTTTAGAACAGTTGATGAACTTTCTTCGGCAAGAGGTGAAAGGAGAGGAGATGGTTCTTTTGGCACGGACCGGCCTCACCCCCCACCAGAATCCACGAAAAAAGGATTATCATGCAACACAGGTAAATAAGGTAGAAACGACGACAGCAGCAGCTTTAGTAAATATGGACAACCCAGGTAAGAGAATTTTAAACTGTAATTTTTGTAATAAATCGCATCCAAGTGAAAAATGTTACTCAGCAAAGAAAATGACAATAGCTGTTAAGCAAAATTTATTGTTTAAAAAAGGGGCATGCTTTTCTTGTCTCAAAACTGGTCATTTAAGTAAATTCTGTAATATTAAAAATCAATTAAATTGTTCTCATTGTAATAACCATCACTTTGAAATAATGTGTTCTGAAAAAGAAATGAAAACGAAATCGATTCCAAAATCGGAAAGTTCTCTCTCTAACTCGAACAAAAGCAAAACTGTATTTTTGCAAACGCTTTGCGTTATTATTCGGTGTCAAGGTCAGGAAAAATTAATCCGTGCTGTGATTGATAGTGGATCTCAAAGTACTTACGTTAGCGAAAATGTAATAACTCATCTAAAAGCACTTCCGCTTAGAAGCGAAACAGTGTGATTCATGCACTCTTTGGGGGGAGTGAAACAAAACCAAAAAAACATGATATATTTCCGGTAGAGGTTAGTAATTTAAATAAGACGTATACTTGTAGTTTTGAAGCTCTTTCTGAAAAAATGATTTGCGGATATATTCCGAAGATTCAAGATAAACAGGTCTTGAATGAATTAAAAAGAAAGAAAATAAAATTTACTGATTCTTTTCGAAAGGAAACGGAAATCAATCTTTTAATCGGTGCAGATGTCTTAGGAAAATTATTAACAGGGAATTCTGTAGAATTAGAGTCCGGCTTAACTGCCGTAGAAACGAAACTAGGTTGGACAGTATTTGGAAAGGGTTCATGTGTAAAGGATAATAGTGTAACAACATTATCGATGCATTCTATGAACATACCAGTTAATAAACTTTGGGAACTTGAGGTTTTAGGAATTTCCAGTCCTACTGAAATTGAAAAACAGAAAACTCTCTGAACTTAGCTTAAATGATTTTAATAACAGAATTAAAATTCTTCCTGATGGAAGGTATGAAGTAGAACTCCCTTGGAAGTATGACTCATTGAAGTTACCAAGTAATAAAGAATTGGTCTGGAAACGACATGAAGGAATGATAAATAGATTTGGATGTGGGAAATTTTTTATGGATTATCAAAGGTATTTCAGGATTGGGAAAAATTGAACATTATTGAACGCGTACCAGATTTAGAATTGAATAAAGAATGCCATTATTTGGCTCACAGGCCAGTTATTAAATTAGATAGTCAAACGACCAAAATTCGCCCCGTTTTTGACGCCTCGCCCTCCGAAAAAGGGAAACCTTCTTTAAATGAATGTTTATTAAGGGGAACTAATTTGATAGAGCTAATACCTGATATTCTCGATCGATTTAGAATGTATCCAATCGGTATTAGTGCGGATATAGAGAAGGCTTTCTTAATGCTGTCTGTAGCACCGAAAGACAGAGATTTTCTTAGATTTTTTTCCCATCTAGATATAGTAGGATCGTGTATAGGCACTGCAGAGTTGTGTTTGGTGTTTCTTCTAGCCCTTTTCTGCTGAATGCATCTATTATGCATCTTTTAGAAAATTGTCAACCTCAACATGAAGAGGTTGCTCAGAAACTGAAAAGTTCATTCTATGTGGACAATTGTGTATCTGGTGTGTTTAATACTGACGAGCAGGGACGTTTCATTGAACATGCGAAATTGATCATGTTGAATGGATGTTTCAACCTGCGTGGTTTTGAAAGCAATGTGGCTGGCAAAAATGTTGGTAGAAGCTCAGGAGATACTTCCGTTTTGGGAGTAATTTGGAATTTAGAAACTGATACCTTGAAGTGCTGCGCAGATATGGATACTTTGACCTGTGAAACAAAAATCACAAAAAGATTAATTTTGGCAATTGTGCAGAAAATTTTTGATCCTATTGGCTTATTAACTCCAGCTACATTGCTTCCGAAACTATTAATACAACATTTGTGGAAAATGAAAATTGCTTGGGACAGTGAATTGTCTCCTAAGGATGCAAATGTATTTTTAAAATGGTTTAGAGATTTGTATGTATTGAAAGATGTTACTTTGTCAAGATGTATGATAATTAATTCCACTTCTGAATTACATGTTTTTGTTGACGCTTCCAAGGAGGCGTATGCAGCGTGCGTCTTTGTGAGATCAATGTTTAAATCAGATGTAAAGGTAACTCTCGTTCGAGCCAAGGCCAGAGTAGCCCCTCTAAAGCCTTTGAGTATACCTCGTTTGGAACTTATGGCTTGTTGCATCGGTTCTAGACTTGCGAATTCTATTGTCAATGCGCTTAATTTACCGAACTTAAGAATTACATTTTGGTCCGATTCTACTACAGCCCTTTGGTGGATAAAGGAAAAAGGGAGTTGGTCCGTTTTTGTAGAAAATAGGGTTAAAGAAATTCGTCAACTAACTCGAGGTCATTTATGGAAGCATGTACCCGGAAATCTTAACATTGCAGACTTATTATCGCGTGGTTGTTCTCCTCAGCAAATGCTTATCTCTAGGTGTGGTGGGAAGGACCTTTGTGGTTGCGAGAAAGCCCTGAATATTGGCCTCTTGGAGAAACTCCTGGCGATTCGGAGGAAGTAGATTTGGAAAGGAAAAAATTAAAAGTGGTAAATATTGATCTCTCAAGAGACGCACCTCCTTGGCATTTGTAAGCTATATCTGATTATAGTAAAATGATTAGAGTTTTTTCATGGATTTTAAGGTTTGTGAATAATTGTACTTTGTTGAATGGAAAATGTAAGGATTCTGAACTTTCACAATCAGAAATTGAAAATTCTGAAAAGAAATTAATTCGTTTAGTTCAGAGCTATTACCTTCCTGATGCGAAATCTTCAAATTATATTGAGACTTACATAGATGATGAAGGTATTTTACGGGTGAAAATTAAAATACTTAATCGAGATGATGAAAGATCATTTTTGTACCCAATATTGTTACCAGAAAAATGTGTGAGTTTACTAAGCTATTAATTAGAGTTGTACATAAGAAAAATTGTCACGCGGGAATTCAAATGATGCAATGCTTGTTAAGAGAAAGATATTGGATAATTAGAGCTAGGAAAGCTATAAAAAATGTTCTGTATAATTGTATAACCTGTAAACGCTTTAAGGTTAAATCCATGTCAAGCAAACCAACGCCTTTACCACCAGACCGAGTAACAGACTGTGCACATTTTGAAATTTTAGGAATAGATTTGGCGGGGCCTTTATTTTTGAAAGATGGAAGAAAAGTGTGGATAAAACTTTGTTTACTTGCGCGGTATACCGTGCTATTCATCTTGAACTTGTTAATTCCCTAACTTCTGATGCTTTTCTTCTGGCCCTTAGATGCTTTATTGCTAGGCGTGGTCGGCCACGAACAACCTATTGCGATAACGAAACTAACTTTCGAGGCTCTTTTAATGATCTATCAAAATTGAATTGGAACAAAATAGTGGAAGAAACTGGAACTCCAAAAATATTATGGAAATTTATCCCACCTACTGCAGCTTGGTGGGGAGGTTGGTAGGAAAGGCTGGTCCGCACTGTAAAAGAATTGTTAAAGCGTACTTTGGGTAGATCAGTGTTAAAATATGATGAATTGTATACTGTGCTTTGTGATTGTGAATCCATTATAAATTGTAGACCATTAACATGTGTCAGAAAATCCGGAAGAATTGATTCCTCTTACACCAAGCATGTTTCTTATCAGTAATAAAAACTCAAACATTGAGGATATTGAAGAATTAAATTCGAACAGCCTTAACAAAAGAATAAAATATCGGAGTAAGCCAGTGCTTCTCAAACTTTCACTACTGGCGCCCCCCTTTTCAATCACAATTTTTATCGCGCCCCCCTTATACATTAATAACGTACTGAATGCAATAATAATGCACTTTGATGCTAAAGCAACAATCTTTATTATAATCCGCACAAATTCATGACAAGAGTATTAAATTTCGTACATGTTACTTTTGAAAAAACAAAAAAAAAACGTTAAGTGATAGGATAATTATTACCCCATTATTTTTTTTCCTTTCTCTAATTTTTAAATTGGAACATATTGCAAAATGCGGTGGTTGCTTAGAAGACAAAATATAGATATCAGCTAAATGTAGAAAAAAAAGAACTCAGAGGGTCAATTTCTAATCATAAGCATTCCTTTGAAAAACTTTTTTTTCTGTAAGACAAGCCCATGCAAAATGTACCGACTGAAGGACCCGCTCTTTGCCCGAGTTCATTTATAAGAAAATTAAACATTATTGATATAATCGCTTAATTGTAAGGAGAATAAAGCCAAGTGTGCGAAAATGTTTACAAGAATGTAAAATGATTTTTTAAAATGATTGCTCAAATTATAATTAGTTTTAAGCGAACTGTGATTTTAAGTCTCAAAGAATTAGCATTTAGAATTGATGTTGAATAATGAACAATAAAAAAAAAAATTCCAATGAAGAATAATTGTATTATTTTTAATATTTAAAGTGAAAATATTCAACATGTTTTAACCCTGTATTCGTTTATACTAATGGTCGATTTTTTGAGATCACCCCAGTCCTTTTTTATAATTATTTTTATAGTATACATTCATATCGTATTCCAGTGAATAATTTCAAAACAGAAAATAATTCACCTTTAGTTCAAGGACACAGATTGACATTTGATGCGAAAAAGTTATCACATATTGAACTTACATAGATGATGAAGTACCTTTTAAAGATCAAAACTAAAATACTTAAAAGAGATATGAAAATCATTTTTAGTTCACGTTAAGATTGTCAAACAGAAATAGTGTGAGGGCCATTGGTAAGCTATTAATTACAATTTTAAGAAAAATTGTCACGCGGGAATTCAAATGATGCAATGCTTGTTAAGAGAAAGATATTGGATAATTAGAGCTAGCTAAAGCTATAAAAAATGTTCTGTATAATTGTATATTCTGTAAACGCTTTAAACTTCCCAAATGAACCAACAAATTTACATAAGACAGACGTAACAGACTGTGCACCTTTTGTCAAATCGTAGGAATAGATTTGGCGGGGCCTTTATTTTTGAAAGATGGAAGAAAATGTGGATAACTTTGTTTACTTCATAAAATGTTTTTTGATTCATCTTGAACTTTTGTTTTCCTAACTTCTGATGCATTTTCTTTTGGCCCGTTAGATGCTTTATTGCTCATCGTGGTCGGCCACGAACAAATTGCGATAACGGAACTAACTTTTTTTATTTTTAATGATCTATCAAAGAATTGGAGCAAAATAGTGGAAAAACTAACTTTTGAAATATTATGCTTTTATTTTGGTGATCAGGCTGGTGGGAAAGGCTGGTCCGCACTGTAAAAGAATTGTTAAAGCGTACTATGGGTAGATCAGTGTTAAAATATGATGAATTGTATACTGTGCTTTGTGATTGTGAATCCATTATAAATTGTAGACCATTAACATATGTCAGAAAATTTTTTTAAGTTTTTCTTCATTTAGTACATAAGCAACTGTTTCTTTTCAGTAATAAAAACTCAAACATTGAGGATATTGAAGAATTAAATTCGAACAGCCTTAACAAAAGAATAAAATATCGGAGTAAGCTGTTAAAAGATCTACGCCAACGCTTTAGGAATGAATACCTTAGTCAACTTATACAAAAACGTAATGAAAAGGAATCGCGTGATCCTCAGATTGGAGAAGTAGTTTTAGTTGGAGATGATAACAAAAAACGATTGTTTTGGGCATTAGCCAAAATTATTGAATTAATTCCAGGGCGAGATGGCAAAATTCGAACGGTTAGACTTAAAACTCAACACGGAAAAATGTTGCGACCAATACAGCGTATCTACCCTTTAGAGATACGCTCAAATGAAAATCTTCAAAAAGGTCTGGAGGAATCAATTCCCACAGTATCTGAAACTCTGTCACCCGATGAGGTAATATTTAAAAAATATACTTCATCCGGGAGATGTGTGAAGAAACCAAAGAGAGACTGGATTTATTTAATAGAATTTGTTATGTGCTTGAGACTCTTTGCGAGTCTCAAGGGGGGGATGTTGCAAAATGAAGTGAAATAAAAGTGCCGCTAGGCGGCGTTGTTTTGTGACGTCAGTCTGAGAGCTGACGAATATATTCAGAGTACTGTTTGGACGCTCGGCGGTTGCCGAACGTTTATTTTTTATGTATTTTAATGTGCCGTCCTCAGTAGAATAAAAGAATTATCTTGAAAGACGTCTAGTCTTATTTTGACCAAAGTTACTCAGCATCTGGTAGATGCACCTGCAATTGAATTTCTAGAACACTGGGTCTGTTGCATCTTCGAAAGCTTGTAGACGTACGCGTTCAAGTTAGAATTCTTTATTGTCTTGAGGATCTTGATCTAAGTTAGTCCACGATCAATATCACTTAAGGCCTTAAAAAAGCATATTTTTCCGCAAGATTCTGCAGCTGTTGAAATCTTTTTCGAACTTCAGAGTTACTCTGTATATTGAAGGAAACATTGTTCGCCTCAAGTCATCTTCGTACGATAACTGAGCATCTTTACTTCTGTCACCAAATATATGCTTCTTCCTGGTTCGTCTTGGGTAGTCAAAAGAAATTTCAAGCTCTTAATATAAACTTTAAGAATATATTAAGGCATCATCCACGAATTTCTCTCCTTTTGCTTCGAATACGGTCTGTAAAGCACGTATTTTTTTAGCACATTGATGGATATTTAGTCCCTCTGTTTGCAAATAATTTTGAGCATCATGGTCTTCACACAGTACCGGTTGCCAGAAGTCTAAATAACATAAAAACGAATGTGATTGCATAGCGACTAATAAACTTCCTGCATCTGTGTGTGTATCTAGGCTTTCACTCGTTTCCGTCAGTTTCGTCGCGCGGACGCGATTTGGAGTTTGAAATATTTTTTTTCAAATTTGTAATAAATTGAACTAATTGTACATAAATATATCGAAAATAACGCTGTAAAAAGAGTTAGCAAACGTTCAGAACAAATTTCGGAAAGGGAAATTTGTTGACATAATTTTAGAAATCACTCACATTGTGCGCGTACACACACACACACACACACACATACACACACGCGCACGCACACACGCACACACGCACACACACACACACAAATGCTGGTGTCATGAGGAAAAGATAAAGTGTGAAACGCCGGGCCATGCAGCTAGTTTATTTATTACTAGCTGTACTCTGCCACGTGTTGCTGTGGCTCAGTGTGGTTAAAGAGGAAACACATATTTTTAGTATGTTTAAACATTCGCATCGGTGGTATGGTTTTTTATAAAAAAAAATGTATAAATATATATACACAAAACTTTCTTCAACTGATATCATTTGTTAACTAAATACTTGAATTTATTACGGCTTATTTTTTCCCTTATGTTATAAACCTAAATTTATTTACATTGTATTCGTAGTGGAGACCTTAAGTTTGAAGATAAATTTGAAATGGCTCTACTCTGCATTCCTCGAGGACAATGGGTTAGTTTTACAATGCTTATGCAGTGGTCGCGAAAAGGAGTGTCTTTTTTTAAAACAAAATTCCGCAAAATAAAAGGGGTAGATGTCTCAACTGTATTATTTCCCCGTGATGCAATCAAAGAACAAGAATAAAACGGACTAATGACCATTTCCTTTCGACAACTGTCACATTCAATGATTGATGACTCGAAATTGTTGTGTATTCTCAACAGGCTGTTATTCTACCGTAACTCTAGACTCAAGTAATCAGCCTGAAGACCTACAGAAAAAAATGTATAAAATATTTCTTTTTCTGTAAAGGTTAAGATTCGAGGTTTAAAACTACTGCGAAATTCTCTGAAATAATTGTGGAGAAAAGGAAGCTGCCAGGTTAGACAATAATAAAATTATTTTGAATTAGGTTGTAGAATTTTTTTCACCTCAAATAATAACAAAAAAACACACCTTGATTTGTTATAATACTGTAAGGCCTAAATATTTTTATTTTTACATTTTATTTTATTTATTTACTTTACTTTGAAGAGGTTTCGATGAAACGCAGGGGCGTAGCTACCACCGTATCAATGATACGGGGTCCCCAAGCTATAGGGGCCCAATATGTGTAACTACAGTCCCACTAACAGTCTTTCCATATCTAAAAAAGGCCCCAAAGGAATTTTGATACAGGGCCCCCTCAGAGATAGCTACGCCAGTGATGAAGCGTTTAAACACTGAGATTGTGCTTATAGTTAATAATATACTCATATTTAAGTATAATATACTCATATTTAAGCAATTAGTGTATTGGCGCATCTTATAGTAGTTTTATAGCAATATTTTTTTAAAGAAATAAATTGATTCAAGACTAGTTTTCTTGTAGAAGTTTACTTAGAAAATGAATAGTCATTTAGCGCATATCGATTTGGTTCGGTTTAAAAAAACTTCCATTCTTAGTATTAGCTCACTCTCTCTATGTATTTATCTTGCTCAAATTTTCAATCGTTAATAAAATACTTTCTATTCATCTAATCAAGTTCAAATAATTTTTTAAAATTTGTAGTGGACAACACTTGATGTTAATACAGTTTTTTCAAATATTAATTCATTGATTAAATTAAATTAAATTAATTACAGGTTTTCGACGCCAACTTAGATTCGTCTCCATTCTTGTAACAATGTAACTCTTAAAATAATGACAAAAGTTAACCGATTTTTCAGCCAAGAAAGCCAAGCCGGTTATGCATTGTTACGACAATACAGACAAATCATGCTCTTTTTTTCAATTCCTACTATTAGTTCTCTCTCTCTCTTCCTATATATATTTATATATATATATGTTGTTATATTGTTCAAATTTTCAATCGTTAATAAAATATTTTCTATTCATCCATTCAAAGTAGGAATTGACTTAATTATTTTTTTATAATACTTGTTAATTTTTAGGATATTCGCCATATAACATGCATTCCCCTTTTTTACGAAGCAACCTAAAATGTATGTGTGCAATGCTCTTATATTTTGAGGTCATTTATACCAGATATTATTTCAAGTTTTAGAAGAAAATAGTATACTTCAAGAATATACAACCCTTTAAGTTCATAAGAAATGTCATTTCTTTTAAAGAAACAGTATTTCTCGATATATGTAGAAGTCTAATTTTTTTCTATGCTCATCTTTTTTTTTTGTTGTTGTTGTTCTTAAAGTTCTCATTTTTATACGCGCACCCATTAATTTCGATCTTATTTTTTGTGTTAAAAAAGCACGCTAACGCCGTATTTTACGGTACTTAAAAGAAAAGACAAGACTTTGTTCTTTCTTTTTTTTCTTTTTGTGTTATTATTTATTACTTAAAACTAAATACAAATAAGCTTCAAACCAGTTTTCTTGCAGCGGTTTTTTATGCTGTTAATAATTTTTTTTTCGTATTAGTAATATGAATACACAAAGAGGAAAAAATCGTTGGAACCTATAAATGTTGATAAATATTTAAGTACTCTAATATGTCTATGGTTATTAGAATATTTTAAAAAAGTAACCCAATACATTATTTAACTAAAAGCGAAATTTCTGAGATCGCAAATTTTCATCATTAAATATTTTATAAATATATATATGTAAACTGATTTGCTCAAAATAAATAAGAAATTTCAAACCTTTTCTCCATTATGACACATTTGAAATATTCTTGGGAAAAAATTACTTATTAGTTTAAGAGTTGAGCTTAAGAACTTGTTTTACTAAAAGTTTTAGTTACATAAATTCTTAATAGTAAATTCTGCGCTAAGAAATTTGTTTTAATATAAAAATAACAAATCTGAGCAGAATGAAAAATTAAATAAATTATAGTTTAAAAGAACTAAAAAAACACGCTTTTATAGTCAATCGAACCAAAAAGTAAAAAAATAATTCTTAATATAAGAATAAAATGATTAACGAGAAAAATGTATAATGTCATTGTGGTAAAAGCGTGGGGTGCTTGACATTAATTGTTATAATTCCTTACTATTTCTATTCTGAAATGCAGAGTAAAAATGTAGTACAAAGCACCCCACACGCTTTTACCACGATGACATTAGTTTTTTCTCATTAATCACTTTTTGTTTTACTTTTTAATTCGATTAACTATAAAAGAGTGTTTTTTAGTTATTTAAACTAAATATATATATGTATATATATATATATATATATATATATATATATATATATATATATATATATATATATATATATATATATATTTTAGTTCGTTTACTACAATAAAAGCGTTTTTTCGCTACAATAAAAGCGTGTTTTTTTAAAGTATCATTTATTCATTGATTAATTAATCTTAAATGTCTTAATTAATTAATCTTCTTTAAATCTTAAATTTTTTAGAATCTGGAATACCCATTGGAGTTTTCAATTTAGGGTTATAACTTAATCTTTTAGTCACCAAATCTGGAATCAGTTGCCAAATCTGAAAATGGGATGTGGAATTAGTCGCCAAATCTGGAATTTGGAAATCGTTAATCCTGATGATCTTGATCAGAACAATGGAACAAAATTATGAAATTTTTAATTTGTGTTCGGTCCCTTCAGCGGGTCGATAAATGAGTACCAAGCTTGCTTGGGAACTTAACACTGGGGGGTTCGCGTCAGACTGACCATCTGACCGGAACATCTTCTCATGCACCTCATAGTCCAAGGTCACGTATACTGATTTGGGATCAGTAGGTCTTGGCCCTTATGGGCTATTGTGCCACTGAGTGAAGTTAAGAGAAGAATAAGAACCTTTGTCAGCTTTAAGTGGAATCACTTTTCTCCTAAATAATGTTTTTTCTCGATATAGTCTGGTACCTAAATGGCTTTCTTCATCAGCAGCCGTGAAATACTTTAAGACCCATATTTTAAAGAAAGGGGGGGGGTCTAAAAATGATGGCGTCAAAGGTTAAGAATTCCTTTTCCCCACTCATAATAACATAATACAGTGTAGAAAATGTCGATAATTTACCCTCCATTTTATAAAGTCCATTTGAATAAATTTACTGGCTAGTTATTGATTGTCTCTTATTGATTGCTAGCTTTGAAGTCTCTCAAATGAAGTATTTCTTTCTTTTTTTTTCAACTGAAATTTTATTATATAGTACATTATTCTAAAATCAAGTATCGAAGATAACGAAAATTTTTTAAAGTATTATAGATTCTATTTTCTTATTCTTGAAATATACCATTTCGTCTTAGAGATTATGTTATCCCCCCCCCTTATTTTTCCGATTAATGTTTTGAATAACAGAATATTGAAAATAATTCAAAACATATAAAACTAACAACAAAAACTAACACACACATACAAAACACAACAAACATATAAAATTCTTTCAAATATAAAGACAAAAGAGAGAGAGACTTGGGAGGGGAGGGGATAAAACCTCAAGATAAATTTCCTGCGTATTGAGATCTTACATGAAAATAAAATAAATAATTAATTAATGTATGATTATCGAGAATTTTCAATATATTAAAATGATTGAAAGTCGGGTCTTTTCGTGATGCAACAGCTATGCTTCTCTCTCTCGTTACAATCAGAAATGGTTCTGGAGACTAACATAATACACATAATTCTTACTTTAAATAGTATTAAGTTAGTATTAAGTTATTTAAATAGTACAGTTATGTTCTTTGTCGAAAATTTCGAGCTAATAAGAAGTTATTTACTTCAAAGTGAAAAGGCTGTGTCTCGAATGCAATTTCATAACCTCAGAATGAAATTTCGGAAATATTCAATGATTTAATTTAAATAACATTTGAAAACAACAAATAAAATTCTGTTAATTTAGTTTAATATTTGTTAAGGTTCTCAGTCTCTTGATATAATGTAAGGTTTTATGGGATGGGGTATTAATTAAAAACGTCAGAAACTTTAAAAACTTTTTTTAAAAAATATTTACTCCTCTTACCCAGTGAACCACTGATACCATAAATTGAACTTAATTAACAATTATCTAGTATTCTATTTCTCCAGATCAAATACTAATATTTATACTTCATTAAAAAGGAAAAAAACCCATCTATTCATTTTGTTTTAATTGCATATTTTTTAATGAACTTTTATATTTATGGGGGGTTTCATAACATCAAACAATTTTAAGACAATAAAAATGAATTCGTGATTAATAAATGGTTTTCAATTTTATTTTAAAAATAGCTACTTGCTTCTGAATTGTGTTGATTATGCCTGATCTAAAAATGCATCAAACAGACATTGCAGCAGATATTTATGAACATTTGTTCTGCGCCTATTCACTCTGCTGTTAAAATAGCATGAACGGTTGTAAAATTTTTTGACAGAGAAATGAAAGTATTAACCGACTGTAGAACGAAATCTAAAGCAAATATTTTAAATTGCAGCATATGGTTTATATTATTTTTTATTTGATACTAAAAAAGCAGTGCAAAGAAAAATATAAGATTTTTTTTCCAAAAACTCAATAAATGTTTTGTTTTTCAAAAAATTTGAAACTTTGTATTAAATTTCTTTAAGTTCTGAAGTTTTTGTCTAAAAATGAACTCTAATAAATTCTTTGATAGATGTTTTTTTTTCTGCAATATTTTTTAACGCAAAAAATATTTCTGTCCTTTCAGTTTCGTGTTAAGCAATTTTCACTGCAATTGAAGCCAAATTTAATTTATAGCTGTAAATATTATATTTGTGAAGGATGTTTCTTTTTGTTCCCCTTAAAATGGTTACAAAGAGGGATTTCATGGCAAATAAATTACTATATTAAATATTCATGACACTTTTCTACATCACTTTATATTTTAGATCCTCTTTTTATTCCTTTTATTCAAAGAGATAGGCGCATATTGCCGAAAATGTTTCTTACGCAGCAAGAATAACTTAAGGTATCCGACTAGTTGCGACAACTTTTTTTAAAAAAAAAAAATGGAGATTTTTTGTGGTTTTTAGATTTATTTAGTACATTTTAAGAAAAAAAAGGCTAAAATTCAGAAGAGAAAAATAAATTATTACTACTAAAATGGGTAAAAATTGACAAAAGATTACATAAACGGGGCCCGCTCTGTACAAATAGTAAATGAACAAATTCTAAATTTTTCAATTTTGTTGTATTACTTTGCTATTCCTTTTTGAAATGACCTTCAGGATAAGAAATATTTTAATTTTTACAAAAACTGCATCACTTTATCTTAGTTATTATATGAAATTGCTTAAAAAAACAGTGATTATATTCACTTAAGGGACTGTAAATTTTGTAATAAAGCAGCGATTGATAAACCTGAAAGTTAGAACACTTCTACTATTATGCAGAACAGAAACAAAAAATTTCAGCAAATTATTTTAAAAACTTTTTGAGCAATTGCTGTCCAAGTTTTAGTTATTCGAAAAAAACTCATTTCGAGTAAAACACCTTTTAAAGTTTGACATCTTATGTAAAGTTATGGCATCTGCTTTTACTAAGACACTTGTAGTTTTTGTTCCAGTGAATGGAAAATAAAAAAAAATGGTGTTCTTATGAAGCTAATAAGTTGGCCTATAAAATAAAATCATAAAAATATTTGTCAGCTTTCAAAAAGAATCATGATTTTAGGGGGGCATATTTTGCATTTATGTAGGGGACAATAAAAATCATTTAACCACTGCTTCACATTTACACTACGCGACAGTAAGAAGAAAAAACTTATCTTTTAAGGATGCGTTAAAAAAAAATTTCTCTACAAAGCATTAGCGAGATGGTGAGAATATTTACATTCGTCAAAGGATGTTTTGCAAAAGTGAGATTTTACCTCAGTTTTTTTTTTAAATCATTGTTCCAAGAAATGCCTTTTCAAGATTTGTTTTTGTTCAGTTTGCATTGGAATAGATGCAGAAGGCTTCTCTCTTGAGGAGGCGGAGAAAATCTGAAGGTCAGTCGTACATTATGGTTAAGGGCTTGCATCTGAAAAAGGAGGCGGGGCTTTTTCGGTCATTAGGGAAAAATTCTCGGCTGTAGATAAAAAAAAAATGGAGATAAATTTGAGGACCTTTAATTTTTTTTTCTGTAGAGATTGCTCGTCAAGCTATTTTGAGTTCAAACAAAAAAGTGCTATTTCATGTCATTGGTATACATTAAAGGTAAATGTAATTTTCAAAGGAAAAGTTGTTTTAAAAGAAAAAACTTGTTTATAGTTTATCCATGTGTATATAAGAAACGTAATCTACTTCATCTATCTAACATTAGGCTCATCCACAAAATGTTGAGTGAAGGTCAGAGTTCCTCAAACTGTGGGGCGTACCCCCAGGGTGGCGTGACAACTCTACGAGTGGCGAGGGCGGGAGCACATTGAAAAGTCGAAAATAAAAGATTATTTAAGAAAAATTATTAATTTATGGAAAGTAAACAAACAAAATACATTCTGACATAATAAAAAATAAAATACACACTTACACTTACATAATATACTTATAAATGTATCAGTACTACATAATGTATTTTATAATTAATTGAACAATACAAAGTTACGAACAAGTTTAATAGTTACCAGTGACCCCATGGATTTGTCACATAAAAAAATTATTTAACAAAATTAATATCTATCTTGGTAATTTGTACGGTCTATAATTTAATCCCTTGACTGCCGATTGAAACTTTCGCGACTTGTTCCCCAATGCCACTGTTTTCCACGTAGGCGCGCGTATGTGATGTATTGGGGGGGGCAGGGGAAGAAAAGGAGAATATAAAAATAAGGAGATCCTTCACAAGCACAACAAAGAGCAACCTCTTAGCTCTACGCTAAGCCAAAAAACTCTTAAAACTCACCACCCAGATGAAGAACATAAGCCACGCCTCCCGGATTCCATCGCTCAACCAATCACCAACATGCCACTCAGCAGAATGGAAAACACCACTTTTGCCAAGCCCAGCATCATAGACTCTCACGATATGGGATATGGGACAGTCCGGACGCCCAAAAGAAAACGCCTATTCAACGCCTATTCACAAGCACAATCAAGGTCCTGATTGTGCATTCCAAAGCCTTCGGAATAATTTTATGGATAGCAGTGCACAGAAAAGATCTACTTCGGAAAGACAAATATGCGTCCGCGGTAGATATCCCTTTAGTTTTGCGAGACGTTTATCTACGTCGGTGGCACCTAAGAGGTTAATGCCGTGTGGTGGTGCGTGTTGCAGCTTTAGTATCAAAGTATAGTATTATTGAATTCAATACATTGAATTGTGATATTGTGTGGAAATGGGGGGGCGTTGCCGCGATGAAAATTATGACTGAATATTGGGTCACAAATAGTGAAATTTTGAGAAGAGCACACACTGGTGTAGGGACTTGAAAAGGGGGGTAGATGATATTTTGAATTATAAATGCTATTAGATATCATTTTTTTGCATGTATTAAGGGGAAAATTTTGCATGTATTAAGTTAAAAATTATATTTTAACATTTTATACAATGTTTCTATTCAAGAAAATGTTACCAGATGAAAATTTTCATATATTATTCACACAATTTTAAAAATTTAAATTTTTTGAAGAAAATTGGGAAAATTTTAAAATCCTACTCCTTTTGTAAAAATTAATTTTTTGACCTGAAATTTTTTTATAATATTCTTATGGATGTTCTTAACAACTTTAGGGATCGATTTTAGAATAACTTCATTCGTTTTCGAGAAAAAAATAAAATGTTGATATACAGGCTAAAAATCAACGAAAAAGCCAACATGTCTTACATTTTATTTTTTTTTAAAAAAAAGTATTCAGTTTATAGCAAAACGAATCCCTAATTTTATTACATGCTTTATTTTTAACACGCAGGAAAAAATTGAAGTGATTGGTAAATAATTGTCGAAGGAGTAGCATTTTGAATGCACTAAGGTTTCGAAAAACACAAACTGAGAAAAACCACTTTAAAGTTTATAATTCTGAAAAAAATAATTATTATAAGCTTAATTAAACTTAAAATACCACTTTAAGATATTACTTATACGTTTTCTTTAAAATAATTGCATTTTCATATGTTTTCAACCCACACATTTTTATAAATGATCAACTTTTAGAGAGTACTAATTGCACAAGAAAACTCAAGAAAAACTTTAAAAAAAAAATTTTCTGTCACGACAGAAATTTTAGCTGTTTTTCTTCTTATAATATTAAAGTATTACATTTGTATGAAAAATATATCAGGAATAAGAACTGAAATTATATAAAATTATTAATATAAAATGCCTTAATTTAAAAATTTTACATGCACACATTTCACAAAGAAGAAAAATTACATTATTGTATTGCCTCGAAAATATTCTGCTTTTAATACTACACATTCTTTTTTATAGTTATTATTTCTATTTAGAAAATAGATTTTTTTTTTATCATAACGCAGTTTTTAGCTTTTTTTTTTCTAAAAAGAGGGTGTGGCTGAATTGCCTAATTTGTTTTCAAATGAAGTTTTATTCAACTTCTAACTTTCCGACATGCACAAGTGATATATCAATCGAAAGATAATAATGCAAAGAATAAGATTAAATGAAAATAAAAAAAAACCGATAGGTTTGTGATTTTTAGGGTACCAAGTTTCCTTAAACATTAGGTAAATAGTTCATGTTTAATATTTTTAGACCAGGGGTGTCTAACACTCGACCCGCCGACTCTTACTATTTAAAAAATTTTTAAATATCAGGTTTTTAAAGTTTTTTTCATTTTTGAACTTTATTTGAGGGGAAATTTATTTTTATAAATCTACAATGTACTTGCCTGTTACCTGTTCTTGTTTTGAAATAAATCCTTTTTGATAATAGAAATGTCCTTTAGATTAAAATAGATTTATATTTATCAAACAGTTACATTTGATTTTTCTGTAATAAATTACTGTTTTAATAAATTCCGAATTGCGTTATGCATATCCTTTACTTTGGATGCTACATGATTCTCTGTGAGTGCGACTTACATTTCTCCTCCTCCTTTTCTATTTGGAGTGCCCAAAAAGCAAGAGGCAGTCTCAGAGATGTTTTTTAAAGTTTAAAAAAATATTCAGGACGGTTAAGATAAAGGTCAACGTATACTTAATCGTTTGCTGATGACAGCACTATAAAATTTCAACAATGAGTAACGAAAGATCAATTTAAAAGGAACACCGTAATTTTCAAAAAAATGGCAACTGTAACATTTTAAACATTATTTGAACATTGCATTATTATATTACATAAACATTATTATATTATCTACGTCTGTAAACATGAAAAATAATGAAAACAATAATAGTAATTCATTCTGTTTTAAGGTATCCGACTACGTTCGGAACCGTGATTTTGTAAAAGCGTATAAATGGATAATATTTATGATATTTAGTGTCACTTATATTAGAAAATGTATATAAAATTGCTTTAAGAATATTATTACAATAAAAAATTATTTAAATACAATATTTTGACAAAAAATTAACATAGAATGACCAATTTTCAAAATATTCTCCTTTTGTGAAACATGCTTCTATTATAATAATATTTTGCCTGTATGTAGCTCAAATCTCTCTTCAGAGGCTCAACTAGAATGTTTGAAATATATAAATTAGAAGTGGGTTTATCCATATTTTACGACAACAGAGGGAAGCAATTTTAAGAAAAAAACGCCGATAATTATTTCAATGGGTGGTAACACTGAAAATACAGTTTAACCTGTTTTTGTGCGGTAGATAGAGACCGCATAAAAAAATCACACAAAAAATATTCAAAAATTTCATAAATTCTTACATATAACAAACTAATTCGTGGAAATACTACAAAAAACTTTTTTTTATAGGGTGGATAGGGACCGCATAAAGAAAAGTCGCATTGATAAAATGTGCTAAATATTTACGAAATTTATGTAAGAGTACTTCCAAAACAAAATAAATAATTAAGTATTATACACGGAAACATTTTAAAAACATATAGTTTCTCATTGTATATACGTATAAGTCTTTAAAATGCACACACATAATTCATCGCTACTCATCGTAATCCAAAGTCCTGTAATAAATAAGTTCAAAATCGCTTTCGTCACTTGAAGGTGCAATTTCGATTGATTTATTTTTTGGCAACATAAAGTAAGAGATAAGTTTTTGTGACGAAGGACGGGTGGTCAGTTGCTTGTAAATGTCACGATAACCAGCTATACATGATTGAAGCCCTTTTTGGAATTTTATACTCCTTTCTTAACTGATATATATTTTAAGAAAATGCTTTTCCAATTTGTTGGAAAACTGGATCCCTGCATATTTTTATCCGCTCTCAAAGAATCTGGCTTCTTGTCCGTCTTCATAATTTATCAAATTATTGATAATGTCACTGTCATTGAAAGTTTCGTCTTCAATCAAACGCGGGCTGCTGGAGCGTTGAGAGAAAGCAGCTGAAAGCGCATTGTCGGGAGACTGTTTATATCAAATGAACAGAGCGTCTTGAAGTGCCTACATCTCAGTGGCGTAACGTACACCCCCGCATCACAGGGGAAATGACTCTAGGGGCCCAAGGCCTGACTTACGCTAAATACGTATTTACCCAATTTATAAAATACTAAAGGCAAAACGTGACTTTCAGGGGGGGTCCTAACATTCTCCGTAAGACCACAGGTAAATTGATGCCAAAGCCATTGAGTCCTGTCGGGGGGTGGGTGGAGGGCAGGACTCTAGGAGCCCAAGGCTTGACTAACGCTAAATACGTATTTACCCAATTTATAAAATATTAAAGGCGAAACCTGACTTTCAGGGGGGAGGGAGGTCCTAACATTCTCCGTTACGCCACTAGTAAATAGATAGAAAGCATTACAGTGGCGCCAAAGTCATTGAAATTCATACACCGCATAAAAAAATATCGCACATAAAAAATCGCACAAAAAGGAAATCGCATAAACAAAGACCACACAAAAACAGGTTCGACTGCAATGTGAATTTTTCAAAACTCCTACTTCAGACTCTCTGGAGAAGTCTTTGCTTTATATAAGCAAAATATTATTTTTGAAGAATTTTTTATAAAAGGAGAGCATTTTGAAAAAAGATTATTCTAAGTTAATTTTTTGCCAGAATATTGTACTTAAATAAAAATTTTTTTGTCAAAATGTCCTTAAAACAATTTTCTTCATGTATTCTAATCTAAGTGACACTAAATATCATGAAAGTTATCCACTTAAGCGCTTTCTTAAAATCACGGTCCCGAACGTAGTCGAATACCTAGAATTTTCACTCAATAAATGTTTTTTTGTTTCCAAATTTGATATAAAAATACATATTTTTAAGTTCGGCCTTCAAGGTTATAATGTTTTTCCGAAGTGGCCCGCGCAAGATCATTTGGGTTGGACACCCCTGTTACAGACAATATAATCAGTTTTTATCAGTTATGTCACAATATTTGTGTCCGCTAACAATCTGAGTGAGTGTTTATTAACGTCGAATTCGTAAATTTGAATCTTCATTGAATAACGAGGGCTGGAGGCACCTGCACTGGCAGCTCACTTTCTATGCTACTACACCACACTAACGGGAGGACTTGGAGCCTCGTCAGATTTTACGTGCATCAGCCCCTCTACATGGGGGTCCTTCAGTGCCACCAGGGTTCGAACTCATGACACGCTGGCTACGAGATTGTGAACATAACCACTCGACTACCAATGTGATATAAATGAACTTGAGAAAACTACGTTAAAATCGAGGCATGTATAGATTAACGCTCGGAATAAATTCCTAATCCAACATGCTGTAAAATACTTTTAAAGCGAAAACGCATAAGAGGGAATGTCGGTTGCCACGAAATATTGCAACGGCCCTGATAAACTAAAAAGTATTTTCATGAATTTTTTTCTCTCCTTACACAAAACAGAAATCGCTTAACTCAAAAAGATTTCCCTTCTGGGAATGAACATAATACTGAAAACACCAATAGTGCAGGCGAGATTTAAGATGATTGTGAAATGAAAAAGTGGTGACTTCATGTTCTTTGTATAAAGGCCGTATCACACGTACATTTTCCATACAACTTTTTCGTCCAATTTTTCATCCTATTTGAGGGGAAAAGGTTGCCGTAAACAAAACGACATGCTCTGACGTCAGCCACACTCTATCTCCACACTGAAAAATTACTCGCCGACTTTTCTGCTTCGGAAAACGAACATCCGAAATTATTTCTTTTATTTTGCTTGCGCTTTTGTTGATGGGCGCAAACAGAAATTGAGCACCATCCTGTTTAAAATATTATACGCCACATCTGATGCATTTAACGAAATTGAAGCCGCCATCTTGTTTATGACATAGGGCGCCGAAGAACCCAAATGCCTGGAATTTCAAGTAACTTTTATTTGGAACAACTTTTTGAACTCACTAGCAAAAAGTTGTTCGAAAGCCGTTGCTATAGCAACTGGGTAAAAATTGCACGAATTGGACGAAAAATTGCTTGAAACGTGTACGTGTGATGCGGCCTTAAAGGAGACTAACTTGGATTTGAAATACCCTTGGAATGCCTGTGACACGAGTCAATTTTGTTTATCTAAGCTACTTTAATCTTCCACCCCTGTAAACTCAACACAAATCATCTCATCTCTCTCATCATTTGCCTTTGTAATTCGGTGGCGAGTACATCGCAGCGTGAGTGAGTTCGTTTCGCGATTTTTTCTTTCTTTCTCTATTTTGGAAGATTTCTTTTTACGAGCACAACTGCAAAGAGCTCAGAGGAGCTTAAAATGAAGGTGTAGTTTCTTAAGGCTGTTGATCAAAAACAGAAGACGAAAATGGAAATATGCTGTTGTTGTTGCTAATGCCACCTGATCAGCAGTGCCAGATCAAGGCCCACGAAATTCCTCATGGCGAAGTGCTAGAATATACGCCTGCCGTTGGCCGTAGCTTTGAGCACCATGCGGGTGACAGTACAATTTGGGTAATTTCCGCTCCAATTTTGTGGGAGAACACTCTGGAGGGGGGGTTCAGAAGTCTCTTACCTCTCTTTCCCTTCCACCAACCTCACGAGAGAACTTGCGGCTAGACGATGCCGCAAAGGCACTATACATTCACAAACATCCATGTATTTTCCGGGATTCGAACCCAGGCCCTACGACACAGCAATTAGCGTCGCTAACCACTTTGTTCAGAAATATGTAAAGATTTTGTTTCTGCTAAATTTTGTATTAAATTTCAATTAGTTCTTGTGAATGTTTCATTGGTTTTTAATAAATGCATTGTATATTCATATCTATGTAAATAAATTGTACTCTAATAAAATTTATTTTTTAATATGTTTTTTTTTTATTGTTTGTAATATCTTTTTAACAAGAAATTCTTTTAACACGAACAAATAGTTCAGTTCTCTCAGTTTCCTGTTAAGCGATTTTCACTGTACATAGATCTGCCCGCTTATACGTATACTAATAGAACAGTAATTTCATGTAGTCTAATCCACTTAGCCACTTACCGTGCCACCGTTTTCACTATTTTCTCTATATTATTAAGATTTATCTACAGTGGAGTAACAGAGAACATTTGGGCCACCATAAAAAGTCAGGTTTTGGGCCCACTAGAACCCTGCGATGGGGGGGGGGTGTACGTGTTACGCTTCTGTTTATCTATCCAATGTGTCTTCATAACATCTTTTGTATGTATCACGTTTAAGACTGAATTGCTTCCAAATATTTAACCGGGTACATTCATATATAAATTAAGCATCAAAATTGTCTAATATAGTCGGTTTTGGTATACGGCCAGACATTCTTTTATTTTATTTGTTGCTCTAAGAATTTCACATATATTTATTCATACAACAAGTTTAAATACTTTTTAAAAACAATTTTGAGCATTTTCGCCGCATTTAGAAATTGGCTATAAATGTGTAGAAAATAATCTGTTTAGTCAGTCAACTTTTTTTAAAATCAATTCAACGTATTTCAGATGTTCACTCATGGACAAAAAAATTAGCGCACCAAGAAATAATTGCGGGACCGTAACGAAACTTGGCATGAAATTACATGTCGGGGAGATATGCAAATTATTAGAAATGCAGCGTGATTGCGCATTATGTCTAGCCGGTACAGGGCGCGTTTAACGTCGTTCTCCGTGGAGTAAAAAACAAGTAACCAAAGCTTGTTTGAGTGTGCTGAATCGTTTACAAAGGAAGAGCTGAGGTAGATATGCCGTTTTCGAAGAGAATATGAGCAGCTGTCGCAGTTTGAGAGGGGGAGAATCATCGGCATGATGGAAGCTGGGTGGACAGGTAGGCGAGTAGCTCGTCAATTAGGCAGCTCTGATTGTGTTGTGAGGAGGTGTTGGAACCAGTGGATCCGAGAGATGTCATTTACACGAAGACCAGGTTCAGGACGTCCTCGACAGACCAGTCGTTGAGAAGATCACCACATCGTAAGAAATGCACGCGTACAGCCAAGGGATCGCGGTGCACATTGAGTGTACTGCCCTTGACGCCCACCCATCGACGCTTGGAGTGGTACCGCGCACGAGGAAACTGGACTGCAGGGGAATGGAACCAGGTCGTCTTTAGCGATGAATCCAGATTCAATCTTATCAGTGATGACAATCGTGTTCGTGCGTGGAGACCCGTGGTGAACGCCTCAATCCTGTCTTTGCTTTACAGCGACACACCGCTTCCACAGCTGGTGTGATGGTATTGGGTACCATTGCCTGTAATCTACGGTCACCCCTAGTATTGATCCGTGGCACCATGACATCCTGCAACCACATGTGTTGCCAACCATGCAACGGCTCCCAGGAGCCCTTTTTCAACAAGACAATGCTCGGCCTAACACGATAAGGGCGTCGCAAGATGGTTTCCGCACTGTTACTACCCTTCCTTGGCCTGCCAGATCCCCAGATTTGTCTCCAATCGAGCATATCTGTGATCATTTGTGGCGGAGAGTTGGGCATCCCACGAGTTTGAACGAACTAGAGGCAAGGTTACAGCAAATATGGAACGACATGTCTCATGACATCATATAGAACTTGTATACTTCAATGCTTGATCGTATCGCATCGCGCCAGAGGGGGTTCAACAGGGTATTAAATCCTCCGTTCTTTTCCCTTTTTCTCTGAAATAAATGATCCTTTTTCTTTGATTTTCTAATCATTTATTTATATCAGAGTAGTCATTACGTATGTAAAATTTCGTTTCATTTTGACGACTCCTTCTTGGTGCTCTAATTTTTTTGTCCATGAGTGTATTATTTGGTTTAAAATTTTGCCTTCACGATTTAACGCTAATTTGCAACAAAAATTAATTTCTAATGAAAAATTATTTTCCTAGTTTTTATTATTCTATCTTTACATGTATATTAAAGAAAAAGTGACACACTCATTTATCAAACTATGAAAAATCCTTCTAAACTATATATTTTTCTAATGGAAATGCACTTTTTTCTATTTGGGGATGGGGGGAAACACCAACAATGAAGGATAGGGAACAGCTTATCAACATACCGATGTTATAAATCTGAAGTAAAGCAAGAACAGCTCCAAAATTTTGTGTAAAATTATTAAATGTTTGTAGTTGTGTGAGAAATACTGTGCACTTTGTATGAAGCAAAATACATAGTATTTCTCATACAGCTTTAAACATTCAGAACAATGTGTACAAGTGAAAAATATTTCTCAACATGAGTAGCTACAAAAACAATGTTTTGGAACAAATAGAACTCAGAATAAATAATACGATTGCGGTTAATCTCAATAAACCAAGACTTTGACAGCTTGTGTGAAAAAATGCAGCACATACAGTTACTAAACATAATGCATCGGTAGGTGACTATTGGATCACAGATTAGTATTACTAATAATTAAATTATATTAAAAGTAGATTTAAATTTTAAATGCAATACTTTTTTAATTGCTTTACACTGATCTATTTTAAATATTATTTTAAGATATCTTCAAAGTAAACGGTGTTTTTTTTAGAGAGGTATAGAACTTTAAAATTGCAATAAAACAACGATGTATTATTCGATTGACATGAATTTTTTTTATTCGAAAGATAATCTTGTGGCATTACATTTTAAATATGATTTCTGGCGTATGATTGCCACGTCTGGCTCGGATGTAGTCCAATCTGGACGTCCGATTTTCGTTGACTTTCCAACATTTGTGGCCGTATATCGGAAATAACACGGCGAATGTTTTCTTCCAAATGGTCAAGCGTTTGTGGCTTATCCGCATAGACCAATGACTTTACATAGCCCCACAGAAAATAGTCTAGCGGTGTTAAATCACAAGATCTTGGAGGCCAATTCATAGGTCCAAAACGTGAAATTAGGCGGTCACCAAACGTGTCTTTCAATAAATCGATTGTGGCACGAACTGTGTGACATGTTGCGTCGTCTTGTTGGAACCACAGCTCGTGGACATCATGATTGTTCAATTCAGGAATGAAAAAGTTAGTAATCATGGCTCTATACCTATCACCATTGACTGTAACGTTGTGGCCTTCATCGTTTTTGAAGAAGGATTCCACCAGCCCATAAAGCGCACCAAACAGTCAGTTTTTCTGGATTTAACGGTGTTTCGACATACACTTGTGGATTAGCTTCACTCCAAATGCGGCAGTTTTGTTTGTTGACGTAGCCATGCAACCAGAAGTGCGCTTCATCGCTAAACAAAATTCGCTTATGAAAATTCCGCACAGAACCATTATTTTCGAAATAAAATTGCACAATTTGAAAGCGTTGTTCAGGCGTGAGTCTATTCATGATGAATTGCCAAACCAAACTGAGAATAAATCACTTGACAGCTGTTAAATCGGTCGCCATCTTGGAAAGTAATGCCAACTTAAACTTCTATACCTGGAAAAAAAACACTCTTTAAAAGTGCGGAAAAGGGTTTCACGAAAATACTTTCTTGTTCTAGGGCAGAGGTGTACAACACGCGGCCCACCAGTACGTAAGTTGCGACCCGCCGACTCTTTTTTAAAATTTCTTAAATATCAGATTTTGAAAGTTTTTTTCATTTTGAAATTTATTTAAGGGGAAATTTATATATATGTATATATATATACAATTTGTTTGCCTGTTACATGTTCTTCTTTTGAAATAAATCCTTTTTGATACTAGAAATGTCCTTTAGATAAAAATAGATTTATACTTTATCAAACAGTTACATTTGATTTTACTATAGTAAATTAATTTTTTTAATAAATTTCGAATTGCATTATGCATATCCTTTACTATGGATGGTACATGATTCTCTATGTGTGCGACTTTCATTTCTCCTCCTCCTTTTCTGTTTGGAGTCCCAAAAAGCAAGAGACAGTCAGAGATGATTTTTAAAGTTAAAAAAAAAATATTCAGGATGCGAATGACATCACTATCAAATTTCAACAATGAGTAACGAAAGATCAATTCAATAGGAACACCGTAATTTTCAAGAAAATGACAACACACTGTAAGATTTTAAACATTATTTGATCATTGCATTATTATATTATATAAACACTATTATATTATTTATGTCTGTATACATGAGAAATAATGAAAACAATAATAATAATTCATTCTGTTTTAAATTTTCACTCCAATAAATGTTTTTTTTTTTTTGCTCCCAAATCTGATATAAAGGTACATATTTTTTATGTGCGGCCCGCGAGATTATAATCTTTTCCGAAGTGGCCCGCCAGGTCATTTGGGTTTGACACCCCTGTTCTAGGGGCTTCACGAAACCACCTTGTAGTTCAAAAAGTTCCGTGCGATGAAAAAGTTTGAAGATCACTGGTTTATAGCGTCAACGTTAAGTATTAATCAAAATATGAAAAATTCCTTGGAAGGGCGGCACAATAGGTGTTTGCTCGCGGGTCGCCGACATCCTAGGATCGGCCCATTACCCCCACCCGCTAGTAAAATTGATAAATACAATTTTCCATTATTTACTTATAAGAGATTGAATTAAAATTTTGTATCAAGCAAAGCTTGAAGTAAGCTATAGAAGTAAAAAAAATGTTGCAATTTCTTTTACTATAATAATTTTTTTAATCAATAAGTCGGCTTTTCTACGATAATGCGGTTATGGGAAATTTGCTAATATATCTTAAGAATTTATTTGCTAACAATTTTGATTTAGCTTTAAAATTTTTCTTTTAAATTCTTTTTTTTTGTATGGTTTATTATTGACTTCGAGGGTTGCTATGAATGGAAAAGCAGCATTAAAAATTGATTACATAATTTTCATGTTTTGACTCATTTAAATAGTTTTAATAAATACCTTGGTTATATATATATATATATAATATTTTTACATTTCAGGTACTTCTGTTTTGCTTGGATTTTCTAAAAACAGTATGTTTTTACGGTGCCTATTGGAAGTTTTGAAGTTTTAAAATTAACGCATGAGAAGTCCCCGATGAAATACACACATGCACATATATTTCAATTAAAAATTAGAAAAACAAACAAAAAATAAGTTTAAAAAGTTGAGTTATTTAAAGTTAATAACTAGTTTGTATTGTGCGTGAGTGGAATTTTTTGTTCAAAAATTCGTGTAGTTCTTACCTTCAAATTTCTTTCATTCTTACTCAGTTTGTGTGAGAAAAAAACTGAGAGTAAAAGAGAGAGAGCTTACTCAAAATCTCTCAGAAACCTATTATTAACTTCTCTTTTTCACATTAATGATTTATTTCCCGTCTTAATTGATATCTTCCATAGATTTTATTTCCCACGTGAAAATAAAAGAACGATAAAAGTTTACATGTTAATTTTGATATTGCCGACAGATGTGAACATATGCATCCAAATCCTGAATGTAATATAATTTAGAATTTGTGCATCTAAGCATGAAATATATTTCATTACTGTTTCGAATATTTCCTTTGATTATCAATGGGAAAATATTACAACAGATGTATTTTTCAAAATCTGAAAGAATGGAATCAGGATGAGAGTTTGAAGTTTTTTTTTAAATATTCAACTCCTTTATTGGATGGAATATAATTGAAAATAGTGATTCTTTTCTTTAAGAATTGATTGAACCATAAAGGTACGATCAATGAATAAGAACAATGACTTTCTTCGGAGTTAATTCAACCGGAACTGTAAAAATTAAAGTTTTGAACTTTTGAAAGAAGTTGTTCTTTTTTAAGCGTTTTTCCCGAAGTATGTTGTTTTCGAATCTTTATATGCTGCGGCATTGTGTGTTGCTTTTTCATATTTTTTGTTTTCAAAAATAGTAATATGTTTTTCTATTTAAATATTTCATTCGACATTTAAGCTCTTTTCGAACAATTTAATAAAGAATTCCAAAGCAATTTAATAATGAAATTTTAGTACAATTTATGTACGATGAAATAATATAAGTGCTTAAAATAACCTATCAATTATTTATAAAGCTTCTTTTTCTCTTTAATCTAATATTTTCCCACTTTCACAACTGTGTTAACAATACACGTTTTGAGGAAGTTTAATGTCAGAGTACACCCCCGCATTGCAGGGGAGGGGCAGGATTCTAAGGGGCCCAAAGTCTATGTTATGTTATGGTTTTGTAATAAATGTAAGATCCGACTTGAGGCACAAAACTTGACTTTGCAGGGGGCTAATATTTTCCGTTATGCCACTGGTACAAAATAATGGTATAAATAATTAATGCTATGGTTATAAAACTAATGGAAACACCTTAGATTTATAAAGAATCTTTTATTAGTATGGTGTAGGACCGTCTTTGGCATGTGATACAACTTGGATTCGATTATGGTACGAACTAACGATATCTACTCATCAAGTCCCTATGTTTCAAATTTATGATATTTATATCTAATTGTATACAGATATATCGAATAGTATGAAGCTTATAGGACTCAAAAATGTAAGGGACCGAGAGATATTTTTGAAGAGTATTTTCTTATACGGGATGGCCAAGAAATCTATACGTACAAAATAAGACATGTGATAGCGAACCCCCCACTCAGTTGTTGCAGTGGAAATCAGACCAATAATATAATAATGTAACAAGGTCTATTTTTTTTTGTTTAATACTGAAAAGTTAGAATTTTAACAATTTTTTATGAATTTATTTGAGGAGTAAATGTCGTTGTTGAAAGCAACGTCCGAGAGCATTGTTCTGCGCATGGTGCAGACAATAGATGAATTGTCCAAGCTTTTCGTAGATTCATATTTTGCAGTTAAGTATAGTTTAGGCTAAGTAATTTAAGTGTCTCAAGATACACTCTATAAACAAAACCCCTCTAAGTTTAGTTTTAAGGAAAAAAATGGTGCTGAAGAAAAAATTCTTAGTGGTGTGGAAACTTGTCAGGGATAGAAACTTATCTATAAGTAAGTTAGAAAAAATAATATAGAGCAGGAAGTCAGATGTCGCTTCAAAACGCTTTCAAAATAAGCACAGAAAAACTATTACAGTAGAAATACATATACTTACAAGCTTTTAAAAAAAAACTATAATTAAAAAGTTTCATTCAGTTAGCTATCATTACTACAATAGTTATGTTAGATAACTACTATAAATTTTTTAAAATTCTTTCATGTACGGTGAAAATCACTTAACACGAAACTGAAGGGACGGAAACATTTTTTCGTATTGAAAGAATTTCGTGTTAAAGGATATTGCCAAAAAAACTATGTATCGACAATGTCAAGCTTATTTTATTAAAATAGATATGCATATATTTAATACAAAAGTTTCAATTTTTTTGAAAAACAAAACATTTTTTGAGTTTTTGGAAAATAATCTTAATTTTTTTTGCATTGTTTCCTTTAGCATCAAATTATCAACAAATTGCTCGATATTGTCCATTTTGTTATTCATTTCATTTTTGGAATGAGTTTCTGCGCATACTTTCCACGACGTTCTTATTTCGGATGATATGGGAACATGAGCTGCATTATTCATTTTCTTCTTCGAATCTGCATCAACGATATTTTTTGATATTGCAATCGATATATGAAGTTTCAAGGCATTAACTTAAAAATGAAGCCCGAAAAAAAAACTTTTCATTTTTAATTTGTCTCAATTCTGTATGATGTTGTTGTTATTATTATTTTTTTTTACAAAATAATGAAACTTTGCATATAAATAAATGAATTTAAAAAAGGTTTATTGATTATTAAATCATATTTTAGAAAATTACTTTGCATTTTAAAAAATAAAATAATTACTGTAATTATATAAATAGTTATATTGTACTTCATAAATATAATTATTGATAAATAATACTTTTTGTAAATTTTGTAAGAAAAAAACATTAAATAATATTTTATATAAAAATTAGTTACATAAAGTTTTATAAAATTATATACAATACGTTATATAAATAAGATATTATATAAATTATTATTATAATACATAAAATTATTGTTAAAATAATGATTATGTTAGTTTTGTATAACATATTTTTTTTTGTCAGATACGTGTTTAAATAATTTACTAAGCACATTGGAATGAAAAATGTTAAAATTAAAATAAAATATCAAAAAGTTTTTATCAGATCGTTTTTTTCTTTTTGAATGTTTTTTCAGTACATGTATGTATTTATTTCTAGGCTTTCCCCCATACTGTTTTTTTATAACTTATAAATATATACATATTTATATGTTTAATCAAATGCTCAGAAAAAAACAATCGTTTCAATAGCTATCTGTAAATTTTTCTTTTATTCAATACTTATAGAAATTTAATTTTAATAAATATATATATGTTTTTTTAAAATGATTATTTCTATTATTTCATTACTAAATGAATTCTTTATTAATTAAAAAGTACATCGTCTATTATTTTGGATCAAAATACATTTTAGAGACATTTTTAAGCTAACTATATGTAACGATTGATTGATTCATGAAAATCTGAAAACTATTTTATTATTTTAGATTCTTAGAAACTAACTATTATTAAAAAAAATGATGAATGTTTTTTATTTTACTCTTAGAGCACAAGAATAGTTTTCTATTTATTGTGCTTCACATTAATAATTTTTTAATTCTAACGCAATATTTTTTTTATAAGTCATACATCGAAATTTGAAGCTATATCTTATCTGTGAGAAGAAGGGGAAGATAGAACAATAATTTTACACTAAAAAAACCATGTTCGGGCAAAAGAGAGGGGAAAGAAACCTGTATCTTAAATCAAAAATAAGTGGAATGAAACAAATTTCGAAAAAGGGAAATTTTTTGACATAATTTTAGAAATCACTCACATTGTGCGCGTACAAACACACACAGAAATGCTGGTGTCATGAGGAAAAGAGAAAGCCCGAGCAACGACAGGCTAAGCGGTGGAGGGGGTGTAAGTCATTTTGAAAAAGAGTATTAGAAGTGCTGATTTTGTGAAGGAAAGGGAATATTTATAAAAGTAGAGAAAGCCCGTGCAACGCCGGGCCATGTAGCTAGTTAAATTATATTTTCTGAGTAAATATAGATATTTTATATTTCTAATTATAAAATGTCTATTTTTATTTCAAAGGTAGTATTTTTAATTGTTTATTATTTAATTAAAGTATTTTGTGGCTATTTTAACTTAATTAGCTGGCCAAAAAAAAAAAAAAAAACACGAGTAATATAATTTT